>JAWNOI010000171.1:0-1200000 GCA_035046045.1 Zaprionus bogoriensis
CCATCTAATTAAATTAAATTAAATTAAATTAAATTAAATTAAATTAAATTAAATTAAATTAAATTAAATTAAATTAGATGGGATTTGATTTTAAATAATTGAAAACTGAATAAAATTTAAATGCAATATCAAAAATAGACTAAAACCATAAACAAAATGGCATTCCAAAGGAAAATCGCTGCATTTTTAACAAAGTTATGAGAGTTCAAAGTTTCATGAAAAAATACCAAAAAAAATGAAATTTTTAAATAATTAAAAACTGAATAAAATTTAAATGCAATATCAAAAATAGAGTAAAACCATGAACAAAATGACATTCCAAAGTAAAATCGCTGCATTTTTGACAAAGTTATGGAAGTTCAAAGTTTCATGAAAAAATACCAAAAAAAATGAAATTTTTAAATAATTGAAAACTGAATAAAATTTAAATGCAATATCAAAAATAGAGTAAAACCATGAACAAAATGACATTCCAAAGTAAAATCGCTGCATTTTTGACAAAGTTATGGAAGTTCAAAGTTTCATGAAAAAATACCAAAAAAAATGAAATTTTTAAATAATTGAAAACTGAATAAAATTTAAATGCAATATTAAAAATAGAGTAAAACCATGAACAAAATGACATTCCAAAGTAAAATCGCTGCATTTTTGACAAACTTATGGGAGTTCAAAGTTTCATGAAAAAATACCAAAAAAAAATAAAATTATTAAAGAATTGAAAACTGAATAAAATTTAAATGCAATATCAAAAATAGAGTAAAACCATGAACAAAATGACATTCCAAAGTAAAATCGCTGCATTTTTGACAAAGTTATGAGAGTTCAAAGTTTCTTGAAAAAATACCAAAAAAAAATGAAATTTTTAAATAATTGAAAACTGAATAAAATTTAAATGCAATATTAAAAATAGAGTAAAACCATGAACAAAATGACATTCCAAAGTAAAATCGCTGCATTTTTGACAAAGTTATGGGAGTTCAAAGTTTCATGAAAAAATACCAAAAAAAAATAAAATTATTAAAGAATTGAAAACTGAATAAAATTTAAATGCAATATCAAAAATAGAGTAAAACCATGAACAAAATGACATTCCAAAGTAAAATCGCTGCATTTTTGACAAAGTTATGAGAGTTCAAAGTTTCTTGAAAAAATACCAAAAAAATGAAAATTTTAAATAATTTAAAACTGAATAAAATTTAAATGCAATATTAAAAATAGAGTAAAACCATGAACAAAATGACATTCCAAAGGAAAATCGCTGCATTTTTAACAAAGCTATGAGAGTTCAAAGTTTCATGAAAAAATACCAAAAAAAATGAAATTTTTAAATAATTGAAAACTGAATAAAATTTAAATGCAATATCAAAAATAGAGTAAAACCATGAACAAAATGACATTCCAAAGTAAAATCACTGCATTTTTGACAAAGTTATGGAAGTTCAAAGTTTCATGAAAAAATACCAAAAAAAATGAAATTTTTAAATAATTGAAAACTGAATAAAATCTAAATGCAATATCAAAAATAGAGTAAAACCATAAACAAAATGACATTCCAAAGGAAAATCGCTGCATTTTTGACAAAGTTATGGAAGTTCAAAGTTTCAAGAAAAAATACCAAAAAAAAATAAAATTATTAAAGAATTGAAAACTGAATAAAATTTAAATGCAATATCAAAAATAGAGTAAAACCATGAACAAAATGACATTCCAAAGTAAAATCGCTGCATTTTTGACAAGGTTATGAGAGTTCAAAGTTTCATGAAAAAATACCAAAAAAAATGAAATTTTTAAATAATTAAAAACTGAATAAAATTTAAATGCAATATCAAAAATAGAGTAAAACCATGAACAAAATGACATTCCAAAGTAAAATCGCTGCATTTTTGACAAAGTTATGGGAGTTCAAAGTTTCATGAAAAAATACCAAAAAAAATGAAATTTTTAAATAATTTAAAACTGAATAAAATTTAAATGCAATATCAAAAATAGAGTAAAACCATGAACAAAATGACATTCCAAAGTAAAATCGCTGCATTTTTGACAAAGTTATGGGGGTTCAAAGTTTCATGAAAAAATACCAAAACAATGAAATTTTTAAATAATTGAAAACTGAATAAAATTTAAATGCAATATTAAAAATAGAGTAAAACCATGAACAAAATGACATTCCAAAGTAAAATCGCTGCATTTTTGACAAAGTTATGGGAGTTCAAAGTTTCATGAAAAAATACCAAAAAAAATGAAATTTTTAAATAATTGAAAACTGAATAAAATTTAAATGCAATATCAAAAATAGAGTAAAACCATGAACAAAATGACATTCCAAAGTAAAATCACTGCATTTTTGACAAAGTTATGGAAGTTCAAAGTTTCATGAAAAAATACCAAAAAAATGAAATTTTTTAATAATTGAAAACTGAATAAAATTTAAATGCAATATCAAAAATAGAGTAAAACCATGAACAAAATGACATTCCAAAGTAAAATCGCTGCATTTTTGACAAAGTTATGGGAGTTCAAAGTTTCATGAAAAAACACCAAAAAAAAATAAAATTATTAAAGAATTGAAAACTGAATAAAATTTAAATGCAATATCAAAATTAGAGTAAAACCATGAACAAAATGACATTCCAAAGTAAAATCGCTGCATTTTTAACAAAGCTATGAGAGTTCAAAGTTTCATGAAAAAATACCAAAAAAATGCAATTTTTAAATAATTGAAAACTGAATAAAATTTAAATGCAATAAATAAAACCATGAACAAAATGATATTCCAAAGGAAAATCGCTGCATTTTTGACAAAGTTATGGGAGTTCAAAGTTTCATGAAAAATACCAAAAAAAATGAAATTTTTAAATAATTAAAAACTGAATAAAATTTAAATGCAATATCAAAAATAGAGTAAAACCATGAACAAAATGACATTCCAAAGTAAAATCGCTGCATTTTTGACAAAGTTATGGAAGTTCAAAGTTTCATGAAAAAATACCAAAAAAAATGAAATTTTTAAATAATTGAAAACTGAATAAAATTTAAATGCAATATCAAAAATAGAGTAAAACCATGAACAAAATGACATTCCAAAGTAAAATCGCTGCATTTTTGACAAAGTTATGGAAGTTCAAAGTTTCATGAAAAAATACCAAAAAAAATGAAATTTTTAAATAATTGAAAACTGAATAAAATTTAAATGCAATATCAAAAATAGAGTAAAACCATGAACAAAATGACATTCCAAAGTAAAATCGCTGCATTTTTGACAAAGTTATGGAAGTTCAAAGTTTCATGAAAAATACCAAAAAAAATGAAATTTTTAAATAATTAAAAACTGAATAAAATTTAAATGCAATATCAAAAATAGAGTAAAACCATGAACAAAATGACATTCCAAAGTAAAATCGCTGCATTTTTGACAAAGTTATGGAAGTTCAAAGTTTCATGAAAAAATACCAAAAAAAATGAAATTTTTAAATAATTGAAAACTGAATAAAATTTAAATGCAATATCAAAAATAGAGTAAAACCATGAACAAAATGACATTCCAAAGTAAAATCGCTGCATTTTTGACAAAGTTATGGAAGTTCAAAGTTTCATGAAAAAATACCAAAAAAAATGAAATTTTTAAATAATTGAAAACTGAATAAAATTTAAATGCAATATCAAAAATAGAGTAAAACCATGAACAAAATGACATTCCAAAGTAAAATCGCTGCATTTTTGACAAAGTTATGGAAGTTCAAAGTTTCATGAAAAAATACCAAAAAAAATGAAATTTTTAAATAATTGAAAACTGAATAAAATTTAAATGCAATATCAAAAATAGAGTAAAACCATGAACAAAATGACATTCCAAAGTAAAATCGCTGCATTTTTGACAAAGTTATGGAAGTTCAAAGTTTCATGAAAAATACCAAAAAAAATGAAATTTTTAAATAATTAAAAACTGAATAAAATTTAAATGCAATATCAAAAATAGAGTAAAACCATGAACAAAATGACATTCCAAAGTAAAATCGCTGCATTTTTGACAAAGTTATGGAAGTTCAAAGTTTCATGAAAAAATACCAAAAAAAATGAAATTTTTAAATAATTGAAAACTGAATAAAATTTAAATGCAATATCAAAAATAGAGTAAAACCATGAACAAAATGACATTCCAAAGTAAAATCGCTGCATTTTTGACAAAGTTATGGAAGTTCAAAGTTTCATGAAAAAATACCAAAAAAAATGAAATTTTTAAATAATTGAAAACTGAATAAAATTTAAATGCAATATCAAAAATAGAGTAAAACCATGAACAAAATGACATTCCAAAGTAAAATCGCTGCATTTTTGACAAAGTTATGGAAGTTCAAAGTTTCATGAAAAAATACCAAAAAAAATGAAATTTTTAAATAATTGAAAACTGAATAAAATTTAAATGCAATATCAAAAATAGAGTAAAACCATGAACAAAATGACATTCCAAAAGAAAATCGCTGCATTTTTGACAAAGTTATGGAAGTTCAAAGTTTCATGAAAAAATACCAAAAAAAATGAAATTTTTAAATAATTGAAAACTGAATTAAATTTAAATGCAATATCAAAAATAAAGTAAAACCATGAACAAAATGACATTCCGATCGGATTTAAATTTATAGGGTTGGTCAATATTATTATTATCTACAATAATACCTAAAAAAAATTTCGGAAACTTTTCTACTTTTCCTATAATTAGATTTACCGATTTACAAAATCGATTTTTGGGGGCGGTAGGCGTGGCATCCAAAAGTTGAAATTCCGCATTCTCCGTAATATTACCAGGCACCTTACTTCCAAATTTAGTGCTTCTAGCTTTTCTAGTGTTCTTTTAAACTATAAAAATGTGTTTTTTAGAGGCGGTGGGCGTGGCATCCAAAAGTCTAAAATCCAACTTCAGCATAATGTTGCAAGACAACCCCCTACCAAATTTGGTGCGTTTATCTCTTTTCGTTATTGAATTATTTGGAAAAAATCGAAATACGCATTTATCGATTTGCGGAGGCGGTGGGCGTGGCACATCAAGTTTGAAATTAACTTCTTGTGTGTATTGAATACACGCACACTGCCACCAAGTCTGGTGCCTCTAGCTCTTTTAATAGCTGAGATTTGTGTGTTCATACAGACGGACAGACGGACAGACAGACAGACGGACAGACAGACGGACATGACCAAATCGACTCGGCTATTGATGCTGATCAAGAATATATATACTTTGTATGGTCTGCCACGCCTCCTTCTGCCTGTTACATACATTTGCACAAAGTTCAATACCATTTTTTACCCATTTTCAATGGGTAAATGGTATAAAAACAAATGAAGAAAGCTACAGTCGAGTGCACACGACAGTAAGATACAATTTACCTATGGCTGTCAAAAAATAATTCTTAATATTAATTACTTTTATTCGGCGAATAAATAGCAACGCATCGCATATTTTCGAAGACACATGCATTGACGCTAATAGCACATGCCGACTGCACGCTACACGACGACTTTGCGTGCCCAGTCGGCGTCGGCGTCGTGCCTCTGCTGCTGTAAGGGAAACTTCTCATGCCTATAACTTCTGTGTTTATTATCCGATCCGATTTAAATTTATAGGGTTGGTCGATATTATTATTATCCACAATAATACTTAAAAAAAATCTAAAAATTTTTCTACTTTTCCTATAATTTGATTTACCGTTTTACAAAATCGATTTTTTGGGGCGGTGGGCGTGGCTTCCAAAATTTGAAGATCCGCATTCTGCGTTATGTGACCAGACACCTTACTATCAACTTTGGTGCTTCTAGCTTTTCTAGTGTTCTTTTAAACTATAAAAATGTGTTTTCTGGAGGCAGTGGGCGTGGCATCCAAAAGTCTAAAATCCAACTTTTGCATAATGTTGCATAATGTTGAAACCCTCCTACCAAATTTGGTGCGTTTATCTCTTTTCGTTATTCAATTATTTGCAAAAAGTCGAAAAACGAATTTATCGATTTGCGGAGGCGGTGGGCGTGGCACATCAAATTTGAAATAAACCGATCTGCGTATTCAATACACGCACACTCCCACCAAGTCTGGTGTCTCTAGCTTTTTTAATAGCTTAGATCTGTACGTTCATACAGACGGACAGACAAACGGACATGACCAAATCGACTCGGCTATTGACGCTGATCAAGAATATATATACTTTGTATGGTCTACCACGCCTCCTTCTGCCTGTTACATACATTTTCACAAAGTTAATATACCATTTTTTAACCATTTTCAATGGGTAAATGGTATAAAAATAGAAGTAACGATGCAGTAAAGTGCTGACTGCGCAGTCACGAGCCATTTTCGAATATGTCGATACAAACTCTGCCTCTGACTGTGAATGTGAGAATGGCCTATGCGTGGAAACTCGACAATATTGAGATTGCTTTTATTTGAAAAATGTCATCACTCAAAGCAAAATCTTTTGCTTTACTTAGAAAGGAAAAAAACAACTTATAAGACGTAATGCTCTTTCGTAAGAACAAAAAGTGTGGCGGCGCTGAAGAATTTTACAAGAAAGTATAAAATCCCAGCCAATTTGATATGCACAAATACTTTTTATTTACAATATAAGCATGTTCTTTTTTAACGAGATTGGCTAAGAATATTTTATTTTGATGAGCTGTTTCCCTTTTAGAAAATCATCCGAAGCCTACATAGACGGTTCGTTGAGAATGTTGACCAGATGATCAAAGCCACGATCCGTGCACTTGTGGCTACTCATGCGATTGGCGAAGTCGAGGGCGATTTCTTTGGACCGATTCCTTGAGTATATTGCGTAGATGAATGCGCCGATAAAAGCTTCACCCGCACCGAGGATGTCAACAACTTTAGTGGGCTTGTAAGAAGGAGGTTGGAAGAACATTCCTTTTTGATCCAAAATACTTCCGCCTTTGAATTTCCAAATAATGATAATCAAAGGGCGCTTGAGGTTGGAGCCGTAACGCAGATTAAGCAGTTGGTCAATATTGGTGCTGGCTTCGAATGGTGTCTTCCAGGAATTCTCAAGTGATAAACGCCATGAGAAAAATACATAGTCGCAGTAATCGACCAGAGGCCAATTGGTCTTTAGCGACTGGTCAAAGTCCATAGATATTTTAATCTTGTCTTCATGCGCCGCGTTGTGAGCCTCCACAGCTTTCATCATCTCGATAGTGATGTGCACGTGGCGGCAGCGAAAGTGTATCCAGCCATATAGATTAAGATCTAGCTTCTGAAAATCCTCCACACTGACATATGGAAATGCAGAAGAGCAGTTCACAATGGTGCAGGTTTTCGGAGACTTTGTCAATATGACCGTAGAGAAATACGGTCTTGAGCTACTACGGGGACAATTTTCAGTAGAAATTCCCCGCTTTCGTAGATCATCTAATACAAGCCTAAACATTGAGACAGTGCTGAGCACTGCAAACAGTTCCACGTCCGCCCCAAGATTCCTTAATACCACGGATATATTGGCTGCATGCCCTCCTCTAGAGAAAGTACCTTTCAGGCTACGTGCAGGCTTATTTGAAGCCTTTGGGAACTTCCTCATTTCCGATATGCAATCGAAGTCGACAATGCCCACACACAAAACCTTCTTTTTGCCAGCGGCCCAGCTGACATTGTTTCCAGGACCTTCCTCCATACTCAAGAGCTCTCAAAATACAATTCGAAAATACTTCAATTTTGACAACTCAAATCGAATAAATTGCTATGCTGACAAAAAAAGCTCACCAACTCCATAAAGGTAGGGGGATAGAAATGAATCACATAATGCGCATAATGTAGACAAAAACCATGGTAAATTGTATTTCCTCTGGTCGTTTTCATTATTTGCGATCTGTGGAGGTGATAAGTCTTGCACCTAAAATCTAGAATCAACTAAATATATACTATATATCAAAAATGACTCCATTTGCATCTTTCTAACTTCTGACTAAGATAACTATACCCTGAGTATGTATTTATATCGAGCCTCGGGCGATCCTACTTAACTATTGTACTACCCATTAAATTTTTAACTAATAATAAACGTAATTTTCGGCGGATACTTGCAGATGTGATATTGTTATTGTTCCTTCATTTAAAACATACATTTATTTACATATGTCTTCTGCGATGCAGTTCCGAAGTAGGTGAAGTGTAAATTGTTTCAAACATATACGTTTGAAGTTTGAGCTGCAAAAACCAAAGTTATATTAAAATCGCCAAGAAAACCCGATTTTCGACCGGCCAGACTAATAAAAACTATAGACTATAGTAATCAAATAAAAATTGGAATGCGATATTAAAAGACCGATTGTTCCAAGGGAAACCAAAGGCCGTTCAGCTTTCTATCTCTTCGTCGCTGCTACCACTGCATGGGTCAAACTTCTCTCAAAGGTAGGAGAATCCGAAATGACATAGGATATAAAAATATTATAAGATCTGTCAAACGTTAAACTGAGCAGATCATTGCCGACCTCGAAGCTTGATGCAGTTTCAAAATAAAGCTTTAATTTTATTTCATTTATTCCAACACATGCCTCTCTTATCACACAGATTAAATATTTGGCTACCAAATAATACAGTTTCTAAATCACAAACTTCCGCAGTCTTCTATAATGATTTTCTTGGTCGTCGAGCCCGTGTTAGTGCCCATTGACTCCACCTTACGAATTATATCCATGCCTGCAATCACTTTACCAAAGACGACGTGTTTGTTGTCCAACCATGTGGTCTTCTCGGTGCATATAAAAAACTGGGATCCGTTCGTATTGGGACCTGCATTGGCCATCGAAAGGGTGCCTGGTCCGGTGTGCTTCAGCTCGAAGTTCTCGTCGGGGAACTTATTTCCGTAGATGGAACGTCCGCCTGTGCCGTTCTGATTCGTAAAATCGCCTCCTTGGCACATAAAGTTTGGTATAACGCGGTGAAATGGAGAGCCTTTGTAGCCATATCCCTTCTCCCCGGTGCAAAGTGCCCGAAAGTTTTCTGCGGTCTTAGGAACTACATCCGAACGCAACTCCATCACGATACGTCCCAGCTTGGCGCCACCAGCGTTAATATCGAAGTATACTCGAGGCAAAGACATTTTCGCTTGACTACAAAACTCGCGGAAAAACGCCAGTTCTAAAGTTATGAACGGAAACATGTTTTAGTAAAAATAATTGGGGCCCATTTTCTCCCATTACCGATTTCGTTGTTTTAACAAATAAATAAAACTGTTTTTTAGATCCTTTCAGTGCTAAGGCCAAAGCTGGAGTAATGATTTCTCGAGAGATTTTTGGAATGTCGAACTGCAGAGGTGTCATGGCCTACTTAAGGCCCAAAAATTGAAAGAAAGCCACGCTGAAAGTTTTTAGATCTACCTCTAGATAGATTATTTTGGACAGCGAAGCATTCAAAATTATGTCAAAAAACAATAGCCAATAATAGCAGAAGATTTCAAACCATGAGCCAATTCTACGCCCTTAGTATAACTCAGTCCATTGTCTGCGTGGGCTGCCTATCGATAGAACTTCTGAACGTTTGCGATACGCTGCCCGAGCCGGGCACAAACCAGACCTGTCTACGTTCGCAATGGCAACGCGGTGGCCACTCGAGCAACGTAAGCTTTATACTCCGCCAGCTCGGCGCACAAGTGGAACTTCTCTGCGTACTGAGTCGCTCGAATCTTCTGCACAAGATCCTCAAGGACTTGCGGAGCATAAGCATTCAAATGGATCATTGCCCTAAAACAGACGTTGAGCCGGCATTCTCAACCATTCTACTGAACAAGAAAACGGGCGGTCGTTCTATTCTGCACTGCAACATGCACTTTCCATATATTACGGGTAAGGACTTCCAAGCAATTGATCTCGATCACTGTGGCTGGGTGCACTTCGAGGCGCGCAACATTGCAGAGACTGTGCAGATGATGCGTGTCATTTTGGATTACAATAATGGGCGAAGCCAGCGGGTGCGCATATCGGTCAAGATAAATTCAAACTATCTTGAGAGCCGAGACCTCCACATGATGTGTGACTACGTAATCGTCTCCGGAAAGCTGGCGCAAAAACTTGGATGGCAGACGCCAGCTGAGGCATGCCAGGAGTTGGACAAGGGTTTGAGTATGCCTCGTTCAATTAATGTGCACAGGCCTTGCTTCGTCTGTACCTGGGGCTCATCGGGTGCAGGCTGTCTAAACGCAGAAGGCGTTTACCAGGATGTGCCAGGCCACAAGCCTAGTCGAGTTGTAGACACGTATGGCGTGGGGGAGTACTTCACGGCCGCCTTTATCTACGCTATCCACGTGCGGGAAATGAATCTACGCGCGGCCGTAGACTATGCCAACCGTTTGGCCAGCCAGAAGATATCCGTCTCCGGATATAGTAACGTATCCACACTCAACACTTATACATCGAAATCGGCCAAGGTGGAGGAGGTACCGTCCCGTTATGTCTCTGAGGACAGCGAGCTGGAGGATCGACTCTGTCGGAAGTATCTACAGCGCGTCGTCCACTACAGCGACGGAACATTGGCAACTAAGCTGCTGGGCATATTTGAGCCTCGCCAAGAGCAGAAGGTAGACGATGTCCCTTTAAAGCCCGATATCCAGGAGCAATCGTCAGAAGAAGAAGCTAAAGTGGCACAGGTAAAGTCAAGTACTACCAAGAGTGTTCAATACAATCTGTAGTTTAGTCCATTGCTCTAAATATATTTCTATATTCTAAACTTATTTCTACGAGCTCTTATATCTTCCTTAAGCATCCCCACAGTCATCGATAAGTATTTTCTTTGATGTGGCGCCGCTGTTGGAGCCCATCGACTCGATCTTGCGTATAACGTCGATGCCCTCTACAGCCTTGCCGAAGACTACGTGTTTGTTGTCTAGCCAAGTTGTTTTGGAGGTGCAGATAAAGAACTGAGATCCGTTGGTATTGGGCCCCGCATTGGCCATCGACAAGATGCCCAGTCCGCTGTGCTTCAGCTCGAAGTTTTCGTCGGGGAACTTATTTCCATAGATTGAACGTCCGCCTGTGCCGTTCTGATTCGTGAAATCGCCTCCTTGGCACATAAAGTTTGGTATAACGCGGTGAAATGGAGAGCCCTTGTAGCCATATCCCTTCTCCCCTGTGCACAAGGCCCGAAAGTTTTCTGCGGTCTTGGGAACTACATCCGAGCGCAGCTCCATCACGATGCGTCCAAGCTTCTCCCCATCGGCGCTTACTTCGAAAAAAACGCGTGGCAAGGCCATCTTACCGAGATTTTAAAAGACATATAAATTTCAATGATACTACATAACTATATTGGTTTACTAAACTAATATCCTCCATTTTATTGAAATGTAAAATCTTACCAATTTTGGGAAAATGAAAACAATAGAATATTCACAGCCTGCTAATAGGGCATATAGTTTCAACGAATAGTATATACGAGGTGTGTTCAAAAAGTAAGGATAAATTTCAAATTTCGCGGGCAACGTATTTTCGGTTATCGATTTTTTTGTTTGTTTTGTTGGTACAATTGTTTCAAGCTCTTCCAAGTTAGTCGAGAAAGAGCCAAGGACGCTCTGGATGCCCAAGCACGTCAACAAGTGATAACAAGTGGAGAAAGCTACAGTCGAGTGCGCTTGACAACAAAATACCATTTGCCTTTAGCTGTTAAAAAATAATTCTTAATATTAATTACTTTTATTCGGCGAACTAATAACAACGCATTGCATATTTTCGAAGTCAAATACACATGCACTGACGCTAATGGCACATGCCGAATCACGGCGATTGTGCGTGCGCGGCGTAAGCATTGGCGCCGAGCCTCTGCTGCGTTTCTTCGGCTGTATGAAAAATTTCTCGCGCCTAAAACATAGTATACATAGAAACAGACAATGTGCCTCAACTGAGATATTAGAACGAAATTTGTAACTACGAGTAGCATTTTAATTGGCTTCGTTGGTTCAGTGTGGGGATGTCGGCTCCGTAACTTTATGTCCCAGGTTCGATTCCTAGCGCAGGTTTCTTTTTTTGTATCGCTAAGAACAATTGGTTTTTCTTATTTTTTAGCAGCATCCAGTAAGATATAATTTACCTTTGGCTATTAAAGAATAATTCTTAATATTAATTACTTTTATTCGGCGAACTAATAACAACGCATCGCATATTTTCGAAGACACATGCATTGACGCTAATGGCACATGCCGACTGCACGCTGACTACACGACGACTGTGCGTGCTCAGTCGGCGTCGGCGTCCCACTTCAAGTTTGAAATAAACTCGATCTGCGTATTCAATACACGCACATTCCCACCGAGTCTGGTGTCTCTAGCTTTTTTAATAGCTGAGATCTGTGCGTTCATACAGACGGACAGACGGACGGACATACGGACGGACGGACAGACGGACGGACGGACAGACGGACGGACGGACAGACGGACGGACGGACAGACGGACATGACCAAATCGACTCGGCTATTGATGCTGATCAAAAATATATATACTTTGTCTGGTCTGCCACGCCTCCTTCTGCCTGTTACATACATTTTCACAAAGTTAATATACCATTTTTTAGCCATTTTCAATGGGTAAATGGTATAAAAATACATTTTTAGATTTTTTGCAAATAACGCAATTATTATAAGAGCTAATAGCATCAAATTTGGTTGGAACGTTCCCTGTATTATTCTTCCCTTAATTAAAAAACGTTTAAAAATATTGTATTTGATAAAAACACAATAAAGTCTTAAAACCTTATGATAAAGAAAAACACAATATCCATCTAAGTGGCAGCCGTTTAAAGTACTTACCTGAATTTTTTTCGCTATGAGTAATAACGATAATAATTTTTAACAAATACCAATTTTTTGACCGGGTGTTGACAATTATCAAAAACGTATATACTATATAATGATAATAGCTTTTAAAATGAATAATAAAAAAAAAAAAAACTAAAAACTAAACTAAATACCATTTTTGCTTTATTGCATCTTAATACAATTATTAGTTTCATATGTAAACAGGCAGACAGAGCACATAATATTTATGTGCTATCAGAAGTAGATATTACAAGCTTCTATCCAAAAATTATGTACCCTCTGCATGGCTATAAAAAAAGACTTAATTGGAAGACATTCTTTATCATCCTATTAGCATTTCGGGGTTGTAAAAGGAAAATGTGGAAAAAATAAATAAATTTGAAGAAATTAAAATGCCTAAATGCCCTAATGTGCAGAATAAAAGGCAACACCAACACCCAATACCCACCCCAAAGCATGTAGAGGGAAGTCCAAGCGTCCGTCCACATTTAATTTATATACCATTCAACCATGGAAAATGTATACAAATGTAAGTATATTACAATACTTCCGTGCAAAATTACGTTATTACGAATTTATAAATATTCTTGAACAGCAACAATAGCCAAGTCGATTTGAGCATATCCGTCTTTCAGCTAAGTTTTCTTTTCTTTTCTTTTGTTTATGTGAAGCCAATTTTTTTCTGTACTTAACTAAACAGTAAAACGCAGCTCAAAGTTCTATGGTATCTAACAGTCGAGTTCTCTTATCAGTAGCTTCCAGAGATTGTTGTTCCTACGCAGTTAATTTTAACGACAGAGGGACAGGAGAGGAATGAAAACATTGCAACCACAGTATGGCGGCATTAGAGACTTTGCTATACTCTTTCCAAAAATATTACGACTCAGGATTAGATTTTTGCACTGTTTGAAATAAGACAGTTCAAAGGTTCAAAGATACACACCACTAGGTGTGTGTAGCTTTACCATCGCTTGCTCCCCGTAATCAAATGGTACTGGTCGCCTTCACCGTGACGGTTCCCGACTGTGCCAGGGTGCCAACAGGGCGGCAAAAAGAATCAACAATAGACAAGAAATATGCAAAGCTGAAAAAATTTGTAGGTCCTGACTTTACAGCTAGAAATTTCTCTTGAGTGTTCCAGGGATGAATATCTGTCTATGTGTATGTGTATGTGTGTGTGTGTGTGCAGTGTGATGACCTCATTAATTTTCAATCTGAGCAGGATTACAAGGCATAGCTGTTGCTGTAGCTGAAGCTGTAGCTTCCTAGCATGATTGCCACTCCCACTACAGACGCATGATGAATCTTTTCCTTCATTTCGTGCCACATTTCGCAATGCCTGCCCCAATCCCGACCTGGTCTCGCTGACCCCATGTCCCACTCCACTCTAATTTATGATGATAAATGAGATTCAATCAAGCAGCAGAAGTGAAGCCAGCGTCGTCCAGTTTCCATCGCAATCGCAGCTCAGGCCCTTCTTGTCCTAACTATGCTGCAATGGGAGCGGAAACGACAATGGGAGCCGGCGGAGTCCACTAGAAATTGTATGTATAAATTATCCATAATTTGATTTGACTTCGGCCGTCCTGACGCTGATTTGTTCGCCTTTGCGTGAGGTTTTCATTTGAATATATATATTTATGAATTAATTTTTAGACCATCTTTATACACTGTGCCCATAAAAAATGGGCCATAAAAAGTGTATAAATATTGCCAAATATGTAAAGAATACAAACCTAAGTGTATATATTCTTATGCCGATCAATATCCGACTTCCTGCATGTTCACAAGAGCACAATTATAAAATCATTCACACATTGAAAATAATAAACATGTTGTATTAGCCTTGTGCGAATTTTCGTAACATGTAGAAGCAGGAGAGCCGGGGTATACCAAATTATTGTTCATTTCCACAGAAAACCCAACGAGGGCAGAATCAAAACTTAAAAGGAACGTTACCTTCGGTGTGCGGAAATAGTACAATGCAACGAGTTTAAAATCAAATCAACAAAAAACAAGTGATGAAGATACCATTTACCTTTGGCTGTTCAAAAAAAAATTCTTAATATTAATTAATTATTTACATATACATACATTTTTTCGAAGTCAAATACACATGCATTGACGCTAATAGCAAATGCCGACTGCACGCTGACTACACGACGACTATGCGTGCTCAGTCGGCGTCGGGCCTCTGCTGCTGTAAGGAAAACTTCACGTGCCTATAACTTCTGTGTTTATTGTCCGATCGGATTTAAATTTATAGTAAATGGTATAATTACGTTATTATGCAACAAGTTGAAAAACGCATTACTTCATTTGAGCGAGCTGTACATGAGGCACTCTAAATTTAAAATAAACCCAATCTACGTATGTTATACAGAAAATAAAACAATTTTGTATTTTTATCACATGTAATAGATGTGATCTAGGCTTTTACATACAGTACATAGGCAAGTAGATTGCCAGACAAACATGAACAAAACGAGTCGAACCGTTCATAAATTTAGAGATTTTCATCCACACATTTCATATTTCAGAAGAACTTTCGTTCTCGTCATATAATCTCTTGGCAGACGTGTCATATTTACTTTGTCATATGAGTTAATAAAATCAAAAATCTCAGGAATGTTTTTTAAGTGTGAATAGAATACAACGTTAGCCTTAATAAATTGATTTACCCAAACCTCATGAATTGATTCATTCCATAAGAGTTTAATAGGTTCTATGGATTTTCTAAATTCTTAATCAAACGAAAGTTCGAGGTAATTTGGCTATATATATATATTTTTTATTTATCAATATTCCTCTATGAAAATATTACAGTTTTTCATGTTATTATATAGCTAATGAACATGTTTAAACCCTTGCAAAGGCTACATTAATTTTTGCCTGATGTTTAAGACTCAATGAAGAAAACATCTTCGACCCTATAAAGTCTATTCGGTCTAGGCCATGTCAGTTTGTCTGTCGAAACTAACGATCCTTCTTGGAATACGCTTCTCGAAATTATTTTAGTTTCATGTGAGTTCACGACATTCTTATCTACCCATAAGTAGTGAACTTCTTGGATTCAGCAAACAAAATGATATAGCAACATTCTTAGGCGTACGCACTTCACGTTCATGACTCCTTGAAATGTATCTACAATACTTAAGGTTGTATAGAATTTCTAACCGAGTAGAATTTCACCGTACTAGACCATGGATACATCCTGCAATTGCCGTTCGATTTTTATGCAATAATGCTTATCCCACTAGAAAATGGCTCTGAACTGGTTTTAAAAGACTGCTAGACAGCGACAGTCTGGAACGGAAACTCTCCTTACAGAATGTATGGTACTATGATTGCACAGTCAATTGCATCTTATTGACATTTCAATTGTCTCTCATTATTGTCACAACCTTTGCGAACCTTATTTAAATTACGGGTGAATGGAAATACCCAGAAAGAAATAAGCGAGGAAGAAGAAACACGCATGCAATGAAAAGGAAAATTTGCATAATAAAACCAATTGCACACGCTTCAGGTATTAAACACTCCTCTCGACCCGTTCCCAACTCAATTTGCTCTGCATGAAAATGAGGAAAACAACGGAGAAAAAACAAAAGCAAGAAAAATGTGTAGAATCCAATTTTCACTTAATTTTCATCGCTGCGATGCTTCTTTGGAATCTACCTACCTCCCCTCCACAAACTGTCGTTCGACCTTTCGGTGTCCCCCACTCATCGTGCTTCCTCTTATTCCTAATGGATCCCTTAGCTACGAAGAGCAGAAAAAGTAGTCGAAAATGCTTGAAGCAATTTTCATTTGGTTTGTTATTTTGTCTCAAAGTATCAATTTGTGTATCATTAAAATAATTTGATTTCCACGCGCATTCGACCCTGACGGAAATCGAGCACGGACTTCTGCTGTGCGCCAACATCATTGGATGCCGAAATCTTCTTAGGTCCTAACTCTCTAATTATCCTCGTAACCGTAACGAAAGAAACCTAATTAGGCATAGCCCGAGGTCTGCAAACAAAAAATTCACATATTGAATTTCATTTCCCAGCATTCAATTTCTGACAATATTGCTCTACAAATTATCTACGATTGAAACTCTCCGTTAAAGTTGATACTTTATGTTGCGCTGTGGAGATAATTGTCCTTGGCCAGCAGCAGCATTGAAGCACATTTGCATACATTAACTAAGTATGAATTGAAGTAACATATAAAGCATTCTTTGGGATAATTGGTTTAAAGTATGGTAATTTTTGGAAAAGTTTAAACAAGAATTAAACAAGAAATTTCCTGTTGGAAAATGCACGGAATTCGGTCGTAATTTAGCAAACATTTTGCTAACAGAATGCCAGTCATTAATCAAGTGGATCGTAAGTATAAACAGCGCTAAATGAAACCATAACAAATCTTGGAAATTGCGCGAATCTCATTCCAACTATGGGAATGGAATGCGATAAAGCGCCGGCGGCATCTTGCAAGAAGGCTGCCAGTAAAAATGTCCTTAATGCTAACAACTTGTCGGAATTGAGGCATTCATTAAAGCAATCAAACGCTCAGGATGTCCTGACTAACTGAGAATCTCCTATCCTCAGCATTGTCGTGCTGTTCGATGATTATCGACCGTACAGGAATTTCGCTTCTCATCCAATTCCACATGCAGTTGCTAAAGTATGTGTCATGATAATTCCAAAATAGCATACGTTGACTTAAAACGTTAAAGTTATATTTAGGGTTGGAGATCCTACGAAAAATGTAAATCTAAATATGGTAATGGGCATAAAGACTTCATTTGCAAAAACTTATTTCCTTCTGTGCCATATATGTACATATATGTAAGCAGTGGTCTAGCATAGAACATGTGGCAACCCTGCAAGGCAAGAGTTAAGAGGAAGTTGAAGTTGTGAAAGCCGTGCGAGAGATGCGAATGCAGTCTCCGTCGTCATAGTCAGTTGTTGTTAGCTTCGTCGCAATCAGTTGTTGTCGTCGAAGAGTCGTTCAGTCGTCGCAGTCGCAGTTGTCGCAGTGCCTAATACTTCTTCCAATTACCATCATACTAAACCCACAAATAATCAATAAATAAATGTACATATATTTGCCATTTGCAGAAGCATTTATTTTCACTCCTGCGTTAAATTTAAATTTTTAAAATGCACAAACTGATATTGTTTAGTGTATAACAACGTATATAAATAATTAAACTTCTCATGATGCTTTTGATCTACGTCCCAATTAATAAATAGCTCTCAGTTGTTATTAGAGTGTACAGTTTTTAGAATTGGTAGAGCTGGACATCTACCCACTAAACTATAAATAAGAAAATAATCAACTTTCAATGTCGTGGATTTCCAATTTCAAACCTTTTATTGGTACATATGCATATATTAACAACAATCTCGACTCTCAATAGGAAACTCGAATAAAAGAACTTTCGATAAAATAATACAGCAAAACAATATGATAACGGAAACTAGCTCATTACATTGGCTTTCCATTTAAAGCGTATAAAGTCCAGAGCGTCCCTTATAGCAAACTAACATGAGGCTAACATTATGTGGGTGGTAGAATTTGGGCTTTGGGGAAGATATATTTGTACGGAAGCAACGCAAAGGACTAACAGAGAAAGAGCAACAACACTACAGCTGTGCGAGAGCTCCTGAATATTTTATACCCTTACCTTGGCGTTGCAAATTTAGCATAACGCAGTAAATATTGTACATATTTCCAATAAATTCGCGTTGCACATATGTATGTACGCATATTCTCACCTACAGAAAAGGAGAGTCAGAACGAACGCTTCATTTGGACAAACCTAGTATACTCCTTGAACCCATTTTCAATGGATGAGAGATATAATAAATTCATGCACACTCGACGCCAACGTCAATCAAAAGACAACAATATTATGGAAATAGAGCGGGGCTGCCATCTCGACGATATATTGACAGTAAGTTGACAGTTTGTCAATGCTGCCAGTTTTCTGACTCTGTACTCATAGCCGCGACATTATACATACTTGACTGACGTGACGCGTTGTAATTTGGCGACGCACGGCTTAATGTGACCACGACGAATATCAACATCAACTCATAAACAAGTTGCTTGGGTTGCTGGGTGGTTGGGTATACGTATATAGAGGAGGGTGAGTACTCAAATACGTGCACATATGTATTGATGTGGTTCAACATTTACACAAGCAACTTCTTTGGACAACACTGTTCAGAAAGCTTAAGTTGAACCCGGCTCTACATTCGTTAAATTCAACTCGGTTTAATTCCATACATTTTATATCGGCTCCAACTGAACTCTGTTTGCATGCTGAATACAAACCCTCTACATACTGTAACCACTGTGGGCATGTACATATATATGTATGCATATTCAAATTGATTATTGTAAAAAGCCACAGAACGAACCTTTTAACATGGCTTCGTGCTGTGGACCTCTGGACAAGGACGACCAAACAAACAAGACGATATACATGTATGTACATACCAGACCTCGCCAGATCGCACCAGAGCAATGACGTGACGACCGTCCATTTACTGGCGACAGGTTGGTCATTTGGGGTATATGGTGCGTAGGAAATTAACCCCGCTGCAGGTCATATTTTTAAATAGCGCAGAAAGCCGTACTTACACATATTTAGTTTACCTGGTCATTCACATGACGCGAGTTCAATCTGCCTTATGATTATAATCGGATGTGGCCTTCGGAAACAGCTGCTGATCTTTCAATAAATAATGTCCCCGTAAATTGCTTCTAGTTCATTGTGTAGTAACAATTCCAAAAACTTTGACAGTTCTGCCACTCCTGCGGAAAAGGCAACTCCAAGGGAAGAGAAAGCAGATAAAAAGTTGACTTCGCTTGTGCTCCAAGTGCGGAATGACACAGACGAGCGACAGCAAGCATTGCGGTAAGCCAAGAGCAAAAAAAAAAAAACTGCGCCAGTAAGAACATGGGTGGATAGAAAGGGAGATAAAAAGTACAAGTAAATATCCAGAGCGAACACAATTCAATTTAACTTTCTTCATTTCTTTACCGTGCTATGACGATACAAACGGCTGAAAACGGGTATATTTCTTTTAAAAATTGTATTTTTATGCTGTACAATGTACAGTGTACATGTGCATATGTATATAAATAAATTGGATATTAAAATCTAATAATATTAGAATAAATTAAAGGTTACTTTTTTCAGTTTTGAGTAAAAGCGTCAATTTCACAACAAGCTCTTAACTTTGGGTGCAGGGTGTTGGACAGTCGAATAATCAGGGCTGTAGCTTCCTGTGCTTGATATTTATATAAAAGCACACGCATCCCCTACATGTATATTTGTGAACATTTTTTTGCATGTGTGTGTGGATACGATATGATGGCAATTTCCATTGGAGTCGTTTCCTTTCAGAATTAAAATGTTTCTTATGCACGAGAGATTTCTGATGGGTAAACGGTATAAAAGGTAACGGTCTGGAAGTTACTGAGAATGTACGAAACACGACAATCACTAAAGGGCTGTGGAAAGAGAGAATGAAAGAAATAAAAAATTCGAGTAGAACGCGTATTCAAAGACGTGTTTCTGCAAGTCTAGCTTTCTGCACTGATTCTCTGTAATAAACGTCAAAACATTAAAACATCCAAAAAAATGTAACTAAAATGTTCAGTTAAAGTTAATTTGGGTGCGTAGGTATCGGTGTAATGTGGCACTGAAAACTAGAAGCCTTTACTTGCGGCGTACCGAAAACTGTACACGCTGACAAGTTTCATCAAAGTGTTCCTTCTGCTACTACCCATATGTATATATGTATGTATGTATCACATAAAGAAATAGTTTTCGCCTTATAATGTGGTAAATGAGGTAAAAAATTCCTTTTTTTAAGCTAAGACTAAAACTACCCTTTTTTAAAAGGTGAGTTTTCTTTCCGATGGAAGCTATTAAATAAAGGTATCAGATTCAACAAAGACAGCTACAGTTGAGTGCACTGAATAGTTAGATACCATATGCCCACTTTAGCCATTCAAAATTAATTTCTTATATTAAAAACAAATATCTTACGAATTCGCAACAACGCGTTGCAATTCACATTATTACTGATTTGTTGATCTCACAAGCATTAACTTTCTTCACACGTACAGCCAAATGCTACACACACATGCCGTTTTCACACATACAGTCACAATATCTTCAAAATAAATAAGGATGCCAATAGGTTGTCAATCTGGCCCGCTCCAGTGTATTTTCAGTGTAATGAATATAGTTCAACACTAAGAAGCTTGTAGCTCGACTAGATATATACGGTCGGAGATTTTTTCTACTGTGCGTTGTCTGCCGAAAATTATATCCTTTTATACCCTAACAATTTCGTTAAACATTTAATGATATTTCTTTGATTACACAGATTTACATAAGGCAATGGGCAAGTTTCTCGATCATCAGCGTGGAATAGAAAAGAAGGTTAATGTATCCAGCAAAGAAGTAAACTGCTACTTCAGTACTCACTCGCTTAATATCCTACACCAAACTTTTAATAAATATTGTACTCACAATCTAAGAGTTCATACGGACAAGCAGATGGACAAGACATGTTAAGCAATAACATGTTCATCTATGTGTACCATATTAATATAGTCTGAAACGCTTCCATCTGCGTGTCACAATCGTTTGCACAAATTTAAGACACTCTCTTTCAGCCATTTCATTGGGTTCGGTATTTGGGAGCAAAAGGGCTCATTTGATTCGCATGCAGGCGAGTCCCATAAATCTTGCCCAAAGTGGCGCCTCGTGAGTGAGTGCAAAGTGGGACGGAGGGAGAGAAGGGCAGGGGAAGATTCGGGGCTTACACGAAGAACATGAAATCACATTTGCAAAAATAATTAATATTTATTACGCGAGAATGAAGTATTATCAAATTGCATAATTGCTGTGTTTCTCATTCGACACGACAGAGAATGGCAGGCAGCAGTCCGCACAGCACGGCTGGACGGACTCGGAATCGGACTCGGACTCCGTGAGAGCACGAGCACGAGTACTGCCAGGCAAGCAGGCGAACCAACATTGGGCGCCCGCCTTGGGGCGCTGCAAACCTGGGACCTATAAAGTGTGTACAATATATTACTCCGACTTAGAGCTGGGCTACTTGCGCGTAAATTGCTATTCTTAGTCCGGTCCGACAAACTTTTTGATATATGAATTAAGTTTCTTCGTTCTTCACTTTGTGTGTGAGTATGTGTGTGTGTTTGTGTGTGTGCGTGTGTGTGGGTCTGTGTGCTGCTGGTACAGTTTGGATTTACGTTGTAATTACACAATTTCGGATTTTCGTCGGCCCCAGTTCTGGCCCCTCGGACCTCGCACCGGGCATCCGCTCCGCTGCGCTCCTGACTTCGGCCGGCCGGCTGTGGTCGTGTCCATTCCGCTGGGTCGCTTGAAGGTTATTTATTATGACATGTTATTTAGGTTTCATTTCAAAAACTTGATTGGACACTTTAGACTGCAAGCAGAAGCAGCATAAGGGCGGCTTCTGCTTCTGCTCCTTCTTCTGCCTCGACTTCGTTTTCCTCTTCTCGGTTCTTGGTTCTTGCTTCTGCTCCGGTTCGGCGGAAACATTGCGTGCGTTTTTGTTATATTCAGCAAAGTTTGCGAAGCGAGTTCAAGTGGACACACACATGCAAACACCAACATCAAGTCATGGGGTCAAAAGTTGAATACACCCAAAAAACCTGCGTGAAAAACTTGTGTAATCCTTTGTTAACATCCCCTCCCCCCCACTATTAACCAAGATAATCCTAACCACACTCCTCCTGGCAATCTCGCATCCTGTCCCTCTATTTTGCCCTGATAAAGAGCTCTTCATGTTGCCAGTCCAATTCACAATCCGTTGAGCCACCATATATGCCAATCAGGAATTAGTTAAAGCGAAACCAACTACAATTTTCCTAAAAATTTAGCAGAGGTTCAGGAAGTTGACATGATTTTTCCATAGACCTCCCCATTATTGTCTTACTCGCCAGTCAATTACTAAGGATCAAAGCACATTTCTAACTTTCCTTATTGTGCAAAAACTAAACTATCGTCAAAGCAGGACTAAATGGGATCAAAGAGAAATTTGTATTGGTTTTTATCTATTACTGCAGCTTGTTGCTCGTTCGTTTTCAAACTAAAATTATATATTGTACTTAGGGTTTGAAAATCAGCAAGTTTATTACTATTATTTGTTATACTGTAATGCCATAATCCTGTGTCTTACGTTTGTACATTGTTAATAAGCTTAGTATTTCTATTGCCAGTACCATGCAGCTTATATAATAAAAAACCCTCTGTTGGTACCTATATATCTGTGTTGAAAAGAGGATAGCCAGGTGGCCTGAAAAAAGACTCGAGTGGTGGCTCAGGTTTTCTCCTTCCACCTTGTCTTCTCGCCAAGAAATATGCAACAATAACTCAGTCGCAATAAACGTAGAATCCCTAGACTCCTATCTCTCCCTCCCCTTCTTACTTTCCTTCTGCCCCTCAGTTCATCAGTTGGCCTATCTCCTAGGCCGGTGACGTCGGCGGTGGCGGCGGTGCCGGGTCAGACTTCACCCTAATCAACGTCAACAACTTCACGCTTCGCTGTTCGAGGAGTTATGTTGACAAGCCGTGCGATAAGGACATTTCTCGAGGCCCCAGTCCAATGCTGCGTAACTGTGTGGTTGAGACAGTATGCGAGTGTAAGAGCGTGTATGTGAGTATGTGTGTGCTGCCACCTGTGCAACACGTTGACCCAAGCCCCTAATCCTGCAGCCCTGCAGCTCATAAAGTAGCTAAGTTATGTTTGCACGTAGCCAGTGTCTCCGTATCTCAGATAGGACTAGTCAAATGCCTGCATATCAAAAACTGACTTCTGGGCTTAATATTCAGTCTGGAATCGAGTCCAAGTATTGACGACTTTATTTAATAGACTAGATAAAGTGTTCGAGCTCTCGCTTATAATATTTACATACACAGATATAGGCCACAGCCTATAAGACCCACAAGAGCTTAACTCTGTTCGGTTTCGACTTTCACTCGATTTGGAAAACAGGAAAACAGTTTTCTTAGCCGAGAGGCATGGGGTCACGGCAGGAGCCAACTCATACCATGTATGAGAAATCTGATTTCATTAATCTAATGCATTTTTAAGACGTCCATTAGGCCGGAATCGGTCTTATATACGGGCTGTATAAATTACTTAATGCTGGGCTGTGAACAGCAACTGGCCCAAACAAAGGAGAGAATAACGAACGCGTAAGCATAATATCGGGAGTACGGCGGCATTACATAAATACAAAGGGAATGGAATGGAATGGCATATCATAAAAATGCGAGAAAATTGCTACGCCCAAAAATTAAAAGCAAACCGGAAAAGCAGAGCTGAAAAAGTAAATATCAACTGCGGCCGGGCCTAATAGACAATAAGAGAATAAATACGATAAAACCAAGAACGAAACACGAAATACGAAACGGTGCGATACGGCACTGCGCGAATACTCTCTGGATAGGGTATTTGCTAGACAAAATCATGAATAGATTTCTATGTAGCCCCAGTTTGTGTGTCAGTAATGCGTCGTTAAACTGTAAAAGACCGTAAAAAAGAAACGGACCCATAAAAAATGAGTAGAAGAGGCAGTGCGAGAGTCCCGGGCGAAGGCAGAAGACCGAAGCGGACGGGGAGCAAGGCGTGGCGACTAAATCATTTTACAATGGCATTCGCATGCCTAAGGCCCAGTTCTACTGCTCCTCCTGCTCGCTGGCGTCTTCTCTTGCTTCTGTCTCCTTTAGAGCTGTCAGCGGCTTTATGCCATTTCATGCAGGACAATCAAGTAATAGCCGAGGGTTTTACGATGACACAAAACTACATAATAAAAGATATATCAGCAGAAGCATCTAAACTCTGACCAGTTCCCGAGTGGGAGAATGGGTTCCACGAGCTAGGAGAGCGGGTAGCTGTAGCAAGAGCATATCAACAAGCGTGTTACGCCCCCAACAATAAGAGGGAGGGCCAGAGAACTACATGTACTACTTAAATCGTTAGACTTGGCACGCCAATGTATGCGATGCATGTTGCGAATCATTCATCGGCCTAACAAATTTCAATTTCCCTACACCCCCGTAAACCTCCCCTCCCCTTGCCAACCCTCTTCAACCAGCAGGCCCTCGCACCTACATTGAAATGGAATCGTGGCACGCAAACCCAGAGCGATACTCCTGTCTGCCAGACCAGGTCTGCGATGGCGCGAAAATAACTGTCACCTGACTGGGCCAACAATCCGCGCTCCTCCAGCCCATCAGGTGCTCCATCTCGCGCCCGAGTATACTCTCGAAACCGCAGACCTCTTCGGAACGATGGAGTCTCCCTCTCGTACCGCTTAAGTCGTACATCTGCACACAAAATCCAATCAAAACTTGGAAAATGGGAAAATAATTTCCTATGAAAGTCGATTTCAACCAGAGGCATGCAGGGTATGCGACAGTTGAGCATTGCTGGTGCTCATATGGTATAGTAAATAAAGTATAAGGTACGTGTATTTATATACTTTATAGTATATAAATATATATATATATACGGACGCGCGAGCATGGCTTTAATTTTGATTTCACTCCAGGATTTTCCCTCTCTTGATTGACATTAATGGCATTTTCGCGACTCGTCGAGCGGAAAATGCTGAAAAGCTGCGCGCTGACACGACAACGTGAGTCAATAATAAAAATTGCATGTTGAGAGCACATTTGAGAATCACACATACACACACAAACACGCCGACACACACAGCCACACAACCATTCGATGTCGCAGTTGACACCCCGCAGCACGCAGAAGAATGAAAGCGTAAATAAAAACCCTTTTGGCCGCATTTTCCAGTTAAATTATTTCTGGTTAATTTCACCCGCTACTCGAAACAAAGCCAGCACCGTTCGTACTGCCCGTACCGCCCGTACCGTATTATCCGGCCGTACACAGGTCTTTATTGCTCTCTGACAGAGCCTCAGTGAGCGGGAAGGAGTTAATGAGAGCCATGAAGACCCAATAAAGGTCCCAGGAATCGAGCAGGCAAACGGCATTCTGGAAAGTATATAAACGAGACTTTTAAACGTGCATAAATATTTCCAAATATATATCAGAATCCTTGAAGACGTCAGAATCTACGACAGTGAGATACCATTTACCCAATTTTACCGTTAAAAAAAGTTATTACTATTGAACACGTTTATCAACTGATTTGTTGATCCCACACGCATTGACTTTGTTCATAAATACAGTCAAACGTTCATGTCTGACGCCACGCACATACCGTCAAGGTCTAGTAAAGGGTATAAAGAGGCAGGCCACCACATTCTCTTCATCAATTGATCCTGAATACTTTTTCGCCACTGCTAAGTGCAATAAGAAGCAAACAATTGAATATATCTATATATACTATATATGCGATTAAAATGTGGGAAACCAATTAATGAAAGCAATGAAGACGGCAGAGACTTCTTAGTGGATGTCAGCATGGATGAGAAAGGCTGTCATCGGCACAAGTCTCAACTTCTTGAGTGCAAAACTCTGCAAAAATCCGAGTCGGTAACGACCAAAGTCTGGGCAAAGTATCTCGGCCCCATCAACAGGCGTGGGCAACTTTGAAGCCACTGTAAAGTGTAATAAAAAACAGACAAAAGATAAACATCCACGTTCCTATACGATATACAGCGAGTTGTGGCTGTACTCGCGTGTGTGCCTCTAGTTAACATACGATATACTCGTATATTTATATATATACATATATATATATATAGGCATATAGGCAGTAATTTGAAGCATCAATTTTTTATTGCTGCTGGCAATCATTTAATCATCTCGAGTCATCAGTTGTCCTCCCTTTATCGCCCTGGGTGTCGGGCAGTGGGGGCCGAGGAGTACTGCGCTGCGGCCGGGAGGCAGGAGGAAGTTTCGTGGCGAATTTTCAGCAGTTGCCTTCTGGGCGCGCCATCGAGCCATTTGACACATGTGTCACTAGCAAGCGCCTCGGCCTCGGCCTCGGCCCGGCTCGATTTACAGAGCCGTTTCGCATGGCCTCGCTTGACAGCTGTCAGTGTCAGTTTACATAATTTATAGATTTCAACGCATAAAAAAGTCATAAAATTTACAATGTTGCGTTCCACAAAATACATTCAACTTCAGCTGGAACTAGGGAACTGACTCGATTCTTTTGATGCCTTATTTTTATTTTTATGAGCGAACACATCAATTTTCGCACAGTTTGTCTAGTTATAAGAACAACAACATTCTCATATACACACATGTACATGTACATACCATATTTGCACATACGTATGTATATACATACATATGTCCTCTATCAATTCCTTCAATTCTGCCTGGCATTCGATATGCCCTTGATTTATTTGTATTTATGCGATTCTTTTCTCGCATTCATCTCCAGCGATAAATCCTCATATAAACGATTTATAGTTGCACAAGAGCAACAACAACAACAATGGCACACACAGTAGCAGGAACAGAAATCCTGTATCTGTTGTGTTGCCCCGAACAGGAACAAGTTTTTGTGTTAAGACAATTGCGAGGGACCATAAATCGCTGATGCGAGAATATCCCGGGCCCCAAACGTGGTGACAATGAAGGTAATATACTGCAAGTAAAAAGCACAGAGTTGCGAGAATTACGTCGACTCTACGAACTGTAGATCCAAAAAGGTGTTTCTTCGTTAAACTCAGTAAGTAATTGAAACGAGAATCCAAAAACTGAGTTGCATTTTGATAACTGTCAAATCGGTTGCCAACTAAAGTCGGTTTAATCAGCTAAACGAACTGAGATTTCTTCATTAGTTACGATTTTGAAAAGAACAGCGAAGCCCGTCGAAATGGAACGAAGTGATGCCGCAGTCGAGAACGAGGAGGAAAAACCACCATATGCGCTTTTCTTTGGGGGCATGGGCGCCGCTTCGGCCATTATATTCTCTTCCCTTGGCGCCGCATTCGGCACAGCCAAGTCCGGCACAGGAATCGCAGCCATGGCCGTGATGCGGCCGGAGCTGATCATGAAGTCCATTATTCCCGTGGTCATGGCGGGCATCATAGCCATCTACGGCCTTGTCGTATCGGTGCTAATCGCCGGCTCTCTGTCCCCGAACTACACCATACGCAAGGGCTACATCCATCTGGCTGCAGGCCTGTCTGTCGGCCTTGCCGGACTGGCCGCAGGCTATGCCATCGGCATTGTGGGCGATGCCGGAGTGCGTGGGACTGCCCAGCAGCCACGCCTGTTTGTCGGCATGATTCTAATACTGATCTTCGCCGAAGTGTTGGGTCTCTACGGGCTGATTGTGGCCATCTACTTGTACACTAAGTAATCTGTTACACCTGCTCATCTGTGTCTCTTTGAACTTTAAGAAGGAAATAAAAGCCATAAGATTTAGTTTGACCTTTGCTTCAAGGCCTCAGCTTGGTGTGGCCCAACCCTTGGCTTGTGAGTACTTTTTTCAAGGCACAGCAGATCGACCAATTCCACTGTTCAGGCACAAGTAAAGCTATCATGAAGCTGCTACATCAGACCTCTCTCTACAGAGATTGAGCGACTTTCATACCCTTCACTCAAGTTGGTAAAAATGTTATATTAGCTGTGCGCAAATGTAAGTTACAGGCAATAAGACGTGTGGCAGACTAAATAAGCAAATATAAATAATTATGTTAGCTAATAATAATATTTTTATTTCAATTATACTATATAATAAAAAGAAAGTACAGTATCTCCAATGAAGCTGTGATCTCTAAGTTGAGTGAATGGTATCTACCAGTCGATTGTCTCGACCGAAGCTTTCAAATGAAATGAACTCCAGCTCCGCACCCTTTGCCCTCCAACCCTATGCTATCAGCCATTTCCAGTGTGTGTGTGAATATGTGCGGGACTGCTGAAGATTTGAAGCTTTAGCCTCTGCCACGCCCCATTTAGACAACTGCTGCGGATCATATTTTGTATTTTGTTTAATTGAAGCAATTGCAAAGCCCGAAAAGAACGAAAAATTCAGCCGCAACTTCGATTCCCAATAATCAGAATTCGCATTGCGGTTTGCTCGCTTGACAAAGGGTTTTGCAAGTCGCCATGAATTTCCACATTTTGCTGGTTAGCCGGAAAATTTAACGGCACATAAAGATAAACCTCGTTAGCAGCAACCAACAAGACAGCAAAGAAAGGGCTTGCAACCAAGGGTGGACCAGAAGATGCCCTGTTATATGAGGACATACAGAAAGGCTTTTTGCATAATCTGAAAACCTTACAGTTTTGGGTCAGGTCCTGGTTCCTCAGATTTCCATATGTACGTGCTGATATATATTTCTCCGAAATTTGAACGTTTCTTGATTGGTTTAAATTCAAGAAAGAAGTTTTAATGATATATAAAGAAAACAGTTGTGATATAAAGTGAATAATATCTTGTTCAGGTCGTATTTTTAGATCAACCATCCAAAATTTTATTTTTATTTGAGTTTTTAACTAACTTTGATAGTAAATAATTTATCAATAGAAAATACGTATAAATTCAAACCAAAAATAATAAGCAAATAACTTTGACTTTCCCTAAATAAATATCATATATCGACTGAATTTTTCTGGTGAGATTAGCGGAACTTTACTAATTGTTCGCCTCAAAATAATTGATATGATCGGATCTGACTAGACGCAGGTTTCAAAAACAGAAGCTTAAAAAAACCAATTCAAACTTTATTTGATTTTTAAACTTCCAACTTTAAATCGAAAAAGTGCTTAAAACACTGTGCCAATATGCCCACCAGCCTTATGATTCGGGACAGGGTATAAATGGCGCTTTTGAACGTATTCGTCGTTATCTACAAAAAGCAAATATGCATATCAGCTGGCGCATAAATATTAGAATTATCATAAAAGCCGTAGACTCCATTTGAAATTTAGTTATACTCGATTGAGTGCACTGCTCGCTGCTGCTCGGTTGAAGTGGAGCTTCTCGATTCCTTTGCTACTATGAGAAATGACACCAGGCTGCCTTGCATTACTCTGTCAGTTGTAAAACGTAATACTGGGAAATTCTAATCAATAATTTCATAAATCCGAGCTTATCGGGCTTTTACCATGTCTGGCGCAGAGGCAGAGAACAACACGCCCAGCTATGCGGTCTTCTTTGGCGGACTTGGAGCCGTCTTCTCCATTGTGCTCTCGTCGCTGGGCGCTGCCTTTGGTACCGCCATATCTGGAATAGGCATCTCCACCATGGCGCTCACGAAGCCCGAACTCATCATGAAGTCCATCATTCCCGTGGTCATGGCGGGCATTATCGCCATCTATGGCTTGGTAGTCTCGGTCCTCATTTCGGGCTCTCTAAGCGTGGAATACACCATACAAAAGAGTTACATACACCTGGGATCTGGACTCTCCGTCGGTCTGGCCGGCCTTGCCTCAGGCTATGCCATTGGTATTGTCGGAGATGCCGGTGTGCGCGGATCGGTCCACCAGCCACGCCTCTTTGTGGGCATGATACTCATCCTGATCTTTGCCGAGGTGCTCGCCCTCTATGGTCTGATAGTAGCCATATTTCTGTACACCAAGTTGTAATTTCATCACATCCCTCTGCATGCAGTTGGATGTACTCTGGAATATCATGATGTCGTCGCAAAAGATTATAGCTCAAGGAGCTTTCTTATACGTATTTTCATAATTTCCACGAGTAACACAATATAATACAAAATAAAATAATAATCAATATAATATTATATACAATATTAATAATTGGCAACCATCTATGTTCATAAGAGGGGAAAGGAACCGACATACAATTTCTCGAGTTTCATACCTGACAACCTGTGCGCACATTTGTGTGTAAGTATGTGCATCTGGCCTTAATCCCTGAGCCCTGAGCACCGAGCGTTTGCATAATAAATTCGATAACATTAAATATCGATTATTTAACCGCAAATATTGTGGGGGTGCGTGATGCGTGGTGGGTGGTGGGTGGAGAATTCGGTTTGTTGACACGGAGGGCAAAAAGCGAAGCTCGCAATTTACTTTTGGATTCAAGGATTTATGTTTCATCTTCCTGCAGATAATTGTTTTCATTTCCTTTTCTGCTCGAGCGAACTTTTAATGCTGAAATAACAGTAAAATGCGTGTGGGCCACCAGGCGTTGCGCTCCGGTGGGCGAGGCAATTTCTCAACTTTAGTATATTCGGGCTTGGGTGTTAAGCACAAACGGAAGCTGTTGAATTTGCAAATGAACCCCAAGTCCTGAGCTGAGGGCGTTCAAGCTTTCAGAGTGCTAAGCGGAATGGGTTTATCAAATTGTACTTTCATTTCTAAACTGAAAATCGATTGAATTTCAAAACAATTTCAAAGTAAAGTTCAATTATTTCCTTATTCATAATTCAGTTTTCAATCCACAGATGCCTTAAGAAATCTCCAAAGCCTCGACGACTGCCTGAACAATTCAAACTTTCTATGTCTTCATAACTAAAAAATTTCTTTAAATTATTTATATAAAAACAAGTGAAGTAGCTACAGTCAAGTGCTCTCGGCAGTAATATACCATTTACCTTTGGCTGTTTAAAAATAATATTTAATATTAAAACTTCTATGTATACTAACGCAGTTGGCGAAAAAAATGACGCTGGGCCTCTGCTGCTATTTGTATGCGAAAATGTATGAATACACAAACTTTCTAACGAAGTCTGGTGGCTGTAACTCTTAATTGAAATCATACAGACGGACAGTCAGACAGACGGACATGACCAAAGTGACTTGGCTATTCATGCTGATCAAGAATATATAGGTATACTTTGTATGGTCTGCCACGCCTTCTTCTGCCTGTTACATACATTTTCTTAGGATAATATGCAAGAAATGGGTGAATGGTAAAAAATAAAGGTATTGTCGGTAAAGTAGATCGATACAGGCGGATTTGAAAGTTCGCTACGATTAAGAAATTATATAAATGGTATATATATAAATTATAAAAGAAAATAAATTTTTCATCAATGTGAAAATCTACGTAAGATTACAGGTTTGTAATTCAATTGACCCACAAATTATTATCCAGTTTATATGTTTATGTGTTTCTATATGTGTTCTATATGTTTATATTTGTATTATCTAGTATAATGAAACAATATAAATTTATTCATTAATTGAAAAATTAAAATTTAAACAATACCAAAAATCAAAATCAGAAGACCCAAATATGATAGCTGCGATAAGTCGTTAGGCCATATGTATTCGATATATATATATATATATATGTATAAGCTTATAACTTATACAAATATGAATGTAGCTATAAAGCATAAGAGTTTTGCGATTGAATGCGATCAGAGTACTCTGCGATAGCCTGTAATTGGCGAATTGTTGTTGGCCATTAAAACTGCGCGCTTCACTTGAAAGCCAATACATTGGCGTTTATTTCGACATGGTCGACAGGGGAGTTCTTCCGCCACTCTCCTCACCACGCCCCCATTCATTCCTCTCTCCTTTAGTCAATCATTAAAACGACCATTGCCTGTGCTGTGTGTCCACATTGTATGCTTGTGCCTGGAAGCCTGGAAGCCATCATAATAATCAATGTCATATGAATTCTGGGCTAAGTTCATTTTGTACTTAATTTCATTTTCGTATTTTTGTGGCTGGGATAACCAATGACCTGGAAACAATTTGTACTCGTCTATTGTTTGGCCCTGTGTGTGTGCGTTTACAAGAAGTCGATGCGACAAGGACATTTATTTCTTGCTGATTTTATTCTTTGCCACCCCCCTATATTCCGGGGATCGCCGTCGACTATCCCCAATAAATGTGAAATAAACACTAAATGTATAGTTACGTGCCTACCCCTGCCCCTGCCCTGCTGCTCCAGAGACAGCCACACCAACCTCAAGCCTCAACCCCCAAACCACTACCCTCTTCCTTTCCTTGTTCACGTTCTTTCTCAATTTTTTTGCTGATTTGAAGCTTTCTTCATCGGCTACCGGCAACACCTCTGAGACACAGCTTTGACTTTTGTCCTTGCCTCTGGCATGTGCGTCCTTCGATTGTGTGCCCCTTCTGCACTCTTCACCCGTACAGTCGTACAACCGCAGCCACCGCCCTCCTCCCCCTACTAGCACACCTGCGCCTTTATGGCTTGGAACGGCAGTAAATTATCTTTATGCGAGGGTCACCGCTTCTCTCCCCTTGTTGTATCAAAACTTTTATCATAATTTTCAGAAATTTCTTCGCGCTCTTAAAGCTATGCCAAATTCTGCCACAATCTCGAACCTATAAAGCTTATAAAGTATAACATCTGGAATTGAGTTAATATCCCGTGTATATTTATGTCTTCCAACTTTTCACAACTCTTTTATCCTGATTGCACCTGTTTGGAATGGCAAAGGCGTGGCTGGCGAATACCCAATGTAGAAAAGGTTTCTCACCCACTCGACAGATACCCGTTACCGGCACGTTAGCGAGTGAGAGCTGCTTGTTGTAATGCCTCTAGCTACGTCATTAGTGAAAGTTTCATATTAATGTTCTTATATGAAAATATTAAAGCTCTTACTTCAGTATTAGGCAGACTAGCAGACAGTCAAACAAAAATATGGAATCAGACTTACTTCTTCATAGAATATTTACACTTTATAGCATGTGCTACATAGATATTGCGTTTGCACAAGACTATACCTATCAGGATGATTCTAATACATCCAAAGGCACGTTCTGTATTTTCGACTTAGTAGGAGTATATTACTTAGTGAAGCCGGTCCTCGGTCCCTCAATCAAAGTGGGTGAAATCGAGCGAATTAATTGCACCGCAGTCGCAGCCACAGCCTGCTCCATATAAATTATTCATTCTTGCTTTTATCAAACTTCTTTCAGCGAACGCTCCCGGATTGTCTCGAATTCCGAAAATAACATTGTATGAATTATTGCTGCTCGAGCGCAGTTTCAATTTCCTCGCGGGCTTGGCTTCGGTTTCCACCCAATGAAGATCAATGCACAGTGCCACAATTCCACGGCGGAAATCGCAGAGCTCAGCAGAAAACAGACAACAGAAAAGGGCAGAGACCCCTAGAGCCGTAGCTAGCTGGCGAGTCATGGGAACCACGGACAGAGCATGATGAGGGAGCGGGGTTTCGAGGAGAGACCTGGTTGCGGTTACGGATACCCCCAAGTAAGAAATGGGGCCGTCTGACAGTCTGTCAGTCAGTCAGTCAATCTGCAGAAAATTCGCTCAAAATCAAATTTATTTGCCAACCACACCGAAATTATGAGCAGCGGCGGGAGACGTGGCAGGAGACAGGAACGGGGACCTGGACGGGGTCGAAGACGAATGCGGGCGGGTCGATTGGAAACACATGTGCGTTTTATTGCATTCGCAAAAATATGCGCTTCAATTGGATAGTCTAGTTGGGCGCCCTGCACTCCCCCATGGCCCCTGCGCAGCTATTAACGTTGTCAACGCCTTCTGGCCAGAGGAAGGGAAGTGAAGAGTGAAGGGGGACCATGGATAGGGGACAGGCACACAGAACGTGGGCAAGGGAACTTGGCGCTGTCTGTCGCCGTTCGTGGCCTTTGTACGCCCGAGTATTTTTATTTATTCTGCTTCCAAGGCTTTTATTTTCTTTATTTATTTCGTTCTACTTCTTAGGTTTTTATTCTATTTATTTATTTCGTTTCGTTCGACCCTCGCGACTCACAAAAGAATCCAGCCAGGGAATGGTAGTGGGGCGAGAGAGAGAAAAGATTTTATATTATGCTCTCAGTATGTTGTAAATCTTGTCGATGCTGTTGATGAAATGAAACGAAATTAAGAAATTTCTGGCGCTCTTCCTGCTCCGCTCCGTGCCGGGGCCTTTTCGCAATTCCTTGTAATGAAAGAAATGCCACCAAAATCATGGCACCCCTCGCCCGCCTCCATCCCCCTCACGGCAATAAATGTCCGCCGACATTCATAATGAAATCATTTGGCATTTATTACTTCGTTTATGCGGTTCCCATTTGAGAAATTGCTTCCATTTGCCTCGCTGTTAACGGCGAAAGTTTCCGCCTCCGTCCCTCTTCCCCCCTTGAGAACCTAGCTTTAGGTTCGACTGAACTATTCGTGCTTATGCTGCAAACGGAACAAACTTGTCGAAGATTCCCTCGGCAGTAAAGCTCTTAGCTCAAATATATCTCCACTTGTTTTCGCAACTGATGGGGGATCTTTCAGTCCTGGAACATACTGAACTCAACTTATAGAGTCCGCCCAGTTAAAAGATTTAGTTAGCTCGAAGTTAGTTTACAGTTTGTCTTGGTCTCATCTTCATTATCAAATTGTTGAGGCCATAACTGTAGTATTATTTATTAAATTGTCTTAACTTTTAAAATACATCTATAAAAAACATCTCTGAAATTTCACTTTTAATTAGTCCGCGGGCGCAGTAGCATTCGCACCTTCTTTATAGAGGAAAGGCCAGCCCAGAAAATGGACTCCACGCTGTCGATTTCTCGATCAAAGTATCTTCCGTTCAGATTGCTAGCAAGGCAAACAGGAATCGGGGAGATAAGGGTACGAACATCTGCATTAATAAGGTAGGGTACTCACCTCTGGGTGCAGTGGCTAAACCACCAGCCAGCATGGCTTTTCTGGGAGCAGCTACCCGCGTCCCACTGGTCATTGTCCCGGTCGAATGTACTGAACCTTTGGTCCCGGCTAAGACCTAGACCGTCCTCAGTCACGTTTCCAGAGAATCGTCCCAGATTGGTCAGTTTATACTGATCCTTTTCGCCGGCCAGTTCGAAATGGTCATAGTGTGCCGTTAGGATTGTACCATTAAATGCCTCCATGTGTATGTGAAGCTCGTGGGGCTGAACCCGCGTCAGGCGATAAATGCGCTCCAGGCCGAGGAAGAAATCGGCATCCAGGGAGCCAAAGCCCGCACGGTAGGTGGCCCAGTCCCTATAGAAGTCCTCCCTACCATTGATCCTCTGCTGCACAACAGTCCAACCAGGACCAGCCAACGAGCTGTCGCACAGCGCATCAAACACTGCGGAGCACGAGATCTTTAGCTGGTGAATACCCGGCGCGTCTTCAAAGAACATGCAACTCGGTGGATCGCTGTGATCCTCCAGCTTCTTCAGCCTGGCCGCCGCATACTTGACTTCCATCTCCAGTTCCAGGTTCTGCTCACTTAGTTCACGTAGTTTGACAGCATCCAGTTCGACCTGGGCCGAGAGACTGGATATATGCTTTCTTTGCTCCTTGATAATATCCGACTTGGCCGCGATCTGGCGCTTGAGAGACTCGGTTTTGAAGGCCGCCAACTGGTCTATCTCCCCCTTGATCGACACGGACAGGTTGCTCGGCAGTTGGTCGATGATCTTCTTGTACAGATTGATGTTATCGTGCAGGTCTATGATCTGGTTCCTCAAGTCCTTGAGGTGCGCCGAGTTGGAGTTGATGCGCGGTGTTTGCATATCGTCGTCCCGCGCGTTTTCCGATACCTTCAGCTCCAATTGGATTATCTTCTGCTGCAGCTGCCTTTTCTCTCGATCGGTTTCCAAACTCTTCCTGCGTATCTTGTCGAACAGGGGCTGCAGCAGCTCATGTGTGTTTTTGTCGAATTTCCTCAAAGTATCAGCCGCCTAAGGGAGGATCTCAATATGATGAAAGTGCACACAGTTCGCCGAATATTCACCCACCTCTTGGTCGTCCAAGAAGCTCCAATCTGTACCCAGTACTAGGGTGTCACTGCCGAGCAATGCGATAAATGCGAAGAGGGCAAAGTTCAACTTCATTGTCCACTGCGAACTGCACTCGACAAGATCGTAGACGAAACTAAACAATCAGAGCGGATCGGAGGCCCTGTCCAGCCCGCAATACAGACACACAGACATATAAATACGGGCTATGTATAAATTGTGTACTATGCGTGGAGATGACACCTTTATGCTATAATCAACGACAAATTGAACCCCTTGCCAATTGTACGGCTGTAGCCCATGCCTCGCGAGCAGAATTTGCTCGCCCCTATTCACTGAGTTACACCAGCGATAGGTGCCTGTCCTCTCACCCCGTCTATAGTCTCTGCCTCACCGTACTCTCGCAAGTACGCATCATCCCCGCCCGCCATGTCCCTCGCTCTTCTTGCGTCTCTTTTCACACTGGATTAACCCACATTCCGCGTCACAGAGCTCCCGGAGCTCTTCGGATCACTCAAAATGTTATTCATGTAAACACAACAGCCGCTCCCCCGCCTTTCTCTGACCCCCTCATCCGGGCAAAGAGCGCTGTAATTATATGCGCCTTTGTTGTATCTGCTGCAGCTTTTGCACTTTACTTTGCACTTCCTTCCTTGCGCTTTGTCTTTCGCCGAGCTCAGGAGCAGAGCCCACAACCTTTCTCGGAGAACTGAGTGAATCAGGGATGGAGAACTGAGGACTGATGAGTAAGGACTGAGGACTGTCTGCGTACTTGGCTGACAGCGTTGGGATTTCGCTTAGATGTTGACTTCAATGGCCGTCACTTTTGTGTGCGTATGTCTGTTTGTCAGTGTGTGAGAGTGAGAGTGTGTGTATGTGCTGTTGCCTTATACAATGAATTAAGCTGAAATGTCAATTGGATGTGCCCAGAAGCGGGCGAAGCCCACGAAAACGGAGAGATGAAAATACACCCCAGGGTAAATGGCGAACTGTAACGGCCAGGATCTGAAGCCAATCCTAGACCCGAGCCCAAAACCGGACAGGGACTGGGACTCAGTCCGGACTGCTTGGAAGGCCAGGCACAATGATTCAGATAGGGCTACGCTGGAAAAGTGCTTATGACAGCAGAAGAACCCCGCCGCCCACTCCTCTCCTCGAGATAAATCCTTTCTCTAGCTAATAGAATTCAACGCATGAAGCCCCTGAATAGGTTCGTTGTCGATGCACGGCCGGGGGAGAGGACGATACTCTTAGGCGAAAGCAGAAAAGTGAAAGTACGTGACATTACGCCGTATTGTGCTGGCGCAATACGAGGGGTACTCAATACGTTGCGATGTTTTCCAATTATTGTAGCTATACTAACTGGAGTACGTTCTCAAAAATCCGGTCACTTAAACTATTTAATGTCCTGATTATTATGTAAAACCTCATACATACTTTAAAAAATATTACTTTAAATGTAATATTTTTACCTTGTCGGTCTAAAGTCTGTTATATTTTCGAAAAATATTTTATTTCGGTCGTTTCTCAAAGTTTGAATAAATATAAATTCTTAAAATTTTTTGTGTTAAAATAAAAGTTAGTTTTCGGTATGGAAGATACCAACAGAAAATTAAGCTGTTTGGATATTAATAACTGCAATTCGAAAGATTTTAGTGTATCTTAATTATCGGAAACGTACTGTATTCAGATAACAGATAGCCATGTGCACTTTAGTACAAAATTTGATACTTCTCACGCTTTATTATGAATGATTCATTTTGTTATTTTTCTCTACATACTTAGATGATGATATTTTATATATTGCAGGTAGTAATAATTTAATTGTTGATAATATTCAATTTTTACAACTACACTTCTTATTTCCAGTAATGTCTGTAAAAACAGTTTTCAAATTTAATACATCAGCGAATTTTGCACATCTTTTCCCAAATCTAGCAATTTATACTTGCGAAACTCTCGTACAGTCTGGCAAAGAGCGAAATGTGAAGTTCAATCGAACTTCTCAACGAGCGAACCTCTTCACTGCCAAGGCAGCCAGTGCTTGCTATTTACGTCCTTTTCCCCTGTTCCATTGCCCGTATATCAGACGGGACCTCCACTACCTCCACTTCCACTTCCTGCCATTCTTCTCGAAGTCTGTCCGTTTTTCAAGTCAGTGACGACTTTGACGTGCTCGGCACACAGGTCGCCGCTGAACCTGAGGCAGAGCTGCTTTCGGACAGGGTCCTAATGGGTTTGGGGACGGTACGGAGTGGTGCCCGTAGTTTGTTGTGTAAGTTTTTGCGAAAACCATTAACGACGCACCGCGGCGACTTTTCGGACGCACTTCGTGGGGTTTTCTTCGCTCAAATTGAAAAGGAAAATAAAAAGAAATACAAAATAGAAAATATAACAAAAAGAACGAGCGCGGGGAAAAAGTGAAAAGCTGTAAACTTTTAAAAGTTTGTTGTTCGCTTCGCCTCTTTTCTCTCACTGCCCCTCTGCAAAGCCACTTTGGGGCCACCGTTCATTTGACCAGCTGAAAGTTGGGGCCTGAGGACTGAGCAACTTCTTGAGATGACACTGCTCTGGCGAGGAAATTCATTTTGTCGCTCCATCTAATGGCTGTGAAAATGACAAAGTGAATTTCCAGTGCAAATTTCACGTATTTCCGCCCGACCTCGAGTTGAAGAGGTCACTAATAGCATTAGGCATAAGTCGGACGGTCATGAGGTTCGGAAAGCAGAATACTCGTAAGTGGATGATAAGGCCATACGTGGCCAGGCAATCGGAGTGAACTCGCTTAAAGTAACTTGGTAATAGTCACTACCATTGAAAACAGTCGTTATCTAGTTCTGGATCAAATATAATACAGTCGGCATAGCTATGAGCCAAGAGAAAGGCATGAATTTAACAGAATACCGATATAATATACCTTGCAATAAGTGAATAGAAAACTATGATGGCCTTTGTTTAAAAGTTTTGCTTATTATATTTCTCGAGCACGAGCACAATGTTTAAGTATTAAAAAGCCTAATAATTCCATTTCTATAGCGACTTTAAAATATAGAAATTTGAATATAATATAGAAATAATTCTTTCACTGAGCTGTAGCAAATTGAGTTATAATTTCATGAGAAATGACCAAAGTTTAGGAAATACTTTTTCTCTGACAATACATTAAAAATAAACGCTAATCCAAAACTTTAAAACTGAGAGACTTATTTGCAAAGCAGTAGACAGACTTTATGTAGTCGCAGGCTCTTCTATACTGAAACTTGAAATTATTCGAGTAGAATTCTACGTTGCTCAAAAATAAGGGATGAGGGAAAAGTAGTGTTCCAATTTGCTAAAATGCTTGAAGACATTGAGATGTGCCTACCGCAGGAGCTACTTGATGACAGATTTTGCCCAAAGTAATTGCCAGTTTTTGAGGGTTCAATCGCTGTAGCCAAGCGAGATGATGGGTGGATTATGGTACTAAAGTACCCGGTTCTCTCGGTGCTGGCCCTGAATTCTTTCGTGGAGCAGGAGCAGACTATCGCTTTCCTGACGCTTAACTTGAATGTGTATTCGTTCTGCGGTTATTTGCATGTTCGGGTCAGGAATTGGAGGAGGAGACGGGGGAAACTCTAATCTATCAGCGTACGCTCGACTATTTGGTCTCTCATTCTACGTATATTTCGTATTTCACAGTCTTCGTTCACACTTCCCTGCCACAAACACTCCACTCTCCAGATTGAGTGTGTGCGAGTGTGTGCCTGCTAGGCTGAAGTGTCCTTACAACATTTTTTACTTTGTAGCGCGAATTCTGAAGTAAGCATGAATAATGCATGCATTGTGTGTAATTTCTCAAGTACTTTACCCTGCCAGCGATGAATCCAACACTAAGCATACATATACATATGTGGGACTCAGAGTGTAAGAGCAAGAAAGCAACAAAGGAAGAACTTAGTAGTGTTCAGTGTTTGGTAACGAATCCTAAGCAGATCATTAAAGTGACTGTCGGGTATATAATAGTCGAGCGTACGCACGACTGTTTTAATTCGAAAATGATTTCATAATTTTGATTCATAATTTTTCTACTAGCATTTCTATTCTTATATTATATTCTTACCAAGTAAACTTATCAACAATTTAGGTAAGCATCTTTTCCACAATTCGAGAAAGTGTCGCATCAATAGTCGAGCTGAAGAGGAGTAGAAAGAGGAATGAGAAGTAGAAGCTGAGACATACTTACTACCACCAACGTCCGCTTAATAGGTCTATGTAATTCAATAATGAAAACAGAAGGAAGGTATATATTCGAGTGCACTCGTCCGTAGTATACTCTAGTATTCCATTGTAAAATCATGTAATACAATCCATGTCATCAGATCGAACTTCAATTGGATTCAGTTAAGTTTACACGCATGTCCAATAAGAGAGTCATACGTTCGTTTGTTTTATATAGTACTAATACTCCGCGAGCTCGACGTATAACTGGAGTGACTTACACATTTACACAAACTTAGCACACCCCACTGTCGTTGTTGCCAATAGGTGCAGGTAGAACGACCAGCTCGCTGTATGTACGTTCGTTTGTTTTATACAGTAATAATGATCCGCGAGCTCGACGTATAACTGAAGTGATTTACACATTTCCACAAACTTAGCACACCCCACTGTCGTTGTTGCCAATAGGTGCAGGTAGAACGACCAGCTCGCTGTATGGCCAGAACACATCACAAGTGCAGGCAAATCGCACGGGAACGCCCACGTACCGCACCGGGCAGCTGTGCCTCGGATTGGTTCACACCAGCCCGCTGCAACTGAGCTCCACCGACTCTACCCTCTTTCTGCATGCGTAGCCCACAACTTGCACCACTTCCCACAGCTGTCATGGCTCCCGTTCATTATCACAACAAAATGACAGCAAAATTATAGCGCAGATTGGTGTGGAAGAACAGTCGAGCGACCCTCGAGCTGCGACCCTTCTTTCCAGACACAGTACATAGTCCTCTTTCCTTCAAGCGCCATGAATCGTGTTTAGAGACCCATTGTCGTGGCCTTACAACGCACACTGATCGAACAGCAGAATATTCTGAAGGAATATGCTAATCGACCAATACTTTATTCCACATTATAAATTATTGAACAGCATCACCAAGAGCTTTGCCTCGCAATTACGAAACTTCCGCACTTCTGCTGCATTTTGTATGGGATGTAAGTATAATATAGTATATCGTATAGCTGCCTTTTTGTTATTATACCATTTACCCATTGAAAATGGGTAAAAAATGGTATATTAACTTTGTGCAAATGTATGTAACAGGCAGAAGGAGGCGTGGCAGACCATACAAAGTATATATATTCTTGATCAGCATCAATAGCCGAGTCGATTTGGTCATGTCCGTCTGTCTGTCTGTCTGTCCGTCTGTCCGTCTGTATGAACACACAGATCTCAGCTATTAAAAGAGCTAGAGGCACCAGACTTGGTGGGAGTGTGCGTGTATTCAATACACACAAGAAGTTTATTTCAAACTTGATGTGCCACGCCCACCGCCTCCGCAAATCGATAAATGCGTATTTCGATTTTTTCCAAATAATTCAATAACGAAAAGAGATAAACGCACCAAATTTGGTAGGAGGGTGTCTTGCAACATTATGCAGAAGTTGGATTTTAGAATTTTGGATGCCACGCCCACCGCCTCTAAAAAACACATTTTTATAGTTTAAAAGAAAACTAGAAAAGCTAGAAGCGCCAAATTTGAAAGTATGGTGCCTGGTAACATTACGGAGAATGTTTGATTTTCAACTTTTGGATGCCACGCCCACCGCCCCCACACTATTGCATTTTAAGAAAAGTAGGGAAATAACAAAACTTTTTTTTTAACGCTCTTGTAGCTTACCATAGTACAGATCTACCCTATAAATTTCAATCCGATCGGACAATAAACACAGAAGTTATAGACACGAGAAGTTTCGCTCACAGCAGTAGAGGCCCAACGCAGACGCCGACGCCGACGCCGACTGCGCACGCCGACTGCGCACGCACAGTCGTCGTGTAGTCAGTGTGCAGTCGGCATGTGCCATTAGCGTCAATGCATGTGAATTTGTCCTCGAAAATATGCGATGCGTTGTTATTCGCCGAATAAAAGTAATTAATATTAAGAATTAGTTTTTAACAGCGAAAGGTAAATGGTATCTTACTGTCGAGTGCACTCGACTGTAGCTTTCTTCACTTGTTTTTATGTTATTGTAACCAAAAGATAAGAGAAGTCTCTCATCTATGTATCCATTTATCTTATTTTAATAATGCTTCTACCTTCTCTCTAGTTCTCCAAAAGCAAAATCGCGTGATCCATTTGAGTTTTTCTCTAGAAACACAGTTAACTTCTGATGCACTTATAGACAAGCTTTAATTAGATCGCTATATGCTAACTCACTTTTACAAATTAGTTCTTCAAATTAACTACATTACAGCTGGATAACGATGTGTATGGGCAGGTAGACCAGGATAATTCCCATTATGTCCTACATAGGACAAAACGGATGCAAGATTCTGATACTTTGACAACTATCAGACGATTTTTATAAAACAATCTTCATTTAACCTTCAAAAAGCTAAAGCACTGCAAATACTTAAGAACTATGTGTAGTTCACTATAATCGTTAAGGAACCTATAACTGTGCTCTGAATGTAATATAAGAGGAGCTTCTATTGCTTTCTGGTACAGAAGATTGGGAATCTATATAAATATGCTGTAGAGAATGCCGGACAATCCTTTTGAGCCACACGGCTTTGAGGCAGTAAGTCAAGCTTCTCCTTGTAAGCTCTTCCGGTCCTATCAGACCACACTCTACTGTCGACTCCACTACATCGACTGTCGACTTGACTTGACTATGTGGTCTGTACGCTGCTTCCTTGTTCAGTGTAGAGCAGAAGGATGAAAGAAAAACCTTATACCTCATAAACTAGAAACATGCGGGAAATGGGTTTCGCTCGGGCTGTGTGTGTGGTTTTGGGCTTGATGGGCGTGGGCGTGGGCGTGGTTGGGGTTGGAGCTTGAGTTTGAGCACCGTGATCCTGCCATTAGAGCAGCTATCCTCCCATTCCCATGCCGACCTCCTGCCGCCGAAGGACGGAATGGATGCGCACGTCTTGGCTAAAGTATATTTAAGCATATGGAGAGAATCAAGTGAAAATCAATAAAAACCAAACACGTCTTCACAAATCACATGAAAATCGATGTGGTGGTTCCTCGGTGGTTGGGTGGCTCGGACGGGGGTCTATGTAGGATTGCGTTGTAACCAAAACTTAAAGGATTGCGATTTGTGCTCTGCCATCTCCCAAGTGGCGACTGTAGTTCTTTTTGTTGTTGTTGTTGTTTTATTGGGAAAACGTGCAGCGCATTATAAAGCATTCAAGAAGGAAAAGGCATTCGCGCGAAGTGCGAACACCCTCGAGGTAGGCTAGGACTAAAGTTCGAAATTAGCTGCATGGAGTAAACGACAGAGGCATATCGATATGACTCTTCATATCGTAGAAGCTGTCATGTAAAAAAATAACGTCTGACATGGATATAACACCAAGTATATAAAAGAAAGTATATCCTAAAAAGAATATAGTTACAACTGCAAAGCCATATAGTTTTCTAATATCCATTCAAAAATACCACATAATACGTTCTGACAAAGACTAAGTTTAAGCCGGAAAAATCTTGTCCATTTCATAGCTCTAACCGAGTATACCCGACCTCGTAGAGCAGAGGGTGCTCGCCGAACAGCCGCAGTAGAGCGCATTAAGTGGTCCATTCACTGGGCTCATTCAGGCGAATCCTTCGCTCTACTCCTTCCCTCTCAGCCCCGACGATTCTCCTTGAATGTGTGAGTGTGTAAGTATTTTCGGAATCAGAACCGGAATCGGAATATTTGGAATTTTGATTTAAGTTCGCTGCCAAATCATCGGCCAAGTGGCATCACCAACATCAAGATGTGACCGAAGCGAATCACGTGTATGGTGTATAAAAAACATTTTTCTATTTCAAAAATGTTACATTTCAAAATAAATTTTTGTCCTCATCAATGTTCTCTTTGCAGTCCCATTTCTGGTCGTAACAATGTAGGAATGTCAGAGTCAATACACCTCATGGCAAATGGATGTAGGAATAACACTAGACAGTGAGACAATATCTAGCCAATTTGTTCCTTAATTACTAATATTAAATATTTCAATTGAACAATTTTGTTCTAACTTTGCTCACACGTGCTTGTATTGCCGCTACATGCCGATCTCACACATACAGTCAAATGCAAGCATTGATACCGGCCTGCTACTGCGTCGCTGCTTCTTTTGTATGAGAAACTTGTCGCGACCAAATCTAGTATATTTATTGTCCGATTGGGCTACAATGTCATAATTAAAATTAAATTCGACTGTGCCAAATAACAATGTTTTATACGTTATATTTTGCTTATTACTAACGATAAACATCTATATTATCGATTTTTGGAGGTGGTGGGCACTCTTAGCTTGAAACCTTCTATACTTCAATTGCGTATGGTAGACAAAAATCTTGATGCCTAATTTGGTATTTCTAGCTCCTGTAATAGCTGTGATCTGTGAGTTCAAACGGACAGACGGACGTGACTTTTGATGCTGATCCACAATATAATTACTTTATATGGCCTGCCACGCCTCCATCTTCCTGTTACATACATTTTCTCTACGCATGTACACCATTTTCAGTGACAAAAGGTAACCAATGTAAGTGTCCGTATTTATAATGTCAATATCAGATAGGATTGAATTCAGAACTACTGGGAGTCTGATTTATCGCGAATGTACTATATGCTGAGCTATATTCTGAATCGACTTTCTAATTAATGAAAGTTACTTAGATATTAATAGGGCAGAGACACCAATTTTGCCTAGAAAAAGAATGAAGACTCATATTTTCGGATACCACGCATTATCGACATACTTGAAGCTTATACCATACATTTTGACACAGATCTGAAAAGAATCCCAGAAGTTATTTTTTATCAGTATTTATTTAGTTGATTGCCATCGATTGCCGAGCTTAAGCTCATACTTAAGCTTAAGTTTAAGCATATACAATTTACAAATACGTAGATATGTATGTTATTTATGCATTGCCTACAGTTGTGTACGTAGAGTATTGTACTGGGTATGTCTCAGTCGTGCCATCGACAGTGTTCCCCAGCTGAGCGATGTCTTTCTGATAATTATTTATCGTTAACAGGGAAGCGTGGTAGGTGTCCAGGATGGTTGGGGACGAGGAGGTAATATGATGGAGAGAGGGGGAAAGGCGGGTGGGCGGTGGCAGAGGAAGACTAAAACGCTGCTCCCTTCGGGAACTGTCACCGTTTTAACAATTCATCTTAATACAAGTATAAAAAAATTGCCCCGATGCCGTTGTCCAGTCGTCGTAATCCCCACTTCCCCTTCCCCCCTTTGAATGCCCCTGCGCTGCACTGGAAAAGTTCAGTGACAAAAACTTGACTTTTTTCTTGCCTTTTGTCCCACTGCCACCAGAAGAACATAGATGAGAAGAGGGGGTGTGGGCAGGGGGGAGATGGGAGATGGGAGATGGGACTTACACATGTCAGTTAATGCTGGAAAAATGTTTACACAACAGAATTGCCACTGGGACTGGAGCTGGCGACAGCGAGGAGGCAGGCGTGTGACAACGCTCTAAAGGGCAGGCGAGACCCCCTCTGCCCTGTCCCTGCCCCTGCCCCTGCCCCTGCCTTTTTCTTTAGCCAGCTTCGCCGCCGGCAGGCGTTGAATCGGATAAAAGTCAGGCCCATGCGATTAATCAAATGCATGATTTATATGTCGGACTTGACCTCGACAGGCGAGAGTCTCGCGCAGAAGTTCTTGGAGCAACTATTATAGAGTATAGAGTATAGCGTGTGGAGTATATCTGGACTACAGCAGAAGTATATAGGTAGAGCGATTGCTCGATACACTCAACTGCTCAACTAATCCCAAAACGAATTCATGGCTTGAGCGAGTGTCATCTCTTTGAGCAGAAGAGAGCGAGTATTTGGAGCTTCTCTTCCCGCAGTGACCAAGATCTGAACTCTCCCTCTCTCTCTCTCTTTTCGGTTATTTGCTCGTGGGAGTGCGAGTGATGAGTGAAAAGTGTCGAAACGAGTTCCACTCAAATACTCTCTCAAAATGTTCTTGTTCTCTTTGTTGTAAGAGAACGCTGACTCACTGCTGCTGGAGCTAAGAGACGGCTTGCTCTCTTTGAGTGCAATTCAACAGCTGCTGGTGCAGCGAGCAAACATATGGTATGTTTGACACAAAACTGAATGAGAGCGAGAGAGAGATTTATAGAGATACATAGAGGCAGAATGCGAGAGAGAGAGAGAGAGAGAGAGAGAGAGAGGCAACTCTGCTCTGCCCCTGGCGTTGACGCTGGCGCACAAGAAGCAGCAGCAGCAACAACAACACAATTCACTGCCAAGGAGAAAACTAACTCAGTCGCTGCCGGCCGCGACAGCGACAGCGGCAGCAGCAGCGACGTCGGAAAATTGCTATAAAAGCAGGCGCACACTGCGCCGGCCGGACAGTAGCTTTGGAAAACTGCTCCGTCACAGAAGTTGCCGCCCAAGCTCCTCTCAGCCATCGACCGTCAGCTGTGGCTCTTGTCGTATCGCCATTCCCCACCTTCGCTCTCTGCAGCTGCTGTTGCAAGTTTCTTCAGCTGGCATCACCGATACCGATACCAATACCAATACCATTACGCGCGCAGGCCCACACTAGCTTAAACACACACACACGCACACGACAGTCAGACGGTCGCATGCCTGCATCAAATGCCGAGTCGAAGCGCGTTGAGTCGAGTTGACTTGAGTTGAGTTCAGTTGAGTTGAGTGAGAGTCGACTCAAATAGCCTGGAGCCGAGGGCTGCTCGACTCTCTCGCCAGGTCCGTGCGCTCAGTCAAGCAGCGGCCGCCGCACGCAACACATCAGCCTCAACCTGACGCGCAACAGAGACGGAGCGACGCCAGCAATAGACATCACATCACACACACACACACACAGCAAGAACTTTAATGAAGAGCCAACTAAAAAGTAACAAAAGAACAACACTACCACAACTACAACAATAAGAGATCATCTGAAAGTGCTGTGCGTAAGAAAGAGAGCGAGCCAGAGCAGGCGGGCGGCAGTTTCGACTTGTTAGAATGTAACGCAATTTAAATGTTTAAATAGAATAACAAATTTAGTTGTTGATACTTATTGCAATTGCTTGTTGGGCGAGACGCGAGGAGAGCAGCAGAGTCAGAGAGAATCGAGTGCCGTAAAATGTGAATAAGTCGAGCGAAGTAAACGCAAACGGAGTGAAGCAAGAGTCAATAAATAACTAAATAATAATACCACCCACACACACACACTCACACACATACACACACACACACTAAGGAATCAAAGCTAATTCTTGTGATTAAAGTGCATTTCTAATACACATACATACGTACGTGTATGTACATTCAGATATATACACACACACACACACACACACACAACTAAACCGCTGCACAAGCCAATCCCAATTGGAGACAACGTCAACGAGTGAGATATTCCGAATCAGACTGCTGCGCTCTCCCTCCCTCTCGCTATGAAGATGGAAGTGCTCTCAGTACAAAATCACATTCAGGGACAATTCGGTGTCATCGGTGCAACAAAAGTAAAAGGTGAGTACCGCAGCGAGAGTTGCATAAGTTGTAGTACGTCCATGTAGGGAATACCTTCCGCTTTCTCGGGATGTCCTTAGAAAACACTATCATTTCCGAACGAATACTCGCAAGTTGGAGGAAAGAGCAAGAACAAATTTCAGAACTCAAATGAAATCATTTAAAGGGTTTTAAATACCATAATTCGTAGTAAAGTAAAAGTTATAGTCTTCACTTATTTTCTACCACTTCACTGATTGCAACGTATTTAACAAAAAAAATCTTGTTACTTCTCTTCTTTTCTTATGTTAAAAAAATCCCCCAGCGGTAGGTGTGGCATCCAAAAGTTGAAATTGCACATTCTGCGTATTGTAACCAGGAACCTTCCAACCAAATTTAATGCTTCTAGCTCTTATTGTAGTTGCGTTATTTGCAATAAAGCGAAAAACGCCTTTTGCGATTTGCAAAGGCGGTGGGCGTGTCCCATAAAGTTTAAAATAAACTTCATCTGTGTATGGTATACACGAAAATGCATACCAAGTTTGGTGTCTCTGCCTCCTGTAATAGCTGAAGTCTGTATGTTTATACAGACAGACGGACATGACCTCTGCTCGGTTATTGGTGATAATCAAGAATATATATTCTTTAGTTTGCCATGCCTCCTTCAAAGTTAATAATAATTTTGTACCCATTTTCAATGGGAAAATGGAATAGAACTAGGAGTAATCGCTCATTTCTGCAAATTCTTGGATTTATCCATTTTTTTTTTGTGGTTAAGTTGCTGGTAGCCAATTATAACATATATGATATTTTTTGAGTTCGACCGCAATATGAAACTCATAGCACATCTAAATTATTAGATCAGTTCCATCGAAGCAAAATCGGATGTCTGAATTCTAGACATCCGATTGCACGGAACTTTGAATATGCTACTCAAAACGTTGGTAGAGTGGGTTATAACGAGTTTGGCTTTAGTTATATGAGAAACTAGAAACTTTAATTTGTATTCATTCAAAAATTAGCTTGGATCAATTGTTCCCATGGCCTATATATGTTATCTTTGAATATTAATGTTTGAATGTACCGTTATGTTACTACTGGTATAATCGATTATATATATACTTTATAGTTTATAATTATAATTTTTAAAAACTTTGCCAGTTATAAAAATATATATTTTTAATTTTAGTGGTGTATATATCATGTTTTCGAAATAATCGGAATAATTCCTATCTGAAATACTTCATTTACTCGGAAAGTACCAAAACCGTTGCAGTATAAACCGTAGTGAAATGACAAAAATATTTTAAAAATTTTATAAATATGAGAAGGATTTTCAGATAATTTAATTTTTGCTCAGTTCTATACCTAAATCACCAGAAATTCTATTCGAAATTCTAAAAAATTCCATTTATAAGTATTAGTTTTAGGTGTCGAATTAATGTGATATTATTTCTGAATTTCTTTTACCCAGTATAAACAATAGTTCATTGTTTAAACAAATTGCGATATATATTTGCCTGACACTCAAAGTGTATACATAAGTGTATGTAAGCAAAAAGACGAGAATGTAGTATGTGCCTTGGGGTTTCAAGTTTATGTTCCCATTTTAATGCAATTAATTTTAAGTTACCACGAAAACGTTTCATTTGATGTTTTCAACAAATTACAATCGTCTGATCTCTGAATTTTGTTATTTACCCAACCATGGGCTCAGACCGAACACAATAAATTCTTGAGGAATGTGTGCATGTGGGGCTGGGGCAATGTTTTTAATTTGCTCTTTGTTTTTGTCCGTCCTTTGTGCGGAACTTCCCTATTGCCTGCACATCCTGTTGTCGGGTCTCACAGCCGGATTATGCAACATCCTTTTAATCCCTGTCACCTTAAACTTAGTGAAAGCACACAGACACGGACCGTGTGAGCAGCCGGGGGTTGGGGGAGGCATGTAAACCGTTGAAAAACTCAATATCGCCCAGAGGCGCAAGCAGAGCCGATGGAACAAGGAGAGTGGGGAGAGGAGAGCTTTATGTTGATGAAGGCGATATGCAGCAAAATGTCGTGCATAGTATGTGTGCACGTAGATGTGCGTGTGTGTGTGCATGCGTGTGTGCATGCATATGTGTGCTGCAAAACATGCTCGCTCATACGCGCACCTTGCCCACGGGTGAGCTGAAAGCTTCACAGCAATCGCCCTTTCTCCCTTGCGCAGCCTACGCCTATCGCTCTCCTGCTCTACTCCTCTATTCCAGTAATGTGTGTATTTGCAGTCAATTTAATTTCATGACTGACTGAGCGCATGCAATTTTATTTCTGAGCGACACGCACACATGTACCTATATCTTTCTGTGTGCATGTGTGTGAGAAGCTATGCATATACATGGCTATTCAAGTAATCAATCCTGCAGATCTTTATACCACCCTAACAGTGGACAAGTGAATATCGGTAATGTTCCAGCTCCATCGATAGTGTCAATATGAGGCAATCGATACATCGAGTGCATCGATAACTTCGCAGCGCTACTCTTCAGTGTTGAATGGAAGCGCGTACTAGTTTCATGTACGTGCTCTGCGTGTGCATGCGTGTGCGTGCGGTTGCTCCTTTGCGTGTAAGTGTAAACTTGAGCGAGGCATTTAATGTTGCGAATGAGCTTTCGATGCGGATTTGTTGCATGGCAAAGATATTCATTACAAGGTATGTACCTTCCCCTTCCCCTTCCCCTTCTCCCTCGCCCTCGCCCTCGCTAGGCCCAAGAGCAGGCAGCGCAGTGCAAACAAACCTTACAGCGGGAAGATGAACGCATGATTCCCACATGCACAGAACTGCGTGTGTCCGTGTGTGCGTGAGTGCTTCTCCACACAGCACATGCGAATGCTGTCCGACAGCGTATGTAAGCATGCATGCATGTGCATGTATGTTGCTGGTGCTTGTGTGCGTTCAGGGCTGATGCTGTTGCTAGGCTATTGCAGTTATTGTTGCCCCACTGCGTTTGAGTGCACAAAGCAGACAGCTGCAAATGTCGCGTGATGTTCGCAGAGAGAAAGGCGATGGAGAAGCAGAAACAGCAGCAAGAAAGAGAGAGAGAGAGAGAGAATGAGATGGCGAAGGCGAAGCGGGGGATCCGCTATATGCGAGCCTCATCAGAATTAAAAGTGCATGTGTATTTGAACTTGTACGTGTACGTGCACGTGCGTGTGTGTGTGTGTGTTTGTTCTTGTGTTTGTAATTAAATGTGTATTTTTGCCGGCTTATCTTTTCCCTTCCACAAAACCCTTTGCATTCGGTACTTGGCAAAATTCAATAGACACACACACACACACACACACACACATACGAATGCGAAAGAGAGAGAGAGAGGGGTATAAAGAGTTGTGCCGTTAATTTCTTAATTATGCGCTTACTGTGAGTCCGTGAGGACGGCGAGAGATTCAGAGAGACGACAGAGAGAGAGAGAGAGAGAGAGGATGTGCGATGGTGTAACTGCCCATTCAGTCAGTGCAATGGAAGGGGCACAGTGGTACACGCAGTGTGTGCCTAGGGTGTCGGAAGGGTGCGACGGAAGAGCCTCCGAGAGCTTCATGTCGTCGCTAATTACATGTCGACGTCGGCCAAGCAGTTAACTTGTACAAAAGAGTGAAATGTACCTGTTTTTATTTGCATACCACAATCATCTTTGTAAACACACATGCTCGAGCTTCTACGGAAGCCACATGCGTGTGCTCCTACATGTGTACATATGTACATGTATTTTTATACATACATACACATATCCGCGAATGCATGAATGTGTGCTGTTTTATGCTGCAAGATAAACACGATGGGCATGGGAAGCGCTTCGCAGTAGTAGAAAAGAATGCTTGAGGGCACTTGTCCATGTGTAGCATGTGTGCAGCACATGTTGCCTTGGAGAGTATTAAAAAGTTTGTAAATCACACCAGAACTTGTATACGGAATCCACCAAATATTTAGATTCTGCAAGTAAACATTTCGAGAACTATTTCGGTAAAGGGCCCACAGTGCGGCCGGCGGCTGCTGCGCGGCTGGACTCTTGTACTTGTTTTGTGTTTGTGTGCGTGTGCGCTTGAGTATTAAAATAACAGCAAAGGCAATAAAACTGTTCAATCAGAGGCGAAGGCAGCGGCAGAGGCAGAGGCGGGGCAAACGACAAAAAGACACAAAATGCAAGACGTGGGCAATAGCGAGGGGTGGGGCGGCAACAGTAGCAACAACAACAAACTGCAAAGCAAGAGAAACGGCGAAGAAACTGCTGACTAACGAACGAGCGAACGAATGAGGGGAGAAACGAAAGAGACAAGCGAACGAGCTTATAGGAGGGACGCGCAGTCATCAGCTGGAAAAGTTGAGGCCTCTGCCGCTGCCGCTTCCGCTGCCTCTGCCTGTGTCACTGCCTCTGCTCCATGAAGCGAAGAGAAACGGGTAGATGGAGAGAGTAACAGTGGGGCGGGGAGGGGCACCACACACATTACCTAATAGCTGGTGGAATGGGATGGGGGGCGAAGTGGATGTGCTGAGCGACAACGACACAAGCGAACGGCTGATTTTCCAGCTGTTGTTGCCAGGTGATTTCGTGTCGCCCCTCGCTCTCTGGAAGCATTGAGTGTGTTGCCGAGCCTGCGCACTGCGCACGGGCCCTGAGTGCAAACTCGAGCTTGCGCAAGCTTCTGTGCGAGAGTGAGAGTGAGAGCGAGAGCGCGAATGCAACACACTCTTGCCGGTGGCAGCGCAGACATCAGCTGTTTTTTCAATCTTTGTGCTTTTCTTCGTTGCTTCGTTCCGTCCATCGTGTCGTTCCATCCAACTATAACTAAACCTGTGCACTCTTGTTCTCCACTTCTCCAATTGCAGACTGGACGAGTCCGCTGACTGCACCAGCTCCGGCAACAGCAACAGCTTCAGCTATGGGTCCGGCTCCAGCTCCAAGCGTCGCAGCCACTGCGCCGCCAGCAGCTGCTGCAGAGGCAGAAGCAGGCGGGTCTGACGTGGACTTTATGAATGTGGATGTTGTGGATGGACATCCGGCGTCTGTGCTGCACATGCGCCAGCACCAGCACCAGGCCCTGCAGCAGACGCGGCCGCGTCTGTCCTCCTCGTCGTCATCCACATCGGCGGCAGCAGCTGCCACCTCGCTGGCCAAGCCCCCCTCGCCGGCAATGGCCGCCAGCTTCGGCGTTCTCAACGGCGGCGGTCCGGTGTCTTACATGTCCAATGTGCTGCAGCAGGCAGCAGCGCCGCCGGTCACGCTGCCCGCGTCGCCGCAGCAATTGACGCCAGGCGCACGCTTTGGCGCCATTGATAATTTAGACGATGTGAGCGCTGGCGCTGTGGAGGAGCTTTCGCAGAGACTGCAGGCCATGCTGCGCGATGCGAAGAGTCGCCACCTCGCTTGCACGGAGGTGACGCTGCCTAACGATCTCACGCAGCGCATTGCGGCCGAAATAATACGCATGTCGGAGAGAGAACCGTGCGGGGAGAGAGCTTGCACCATCTTTATTGAGTTCGAGAGCGAGCCGAACAACGTTAGGTGAGTGCGAGAGTACGTCTGATCGGGGTGAGCAGGAGGGGTAGAGTAGGGGGCAAAGTGAGCTTTTGGGCCCGATGCACTGGTACAGTTGTGGAACTCCTCAGTAACGATTCTACCTTTTTGCAGACGCATTGCCTCGTTCAAGGTGGATCCGGACACTGTGTCCATATTCGAGCTGTATCTGACGTTGAAGCAGGACAAAAGCGGCTGGACCTCCCTTTTGCGGCAGTTTCTCAAGTGAGTGCGAGCGGGACAAAGATATGGAAAGAGCAACTGTAATTATTAATCTCTATTTCCCTCGCTCTCTATAATGCATAGGAACCTGACACGCAGTAACACGATTATGATCAGTCCCGATTTCACATTGACCAAGAACAAGCTTTACTCCTCCGAATAGAGGCATGCAGAGTGGGGTGGGCGTGGACGTGGCGGCGTGTAATCCCTCCGAGAACGTGAAAGTGAAAGGCAACAGAGAAAGCAGAGCAGAAGAGGAGACGCAAAGAAGAAGAACATGAACAAGAAACAGAACAGAAAGGCACTTTTGAGAGCTATCACGTCTACGTCTCCTACTGGGGGGCGGATCCCTTAGCTTAAGCTATCCGAAAGAAGAAATAAGGAGAAGAACAAGAATAACCGCAACAACAAGAGGCAAACTTTGGACCACAATTTAATTATTCCTGCAGAAAGAACAAGAAACAAATCAACTCGAACCATGCAACAACAACAATTGTGTATTTTGAGACCTAGAGAGGAGAGGAGAAACCAATCAACCAATCAACTGCAGTTGCAGGCAACTCAAAACTCTTATTGGACTGACTTTTGACATAAAAAGGAAATTTTTGAAAACAAAACGAAACAAAAACAAAAGCAAATATTTAAAATATTGTAAAAAATGCCACTCAGTGAACCGTTGCCGGTCACCCGTTTAGGATGCACACAAGGAAACAGAAAATGCAAGTAGAGACACAGGCAGAATCAAAAATAACAAGAGGAACCCTCGGAGGAATTTGAAAAGAAAGAGTATTAATCGAATAAGCTATATATGAACGACAGAGTGCATATGTCGAGTTGATAGTCGATGTTCGATCAATCAAGAATCGATAATTCGTGCATATATATCTATGTTATGTATGCATGTTTTTCTTCAAGATCTTATTAGGCTAAAAATCTCTATGTAGTACGTAGATATATATATTGGAGCAAACAAATTTATATATACATATATATGCAAAACAATAAGGAAGGGAAAGTTGAGCAAGAGAACGAGAGGAAGATTGCACGGAAAAGTTCGAGGAGCGATGGAAATGCAAACAAAATTTATAAAAAAAAAAACAAAGTTGATGTGATATTATATATTAATTAAGAATATTAAAAATCAAAACCACACATATACTTAAGAGAAGAACACCCCATAATTTTAACTATCAGAAATTCGTTCGTATTATGTCCCGAAACTGTCTCAAAACAGAAAAAAAAACCTGCTAACATTCAGCTAAGAAAATCTGGAATAATGGTTTCCGCCTAATTTTCTTTACTTTATCAAAGCCCTTGCATGTGCTTTAGGTTTATTTTTACTTTTTCTCCCCAGCCCGGAGTTTAAAACTCTGTTTAGTAAGAATATATATATGCATATATGTACCTTCGTATATGTATATATATATATATATATAGAAATTATTATCTTGATATGTTTTTAGCCTAAGATTTTATTATTAAAGCGTAACAAATGTAAAGAACCCAACAGCTAAAGAAAGTATCTGAAAAATTCGGTGTGCGTAGATGTGTATCTAACTGTAATTTATTTGAATCGATCGAGAAGAGTAGATAAGGAAATCACGAGAACAATTGGCAAGCATAAGTTGATTAGTTTATAATAAGTACGAGGGCAGCTGATTGGAATTTTGAGTAAATTGAAAAAAGTTGAATTGAAAAGGATCGGGTAACTGTTTGGAAAATCTATAAAGTCATCTGTGTTAATAATTTTTAAAATATTGTATAGCGTAGCATAACAAAATTACGAAGCAAATTTCAAATTAACGTGAGGACAGATAAAGAAAAGGGCAAATTCTGGATACTGAAAGCTGCAAACATTTCAATAGAGAGTATTTCACATACTTAAGATAGAGTACATTAAATAATTTATACTCCAACTCACTCACACACACACATGCAAAACTATAAGTAGAACTTATTTATAATTTTCAACAATTCTCAAAAAAAAAGAACAAAAAAAGATCTCTTTCGTAACCCCCACAAATATGTTAAACCCAAGATATTATGATTGAAATCCGTTTTCAAGCAATATCTTACACTATGTATTAACTGATGGGCGACAATTTCGAATCAAGATGTTTGTTTTATTCGAAACTCCGAAAACAGACACAACAGAGGAACTCGCGTCACCTTTCGATTTTGATTTTCATTGCATAAGAAACACATGTAAATAAAGTAGAGCAGAAAGAAGAGTACTAAACGTATTTGATGTATTCAAGGTAAAGTTTAAACCACTATGCATACAAGTGAAAAATAGAACCATGAATGTGATCTATTTAATAAAACCAATACAAAACAATTCTATAACAGTTAAAGTTTTTTCTTTTGATATAGCATTTTGAAATTACAAAGCCTAATAAATAGATAAACGTAAACATTTTAATCTGTAGAAGTCATGTATGATTTGATGTTTGTCAGGCTTAAAGAGATATTCTCGAAATAATCACATAAACAATGGTAAAACAAAAAAGAATCAGAATATTAATATGTAGCACGGCTCGGATTAATTGGGGAATCGAATCTTCTCTCAGACGAAAAGTCGGCATTTGTTTTTGGTTTCCCTTGGTTTCTTGTTTTCTAATGGATGACAATGTATAAAGATGAAAAACTTGAATCTTAGACACGTCCAGTGCTCCTCAAAGTATTTGTAAACAATAATGATAATGCTAGCGGCAAAGGAAACACACAAAACCTTGGATAATTAGTTATACTTGAATATTATACGAATACTCATGTGAGTACCTATATAAACGTAGATGTGTATGGTCGATTATGTATGTGTCTGTAAACTGATTAAGCTGTAGATCGTTCGCAAAGTACCCTATTTTAATGCCTACTTGTGTACATTTCTATGTGTGTGTCAGGGGATTCAGTTAATGCATTCAAACTGATCGAAGGACAATGCAGAAACCTAACCTAAACCTCATAATCCTCATCAATTAGAAATCAATCAATTTCAAATATTCAAAGCAAGCACTCCTTCTCCACCCACACACAAACACACACACACATATTCAATCATATTCTATACCCTTCACCTGATGAAAATAGCTAGAATAGAGTATATTAAGTTTGTGCAGATGTACGTTACGGAAGGAAGAGGGTTTAGATTTGAGCACGCAACTCATTTTTTCTTTTGCTTCTAAGGGGAGGTTAAGCGATGCACCTTTCTCTCGTTATATAAATAGGTAGCCATCGCATTAACTTATACAGTACAGTAGTACTTGACAATGAAATCTTTAAGTGATTATCCCACCATCTTAATTTGGCGATTTAGATTTTTTTTTTTAAATATAATAGAAAACTCAGATTACGACTTGCAATCTTCGAAAATTTATTTTTGTTTTACAAGCAGCAAGTGAAGACGTGCGTTTTTCTATACCCTTCACCAATCGAAAACGGGTACACTGGGATATATTTAGAAAAGACAGTGGTATATCCAAATGTACTTGATTATGAACCTAATATTTTTTCAAATATTGATTTAATTTGAAATATCCCAATTCGATCGTACAAAAAACAGAAGTTTTTCAAGACACTATTTTCTGTATTTCCGAGCAGAGACTTCGCAGAGTTCCCATGTGAGAGCGAGAAAGCAATAAGATGACAAGATGAGTGGTGGAGATCGCTAAACATAAAATATGCTTCGTATTGGGTATTGGATTTATAACAGATTTTCAAACTGGGTGAAGGGTGCTTGCAGTCGAGTGAACTCGTGGGTCTCTTTACTTGTTGTTAGAATAAATGTATTGTCTTATAACATATACGGAAAAACTCTTTGTTGTACATCGCCTAGCTATACTCGCATATATAGCTATATATATATATAGATATACAAACATATATATTTAAATGATGTGACTAAATATGTTTAACAATTTCCATATATTATATGAAAAATAAACAATATACACACATATATATATATACAATATATAAATATATGTGCATAGGGCATAAACATATTTGTGAAAACATCAAACAGAACAAATTTAAACCTTAGTAGCGCTTAACAAATTCTAGCAACTTAACAAATTTTAACTATTTAAAATATGAAATATTTATATATATATATATATATATATATATATATATATATAAACAAAAAAGAAAGCAAATACAAAATCTGTAATTTCAATTTTCTCTGTGTAAAAGTTGAGTAAAAAAATAAAAACAAAAAAAAAAACAAATTTTTTAAATGTGAATTACGATTGTGTTTTCCTTGATGGCAGTCAGCACTACTAACATGTTAGCAGTTTACTAGCTGCATTTAGCTATTTTCCAAATGTGTTTGGAGTTTTGCCTCATGATTCAAAATCAAGTCCAATTCTTAAATATTCGCAGAATATTATTTAATTTAAATAAAAATGTTTAGGGGACATTCGAAAGGATTACGTATTAAATTATCTATTTGTTATTTAACATGAAACACACTTTTATGTGCATCTGTTTGAGAAATCAAAAAGTTCCAGTTAGTGGCACATAATTTTCTCAGAAATATCTACAAGTTGATTTCAAATCTAGCGGATTTTATAGTAACACTGTTGGCAGCACTGCTGGCAGTACACAAGCTCTGAGCGAGAGCTACATATACGCTCGACCAATAGCAGTGCGCCGGCGCCTATGCGCTGCTGCTCGCTCCCACCGCGATGTACTTGGAACCCAGTCGTGTTTTCTCCCTGCCAATCAGCGTGCGGCGGCTTCGACCCGAAGCTCGGCTTACCACTGCGTCGCCAGCTTAAGCCGCCTCATTCAGTCGGCGTAACTCGTCGCGAGCAGACGCGTTTCGTCCCGTTCCCCTTTCCACTTCGCTTACTGTCGCGTTCGTCTTCGCGTTGTGTGAGCGTGTGTCAGTGCATGAGTTTGCCAATTCACAATAACCAATTCACAATAGCTGCAATTAAAAGTTCTATGATTGGTAGGTAAAATCAGGTATCTGTGTGCCGCGCAAATCTGACAAAGATAAGCAGAGCCACGTCGCTACGTCGCTACGTCGCTTTCAAAATGTCAACCTTATCGCAGATATCTGGTCTTTTGTTAACGCTCGCAAGGCAATTTCCAACTGCAGACCCAAAGGGTGTCCCTGTGTGTGCAGCCCATATGGATGAGCTAGTGGAAAACTACACACATACACACTCACGCGCAATGCAGATCGTCTATCTGGCAGGCAACTGGGTGCGTCCAGGCTCAGGCCAGACAGGTAGATTAGCTAATCGACTGCAGCAAGGACCCAATTAGTCCAATTAGTCTGCGCAGTACAATTTATAGATCGCGCAGTGCTTCGACGGATAACCGACCCGGTTCAAGCCGTCGGGTTGTTCTGAGTTTCGGTTTCTCCTTGATCCGAATGCAAAACAATTCCCAGGAATGCTCAAGTCAAGCAACGGTTGTTTCGCCTTATATCATCGACAATTGCAGTCAGTTCTCCATTCGGCTTTATAATCCCAACAAAGCTATTTTTTGTGAACCTCTTGAACACGGACAGTTACTTTTTACCCGTCGAATATAGTTGAAGAGAAAAAGGGTATATTACTTCAAGCGGCAACACTTGCATTAAAATGAATAAATTTTTAAAAATGTTTTGGTTTTTTAATAAAATAATTGTGACTCCAATTGATAATCAGGACACTCCAACAATTCTGACAAGCGTGGTCCTTAATTGTGCATATTTCTGAGATCGTAAAGTATAAAACACTTGTGAAGTAATGCCATATAAAAATTATATAGTAGATATATTTGATCAGCATTAATAGCCAAACGGATTTGGCCGTTTCTGATTGTTTTTATTTATCTGCTGGTTGTTTGTATCACACAGAGGGAAGTGATGATAATTGTGCAATGCATATACTAAGTTTGATAAAAAGTTACTACCCGTTCCGATCGGATAATAATCACAGAAGTTGCTCAATAATCAAATTCCCATAGCTATTAGTTTCGATATCCTTGAAGAGCTTTTAAAAATAAGATTATCTTTGTAATGCACAGAGGGAAGCTTATCCTGTCATATCCTGTCAACAGCGGAGTCGATCTAGCCATGTCCGTCTATCTGTCCGTTTATCTTTCGTTACGTCTATTGCAACGGAAACTAGTCAATCAGTTTCAAAGCAAACTTGACGAAACTGAGGCTTGCACTTATTAAGTCTGCACGCTTTAAATAAGCGGAAGGAGAAAGATCTGATGTATTCGTATATGCATCGAATAGTCGCCATCAAATTGTTGTTTGATATTTTTCAAGATATAGTAATCTAACTCATCATATCTTATTTTAATGATACTCAAATCATTCTCTCTAAATTTCATCAAAATCGGTCCATTACAATATGTAGCTGACATAGGAACAATCAGTCCAATTATAAGTTTCTTATGAAAACACAAATAATTTCGAACGTAAATTATAATTATGGCAAGGTGTATAACTGAAACGTAGTCACCCAACATTTACATGTTCTATTATATATCATACCGATCGGACGAGAGTTGAGCCATTTAAGGAAATTCACGAGCTTTTTAAATAAATTAAATATTACAGTGGGTGTGTATCTAATAATTGCTACATTATACCTGGATAATGTTTCTTTCTAGTGGAGTCAGTTAAAACTTTGTATAGCGTATATCTCATGTAGATCCTTTTTAAAACCATTGATTAAAATACTCAATATTAATATAAATATTAATAATACATCTTTGATCAACATAATGGGTGCAGGGTATTCCACAGCAGTGAGTATTCGAGAATTGTTTCAAAACCATTACATTTGAAGCCATCATAATGGGTACACGGTATTCTACATGCGAGTGTAGTCAATTGCTAAGATTCTCAACCAGGAGTTCGCTTAAAGCTTCATAGATTTTAAAGGTATACCCAGCTCGGTGGCAAAGGGCGTTGGATTACGCAATGCTACGGGTTGGCGCCGTAATTGAACCTGTCCCTGGGTAGGGCCGAAGTACAGAGCTACCCAGAAGTGGGTCTGTTAACCTCTTCCAGATTGCGTTTACTTTTGTCGTTGCTATCTGGTTTCTCTTTCGCGTTCTTCGTGTCTTTTCGCTGACTTTGTGACTCATTTTCGGGAATTGGTTAACGCGGCTTATGGTCAATTTTCAATTGCCAATTGCTTTCCCATCGTGTCAATTTGCAACTCCTAACCCCCCTCACCCTGCACCCCTTTCAGGCCACGACCCTGCAGCAGCTGAAACTCGGCGAGCTGCCAGCACGTGCCCCCAGCAGAACCGTGTGCGCCCCTAGACGACCAGCAGCAGCAGCAGCAGCGGCAGAAACACCATCAGCTGCAGCAAGTGGTTCGGTAGGCCTAGCCATGGAGCAGCACACTCTGGAGCCGACGGACGTGACCGCAGATGCCACCGAGGCCCCGGCGCAGGCCACGCAGATCACCTCCATCGACGGATTCTTCAACCGCAAGCGAGGCAGGCCGCCAAAGAATCGCTTCGTCGAAGTCTACAAGAGCGTAAGTGAAGCCGACGCTGCGAGATACCCTACACTGTACTACTACACTAAGCTTCTGATTCACGATCGGTCTATCGATCGGGAATTGCATGCCAGCAGTATCTCCGGCCTATCTTTGCATCTAAGTATGTACTATGTGCATATGTATGTGTGCAGATATACACAAACACATGTACATACGTACGCACTTACACTTACATTGTTGCACACACACACGCAATATCTGCGAAACACACACATTGATACATTCGCAAGTCACACACAGGGTACGACATACATAAATAAATATATACATAGTACATACATATGTACGTAATACACACATACATGGGTATTACATACATGCATAATAAATACTGCATACATATATACACACTTAAATAATGCCAAAATACATGCATAATACATACATATCTAATTCATACATATGTGCGTAGTACATACATGCAATCATACTAAATACATACATACATACAAACATACATACAAACATACATACATATGCATACATGCATATTACATACATAATAAAGACATACAAACATCATGCATACATATACATATGTATGTGCATATATGGTACATATTAAATACATTAATACATGAATGATACGTACATACCACTTACACACATGCTACATACATACATACATAAATAATGTCTACATACATACATGTGTAGTACACACATACATAATTCATACACACATAATGCATACAAAAATAATACATACATATGTATATGCATAGCGTATGTACGTATACATGTTACATGCATATGTACATAGATTTATACATGCATAGGAGCACACACACACACACTGACACACCTGTGTATAAGCCCACACGTGTGTCCCCAGTATTATCAGCCGCTCTCTGTTATTGTTCTTATCGAATCTGTGCTATGATCCATCCTCACTCCGCTTTGTCCCTGCTTCTTCTTCTGCTTGTGTTCTCGCTTTGCCCTCCGCATTGTTTCCTTTTTCGTTTGTCTAGTTCGCGGCGCGCCCAAGCCAACGCAACATAGCACTTGCACACGCACACACGCACACACGCACAGGCATACACACTCACACGCACGCACATGTAATTAGGAATTTGCGCCTATTTGCTGCCAGTGCATATGTGTGAGCGTCTGGTGGGGCGGCTGGTGCTGGGCGGTAGGCGGTGGGCGGTGGGGGGTGCGGGCGACGGCTGACGCGTCGAAGGGGCCTCCTAATGTGGCGTTTTATGTGGCGTGTGTTGAATTGAGTTTTCGAATTTGGTTTTTGCCATATTCGTCATATTAATATTGACAACGAGTGTTTCCGCATTTATTTCACTTGCCGCAATAACTCGCCAGCGTCGCCAGCAACTTACCTCGCACCTCCCCCCACTCGCCGCAGCACACCTCACCTCACCTCAGCTCAGCTCACCTCACCTCACCTCACCACGCCTCGTACGTTTTGTGCTTTTAACTGTCATTTTCATAATTTCTACATTTTTGAGCCCAGCTCGAGTGTGTGTGAATGTGTGCATGTGTGCATGTGTGCATGTATGCACAGACACATGCTCGCATGCCTGCGTCTGTCTGCGTCTGCGATTACACATGCCCACGCGTCAGTCTCTTGGCCAAGTAAACACAATTGCGCCCGGCTCTGGCTTCGCGTTTGTGGGTGAATCGAATAATTTGAATAAATATTTTGTCCATTGCCATTTGCGGTATTCTCAATACTGTTGTAGTTGTAGTTGCTGCTGTTGTTTTTCTCTTTCTTCTTCTTCTTTCTTTGGGCGTTATTTTGAGAAGCAAAAGTTTGTGGGGAACTAGAGGAAGTCCGAGCGCCAACTCTGCCTGTCTTCATTCATGACCATTGATTCCAAACTTCGTTATGGACATGATCTCTGTTGTCTTCATGCTAGAGTTCGTTCCGTGGAAAACTGCTGTAAACTTGAAAAACTCTGCTCAGATTTAGAAAACGGTTAACAGGGGTCCAAAGCTAATAATCTTAAGAATAGCTTTACGATTTTTTTTTTAAATTGAAAGCAAGTTCACTGATCTTAACCGTATGAGCTCTGTTGATTGATTTGGTATCTATGGAAGTTCTGGGGCAAGGCTGAAGAGTTTTTTAATAGTTTTCAGGTGATTCTATAGAAGTTACGGGAACTGCGATTTAAGGAAGAGTCCAGATTACCAGGAAAAACGGACACCAAAAGCCCAATACTTTGGCTTAAAAAATATAACAATATATATCCTGAAAATATAGGCATCATTTCAAAAATTGAATTTTAATGTATATATTCAATACCTGTCGGTCAAAAGCCTGTTCTTAGTTTAGAACATTTTTTCATCAATAATTGTGGCCCTCATTTCTGGATTATATGGGCTACAACTTGAACAATTTTAGTATACGAATCACGGATCGTCCGGATTGCTAAGTGTTCGAATTCGGATTCAAATTATAGCCCTCCGGTTGAAAATTATACTATGGAAATGTTAAGGTTTTTTGCCAATGTTTATGAATTTATGAATAAAAAGTAAGTTTTCGTGTCCAAATTATCGAGAACGTAATGTAGCCAGTTCGCGAAAACAGTAGCTGGAGTAGCTTTGGAAATCCAAAATTTGAATACTTTTAAGGTGACCCTCTGCGATCGCCCTCGACTATCAAATAAGACAATTAAAAGGAACGACATAACTACGAAACTTCTATATATTGTCTTTAATCATATAAGGTGTGTGTACTTATACGAATAATTATATGCGTGTCTGTGTGCCCCGACAACGATCGGGCGCAGTCAAACACGTTTCATAGACTCTCGATCAGTTGGGCTGTTATTAATTCGAATTATGCTACACTGCGATTGTCGTCGATCTACTCTTGATCTCCTGCTCTTCTCTCTTCTTGCTGTGCTTCTTCTTGCTCCTATTGACATGTGATTGATCCCAGCTAATACGTACATATGTATGTATGTGGCGACGGTTTTTCTAGCTAGTCCGTTTTTGGGCCTGGGTAGTGTATCCAGAAGTTCGCATTCCCGCACAGTCAACTTTTATGGCATTTGTTGCTTTTGTAGTTTCTCTTTTTGTTGGATTTGGTTTTTACTCGGCTCATTCTCGCTTTGTTGTTGTACTTTTTATGATTATTATTGATTTTGATGCGTGAACAAAATTTAAATAGTAACATTTTGGGGCAGCGATAGGCATTAACAGTAATTTCGGAAATGAAAACTGGTTGCGGCTGTTTGCCATAAGTTCGAAACTGTGACAACAACCAAAACAACAACAATGTCAAGTACAAGCATTTTATGAATAATTATTAATGATTTCATAAACCTCTATTAATAGGAAATGTACCAGTTTCGGGGAAAATACATATAGCATAACTTGTTTAATATCCATAGATAAAGTAGAGATGTTCAAAAGATGGGATAATTTGCTTCCATATACTTCATAATATATTACTTTTAAAGCTATTAGAAGACATTTTCAATATCTTTATCCTTGGTACCACTAATGATTGTGATATTCTCTTTTAAACATTTTCTTTAAATCGAAGGAAATACGAATAGAAAATCTGACACTTTCGACAAACATGTTTACGAGAGTAGAGAATTCGAATAAATTGGGTTCTTATCATTCCCATTCATTATTTTTGCTTTGGAAGTCATTTTTATTCCATTTATCCATTGAAAATTGGCTTGGCAGACCACACAAAGTAAACTATTCTTGATCAGTACCAATAAGTGAGCGGATTTGGTCATGTCCACCTGTCCGTCCGTCTGCCTGGCTGTATGAGCGTACAGAACTTGGCTATTAAAAAATCTAGGGACACTAAATTTAGCTTCGAGATTCCTCTATATTATACGCAGGTGACGTACATTTTAAACTTTAAATGCCACGCCCACCGACAACAAAACTCAATATTTCCGATTTTTACGTTGAGTACTAGGAAAGTTGAACAACAGGCCCAGCTATTTATAATATTTTAATTTGGCACACACAACCCTTATTCTAATGCTCGCTGCAAATTGCGGACCGATCGCTAAACACAGAATTTATAGGTTTCTTATACAAATTAGATTTTTCTTATATTTTTTTAGTTATTCTGTTATTATATTAAAAACAACTTTAATTTAATTTATATGGTGACTACTAATTCAGTCTAGTAATACGACTAGGTGACACAAACAAAAATAGAAGCCACGCAGTAAGAGCCGACTTAGCCCCTTTAGAGCGAACTTGTTGAGGCCAAAGTGGCACTCAAGTGTAGCATTATTTACTTGTTCTCTTTTTTTTTATAATACCAGGCCCAACACACCCCTCAGGCCATATTCACCAGCTTTAAGCTGGAGAGGAGTGATCAGGTCGGCGTTCTCGGCCTGGCGGCATACGCGGATGGTGTTGAGAGTCCCACAGCTCATTCCTTACGACTCGGAGCTCTTGCCTCGCAGAATACTTCAGTGGACGGAACGACCGCATCTGATCTCACGCCCTGTAGGGCTAGGAGGAAAACACGTCCCTGGACTGTGGACACGCAGAGGGATCGAGCAGTTTCCACGAAAACGGAACAAGCTGAGAGTCGCACACCAGTTCCAGTGAGTAGGACAAGAGCAAGCGGACAGCGAAGTACCTGTCTGCGTTCCGAATCTATCCCGTCCCCTTCCGTCGCATTTCAGGCTCCATTTTCCCAACTAGATGCACGCGGCAATTCTTCAGAAAGGGTCTCAGGTTTGTGTCGCAGCAAGACTTCCAGGGGTCCCCTTTAATAACTTCCGTCGCTCTGGGTTCCAGTTGTGCGTGCGGCCGGCACCTTCTATCCGGAGAATGCTAGCTCAGCCACGTCAGGCGGCTCTCCAGCCCAAGGCGACTACGGCGTGGAGCAACCGGAGGATCTAAGCATGCGTCCCTGCCAAAGGGAGGCGGTTTCGATGGCCGCCCCAGCAACGACGCGCAACGAACCCGAGGCGAGTCTAAAGCTGTTGCAGTTCAAGCAGCTGCTCGATCTGTACCAGCGCCAACTACTACTGCCCACGTTTCTAGCCGCTGCCAGTCAACCTGCCGCCGCGCTGGACATGCGCCTGCTGCTGGAGAACGCCGCCCAACAGAAGATGCTGCTGATCAATGCTGCGACAGCAGCGGGAGCAATGGCTGCAGTGACAGCTGCAACTGCTGCAGAGGCAGTAACGGCTCCAGGCTCTCCTGCAGTTGCTCCGACAACAGAGGCTGCAGTCGGTGCAGGGGCGAAGCGTTTGCGAGCGCGGGATCAGGACATTCCGACGGGCTACCTGAAGTTCCGCTTTAACGAGGACTGCGGCTTCGAGCGCTGTGGCTATCGTAACCACCAGTCGCACTTCCACTGCAACCGTCGCGACTGCCACTACAGCTTCTGCGACAAGACGCGCTTCGTGCAGCACACGGCGCGTCATGAGCGCATGGACACGCTCATGGGTGATGACTTCCGGCAGTACCGCGCCAACATGCGCTGCGCCGTGGTCGACTGCTTCTACAGCACGCTCCCAGCAGATACAGGTAGGTACGCTCGAGCATTAACCTTGTGGCCAGCCCGACCGGATGTAATCCCCGTACTCCTGCTCCTCTTCTCTTTCTCTGTGACTTCTCTTGGTGCAGGGGAGACACTGGGATTGGGCGCGGCGGCTCCAAAGAAATCATCACACTTTCATTGCCGCAAGTGTGACTACGTCTGTACCGACTCAAACAAGGTGGTAGCCCACCGCCGGCTGCACATGCGCCTGGAGTACGTGCACTCCGCCGGATTCCGCAAGATATCAAGCAACGAACCTTGCGAGTCGCCCGGCTGCACCTACGCACTGCGGCACACGCACTACCACTGCAACACATGCGACTGCAGCGTGCTCTCCCGGGCGCAACTCACCTCGCACCGTCATCGGCATAAACACAGACTCGAAAATGGCCACGCACCTGGACCGGGACATGCGGACTACGTCAACTCGGACCCGGAATGGCAGACGTCTCCGAAGCAATGAGTGCAATAGATCCTAACCAAACTGAAGGTAACACACGACTGGAGATAGATATAAGAACTCTTCTCTGGTACTCAAGTCAGTAGATCAATAAAAACTAGCAAATTCCGCAGCTCCTCATTGTTGGTCTACGAAGTAGATTAGGCTGCTGTTGAACTCACTCGGCTGTGAGAAATTAAGTGTCATAATTACCCACAGCAGAAATGAACAAAAATACTTTTAAATTAACTCTTGATTTTATGCCAAAAAGGATGTTGTAGCTTTCCATTTTCCTTGGTAGTCTCAGATCTTCGATGACATAAAGGTCAAGTCTGTCTGATATGTCAGAGTCTGTCTCTGTTTTAATACTGCTTTAAAATATAATGATATATACCCGTATAGAGTGGGGACGTTACAGTAGCACCAGGAAGAAATATAACTTGAATTTATCTGGAGATTCCGAGCATTTATCGCGATATCTTTTTACCACTGAAACGTGAGACGAAAATCTGATAAAAACAAGAATCAAAGAGTAACAAACTACAAACAATACAAATTTGGGATTGGGACTCCGCTTTATCATCTGAGTTTGAAAGAAAAAGCATTAGATGTTGGAATATAGATATGTACATATGCTTATTGATCAATTGGGATATAGCGGTTGGACACGATTGCGTCGACTCAGGCACCAATAATGCAAGTACCGAAGCATCGAGCGCAGAAATAGGAAATAGAACAGTTCGGAAATGAAGACCACGCTGAAGCCGACCATTAGACTCATGATGCCACCAGTGAGAGCTGAGGGCAAACGAAACGATAAGAGGGCTTTACAAAATAGATTAAGCGAGCTTCCAACTTACACATGTATTCGGTGAGGCCTGTGTACGAAGACTTCACATTGCTGCGGAAGTAATTGTCGTTGTGGTAGAAGTTTACCACTGCCAGATTATTGAGGAAGTAGTCGGCGGAGAAGCGCCTCAGGTACTCGTACTCGTTGGTTGCACGAAGACCCTGCTGACTGAAGGGAATGGGGAACGAGCTGGGAAAGTAGGTGACATCGTGACAGCTGGTCAGACAGCGCTCCTTGCATGCCGCACTCTTTCTGTCTACGATCTGCAGCTCCGCCCGTTTCAGACAATCGAAGTGATAGACATGACACAAATTGGCGTTCCGGTAGACCAACGGCAGATAGAAGGGGATGCAGTCGCAGAGCCTGTGGAAGTACTGGGCATCGCATTCCGCCTCACAGTTCCGACGCGTGTAGTACCTGTAGAAGAGTAGCTCCTGCTCATCGCTGAAAATGCATTGTCGCTTCCCGCGGTCGATATTGCGCAGGCTCGAGAGGGCCTCGAAACTGTTCGGGATGATACGGAAGTTGGTCTCGTGGCCCAGCATAACGGGCAGGCCGGATTCCTTGAGTCGGGGCTGATCGATTGAGTTGTACAAAAGTACCTAAAGCGTTGGGGAATGTGAGTAAAAATCGGAAAATCGTGACCTCCGGGAAACCGAAGATGGTATTTCCTTCTAATTCATCCGATATTTTTAATTGTTCCGTAGTGTGGACTGGAAATCGTTCAGTTAGTATTTCATGAATATTTATCATAAATGCATATATCGAGCGCTCGTTTCTGTGACAGCTAAATGTCATATAGTGCAATTCCGAAATACTTGAAAAAAGGAGACTTTGAGTTTGATAAAAACATGTTCGTATCTATATATTCTATTGTAATATATCGGTGCATTGTTGCTCGATCTAAAGTCATCAAAATATTATCACAACTGAAAGACTAGACAGACGACAGAGAGACGAACATGGCTAATAATAATCAATAGTATTTAGGGCCAGAGATGTGTGGTTAAGTTGAAAGCATTTGGCAAAATGTATGTATGGTATCCTCTGCAAAAGAAAGCGAACCTTGAATCCTTGCCCATTGGTGGACGAGCAATAATATTCATCCGTATGGCCGTTCAGCACAATTTTCAGACCATTGTCAACGCCCACACCGATTCCCCGGCGGGGATAGAAGCCTGCGGGCAGATGCTTCGGGTAGCCGCTTATCGGATTCCAATCGACTGCAATGTCACTAAGGCCCTTGGAAGAGGTATAATCACGTATATAGGGTGCGCTTTAGTAATTGAAAGATATATAGTGAAAACAAGATATCAAGTATATCACGAATATGGTCTGTCACCTGTGCTTGTACAAATAGTACGGATGCAGAAAGTTAAAGACACAGCAGAGGCCCTCGTCAACGAAAATCTCTCTGAATATATCCGTACAGGGCACGTTCTTCTGTTCGAATATGCAGGAGACTATCATTTCCTCGCACTTGTGTGATACGCTGACTATAAAATTGGGGAATGTGTCGTTCTTGGAACGAGGCCTTATCGACCTGAATTTGGTGAAATTCAGATCCTGAAAGCAGGTCTTTTGCAGCATCGCGTACTCCAGGGATCCCCTGTAAGTAATTATATGAACTTCCTTCGCATTTATCTCTGAATTGGGGTAACTTACGCTCCAAAGCTTAGCACCTTTGAGTACTTTGCCTTGTTCATGTTGCAGATGGTTATCGCTGGGAAGGGAATATCCTGAATGGGAGTAATTGTGGGACTGTAGCCGATAATAACCGGCGTGCTCTGCCACTTATTGAACACATTCACGGCCAGGTTGATGGCCACACACACAACGGCTACAAATATCTTGACAAAGTAGAACTGCACCCAGCCGGGCAACTTACTGTCCCAGACATACTTGAGTCCCTGCAGTGAGGTGCTACGCAGAAACTCCTTAGCAGTACCCTCGCAGCTCTTCCACACTCTTTTGCGTAGCGTCATTTCCAAACTGTGTTGCGGTGCCAGTGCGAGTTCCTTCTTATAATAACGGGCAAACGGATTTCGATGGTCTAATTACAAAATCAATTTCTGGGCACAATTAGCTAATGCATTTAACGACATTTGAAAAACAAATCTGAGGACTTAATTGGCAACTAAGAAGACAGCCAAACCAATCGTTATAGCTATACCAAATAATAGGACTCACATGAACGTATGGACTTGAGGTGAGGTTGAGGGGATGCCTACAAATTAAATTGGGTGTTATTATGTAGTGGCTGTTTTCAATGCGCTTTCGGACTTCTTAAGTAATAAAACTATACGATTTTGTCCCTACATTTTTCACTAGAAGAAACTATTGTATATTTAAAATGCACAAAACAATTTTAAATTTGTTTCTAAATCATTGTTTAGTCACATCTCTTCTGTGAAGTAGATTCTTCATAAAATGGAGACTTATTTGTACGGAATCTTAGGATAGAGTCACTTCAAAATAAATTTATTTTAATTAATAAAGTTTTCATTATCGCAGAGAATGCGTTTTACCGCTAAAAAAAAAAAAAGCAACATATTGAAATTGAAAAACAAATCAAGTGAAAAAAGCTACAGTCGAGTCCTTCCGACAGTAAGTTACCATTTACCTTTGGCTGTTTAAAAATAATTCTTAATATTATTCGGCAAACTAACCACAAAGCATCGCATATTTTCACAATCATGTCTATTAAATGTATTGACGCTATTGGCACTCGCCGACTGTACGTGCGCGGTCTTGATGCCGGGCTGGTGCAGCTATATAAGAAACTTCTCGCACCTATAACTTTTGTGTTTATTGTCCGATCGGATTTAAATTTTAGGGTTGGTTAATATTATTGGTTGGTCAATAATATCTTAATAAAAATGCTGTAACTTTTCTACTTCTCTTATAATTCGATTTATCGATTTACAAAATCGATTTCTGGGGCGGTGGACATGGCATCCAAAAGTTAAAAATCTACATACCGTGTGATGTTACCAGGGACTTTGATCCCAAATTTGGTTCTTCTAGCTTTTCTAGTGCTCTCAGAATTAAAAATATTAGTTTTACTGGGGCGGTGGGCGTAGCATCCAAATGGCGAAAATCCAACTTCTGCATAATGTTGAAAGGAGGACCAAGTTTGAAATAAACTTCTTATGTGTATTATATACACGAAATCTTCCACCAAGTCTGGTGTCTCAAGCTCTTTTAATAGCTGAGATCTGTGTGTTCATACAGACGGACATGACCAAATCGACGCTGATCAAGAATATATATACTTTGTACGGTCTGCCACGCCTATTTTTCTGCCTGTTAAATACATGTTCACAAAATTAATGTACAATTTTTACCCCTTTTTAATGGGGAAATGGGTAATGGGTAAAATGTTCGATATTTTCAACAAAACCCTTGAACCCAACATTCCCTTATTGCCAATGTAAAGGGACATTTTTCTCTAGTTCTTTGTTCAGATTTAAGCTCTTAACTTTATCAATGAAGTGTGAAGTACAAGTTTTTAAAATTGCATTTAATCAGATATACATAGCTTGTATACGGTATGTTGGAGGAGAGTACTCGCTTGCTTTGTTTGCTTGGGTGCCCGCGATTACGTATCAGCACTCCTCGCACTTACATAACTAATAAAAACGTAATACGGAATACGAAATACGGAACGAATGAAGGCTTTGGCCATACCGATAAGATATTTTCTACAAGTACATAGACTAAGACGGCAATGGACTAAACAGCCCAAAGAAGAGTTAAGTATCGTGAGTAGCAAACAAGGCGAATACTTGTAGGCTCCACTGGGTCAGAGCTCAGACGAGAGCGATTAGGAATGCAAATGGAATGCAGAGGAGGTCGTAAGATTAACGACCGTTCCAGTAGCCCACGCGTCCGTTTTCAAAGGCCAAGTTGATGCGCGGATGTGGCAGGACCCTGGTAGGTTGCAGTGGCTCGCGCAGCTGGGCGGGCGCAGCGGGATCGTCCTCAAAGTACATGCACTGGCGCACAAACTCAAGGAACAGCTGCTGCGAGCTTTGGGCACTGGCGGGCAGCTTCTCCAGGTTCTCATCGCTGCACAGTTGCTGCACCAGCTGCTCGCAGATTCTGGTGTTCGTGTCCACGTCGAAGAGAGGCACACCAAAGTTCACGTCAAGCAGTGTCCACTCCTCAGTACTGTTCTCCAGGTCGGTGTCCAGCTCAGAGTTCGCGTCAATGGGCAGTTCGACGGAGCTCTGGGAGAGCAGGTCACCACGACTGCACTTGGCCAGTTCGCTGGCCAGCACTTGGCTGCAGTCCGCCGAGGTGAAGTCATTGGCCGGACCGTGCTCCGGTGTGCTCGCAAAGTGGTTCTCGTCGGGACTCTTGAGCTGCTGCTCGGCATTTGGCACACTGGATTTGCCGGGACGCTTTCGCGCCGGCAGCTTCAATTTCACCGGCAGTTCGTACTCCTCGCATCCGAGATCTGGCACGCCCGTGTTCAGGAATGTAATGTAACCGCATTGCTGGCGCAGGTCCAGGTGCTCGGCCAGCTTTGCGACGGCCCGATGCGTCGCCCACTTGGCCTGGCGCTCGTCCGCGCCTTGGAATGGAAAGGATTCATAGTGCAGAGCTCCAGCTGTGCTGATGCCGTAGCCCTGGACCAGGACACAGCCGTTCTTCAACTGGTCGTTCAGGTTGCGGAAGTTCTCCGAATTCAGCACGTAGGAGTCCGAGTGCAGAATGTTCACCAGCAGCTTGCCGTAGCCCAGGAAAAGGCGTGGCAGCGACTTGAGAACCGTGCCCCGGCACAACAGCAGACTGGGCGGACCATAGCCTGATGAAAAGTTTTCAGTTAGGTACCCAAGGAGCAAATACTGAAGGTGTTGTCTCACCTGTGATATGGTTATAGAAGAGCTTGCTCCAAATGTGCGTCGCATCGGAGCTGCGGGTGAACTGGCCAAAGAACGGAATGCTGAAGCCGTGGCTCAAGGTGGCCGTCAGAGGCGTGGCCGACACTATGAACTTGTACTTCTTGGCGAGGACGCGATCCCGCGTCTGCCAGTCAAGTCCCTCCAGACACTCCAGGCGCAGCAAGTCGAGTCCGCCAGGGAGCAGGGGACGCAGCGAGCAGATGGTGGAGCGCAGAATAACGGCGTGGGCAAAGTAGCGCGACACGTCACCTTCGCCCTCGGCGTCCAGCAGCGAGACCTGCTCCAGTTCGCTGAGAAAGCTGTCCAGGCTCTCCTCACAGAGCTTGCCCACCTCGAACATGGTGACGGCATGGTTCTTCAGGCCCGGCGACAGATTCCCCATCATCAGGAAGGCCGTCAACGTGGAGTCAAAGAGGAACCCCACACGCTTGCCGCTCTTAGATGAGGCGAATGCAGAGGCAGCACATGTTGGCGCCGCCGCGGCCGTTGGCGCTTTGGTGGTAGTGGTGCGCTCACTGATGTCCTCCAGCTCAGAGCTCAGCTCCTGCTCGTCGCTGTTGTGGGCGGCATTCGCAGAGGGCGTGGCCAGGTTGGCAAAGCTAAAGTCGCTGGTATTACCGTCCGAGGAGAGATACCCAATGGAGCTGCTGTCCTTGTCCTTGTCCTTCTCCTTCTTTGGCGTCTTGGGACTCGACTGATGCAGCTGCTGCTGCTGCTGGTCAAGATCGAAGCTACTGCCGGCGTGCAGATTGTAGTTGAGCGGCGTTATCTGCGGAGTCTGCGGCAGCTGCTGTTCGTTGTAGCCCTCCCAGCTGGGATGCAGCTGCTGCCCAGTCTCGTGCTCCGTCTGCTTGCGCTGTGCAAATCCCAGGCGGCAAATGAAGCTGACCGCCTGCTTCACCGCGTCCAAGTCCAGCTGCAGCATTTGGGCCAGCTCGGCGATGGTCATGTGCTCGTCGGCACTCACGAAGATCTTGTATAGCAGGTTCTCGAAGTAGTCGCCGCTGACGCGATTCATGACAAAGTTACGCAAGGGCGGGATGCAGATGCGATCCTCCCCGCTAATGGGTACGTCCAGGTAGATGAGCCCCTTACGGTAGAGGCTTTGCACCACGTGGTAGTCGCACTTGCCCGCAGGCTGGGCACCGAAGTCGATGAGGTCATCCAGCAGGCCGCGCTCCGCGGCGCAGATGAGACGGATGTCTGTCTCGAGGACGTAGCCGATGTCCAGCCGCCACCAGGGCTCTATGTGGACGCGCACCGGTAGGCGCGGCAGAAAGTCCAGGGGATTAGGCTTGGCACTGAAGATCAGGCTGCGCGGTGTGTGCGTCTTCAGCTCGCTGATCAGCGCCAAGTACTCGTTCCGCCCGATGCCCAACACGCGCAGGCAGTCGGCGGCCGTAAAGTTGGGCAGCGTGTCGTAGCTCTTGTCGCAGCGCAGGAGCTGGCTGATCACGTCCAGGTAGTAGTTGAAGGGCGTCACGCGCAGGCCCTTGGTCACAATGTCGGCCAGGTGGTACGGGAAGATGCCTAGCCCGTTGACGTTCTTCTGGATGAGCAGCTCGTAGTAGCGCTGCTCCTGGCGGAACACCTTCGCGGCCAGGTTGCCCCGGAACCGCAGCTGGTTCTTCAGGCTGTAGTTGAACACGAACTTGTCGTAGTCCCGCTGGTTGTCGTGCAGCACGGAGCGCAGGTGCAGCGGCAGCTCCTGCCAGGCCACGTTACTTCGCACGCAGAGCTGTAGCTGCAGCTGGCAGTTGCCACTCTCTGTCGCTGCCGACGTCGCCGTCGCAGTCGCCGTCGCAGTCGCCGTCGCCGTCGTCGTTGCCATCGACGTCATTGCTGCGGAATTTTCTGTTTGTTTACCTTTTCAGTTTTTGCTGCTTTTGATGTTGTTGTTGTCCTGTGCTGGATCTGGCCATCGCATGTTGCGTGCGATCTCTTCTAGTTTTCTCTCTCCTCTCGTCCTGCTCTTTGTCGTTCTTATTCTATTTTGGCAGTCAACTAGTCAGGCAGGCAGAATGCGAGGCACAGCTGATAAAAACATTCGCCTGCGCGCGTTGTGCAACACTTGTTATACACATTGCGAGAAAAGCAGTAGCATTGAGTGCAGCCAAAAATAATAGAGACAATCGACAGATTATAGAAACAAACATTTTTTTTAACTTTTAAATTCAGATTGCAAGCGTTTTTTTTAATATAAGTACGTTTCGAAATTTCCACCAAAGCCATTCCGCATTTATTACCACTAAAATTGTACGTGATATTATTTATATCAATATAGAGTAACAGCGTTTATTATTTTTTACTAGTGACGCAAACTCCGAGTTCAGTTTAGGAAAACATTGCACTTGCACACCGCGCCGATTTTCAATGCAGACGCCTTACAGCACTGGCCCGCTGTCACTTTTCGCCTTCCGAGCGCTTCGCAACACTGCCTGTTGATGATTTTCAATATTAAAAAGGCACTCTCCGATTTGCCTTGGCTGCGCTTGTCTAAATACAAATTTTGTCATATATACAAATGAGTAAATTTCCGTTAAGCATAGTCTGCAAATAGTGAACACGCTGTGAAAACTGCACCTGGCGACGACAGGAAGAGCTGGCGGAACCGAGCAGGCTGCCAGAGACTGCGTGCAGAAGAGAGCACAGAGAACGCGGAGAACACAGTAAAAGGGACATCGATTTTTACGCCCTTTTTTGTGCATATTTTTGCGGAGGAAATTAGCACACAAAGAGACGAAGCGAGTGTCGCCTGGTTCGGCTCCAGGGCATCGTCCATAGCGATTCCAGTGACACACACGCACTCACACGCACACACACACGCACTCATACGCACGCACCCAAACAAAGGCCGACAGGACAAAAGGAAAGAAGAAACGCTCAATGAGCGGCGGCGGCGAGGAACAGGAGCAGCAGCAACAGAAGGCGCGGCAAACGTCAACGTCGCCGTCGCCGTCGTCGCTGCCTGGCGCCTCAAGGTAGGAGAAGGTCTAATGAAATTGCGACGACATTAATATAGTAATTGTATTTAATTGTATTTGCCGCGTGTGCAGTGCTTCGACGTCTTCGGCCGCAGCTGCAGCTGTGGCTGGAGGCGCTGGCAGAGCTCTCGGGGCTGTCGGAGCTGGCGGCAGCGCTGCAGGTGGCCGCGCCACGCCTGAGATGAAGCGCTCGGCTGTGCGCAGCCTCATCCAGCGCTACTTCCATCAGCTGCAATCGGGCTGTGGGAACGCGCACTGCACGAATACCAACTGCGCCTCCAGCGGCAAAGTGGCGCCCATGACGCCCAACGAGGTTGCAGCTCGTGCCCTTCAGCTGTTCTCACAGGACGCACAGCTGTGTGAGAAGCCAGCGACGACAACGCCCAGCAGGTAGGTGCTGGTATACTTTCCACTCTGGGTACTCCGATCACTTCTTTGAGTTGCGTTGTCTACTCGTACTTTCAGCTCACAGCAGGATGTGGACATGCTCTCGCCACACGATAGCAGCAGCAGCAGCAGCAGTAGCAGCTCCACTAGCACCATCACCTCTGCTAGCACCACCACAACCACTAGTACCCAATCGCAGTCCACAGCGCAGTCCACAGCGCAGTCACCAGCGCAGTCCCAGTCGCAGTCGACGAAGCGGACTTCGTTACTTATTGATATGCTCCAACTAAGCCCGGCAACCACAGAAGCGCCTGCAGCACCGGCATCGCCACCAGCAGCGGTGGTAGGAGTAGCAGCAGCAGCAGCAGCTGCAACAATAGCTTCTGATTCGGACGCCTGCACGCCGACGCTGCCGCCTGTGCAGTTCTTCGATGCGGACTCGCTTGAGGCCCTGTATGAACAGTGTGTGGCTGCCGACAGCTTTGACAGGCTCTACCAAGCCATTGGCGAAGTCTTCTCCAATGTTAGCCGACTGTCGAAAAGCTTCGTCTGCCCACCTGGACAGGAGCACCGACATCTGCCAGGTAAGGCGACAGCCACCACGACGACCAAGGAACAGCTGCGACAGCTCGAGGGTGAGCACGATAAGGATGAAGACAGTACACAACGGGAGGACGAGCATTTGGAGTCAAGTGATGAACAGCAAGATGAAGTGCTGGCACATGTAGATGCCGATGAGGATGACGACGAAGACGAGCCGATGGGTCCGTCCACACAAAAGGAGTCCATGGAGGATTTCCTGCAAAAGGGCACCAGGGTCGATTTCCGCGGATTGCGCCGAGTGAAGCGACTGCTCTTTAGTGCGCCCTGCCAGACCATATCGGACAGGCTGACGAGCAGCGTCGCCCAGCTGGCGGAATACATACACTACATGCGGATGTTCAGGCAAGATTTTTGGGAGCAGGTCTTGCATTGCCTGGTCATCTGCTTCGACATGGTCACCAACAGTGAGTAGATGCGGATGTAGACTCGAAATTTAATTCAATTTTCTAACCCTTCCCGATTCCATTAGCTACGGCCAACAACAGCGTCACGGACATGGAGTATGTGGATCGTGTGCTGCCCAAGCTTTGCCACGCGGCTGCCGCCATGCCGCTACGGGCGCAAGCTCGTCTCGCCAAGATCTGGGCTGAGTACTGTCCGGATCAGCTGCAAGCCCTGTTGTCCGCTTGCCAGCAGCAGATAACGCTGCAAGTGCTCCTGGACGAGGAGTCCGTGCGGGAGAATGAGCATATCATCAGCGTAACCAAAGTTTTGAAGGTGAACTGGAGAAGCTCTTTATTTCGTTCCGTTCATTTGCAAATTGCATTCCTTTCTGTGTTGCAGATTTTATTTTATGCCAACATACTGGCCAGCGTGTTGGAGCGCCCATCGTGTCGGCTGCCCCTGCAAGAACAGAGCGAGAACGAGGTAGCTGCTGGCTCCAGCGAGGAAGGCGACGATCTCTTCGTTTACAGCTCGCTTCAGCAGCCGCATATGCCGAAGTTTGCTGAGGATCCGCTTGAGAAGTGCCTGCAGGTGTCCTACATTGACTGTCGGAATCCGCTGCTGCCACTGGAGGAGTTCTACAACGAAGCACTGAGCGAGCACATACAGATGCATCAGGATTACCTCTCCTACAAGACGCTGGCCATGGAGAGCGAACTGGGGTCCAGCCACACGAACTACTTCTGCTTCATGCTGTACGCCTTTATTCTCACGCCGGCCACAAAGGTGGATGCGCTCTACTACGACTGCCGCATGCGAATGTACAGCGAGCGGTACTCCTCCCTATACTCTATTATAAACAACTTTGGGCAAGACGGCCAGGAGGAAGCCCGCCCAGACCTTAAGCTGACTGTGCGACGCGATCAACTAATTAACGATGCGCTCATCGGGGTAAGATTTGACCTACATGGTGGAACGTACTGATGGCGTCTAAACAGTCCAACCATGTGATACTTTGCAGCTGGAATTGGTGGCCATGAGTAATCCGAAGGATCTGAAGAAGCAGCTGGTAGTGGAGTTTGTAGGCGAGCAGGGCATAGACGAGGGCGGCGTGTCCAAGGAGTTTTTTCAACTGATCGTCGAGGAGATCTTCAACCCAGCTTTTGGCATGTTTGTGCAGCAGGAGGAGACCAACAATATGTGGTAAGTTAAGCTTTGCTGGTCAATGAATGAGTAGACTTGATCGGTCGATGTTCTTGCAGGTTCAATGCCACTCCCTTTGAGAATGGGGCCCAATTCACACTGATCGGAATTATCATTGGTCTGGCCATCTACAACAATGTCATTCTGGCCGTGAACTTCCCGATGGTGGTTTACCGCAAGCTAATGGGATACCGAGGGACCTTCTATGACCTGAGCGACTGGAGTCCCACGCTGTACAAGAGCCTGCAGGCAATGCTGGACTATCAGGGCCAGGACATGGAGGAAGTGTTTGAGCAGACGTTCAAGATCAGCTACAGCGATGTCTTCGGCGAACTGGTCGAGCACGAGCTGGTCCCTCATGGCAGCGAGGTGCTTGTCGGGCAGCACAACAAGCGGCTCTTTGTGAGTCTGTACAGTGACTATTTGCTGAATGTCAACATTCAGCAGCAATTCAACGCCTTCCGTAAGGGCTTTGAAATGGTAACGGATGAGTCGCCGCTGAAGCTGCTGTTCCGGCCAGAGGAGATTGAGAAGCTCGTTTGCGGCAGTCGCGTAAGTTGACTAATAACGTTACGCCAAATGTCTCTCCTTCCGGACTAATGTTGCTTGGCTTTGCAGGAGTTCGACTTTGTGGAACTGGAGCACTCGACGGAATACGAGGGAGGCTACACGGAGGAAACGCAAATAGTACAGGATTTTTGGAGCATTGTGCATGCAATGCCGCACGAGTCCAAACGCAAGTTGCTCGAATTTACTACGGGATCGGCGAGAGTTCCCGTCGGCGGCCTGAAGTGCTTGCGCCTGCTGATCACGCGGCATGGGCCAGACAGCGAACGGCTGCCCACGTCGCACACATGCTTCAATGTGCTGCTGCTGCCCGAATACAGTAGCAAGAGCAAGCTGGAGGAGCGTCTGCTGAAGGCAATCAACTACTCCAAGGGATTTGGCATGCTTTAGTCGGTCTATAGTCTTAAGTCGAATGTCGGATGTCTATAGTCGACAAGACTGTAGAAACTTACCTCCAGGACCGCAACTGATACCACCTCCGATAAACTACAAAGATTATAGCGAAGGGATGAATTGAGTTCAAGTTTCTTTTTCGATTTTCATTTTCTCATTAGTTACTAATACGATTTGTTCAAGTGAGACAATATAACGATATGTGCTCAACAAAGACTTGCAGGTAAAGCAAACTAAACCATTCAACACAAATGCTTACTAACTACTCGTACTTTCAACATATATGTACATACATACATACATATATTGTGTTTACTGCGACGCTCAGTTATTGTATATATCATAAGGTACGCTGAACCGCGGGCATATATATACACACACACACACACACACTCATGTAATTACGTATATGTAATGTAGCACGCATAAAATTTTGCTGAATAAATTTTAAGTTGTGCGCCAAATTCCTCAATAACAGATTTACTTATATTGCATTCCTAGATCATTTAAATTGGGCGCCACATCTCCCGACAAGCGCAGTTGGCCGATGATATCGATAACACTAGTATCGCGGCACATCGCCTTTTTCAACAATAGGCGTATGGTCGCAGAGCGTATCTGTTGCTCGATATGGTCGCATCTGCAACACGAAAAGCATAGACAGGGCCCAAGCTCAGCTCATAATTACGACAATATCCTTTTTTGGAAAAAGGATTATGTGTACCAGAGTGCAGAATGGCTATATATTTTTAGTCATTAGCTTTGCAGGCGCATTTGTTTTGTATTGCACCGTCGTTTGTATTCCCTTCTTAGAGAAACTTAATCCAAAATAAATTAGAAAACTCAGTTTCGGAGTACCGATGGTTGCATACACTTACAGCAGATACTAAAATCTGCCATATAAAATATATATACATTGTAATACATGCATTTATATGTATATATGTATGTAATCCAGGACAGCAACTAATAGCCAATATATGTAGTATTGGAGTTCTTTGAAATACATTAGTTTTTGTCCGATGATTCACTAGCTGTATATAGTAATTAACGGAACTCGCGTTGCAAAAATCTTGCCAATACTTTATTCTTCTCTGCAAGGGCAATAATATTAGGTTGTTTGGTAATGTTTTTATACCATTTACCCATTGAAAATGGGTAACTTTGTGAAAATGTATGATACAGGCAGAAGGAGGCGTGGCAGACCATACAAAGTATATATATTCTTGATCAGCATCAACAGCGAGTCGATTTGAACGCACAGATCTCAGCTATTAAATGAGCTAGAGGCACCAGTAATGCGGATTTTCAACTTTTGGATGCCACGTCCAACCGCCCCCATAAATCCTTATTATTGAATTATCAGAAAAGTAGAAAAATAACCAAACATTTTTTTTTAGATTCTTGGTAAGCGTACCACAGTACTATTCTATCCTATAAATTACAATCCGATCGGACAATAAACACAGAAGTTATAGGCGCGAGAATTTTCCCACACAGACGTAGAGGTTCGACGCCGACGCCAACTGCGCACGCACAGTCGTCGTGCAGTCAGCAGGCCGTCGGTATGTGCCATTGGCGTCAATGCATGTGTATTTGACTTCGAAAATATGCGATGCGTTGTTATAAGTTCACCGAATAAAAGTAATTTATATTAAGAATTTTTTTTACAGCCAAAGGTAAATGGTATCTGACTGTCGCATGCACTCGACTGTAGCTTTCTCCACTTGTTTGCATACAAATTACGCGCTTCGCTTGTTAAGTCAAAAGGAACCGTATCTGGCAACGCTTTGATAGGTCTTGTCTTTTCGCGCAAAATATTACAATCGATCGAATTGGAGTTCACAAATACTGAAATTCTAGCAATTTTTAAATTGTATTTCGCACAAGGAAAAACTGCTGCGGAATCATGCAGACAGGTTATTTTTAACTCAGGAAAAACTATCGATTCAACAAACGTTCGATTCATGTGATGTGGTAATATGTCACTTAAATACCCAATCCCGTCGGACGACCAGTGACCGTTCTCCGATACAATCATGGAAATAGTGGAGCGAGATCTTCATGTGACTATTAGAAGCATGTGTCTCAATCTGCGAATTTCTGATGCACCGTAATAATCTCGATTCATTTCTGGAAGGATTCGTCACTGGCGATTAAAAATGGATCACATATGACAACGTCAAGCGTAAAACATCCTGGTCGAAGCACGTTGAGTCGGTTCAAAAGGTGGCAAAACAAGGATTGATGGATTAACCATCAAGTCTGACCTCTACTGTCAATAACTCAAGTGATTGAAAAGAAGCGACCGAACATAGTGAATCATAAGGACATTGTGTTCCAGCATTACAACGCCTGGCTTGGAAGCTTGGTTGGGAAGTTTTAAAGCATCCACCATATACAACAACGTATACAACATTTTTTGATGGGCAGAAATTGAGTTCAAAGGAGGCTTGTGAAAATCGAACCAGCGAGTTTTTGACAAAAGGGAAGGATTTCTTCAGGACAGGCATATACAAATTACAATAAAAATGGTAGCAAATAATCGAAGGCTACGGTACATATCGCACTTAAATCAGACAATGGTATGTTAAATGAACTATGTCAAATCAATCGTCAAAAATCAATAAAAAAAAACCGGTATGTCATTACCAAACAACTTAATATACTTCTGCTTCTTACATATTTTTGCACAAAGCAAATATACTATTTTTATTTCATATTTTCAATGGTAAATGGAAGAACTTCAAATGTAGCCCCATCAGAAAGGACTCATTTAGTTCAATTATAATCACACACACACAATTTTGAATGGTATATTACCGATTAATTTGTTATCTGAAATAATTTTCTTGGGATCTGCGATACTTCTTCTTCCTTAAAGCTGTATTATAACATGCGCGAGGGGCTTGCGTTGAAGAAGTAGATGCTTTTACGATCATCGTTAATGCCAATCCACCAAGAATATAGATGCAAAAGTTCATTAATCGAATTCTCGGCACCTCGAAGAATATAACTTCATGGAGATGATTCAGCGTAGGAAAGTTACCACTTGTCAGTTTTGACCAAATGGGTACATTGTTTATCCATACTTCGAAGGCCGATGAAAAATTTGGCTGCAGGAAGAAAATACATGTTAATTCAAATAAAGTTAGCCATTGTTTGCAAAAGATCAGATCTTACTGGTCCTAGAAAAAAATAGACAATCAGAATCGCAGTAAGAGCCAAAAGTGCAAGTTCATTGCAGATCAGTGTCCATCGCCTCGATAGTGTAATCCCCTGAATGGTGATGGTATGCCAGAAACGGGGAATACCCAATCTGTAGAACAGATTATATCCTGAAAAAACACAGTAAGCAACCAAGAGCCAAAACATGCTGAGAATGGAGCAGATCATAATGCTGCCCATGGTCCAGTAAATATATCTATGAATTTTAAAGTACGGATAGCTCAAGGTAAGGTTCCTCACATATTCGTCAAGTATCTCCTGATGATCTTGCCGAGCACTAAAGTTTCAGCAAAGCCGTCAGATATTGAGAAATAACTAACACCATTCAAACTTACCAAGCCGAAAGGGAAATGTCAATTTTCATAGCGTATAGGAAACCAAAGATCCAATACAACAAAATACCAATTGTTTCTAGATCCATGTTCAGACCCAACACTGATTAGATGCGATTCCCCAATTATGTATGGCTTCGTTATGTGTACAGACCTAAAAATGAGAAGAAAGCAAATTTCTAGAATAACCATATGTATGTATAATTTATATATTATATATATGTACATACGTATAATTATTTTAATATATATAAATATAGACATATAGGTACAAAAAAATAAAAATTCTAACGTGCATTACTGGATTAGGTATATATCTACAGGTATTGATTCGATTTACTTGATAATGAAGGTTATCAGGCGAGTGCACTGGCAGAAGCTTTTCGCCTTGTTGCGATCGCGGACAATGTTGCCAGCATCACTAAACAAAGAATAAACAGATGCATAGAGAAAAGAATTCCTGCCTTCTTTGGCTCAGCTTTTAAAAGCTCAAGAAGAATGCTGTAAAGTGGACAAGCCGGCAATACTTTTTCTTTAATTTTTATTTTCAAAGGAAGACGGGAACACCTAGAGACTCCTTTATGCTAATCACGAAACATGCAGTGATACGCGATATCGAACGTCGAAGGGGGATACGCCCCGTGGGACACGTACACAATGGCAGCGGAAAGCTGAACTAAGACTAAGGCGAATTTTACGCTATATAGGAACAAGCGAACAGAATGGATGCAGGTATCACTGATATCGAATTATATTATTATTACCTTTTGTTTGCCATTCAACCTCTCGATTTGTTTAGTTCAGTTGCGAGAAGGTATCGATAACAAAATCTATCTAACCTGCACACACTTTCCAACACTGCGGCGGGAATCGCAGAGTGCGCATAGCTCTCTGCTTGCAAATCGCAATTCATTCATGTCTTGTTCTCTGTTGTGGTCGGTCGAGCAGTGTGGAGGGCTGGCGAATGTTTAAACTCGAATCACAGAATATGCAACAATTACCGTAACATAGAATTGTGTGTTAGAAGAAGTGCAATTGTGTGCGTGTGAGTGCAGTGTAACGAAAAAGCGCCATGGAGAACCGTAAACTACGCGTATTCTCTCTGAGCTCTCCGACTATGCTCTTGTTGTTGGCATTGTTAGTGTTATCTGTGGAAGGAGCAAGCGGCGGAGCTAAGGCGGATGCAGACGCGGCTGCAGCTGCAGTGCAGTCAAATTTGAATGGTTAGTCTCTGGCCCCATCCCCCCCTTCCGCCATCATCACAATCCAGAACAATATGAGCTCATTTCTGGAATTAGCTGAGCAAGAGCAAAAACAAGAGCACTGAAAATATCAGATTGCCCGCACATGCTGTGCGTGCGCTGTGCATCTGTTTATGTTCCACTGCATTTGACTTGTTTCCTTCTTCGCTTATTCTCAGAAAGCGAGGGGTGTAACCCCTTCCTTAATTAGTCCCCAGTTGAACCACAGATGTTGCTCACTTTGATCTTATCGCTGTGCTGCTTATGTAGATTTCTAACGGGAGAATGCCCTAGACCAGGTCCTGTGACGTTGACACAGAAATTGGGTTATGCATATATGGGTGTATGCGTATTTGTGTCAGTCAGCACTTTCATACATTCCTGTAAATCACGATGTAAAAACTCTCTTGGGCGGAGAGTTTTGTTCGCCTAATAGAGTTTTCCGTTCAGATATTTCCAATCCCTTCTAAAGAGTCTATTTCTAATTGCTATTCCAGCATATTTCTTAATATATAATTCCAAATTCTTTAGTCTTTATACAATCTTAATAATAATCTGCACCTTCTAAAAATTCTAATTCTTAGAACTATTCCAACAGACTATTTGGACATTTAATTCTTAACCTTTATAAGACCGCAATCTTTAATCTTTAATTCATAAAATTTAAAGTCTTATAAAATCTGAGTTCCAACGTATCGAATTGGTGTTCCTATAATTTCTAACATCATCTAGTATTTTCCGGGTCAAATTACAATTAGAAAGCATATGTAGATATGTGTTTTTCAATAGTTCAATTAACACTTTCGCACTTCTTCCCCACAGATAAGATCAAAGTATTTACAGTCGCGAGCGAACCAACGGATGGATATCGGCGTTACATTCGCTCCGCTAATGTCTATGATATTGAGGTAAGTTCCTAAGAGTAAATAAATGCACGGCATAAAGTCGAGAACTATTCAAACAAAATTAGGACAAGTTATTTATAAGCCGGAAAGTTGCAAAATCTATTCTCTTCTATTGCTTTTTTCTTCAGAAAAATTTGTTATGCTAATTTATTATTTAATACGGTCTCAAAATGTCTGAAAGTCAATTGCCTTAAAAAAGCAACGGTAATTTCCCGTTAAATGATTGTCTATGAAATCGACCACACTTTATGACAATGGTTTCAAATTAAATGCTAGATATTTGATACCCTTACAAAGGGCATACTATTTGTTAACAGTGATATCCTCATGAATCGCATTACCTATATGTGTACTTCGCTCTTTTGCATTTTGTAAATAAATCGATAGGAGCCAGAATAAACCGATCTACAATATAGACATTTTAGAGTATATAATCCTGCCATTGGAATAATGTATATATCTGTAAGTGAAGGAACAATATACAACTATAGTTCTAACGCAAGTATCTGCAAGGGTACTCAACCTTCGGTATACCGAAGGTAGCGTTTCTCTGTAGTTTTCATTAAGCTCTCTCCGTTCAGAGAACTGTCACGGATTCAAATATTGTATACATTTGAAATTGATTAAATGTCACCCGGTTCTCTTATCTTTACTATGTATGTATTCTATAGCTATGCAGATGTACTCTATGTATACTACTTGACGACATACTTTTATTAGAAGTCGTTGGGACTGTTTTGTGTGTGTGTGTCCATCTGAGCATCCGGCGTTGGAACACATGTGGCCGGTCAGGCTGATGTTTCCATGTTTACTTTGTAGAATTTAATCACGTAGTCTTCGGTCAAAGGGGTCAGTTGGGGAGGGGACTAATTGGGACAACTCGGCTCCCGACTATTCTATTGATAGCATTAGAACTTTCCATTTATGCTCAAGAGAATCTCGCTTATCAAGACAAGCTGAGCTAGTGCTCTTATTTAAACTGGTCTCTGTGCAAGTGTGTGTGTGTACTCTTGGGTGTGTGGCGCAGTCTGATGAGCGGTTCGTCATTTCCAATATAATCGTCCCCACGAAAGCAAAACTTGCTGATAAGCCGGTTAGCCGGTTTTTGTTCCAGAAGCATTTCTCGAAACTCATATTTCGAATTTTGTCAGGAAGTTGAGAAATGTGTGAACTCGGTCATTGGATCTGGCAGATGCACATTTCTATGTACATATGCATATGCCAACTATACTACCCTAATTGAATCGAAGTATAAACGCTTTTCATCCATACATGTGGAATATCCAGAAAAAGCAAATACACGTGAAGCATATTACATTCTAGCGGGCTCCACTGCTACACACTGTTCCCCACCATTGATCATTACAATTTTCTTCCAAATAATAAATTCTGCATGGAGAACTCATTGCAGTATTTTGCCAATCTTAATTATTTATCCCACTTTCATCTATTCAACCTAGCAAATTGTTATTATTATAATTGAGTGTTTATCAACTGGTCGGATTTGCTATTAAATGGAAATGCACTTGAGTTCAATTCAGTTATCAGATAACAACCGACATGTCTGGTAAGGAAAGTAACAAATATCCGATTTTTGGAATGCGTGGTTACATCTATAGAACAGTAAACATAGGAACCATACTAAAAGGGTTTACTACGCTTATGAAATTGACAGTTTATTTGAAATAAGACCAAAATCGTTCTCAATTACAATATATACCCATTGGAAATGGGTAAAAAGTGGTATATTAACTTTGTGAAAATGTATGTAACAGGCAGAAAAAGGGATGGCAGACCATACAAAGTATATACATTCTTGATCAGCGTCAATAGCCAAGCGAATTTGGTGATGTCCGTCCGTGTATGAACACACAGATCTCAACTACTAAAAAAGCTTAAGACACCAGACTTGTTGGGGGAGTTCGTTATACAATACACATAAGAAGTTTATTTCAAACTATATGCGTTTTTTCGATTAATTGAACATAACTCAATAACAATAAAGGCTAAAAGCATCAAACTTGGTAGGAGCGTTCCCTGCAATATTGTGTATTTATTGGATATTCGACAATTGAATACCATGCCTACCGCCCCCATAAAACAAATTTTTTGAATTATACGAACACTAGAAAAGCTAGTTGAACCAAATTGGGTAGTAAGGTCCTTGATAAAATTACACAGAATGTATATTTTCAACTTTTGGATGCCACGCCCACCATTCCCTGAAATTTATAAATCGAATTATAGAAAATGTAGAAATGCTACTGTAGCTGCCAATAAAATTGACCAACCCTATAAATTGAAATACCATCAGACAATAAACACAGAAGTTATAGGTGCGAGAAGTTTCCCATACAGCTGCAGAGGGCTGGCTTCAAGACTGCGCACGCTCAGTCGTCGTGCAGTCAGCGTGCCAATTTGACTATGAAAATATGCAATGCGTTGTTGTGAGTTCGCCGAATAAAAGTAATTTATATTAAGAATTATTTTTTAACAGCCAAGGTAAATGATATCTTACTGTCGAGTGCACTCGACTGTAGCTTTCTTCACTTGTCTTGTGTTCATAATTTATACTTCCATTCTTTAAGAGGTTTTTGGACGAATCAACATTTGAACTTTTTTAAGGGCGGTCTTATTTTTCCATAAAATGCTGTGCGAATGTTCCACTTCATGATCGAAATATTTTCCATTCAGATTACTAAAAAAGAAAAACAAATTTGGTATTAATATTATGAAAGTATATGAATCGATTATTATTACACACCACCGAGCGCAGTCTTTGTACCACCAACCACCATGCCACAACTGGGCGCAACTCTTGTTGCTGTGCTTGTCGTTATCACTATCAAAAGTGCTAAACATCTGATTTTTGTGATAGTATAATTCATCGATAGCAACACTGCCGGAGAATGTATCCAAGGTGCTCAGTCTGTATTTGTCGTCTTCACCATTGATAGCAAAGTGATCGTACCGGGCATATTCGGTTTTACCATTAAAGGATTCCATAAGTATATAGAGTTCGTAAGGCTGGCTGCTTGTTATGCGGTGAACCTTTTCCAGACCCAAGAAGAAGTCCCCCGCAAAGGATCCGAAGCCGTTGCGGTATGTGATCCAGTCTCTATAAAAGTCTTCCTTACCATCTATTCGCTGTTGGATAATGATCCAGCCTGGACCTGCTGTTTTACTGTCGCATAAAACCCTAAAGGGGGGCACATTGGGCACTTGAATGGGATGAGTGCCAGGAAATTCTGAGAAGGGAACGCAACTATTAGGAAGATTCTGTTTGCATTTGTTTTCAATTTGAAATAGTCGGTGACTTTGTGTGTCGAATTGATTTCTCAAATTGGCAATAAGTGCGTCTTTTTCTCTAAGGGTAGCTATATTAGATTCCTTGTTATTCTTCAACAGTTGCTCCAAGTTTCTTATTTCGATTTCGCTCGCGTTCTTGTTGGAGTGAAGTTGTGTTATCTCGTCGTTATAACGCTGCAGTGTGCTAGATATTGGCTGAAGTTCAGTTTTAAAATGTTCGCTTATACGTTTTTCCATTTGAACCATTTCAGTTTTGGTTAACATCCAGAAATCCTTAGACTCATGCACAGACTGCACTTTGTTACTTAGATTTTTCAGGATAATTTCATAATTAACTATATCTTTCCGAACTTCTAGTTCAGCTATCCTTCTGTTGAGCTCTAGAATTTGTTGATCTTTACTTTCAGTTTTGCCTAGTTCTTCCTTTAGCTGTTTCACGTAGTCTAGCAAAGGTTTCACCGCTTTGTAGGTATACGACCCACAGTACTGGTCGAGCTCATGTGCGGTCGAACAGGACTGTTAAAATAAATTGATCCAATATCAGTATTATTCACATGTCACATTCTCTTTTACTAAGTAACTCACTTCGTTTTCGCTGTATGATTTCACTTTGTAGATTCTGTATGCAATTAAAAAATAGACTATATACAGCAAGAAACCCCAGCTAAATTTCATGACGAGAGAGCGCAAGATGCTTTGCTTTTAAACTGTTGAGATGAAATGACCGCCCATCCACGAAAGATTATCATGATTGGCTCCAGCGCTGCTCCCGTAGTATTTCGTTTTGCTATTGCTACCGCTCTCACTTCGACGAGAGCCGCAACAGAATGTATGCACAACCAAATGACGTCGAGTTTGTTATCAGCTTAGTACTTAATGATAAAAACTTTCTGCTTTTTAACAAATGGCGTTGAATATAACAACTATTTATTGTAATCATAAGTATATTTTGGTATTTTTATTTATTTTTTTTGCATCATCCATGTTCTTCAATTTTATTAAAAATATCATACTATAATTTTCAGTATATTGAATAAGTAATTAAAAAAAAGCAATTTACAAAAAAAAAAAAAATTGTCCGCCCCGCGCGGGATTTGAACTCGCGACCTCACGAGTCTGGAACTTGCGATTAAACCATCAGACCACACATAGTTTCGCAATGCGGTTGAAAAATGATACTTTTTTTGATGCCGGCCTTCTGCTGCGTCGGTTCAATGTTTTAGTTGGAATTCTAAGCGCCCATAACTTTATATGGGAGATTCTAACTCCTATAACTTCTTTGTTTATGGTCCGATCGGGTTGTAATTTATGGGGTAGATCAGTACTATGGCCACCTCCGAGAATGTAAAAAAAAAACTGTTTTGTTATTTTTCTACTTTTCTTATTATTCAATTAAAACGATTTATGGGGGCGGTCGGCGTGGCATCCAAAATTTGAAAATCCACAATCTACGTTATGTTACCGGGCACCTTACTACCAAATTTGGTGCTTCTAGCTTTTCTAGTGCTCTTTTAAATTATAAAAATGTGTTTTATAGATGCGTTTATCTCTTTTCGTTATTGAATTATTTGCAAAAAATCGAAATACGCATTTATCGATTTACGGAGGCGGTGGGCGTGGCACATCAAGTTTGAAATAAACTCGATCTGCGTATTTAATACACGCACACTCTCACCAAGTCTAATCTGTGAGATCTGAGATCTGTGCGTTCATACAGACGGACAGACAGACGGACATGACCAAATCGACTTGGCTTTTGATGCTGATCAAGAGTATATATACTTTGTGTGGTCTGCCACGCCTACTTCTGCCTGTTACATACATTTTCACAAAGTTAATTTACCATTTTTTACGCATTTTCAATGGGTAAATGGTATAAAAACATCTCACTGCGAATATGTCAGGCGAACAGATTCGGTATGACTAATACTAAATTTTGCTGACATATTCATAATGCGGGAAACCTTAAGTGGAGTTTATATAATTTAAGTTTATTACTAAACTTATATAAAGTAAGTTGCTTCCATCGACTAGAAAAATGTTGTTTTTCATTTCGATGGCCATTTGATCTGACTGACGACCATAAAAAAGCCTCGGCTCATGATGATGATCTTGAATTTAATTTCTTTTTCTATATGTTGCGTTCACTTTCACTCCATATTTACCGATTTCAATGACGGAATCATATAAAAATGCCTGTATCCACAGATCACAAGCCTGGGTTTGGGCGAGGAATGGAAGGGCGGCGATATGAAGTCAGCTGGCGGCGGCTTCAAGATCAATTTGTTGCGCGAAGCTATCAAGCCGTTAAAGGATGCACAGGATACCATCATCTTATTCACAGATAGGTACATCAGATTAATTAGCTTTGATTGAAGTCAACCTCAAAAAACATCTCTTATAGCTACGATGTCATTATCACCGCCACACTCGAGGATATTGTAGATAAATTCAAGGAATCTGGTGCCAAGCTATTGTTTTCAGCGGAGAAATACTGTTGGCCTGATAAGAGTCTGGCAAATCGGTATCCTGAAGTGGAGGGCAAGGCCTCCAGATATCTGAACTCTGGAGCTTTCATTGGTTACGCGCCGCAGGTTATTGAGCTGCTTGAAGACCCAATCGAGGACACAGGGGACGATCAGTTGTACTTCACCAAAGTGTTCCTGGATGAAACGAAGCGAACCAAGCTGAACATGAAGCTAGACACGCAGTCCCGACTATTCCAGAGCCTTCATGGTGCCAAAAGCGACGTGAAGTTAAAGGTGGATTTGGATTCCAATCAAGGCACGCTACAGAATATTGACTTTATGACTACTCCCGCCATTATTCATGGCAATGGACTAAGCAAGGTTGATTTGAATGCCTATGGCAACTATCTGGCAAAGACTTTTAGCGGCATCTGCACTTTCTGCCAGGAGAACTTGCTGGACTTGGATGTAATTACAGAATAATAATGCTCCAAATTATTTTATAATTGGCTTAAAACTCGCTCTGTAGGAAAATGATCTTCCGTACATTACGCTGGCTGTGATTGTACCTCAAGCTGTACCATTCCTTGATCTGTGCTTGACCAACATTGACAAGCTCAACTATCCTAAGGATCATCTACATCTGTTCATGTACACCAATGTTCCGCTGCATGACGATCTCCTGAAGTCGTATGCGGAAAACCAGGGCAAAAAATATGCCAGCGCCAAATATGTACTCTCGCTGGATGAATTGGACGAGAGCGCGGGCCGTCAATTGGCGCTGTGAGTATCCTTATCGCATTGAATCAATCACTTGAATAATCGACTTAATATTTATTCCACATTAAGCGACAAGGCGAAGTTGAAGCACAGCGATTACCTTTTCGTTGTCGACGGAGATGCGCACATCGATGATTCCGAAGTTCTCCGGGAGCTGCTCAAGATGAACAAGTAAGCTCCTGTTCTGATGTACCCCAAACGAAATCAAATTGAATACCAATATTCTAGGCAATTTGCTGCACCGCTGTTCTCGAAGCACCACGAGCTGTGGAGCAATTTTTGGGGTGCCCTCTCCGAGGGAGGCTTCTATGCGCGATCTCACGATTATGTTGACATTGTCAAAAGAGATCTACTGTAAGTCTAACAAAACGTTGCCTCTTATTTCATATAATATTTATTGCTTAGAAGTAAGAGAAAATGATGAGGGTCTCACTAATCGAAGGCAATCGAGAAATCGGTCTTGAAGCTGCGCCTGTCAATAGAGTACATATTGTCCGCCGTGCACTCGTAGAGCCCTGCGTCCATTTGAGTGGCCGGATCGATTTCAATTTTGGATTTGACACGATCATCACCAATGCGCCACTCATGCACGTGCATGTATAGGTGTTGGTAGATCTCAGCGCCGTCCTTGTACCAGGTAATATGCGGACGTGGGTTACCTTTGGCTACACAGAGAAAAGCTATCTTGTGTCCAAGCACGTACTCGAGATCAAAGTGAGAGGCTTGCAGGATCTTGGCCCCCTGGTAAAATGGGAACTGAACGTGAAGGCAATCCGATATTCTTCACTTAAGCTATCTGTCAACTCACATTGTTGTTGTTGTAGTACTGATCCGATTCCGGATCTCTGTATTTACCAGTTATAGGCAGACCGATCTGTACACGCGACTTGGTCCGACCACGTCCACGTCCACGACGCGCCTGGCTAACCGGCATGGTCAGCATGAGCAGGCTCAGGCCCAACCAGATTTTCAACAGGCACCTTACTTGCATCCTAATCCAATCTCGTCTGCTGAGCGACTGATCAACCAGCAGCAGTCGCCCCTCGGCACTCGCTCTGGCTCTGAGGCTTCGCCCCAACTAATTTGCCGCAATTGGCGTCGCTTGGATAGGACAGCGTGCTTCAGTTTTTCCACATTTCATTCAATTTCAATTTGTGTGTTTACCCAAAGGCCAGCACTCTCGTTTCGAGCTACGTGTATGGCATTGGGCACAGTGGAACCAGATGTGTGAGAAACCTTAACAAATTTTTGAGCTTCAATACTTATCTATGTGTATCAGATGCTTCCTATTACCGAAAAAACTACATCTGCGTATCTGGCGGTAGAACATGAATTTCTCTAATCAAGACTTGCTGCTTTTGCAGTTCTTATAAGGCGAAACCACTGTACACACTGTAGGTGTTTACGCGCAGACCAAAATGCTTTTATATGGAACCACTGTGCAATAGGTGCTTATGTGCATAACTGAACAGTTTTGCATGATAATATGTTTATTAATAAAATAAATGCGAAAACATTTTTTAAATAAGTTAATTGAGACAATTTGTCGGCTTACACACAAGGCGCAAAAACAAGCAGGATGAATAAACCCAATTTTAGATGCGGTTCAGACGCAAAAGAATAAAAAACACACAGTTGACTTATCAAATATTTTTTATTAAATACAATAATGTTATATATATATATAAGTAGTATAATTCTTGATACTGCTAAAAGTTTACCATTGCATAGTCCGTACGAAAACCACGACGATCGATTGCATATTCATTATCTGCTTGACATTCATAATACCCTGAACGGATGGGAGAAGGTCAAAATTATTAATTAGTTAAATCATATGATTTTAAAATATATAATTATCTGAATATCACTACCCGCATCCATTTGCGTTGTGGGGTCTATCTCCATTTTTGATTTGATAATGTCTGGTTCCGGATGTGATTCGTGGACCTAAAATGGATTTACTTAGATCCATTAGCAGCTGTCACATACTTCATTATTGCTATCTTACCTGGAAGAAACGATGCTGATACAGTTCTGCGCCATCTTTGAACCAGGTTATTGTCGGTCGAGGGTTTCCTGCGAATAGAAATGTTACGAGAGTAAGAGCTAAAACTTCTAAGTTAAAAATTATTGTTCTTAAAGTCTTTCCACACACCTTGTGCCATGCAGAAGAAAGTGATCTTGCGGCCCAAGGTGTAGTCCAGTTCGAAGTGCGACGACTTTATGATCTTTGCTCCCTGCATGAATTAAGTAACAAAAGTAACTAAAAAGTTAGCAATTCAATTTGAAGCTTTGCTTACATTCTCATGGTCGTAGTAGTTGACGGCGTCCTGGGACCTATGCTGAATTACAACAGGCTTCTTGCCCGTGTAATTGCGACGTAGAACATTACGGCCGCCGGTACTCCCTAGAGCAGTTGGCAGAAAGTCAGGATGCAGTTTATGATCAGAGACCACACTCACTTTGGGCTGCTACACAGCAGAGATCGCACGAGAGCAGCAGGCAGAACAAAGCGAACGTTTGGAACCAGCGACAAGGATAGGCGAGCATGTTCCCGATAATGTCTCTCAATCTGTCGTTTGTAGCCGTAGAATGTTTTTCGCATACTGCCACAAGAGGTCTGGGTGTTGTGGATTTTGATTGAATTTAATCACGACACTCACACAGGCTCGTCTGTGTGTGAGTATGCGATTGTCTGGCTCGTTGATTTTGTGTGCGATCGCATGTGGGTAGAATCTCGCTACTTTCCATTTTCACAACATTGTGTCGTTGTTTAATATTGAACTCTTTGAATACTGTGTCTTTTATCTTAGACTTAACACTTGCTCTCTCTGTCTCTCTCTCTCTGTACCGTTTCTTCCTTAGCGGCATATTTAATGTTCCACATGTGACGAGTATTTATTTGGTCAAGCACAGCGCTTTCGATGCCATCAAGTATGAACACAAGGATTTCGATCCCGATATGGCCATGTGCGAGTCTCTGAGAAATGCGGTAAGCTGTTTACTTCAACACTGACTCCTCTTACCAATCAACGTGTTTCTACCGTCACTAGGGTGTCTTCATGTACATCAATAACCAGCGCTACTACGGTCACCTGGTCAACGCGGACAACTTCAACAGCACCGTAACTCGCCCTGATTTCCACACACTACTGAGCAATCGCTACGATTGGGCCTTGAAGTATATACACCCGAATTACTCGGCCCAGCTGAACGAGAGCGCTGTGATACCGCAGCCGTGTCCAGATGTGTTTTGGTTCCAGATTGTGACAGATGCCTTCTGCGACGACCTGGTGGCCATTATGGAGGCCCATGGCGGCTGGTCAGATGGCAGCAACAACGACAACCGTTTGGAGGGAGGCTACGAAGCGGTGCCCACGCGTGATATTCATATGCGCCAGGTGGGGCTCGACGCGCTCTACTTGAAATTCCTGCAAATGTTTGTGCGGCCTCTGCAGGAGCGGGTTTTTTCAGGCTATTACCACAATGTGAGTATGAGACCCCAAACTGTTCCCATATGTATATGTATCTTGTGCCTATTTAATGAATTGAATGTATTTCCTGATAGCCGCCACGCTCGTTGATGAACTTCATGGTGCGCTATCGTCCCGACGAGCAGCCTTCGCTCCGGCCACATCACGACTCCTCAACGTACACCATCAACATTGCAATGAATCGAGCGGGAATTGACTACGAGGGAGGCGGATGCCATTTTCTGCGTTACAATTGCTCCGTTACCGAGACGAAGAAGGGATGGATGCTGATGCATCCTGGTCGACTGACCCACTTTCATGAGGGTCTTTTGGTCACAAAAGGGACTCGTTACATAATGATATCATTCATTGATCCCTAGATGTCAAATAGATTTTGTATATACTCTATATAATCCGTACTGCCATTACGACGACCACTCTAGCTGCCTAGATTTTGGATTGTGGTCTCTCGCCTTAGTTTGCGGTTTGTTTGCCAAAGTTTCCGACTAAATATGTATATTTATGTGAGCTTTACTTCGAATCTCCTTGGTCTGACGAGAAACTATTTAAAATTAAGTTTAATATAAGATTTTTGAAAAGTGTTCAGTCGACTTTAATTATATTGAACAATCTCAAATAAATCAAATACATTTTAAAGCATAAACCTCGAATAATTAATTGACATTAATACAATATTATGTTTGGCTATATCTTTACATATTGTATAGGCAGAAGGAAGCGTGAAAGACCAGACAAATTATATATATTCTCAATCAGCATCGACTTGGCTGTGTACTTCTGTCAGTATCAGCCTGAATGAACACATAAAATTTAATTAAAAATTTGTAATATTCAGAAATCATTTTTAACGGCCATAATTAGTAAATGTCGGCTTCACGCGACTCTAGCTACTTTATTTGTTTTTATTTGGAACTTTTATTGAAATTGAAATTTCTTAAGAGAACTTTATTCTTCTTTGTCATCATTAGGGCGTATGAGCATTCTCACTGTTTTCAAAGCAGTAATGTTCGTCCAAAAGATGGACTCCTTATTCTCCGTGCTGTGATCGAAGTATTTTCCATTGAGGTTGCTGAAAGCGCAGGAATCAAATACATATTTATATAAAGAGATATTTATTTATTTGTTTACAAAGTTGCATACCACATTGCAACATTACTTACCTCCGTGCACAGTCGCTGTACCACCAGCCTCCCTTGAAGGTCTCGGCGCAGCTGCCATTCTTCCAAGAGTCGTTGTCTCTATCAAATGTGCTAAACTTCTCATTTACATGATACGCCAACTGGTCTTCTTGAACCCCATCAGAGATTTCGCTCAAACTGATCAGTTCGAACCCATCGTCTTCACCCGCAATGGCGAATTTATCGTATAGGGCATGTTGAATTTTGCCGTTGAAGAATTCCATATGAATGTAGAGCTTATGAGGCTGATCGGTAGTCAGACGATGGATTTTTTCCAGCCCCAGAAAGAAGTCGCCTTCGAAAGAGCCAAAGCCGTCGCGGTACGAGGCCCAGTCTCTGTAGAAGTCTTCCTTACCATTTATTCGTTGTTGGATAATGGTCCACCCAGAGCCCGCTGTTTCGCTATCACAGAGCACCCCGAATGGGAGAAATTTGGAAACTTGAATGAGATGAATACTTGGAAAATCTTGGAAGGGGATGCAGCTGCTCTCCAGTTGTGTTTTTTGAGCATTGATTTCCTTTAGAAGATCCAATGAATTTTCACAGTCGTGTAGTTCGGTTTTAATTAGATCTATTTTACTAGCTTTATTCTTGAGTCGACTCTTCAGATAGGCAATCATTTCATCTTTCTCCTTAAGAGCGTCTTCAGTGGACTCCTTCTCATTTTTCAACTGGACTTCACAACTCTTTATCTTTATGGAGCTTAACTCAAGGTTAGATGTGAGTTGTAAAATTTCATATGTTTGGTTTCTTATGAGGTAGGAGTTAGATGATATTTCTTCTTTGATTATTTTACTCAGACGTGCTTCGAGTTCGTGTATTCCACTTTCGATCGATGGAGGGGCAACAAATTTGGCTAGAAATGGATCTATAGTGTTCTTCAATAATTCGACTGAATTTCTCAAGTCTTTTATTAAAATCTCGTTGAGCTCATGTGAATTTTTATTTTTGGTAAAATCGGCAAGTTCCTCGCGAAATTTATTCAGTACACTATCTTTTCTTTCGTTTTCTCTTAAAATAATTTGTATGCTATCTACGCATTCAAGAATACGCTTGCTAACAATAGGGCTGATAGATTCGCCCTGCGGATCGGGCATCTGCAAAGTCAGACCTTTACTTGCGCCCATCAAATGTGTGATAATTATAGCCAGTATAACTGCCTTGAGCAGTAAAAAACATTTAGAATTCATTGAACCGAACTAAACTGAACCGATTGAAACAGAACTTAAACTCGAATGACCATTGAAACCGATTTCGGGGCCCAACTCTGCTCAATTTGCGATTCAGCTACATATATGAAATATGATAAGAGACTACGCATTGCGTAGCCAAGCGGATGTTTATCAAATTCCCAGAAGGTCTTTCATAGTTGTGCCTATAAGCCTTAAAGAGCAAATCAAGACTTAACATGGTTGTTGTCCACAAACACGCGCCTTATATTATCACACATTCTTTACATTTATCGTTTTTTATTTCCCAAATGAAAAAAAAGTTATTTTCATCCATACATTACGTTCTTTGAATTGTGCGCGAAGCGTAGCAGCAGATGTAAATACTTAACAGATGCATGTCCTACTTATTGCTCACATAAGCAACGCACTGTTAACCGATTGTACTGTATTCCAGCGCAAATAACGTTCAGCTCACAGGAACGTTAACAGTCACTCACACTTGGCGGAATTTAGTATATCATATTAATATATATTAATATATTATTACTCAATATAGTATATATAAATATATTGTTACTCAATGACTTCGCGTACAATTTGAATAGATAACAGATGCTATCACGCTTAACAGCGCTCGACTGTTAACCGTTTGCACTGTATTCTCTTCAAAACAGCAGCGCGCAGAGAGCAGCGACTGCTCTGTTCAAGCACAACTAACATTTCGCTCACAGGCGCATTAACAGTTGGCGCACAGTGTAAATAGATAGCGGTTTCTTGTTTCCGTTTCGTTTCGCTTCGTTCTGTTCTGTTCTGTTCTTTCGCTTTCGCTTCGCAGTCGCACTTTGAATAACAGTACGTGCGGGTGTTCGCTTGCGGGCGCGTGTTGTGGCCGTCGTTGTCGCATCGCTTCGAATCTACGGTTAGTTCTAGCCTGGCACTCGACTCGCCTGGAAACCCCTGAAAATTGCGTGTAGAGTGTAGGGTGTGGAGTGTGTCCACTAAAAATAACCGAAAGCATAAGCAGAGAGCAACAACTTCCTCAGTCAACGCGTGTGAGAGTCTACGAGTGGGTGAAATTATTAAATTTAAATACCGCGTTTACATCTCCGATACATATGCAAACACACACACATATATGCATATGTGTATGTAGAGTATTTAACGAAAAGCCGCATCCTGTGAAAGCGAAACAAACAGAAAGCAAGGGGCAAGGCAAAGGTTTTGTTATTGCCAAAAGCAGACAGCTGGCTCTCCCTCTCTCTCTCTCTCTCTCTCTCTCTCTATTGCTGTTTCTCTTTCGTTTAAGTAACTGTTTGCTCGTTTCGTCCGCCCAATGCGCCATTCGATTTTCCTCCCTCTTCTCCTCCGCCTTCTACTCCTCCTCTTCAGCGTGCTTTATTTACCCTTTGCAGTGGCTATAGCCCCTACTTTCCGAAGACAGAGACATTATGGACATTAAACATATTCAACCATCTGTGCTTCTGTTCCTCTCCCTTCTCCCTTCTCTCGTGTTTCGCATTTCATGTCCCTAATATTTGGAATTCTTGATTACAATTTTCAAGTGCGTCCAGTTCGTGTTGTTATTGTTGTTCTTGGTGTTTCCACTCCTGTCCGCACATGGAGTTGCTGTGGCGACAATAACAAATGCCGCGACTTTTGTTTTCTATTTCTTTTCACGAAGTAAACATCACGAAGACCGCGCAAAACAGAACGTGTCATTTGACTTTGAAGTAACTCCATAATTTAAATTAGAAGCGTCTGCCAATAAACCAAGCAGGCCGTCCAGCATCACCGTCAACACAAAACAGTACAATTTTCAACCGGCAAATGGTAAAGCCAAACAAAGTCGAAACTTCCCCATGGAAAACCTTCGGCGAGGGGCCGCATGAGCAGGCGAAGGCAACAGACGCAACTACGAGCCGTCAGATGCTCTAGGTGAGTTCTCCAATGTAAAAGCGAGAGGAAGCTACAAGCGGGTGCACTCTACACTGAGATACCATTCAAGTTACAAATAAATTGCAAATATTAACAAGTAGAGATAGCTGCAGTCGAGTGCCCGTCAAGAATATTATATACTTTGGATGGTCTTGCACTCCTCCTTCAGCTTGTGACATACATATTCATCAAGTTAATATACCATTTCTACCGATTCTCGATGGTTAAATGGAATAAAAAGTGTGTTAAAAGGGCTTACAACAACATCGTACACTTTGCAGCGTTGCTGCTCTTTTGTATAGGTTTTTCTTAGGCTATATTACCCTGCTGTGGTGGGCATTACCAATATATATACCATGCATTGCATTGGCATTTCATGGGAGCAACATTGCGTATGTCGACTCCACAGGAGAAAGTTAACCACGCACGTCACTATGATGGACTTAACTCTTTTTAACCGTAGTTTCTGGTTGCAGCAGTGACTGAAGAAGATATAAGGGTAGGTAGAGTTTTCCTCTTCCATATCCTAAATAAAGAGTTCAGGAATGCCCAGTCCTGACGGCGTTGCCCATAAAAAATGATGATGCCGCCAGTTCTAATAGAAATTCCACCAGTGTGCGAGTACGGGATAGAAAGTTGAAATTACAGCCATGTTTTCTGAGAAAAGTTTCTTTGCACTTAACTTGCTAATCCAGTTGCTAATTTCATATTATTTGCGAAGATTCCATTTCAGTTATAACAAAATGTCACATCAAAAACAGGGTATCTACACGCCTACGTCCGGTATATTGTCTTCACTTCGGCATTTAAATTCATTGCGCCTTTACTTAGCTTATGTCCTTCGCCTGTCGCAGAGCCTGTGGCAGGACCTCAGAGAAGTATTCAATTATCTAACTCCACTATATTGTCCGCCTATCAAGTGAGTCCCTCCGTCTTTTGACATTCTGACCTGAGCTCATTTTGGCTGTTTATGCTTGGTGTGCTTCTCGGTTGTCACTTTTTAGTTCATAGTGAGTGTCGAAAAACCGTTCTATAATTCAAGTTGATTATGCAGTCTTTGTTTCCATAAGTTACTTATTTTCTGCCATGATTCACAAACGTAACCATATAAGGTAATACGTGCTAAGAAGCCTCTTGTTGAGTATTTGCTCAATGAAAACTCGAGACTGTAAGCACATGTAAGCATAAGCGGATCCAAACTTCCGCTTCGAAATCAGTACATTTGAATACAAGTATACACGAGTTCTCGTAAAACAAGAACATTGCTCAGAACAAAAAACCACAAACAAGACGCAACTCAAACTAAAACGATTCGAAGCCCTAACTCAGCACATGATAAATTTTTGGTTATCAGAGAGAACAACAGCAGTAGTGGCAGTGTGAAATAGAACCCAGTTCGTCCAAAGGTCGTGATAGGAAGTGAATCCAAATGGGTTAAGCATACGCAAGCATACCGAGTAATATCTCAACTTTCTTTGTTGTGTATATGTGAATAACATGTACATTAAATATTATATACTCGTATTTAATATTATCAGGCTACTTAATGCATTGTTAGGCTTTGTTCATAGATATGAACTGCTGATCTGCTATGGAGAAACTCGTACTACTTTCATAAAAAGAAGCTCACAATTCGTTTGTATTAGGTTTTCTTAATGAATATATTCAAATTTGAGAATAACTCATTAACAGCATTCATCAATCAAATATATATATATTCTTAATTCTGGTCTGATCGGTCTTTCGAAAGCTAGAGGCGGATGGGATCTGATATGATGGAAATCCTAGGTTGACGTTGTTATGCCGAACAATTTCTACCAAAATCCCTGATTGTTGCTCCCTAAGTTTTATCAGTTGCACCCACAGATTGGACAGGCGTGGGCCACACCCTATAACAGTTAAGAAGCGCAACAGTTGCCGAAATACAGGCAACGTGTCTGAATTCTCTAGGCTATGCGTGTGGACGATTGATTACGACTCGAACACATTGAAAATGCTAGAAAAAGGGTTTATTGTGCTTGTATAACTACGTGCTAGAAGAATAAGAATTAAGTTTCTTTTAAATTTCAATATTTTAAACCATCCTTCAAATTTTGATTTAGACAACCAGTAATCAAGAGAGACTAAAAAAAAATTTTGCATACAGGAACGTGAGCAAACAGAAGAATCAAAAGAGCTTTCTTTTTTAATTTTGAAGCAGGATATATTGTAGTCTGGTGTTTCTAAAGACTTTGTTAGTGGCCGAGTGAGGTCGACATAATTCCTTTCCACGCTGCTACAAAAGTGACAGTGGGCAACATATGCAAAGCTATTAGTTCAAATGAAAGAATACGATGAAAGAATGGAAAGCCAAAGCGAAAGCGAGTATGTATGAAATGTTCATATGTTATTTGCTTAAGCTTACAACAGTTTCCTTAGAAAATATGTGGGCTCGGCCTACTGTACATTCTGGAAATAAATCCTGAGCGATAACCCTTTACCCACCACATTAGCTTAATGGACTTTGAATTTCGTTGATTTGGACAGCTAACAATAAATTTGCTTAATTTGGGGACTTTGGTGATATTATGAATGCTACTTCTATAAATATAAAACGATCCATTATATTCCAGTGATAAATAGTTTCCATTTAGCTCATTTTAGATAACGTGTTATTTCTGTTGTGATTGCATAGCTTACTTAATAACTTATTTAACCTTCAAATAGTACTGAAATTTTCCTCTCGATTGGATATTGGGAATTAATTAATGATTATAAGTAAATCTACATATACTTCACTTAGTTTCATTAGATGCAAATTCATGAAATTAAGAATAATTTGAAATAATATGCATATTTAGATTTGGGTCGGTCTACGTATTATATTAGTTTGCTCTGACTAGAATTATTTTCCTTCTGCGAGTATATAAATTTATGTGCCGGGTTTTAGTACATGCAATTGCAGATTACGTAATGTTGTCGCCCACAAGACTCCACTGCGGGGCATTATTTTATTGAGCTAGCCGCAACGTCGCCTGAGGGCAGGATTATGAGTCAAGTAAATTGAAAGGTAATTGTACAAACACTTGAAGATCTATTCAAGTAGTCCTTGCCGTTGCATAAATAAATGCCATGATGAAATTATTGTAATTATTGAATTGTAGTCAAACTCTTCACTTTAGATCTTATCATAGATAGATCTATATCATTTCTCAGTTTCGATGCGATTCGTTCTTTAATCTCAGTAGTTATTTATCTAGAGACTTGTTATTAGCCGAATTCTACTATGGATATATTTCTTCGCAGAGGTTCTTAATTATATCTATACTCTTGTTACTTTTCAAGATATCGCAGCCGGACTCATTAGACTTTAACCAAATTCAGACTCTCTGCAATGGTAGGTGCTAAACACAATTTTATGAAAGTCAATGTTTTGAGTTTTCTAAATTCCTTCCACTCAGCAAAAAACGGCGCCCCATATGTCTAAATGAAAAGCGAAGCAAAAATAACAAATTCGACCAAAAATGCTAAATTGGCCATTGAACTTTGATATCAGCAAATCGCGATGCAACTGTTGAAATGCCTAAACATGCAAACAAGCGGCAGTCACAATACTCGAGGAGTAAATGCAATTAGAGTGCAAGGAAAGTAGTGCAAAACCCGTTAAGCGACGGGATCTGCTGACAGATCACCTTTTAACCTGCCCCCGTACTATAATCATAAATTGTAACATGGATAATATATTACCATGTATATATTTTCTGTAAGTCGTAGAACAACACGAAGCAAATAAGGTTTCGCTTGTTGTTGACCTTGTTAACAACAATTATTGCAGTCAAAGAAGGACTGCAATCAATGTGCTCAAGAGCCTCGAACGACTTAATATTAATCTCAAATGTTCCATTACCGTCAAAGTACGCAATCGACCGGAATTAAAAGGAGTATAAATAATGATGATGAGTATACCCTTCATTTAAAAAATAGTAAGAAGAGGAAGTATTGATTTGAAAATGCTTGCATATCATAAGATTTATTCCATTTTGTTTGCGATACGATATATAGTCTATATAGGTACTAAACAGCTAACATCAGCACCTATGTCGATCTGTTTGTCAATTGGTCTGCGAACTAGTCTATTAGTTACTAAAAAAAATTTTGCCAGGTGTTTCTTCCTTCAGCACGCTGTACAGATCTTATTCGAAACACCTTAATTGTTATCTCTTTCATCAGAATCGGACTGAAAAAATATATATCTCCTATAAGAAATATCAGGAAAGGCATTCGCTATCGTATGCAATCTTTACAATTTTTTATGATTTAATATTATAACTAAACTTGCCACCCCAATGTGTAAGAACGATTCCTAATCCAGGTCCGAATTCCACTGTAATCGAATAAGTGTATCCCACGGCTTCTTATATTTATGTGCAAGTGAATAACAAAGGCATAACTGCGTATACGTATGCATATAGTTACGGAAGGAGTGAATTTTCCAACTGGGTGAAGGGTATCTAATAGTTGAGTGCACTTGACGGGCAGCTTTCCTCACTTGCTACAGTTTTGTTCCTGATTGCAGTATTTTCAATGGCAAATTGCAGTATGTTGCCACATGTAACAAAAAGCTGGCTATCTCTAACCGTTATCGCCTACCATTACTTAGTTATCAGTACTCACTGAATAATATAATTAGCTGAGCAAATATGTACATATGACTGGCATTTGATCAATACGTTTTTAAGCTCTGTCATTAGGCATTTGTCAAGAATAAATAAAATTTTAAATGCTTCTATAAAAATGGTATAAATGGAAATTAGCGAGCCTCTCGCATTCAATCAATTGGCGGAGCCATTGATCAAATTTTATAGGGATTACTATTTAGAAATTTTTAATTATAGAGAGGAACACTATGCACTCAATTTGGCATTCTTTAAACAAATTTCGTTTAATGTTTTTTGCAGGTTCCTAATGCGTAAACGATAAAAATGTGAAAGATGCGATAGACGTAAGTTGTTCGATTCGAGTGAGAACACAAATACTGTACTATATACCGTCCCGTCCAGGAATGCAGCACACAGCGTTTAACAATCAAATGTTGCAAGCTAAAGCACAAGAAACCAACCAAAGAATGGAGCGCAACGAAAAAGGGCCAATAGAGAACTAGATAAAATAAATATTCACAATTCAAGCTCTGAAACGGACAGTGGCAGTCCAATCCAAACGAATGAAATCAAAATACCGTAGAAGAGTTACACGTCCAACACGCAAAAAACAACAGGAACAGATACAAAAGCAACAACAGCAACACAGGAAGAAGAAATGTTGCTGCCACAGGCCAAAGATTCGAAAATTAATGGAAACTTCAGCAAAAAAATGGCAGTGGGAAAATCCATTAAAATGTACCTGACCATATTCGTAGCTACGACGTGTGTCTATATGGTGCTCTACCAGTATCATATGTCCCGACAGCCCCTCGCCAGCAACGAAGTCGCCAAGGTGAGTGGGAAGGACTCTTCTTTTTCCCGGCCAGTCATTGTTAACGTAGCTAATGTGTTGACATATCTCACTCTAGTTCTAGTTAACTTGTCTTTAAACAGTTAGCACCCATTGATAAGACGATCGTGTAGTTCACAGTTAATTGATTTATCATGGTTTCCAACGTTCTAAAAATTTGATAAATAAAACACGAGAAAGGAGTTTGATCTTAGGCATGCCTAACGCTTCGATGTTATGGGCCTAAACACACTTTTAGTTCAATGTTGAAATATTTTAAACCACGTACAATTTTCGTCCGACTATGGTAGCTATATGATCTGAGCTATATAACTTACGCTCTAAGAGCTTAATCATATCGATATATAAGAATGTTGTATCTTTTCAAAATTTTAAGTTTATCTGCATAGGAACTTATGATATACTCGTATAATAACCTACAATGCTGTATTTTCTGGCTCTGATAATAGCTGTATGTCTAAATGTACATTTGCATCCAATTAGTTAACTCTACACTTCCTAACATAAGTTATCACAGTTTCGTATCTGAAATGCTGTCCTAACTTCCTCTGTATGTATATCGTTTATCTATGGTATGTCTCATTAAATTATTTACCTTGTACTTGTTCTTGCTTTCTCATTCATTCCAACTCGAAAAATACATCTTAATGCCGAACCCAATATAATGATGTAGCACACAGACAAATCATCATCATCGTCATACTTCGCATCATTTTTGTGGGTTCCCATTAATGCCGCAAATGTAACCATGGCCTTGGGAGGACAGGAAAAGATGCTTGGTCGAAATGCCACAGACTCCGGCCCCTTATTACCTTCACCAGCTGCTTCCGAGACTGTCTCTGTCGTGTCCTTATCATCGGTTTCATTGCCACTGACATCAGATGCCAGCATTAATTTTAACTACAGCAAAATCCTCTCAACAACCACAAGAGCTGCAGATACAACAAAAACAACTACACCAAGAGCAACACTGGCAACAGCGACAACTACTACAACAACAACCACAACAACACCTGCAGCTCAAAAACTATTAACAACAACTGCAACAGGCCACGCCCACATGTCAATGAGCATGGGAACCAAAGACATCATTCATAAAATTCGCGCAACATTTGTCGCCGTTTCCGAACCCGTAAATATTATCTTTAAACTCAAACTAACAACGCATAAAATTACTAACCAACTAATTAGTGACTGATAACAATAAATTTGTTTAAGTAACATTTTCATTTGCAGTAAATTGTTTGCTTATCGGCATTTGCCTCTGCCCTCACTCGCCGCACATTCATTTTCTTTACACCTTGTGTTGTTAGTTTGTGTATTGACACCTATTATTAAGAGTGCATTTAGTTGTTATTGGCTCTACGTCTGCTCTGCTAAAAGTTTTGCTTATTGCTTTTAAAGGTGCGAGACCCGTGGAATGTAGGAGCCAACAAGCAATAAGGGTTGTGGGTGAGGGGAGGTCCGATAGTTGCACTACAGGCATGGGAAGTTCTCAAGAGAACTTATTTAAGAATAATGTCAATTGCAGTAGGAAAGGTGACAGTCGAGTCCACTCGACTATGTAGTACTGGTACCACTACCAAAAATATATAAATATACGAATATACTATATGTATTTACTCGTAAACTTCCCCCAATTAATTAGTAATTATATTTATTTCTGGAAGATTAACTTTGTAGGCCCCTTTCAACAAAAAGGAAAAGGTATCAAGTTCAAATTTCGATTTCGTTGTCAACTTGGTTTTGGGATATAGTTAAGTAACAGGTTGAAGCATTTTAGCGTTACTTATAAAGTTTTTGTGAATCGTGTCTTGTATTTGAGTTCAAACTCGCGTCAGATAGCCAGACGGAAATAACTCTTTTGCTCATGTTACAGACACAATTTTAACATAACTTATCCCCAACTGTCAAGTGTTTGCTGAACACTTTCCGAAAGTGTGATGTGAATCGTTACGATGTCTATAAATGCACTAAGATTATCTTGAGGGCTACGATAGTAGATTGATTGATGGTATTACTTGAGTGAAAAACTAAAACTTGATACTAATTTAGGAATGGAACGTTCCAGTACTTTCAGCTCATGTATCGACACAACAGAAATTTACCCAGAATTGGCACAAGAATATTATTATTTTAAGTAATGATAGGTTTTATCTCCCTTTGTTCTTTATAAAATAAGTATTTCCGGAACCACTTGGAAAGCCCCACGTTTGACATCATAAATGAACATATATTTAATTGAAGTTTCCTTAAAAAAACGTAACCTTTTTATACTATATAACAATAATGGTATATTTAAAATCAGCAACTTGTAGAATTAATGATTGTTGGATGGTACACATTATCATTATTATCATTATTGGCAAACCAGAAAGCTTAAAACAGAAACAAGTGTGTAGCCCGTTCTCGATAGTTTGCTTTCACGATTTGGTAATATTTTCATAATTATTTATGGGTGTATAGTTTTTGTTATAGGACAAAAGCAGGTTAAGTGTCTCACTGGCTTACTGGTTTTTCAACTTAAATCTTAATGAAAAATGCTACTACACCTAATGTTTTTAACTAAAACTACAATCGTAATATTATAGCCAAAATAATGTTAATATGTGTATTTCCACATGTCAACTGATACATGAACGAAATTGTAAAAGTGATTACCAAAATGTAATTTTTGTAAATTTTATTTTGCACAAATATTAAAATTTATAGATTAATCAATTTAAATTTTATGTTAGCAATTTTAAAGAAAGCTTTAAAAAACAAGGAGGGAAAGTTTATTGTCCGATCGGTGGGCGTGGCATCCAAAAGTTGAAAATATGCATTTTGCGTAATGTCACCAGGAACCTTACTACCAAATTTGGTGCTTCTAGTTTTCCTAGTGTTTTCATAATTTAAAAAAAAACGTTTTATAGGGCGGTGGGCGTGCCATCCAAAAGTCTAAAATCCAACTTCTGAATAATGTTGCAAGACATTCTCCTACCAAATTTGGTGCGTATATCTATTTTCGTTATTGAATTATTTGCAAAAAATCGAAAATCGCATTTATCAATTTGCGGAGGCGGTGGGCGTGGCAGATCAAGCTTGTACTAAACTTGTTATGTGTATTGAATATACGCACACTCCCACCAAGTCTGGTCTGGTGCCTCCAGCTTTTCTAATAGCTGAGATCTGTGCGTTCATACAGACGGACAGGCAGACGGACATGACCAAATCGACTCTGCTATTCATGCTGCTCAAGAAAATATATATTTTTTATGGTCTGCCACGCCTCCTTCTGCCTGTTACGTACATTTTCACAAAGTTAATATACTATTTTTATCAATTTTCAATGGGTTAATGGTATAAATATCAAACGGAAAAGTTGCATTTTAATTAAATGTCCATAATTAAAATTTTGGATAGGTTTGCGTTTGAAAATAGTAAAAAATCTAAAGAATCTAAATTTTGGACAAAATACACATATTTTAACTAATTTGCGGTGGAAAAGGGTATAAAGATGAGCAAACAAACCGAATTAACATACGAACTAAGCATGAGCTTAATTTTGAAATTGCCCCTACACATTGAAACCTGAAATCCGAAACTGCCAACAACGGGTGGAGAACAGGGCGTACATATGGTATGGTTTTAGTGGGTTACTTGGATGGTCCAGTTTCCAAGTGCATGCCAATTGAACAAGATTCGCGCGTCTGTGGGTTTCACTTAGATAGTTAAGAGACTGCGGGTGATCTACACTCAATGTCAGACTTAGGTTCCATAAGTAGTTCCATCGGTTAGAACTATTTGAAAAATGCACAAATAATATTTTTAAGTTCTCAACTTACATTATTTCGGTAATGCTTCAAAACTGAACTAGTTATACCTATAATTCTGCGCAACAAAGCAGTAATGACACGTTATTGCAACAAGATATATGGTTATAATGCCTTTATTATATTACTATATTTCTACAAAAGTCAATTTCAGAATTCTGTACGCGTCTTTTGGGTCATTGTTGCACTATGCATTTTTGTACCATGCAACCATTGAAAATGGTAATAATGGTATAATAATATATTTGCTTTGTTATACGGTGTGCCAACTTTTGGGTTAGCCAATAGCAGAACAGACAGTTTTTCATTTATTATTTGTTGGGTATTTCATGATGTTTGCCTATTTATAGGCATAAAGCTTCCTCATTTATTTGACTGCACTGCTGAATACAGGGCATAGGTTAGTCTGGCACAGCTTCGAAAATTGCTCGCTCTGCCCCAGTGCACTTTTATTTATTTGAATGTCCATTCAGCAAAAAATTTGAATGCATTTTTGTGTGTCAACAATGAACTATTTGCACGGAGTGTGTGTGCGTGTGTGTACCACTTGAGTGGCCTGCTTCGAGTGTGGCGAGTAGATAAACTGACACTAACCCGGTCACCTATTCAAGCAGTGGACTGTTCAGTAACTCAACTGGTGGATTAATTTGCATAATTGCTTGTAAAACGGAGTACAGGTCGCGTTACGCATGAAGATATATATATCACTCACACACACACACACATACCCACACAGTGCGTGGACGGCAATAGAGCTGTCGATGTCCCGATGGAATTAATCAATACTCACCTCTCGGTTTTGCCTCGTCCTGTTCCCTCAGCCGCCTCTGTACATTATCACGCCCACCTACCGCCGTCCCGAGCAGCTGGCGGAGCTGACGCGACTCGGCTACACACTGAAGCATGTGCTCAACCTGCTCTGGCTGGTGATTGAGGATGCCAACCGGACGAACCCGCTGGTGGAACACACCCTGGATCGCATTGGAGTGCCCTACGAGTACCTAGTAGGTGAGTATTGTCACTAGCCATTATTATAGTGCGTATTAACAAGCCTGCCCATCTCGCTGCCTCAGCACCCATGCCCCAGCAGTACAAGCTGACGAAGCGAGCCAAGCCCCGCGGCGTCTCGAATCGCAATCGAGGACTTGACTACCTGCGTGCTAACGCCACTGAGGGTGTTCTCTACTTCGCAGACGACGATAACACCTATGACATTAGCATATTCGAGCAGGTGAGTCCAATGCGAGAAACGAAGGGTGGGGCCTCAGGTATTAGCCAATAGAATACTCGGAATGAGGGGAATAAAGTAACTAACATTGTGATATAGTTACGCGCGAACACGTCCAAACTTCGAGGTGTAGCCTGGATCTACAGGATATACGAGTATATTGTGAATTAGTGCTTATTTAACAATGCCGTTTCAGATGCGTTACACGAAGAAGGTGTCCATGTGGCCCGTAGGTCTAGTGACCAAGACGGGCGTCAGCAGTCCCATTATACGCAAAGGCAAGCTGGATGGATACTACGACGGCTGGATAGGCGGCCGCAAGTATCCCGTGGATATGGCTGGGTTTGCAGTGAGTGTCAAATTCCTTCACGAGAGGCCTCAGGCAAAAATGCCTTACAAGCCCGGCTACGAGGAGGACGGCTTCCTGCGCAGCTTGGCCCCGTTGGACAACAGTGAGATCGAGCTGCTGGCCGACGAGTGTCGAGAGGTAGGTGGTACTCGGATGGAGTTTATCATACGCCGAAAATGAATCATTATCCTTTTGCTTGTCATGCAGATACTCACGTGGCACACACAGACCAAGAAGAATCCGGCCGCGCAGCCATTCAACGCGACGCGATACGGCAATACGAATCTAGAGTTTATTGAGAAGCTGCTGGTACGACCGTAAGACGGGGGCCTGCTGGCTTGGCCCGACTGTAGTTAGGATTAGTTAGGTATTACGTTTCTCTACGGCAGGCAGAGAGTGAGCTCACAAAGTGTCCGTGACTTTGATCAGTTGTACAGGTACAATCCCGAGTTAAAGTCCTCTCTTTATACCGACTATCATTCGAGTGCACAAGAACGTTTACGTGTAGTTAGGCTCTAAGCGCACAAGTTTATACAATATTTGTTATAACGCAGAATATACTATTAAGTGCGGTGCATTGAAATACCATGGACCTAGTTTGTATATATGTACGTATTCGTATTTACAAGACTTACTTTAAGACGACAAATTTATGTTGAGAGAGAGGAGCGAAAAGCGTCAAGTATTTAGGAGCCTAGATTTCTGCAAGTCAGCCTAATTGAAAATTATAATACCTAAGTGCATGAGTACCGAATCGTTTGAGTACCAAACAGATTATTTCTAACGGTACACTCATTAAAAAGGGTTAAAATTCTGGTGAATAAAGTTTGAGTAAATCAATGTTAGAGACAGAAGTAGGCAGTGCCGACCTTAAAAAGTATCTGTATTTATTTTTCATCGGCATCAATAACCTAGTGTGACTGAACACAGGAGTTATTTGAGAAACTATTATCCTTAATTAGGAGCACGGTTATCAGAGGGTTGTGCAGTCACAAACAGTTTTCGCATGTGTGTGAGAGAATTCGTTGAGCAGTAGTATTCAGGATTTGCCAATTTCAATTTCAGTTCAGTTCTTTTTATCGCTTCTTCTTAGTTTGTTTGTTCTATTCTTAATTTGTTTGAAAAGAGATTTTTTCACTTCAACCCTGTCTTCAATAAAAATTGTCGAAACTTGTTTCGTGCCAAAATGGCAGTAGTTCAAGGCCGCTCAAGATACATTGACGACAAGGTGGGAGAGGCCCAAGTGGAGCAAACAAAGCAAAACAGCAGCTGAAATGTGGGCCGCAACCATTTCAATAATGCATATTGGCATAGTTGTTTGCTCTCCAGACCCGCGGCAGGCAGACAGACTGTCGGTCCGGAGCGAGACGGGCGGACTGACGGGCTGACGGAAGAGCTGGTAGACAGATAAAGCAGAAACCAATGATTCGATAACATGGGCCGTGCCCTCATGGGACTCGTCGCGAATCGCGTGCTAAGAGATATCGAGTGTAGAGGCCAACAAAAAGTGAACCGAACACAATACAGAAATGAATAACTGAAAAGTGAATAACTGAAACTGGGAAATTACTGAAAGGCCAACAACGTATTAGAGACAATGGTCTAGATGATGGAATTAAATTACACGAAGTGGCAATAAAATTACCGCAGGAAGACATTTGAACTGTTATGGTACGTCCTTTATTCGATACTCATTTCCTGTTTCTACGTAAATATAAAGCATACTTTAATCAATGACAAAAGCGGTATTATTGAAACTTCAAAAAAGTGTGTATACAAAATCATTAAGTCCTATACGAGTATTACGATATTATCTAGTTAGAATCATAACAAATCTTTAAATAATTACAACTATTTATAAATAACATCGAGGATAAAACTTGTGTGAAACCTATGATATTCTTATACATTCTTTAATGCAAATATTACGAAGATATTCTCGACTCTTTCAACTTAAAATACTATTGAAAAGAAATCTGCAATTACGAGTAATTCATAAATAAACTCTGTCAAAATGAACTTAAAGAATCTTGAATCTTTCCTGAACTTGTAAGATTCGTAAGAACAATAAATATTTCTGCAATGCCGATGGCGGGATTCATTAAAACTCTTGAAAGACAAGTGTTTGATAATAGGTTAACATTTATTGAACTGTAGTCACTTTCAGGATGGCAGCTGTCGAGGTTTTTAGTAGAAGTGTAAGGGCTCTGGACGACTACCTTGGCTCGTTGGAGGTCCTGCAGTCGCTCCAGATACACATAGAGAGAGGCCTCAGTAACATTTCTAATCGAAGCATATTTGCGAAAAGTCTTAATGGTCCGAGTTTAAGTTTTTGACAAATCTGTTCGCAGATGTTGCTGTTCTTCATGCCACTCGCAATTTACGTGTATTTACCATCGTTGTTTTGGAAATTACGCATTCGAATTTCGAGTATCTCCCTAAAATACCTCTAGCCGTATTTGTGAACAGTAGAAGGAACGACGATGCAGTAGTACATTGAGCAGGTGCAAGACTTTAAAACTTGAAAGTTATAATTCAATTGTCTATATACTTATTATTCCCCTATGCTATGCTTATTTTTGCTTTTTTCGCCCGTGTGATATCTGAAGCTAATTTTATTGATAAGAAAGTCATTAAAGCGAGCTTGTGGTAGTGTCTGGAATATTTTCGGTTTCGATTGCATATAGTGGGAACTTACATGGTTTGGGTGGTTGGTCAGTAAAGCAGGCACTCGCAGGGAATATTGGTCATTCGCCAAGAAAGTCGATTTATATCATAGATAAAGAGACAACATAACAAGCTGACATGCTTGAAATCCGGCACAATGCGTATGTTGGATTATATTGCGAATTTATGAAGAGGAAGCTAATAGAAACATGTGCTAGATAGGACCGGATCGGCTGGCATTCTGTTGTGCATTCTACTGTGTGGTACTAAAAAGATAACTCAACATCGATGGCTGCACGTGAAAGCTTATAGTTGCCTCTTCCCATTTGGTATGAATCAAACGCTGTAATGGCGTATTCAGCGTTGACTCCTCCTTGGCGACCACATCGTTGCCGACGGCAACACCACAAGCCCCTCCGCCGGCACCACCAGCAGCGCCAGCGGCACCTGCGCCGCCCTCGTCCTTGGCCTGCTTGCCACCCGCTAGCGAGGTGCTCTCCGGCGTGATCGGCTGGCGCTCTAACATGACCAATGCCTGCTCGTTATATGTGCGATTGTCGATAGTCATCAGGATCTGGTGGCCGGAGCAGCTGTAGTAGTTCACATCGAAGCGCGACTCGGCGTGGTAGTTACGCAACAGATCCGGATTACGGTTGAAAATCACTCCAAAGTGGCCCGTGCAGCTGGTTATCCAAATGGGGTAGTTGGGTGTCTTCAGCCGGGAGCCCGGCTGCCGGGATTGATTAACAGCAGCCTGTTCGGAAAGAGGTTGGTCATCAGGCCAGTAATCCTCTGTGCTGTTTTACTCACGCTGGCAGACTCCACGTCCCAGAGCAGAAGCCCGATCATGCATCGCTTTAGTACGCCGTACTGCGCCACGGCCTACGGATATAAAGAAGGTAAGTGGAAGACTTATGGGCGTCTTCTGCGGATGATGCATCACACACATAGCTATTTTCATCGCCCACATTGATAACGCCGTTGTGTATGTAGGGCGTGGCACGGCCCGTTAGCAGCAGCGTGACAATCATCAGCGATCCCTCTTCGTGGTTGCTCATCGTTAGCGGAGATCCCTTCGTTGAGTCCAGATCCGTGCGGACTCTAGTGGACATCGAGCGGTTAGAAGAGGAGATATCTGTACTTAAACTGATTTTGATATGCTTAAGCCTCTGAGCAGTAATGATTCGGATCGATGATCGCAGACTGGAGTTCCGGATAAAAGCAAATGGAATTTCAATTCACTGAAGCAAATTTACATAAGCCAAACCAATCGAAAAGAAAACTGTCGTTCGGTTAGAGATACGCCCAATATGATGTATATGTATGCAGAAACTGACAAATCTTGTTCGCAGAAGTCTTACTTTCCCATCGAGCGTGTGAGAACGGCGCAGTAGAGAAACAGCAGGGTACCCGGAGTATCCTCTTCTGTAAACTTTAGAAGCAGATTAGGCAAGCTGATACTGAACACTCAGAAAGGAAAAGGGAACAGAGATAAAAACTTCCCAAACAAAAATAATGTTTTTTTGAAATCATACAAATTGGAAGTAAATTGGAATTGTTCTCGATTAAAATATGCCTTTTGAGTATTAGATACAAAGCTGTAATGAACAAATATTTGTTGGTAACAAAGATTCCTACGTAATTGAAATTTCGCTTCATAAAGTGCTCCAGCTCCTCGTTGGGGGAGAGTGTAAAAACGTAGAGCTAGGGAATAAGAAATATGGCACATGAGAAGTGTCTAGAGGATTTCTTAGGTTTTACAAACTTAAAAACAAGAACTATAAAGAAAGCAGCACTCGAGCGCGCGCGACAGTAAGATACCATTTACCCACATCGAAACAAAGTGCTTAACTCCTCTTCCAACAAAATAAAAAGGTATAAAAAAAAAAATTAAAGACACGCGCGCGGCTTGGATCCGTGAATCGAGGTGCGATCGGAAAATTAAACTCTTATTGACGCTCGCCCTCTGCTACGTCGGTCCAACTTTGGATTGGAAGCTTATAGCACCTTCTGTATTGTCTTGCCTGTCACTTCTGTGTTTATTGTCCGATCGGTTTGCATTTTATAGGGTAGATCAATATTATTGACATCTACGAGCATGTTGAAAAAAGTTTTGTAACTTTTCAAATCTCTTGATAATTCAAGTTATCCGATTTCAAATTGATTTACGCATATTACACATTCTGCGTAATGCTACAAGGGACTTTAATACGAAATTTAATACATTTAGCTCTTATAATAATTGGCTATGGTATATACTAAGTTTGGAGTCTCTAGCTCTTATAAAAGCCGAAATCCGAAATCATACAGACAGACAAACGGACATGGCTAAATCAAATCAACTATTGACGCTGATCAAGAATATATGGTATATACTTTGTATGGTCTGTCACGCCTCCTGACTGTTATATTCTATATGTTTTACATTTTTTATCCATTTTGTATGGGTAAATGGTATAATAATTAAAGTTTATATTCCTTAAGAAAAATATCAAACCATTTATGGAGGACAGACCTTTTCAGTGATCGTGTCGTGGAAGTAGCTGGCGCTATGGTCCACGAAAACTTCGTTTTCAGAGGGGAGCACCATGGTGACCTTGCCCTTGTCTGAAATAGCGCGAAGAATTTCGATGAGGGCATTGAAGAGTGCATCTCGTTGCATCTCAGCGTTCGCCTGCAGAGGACTGAAACTCATAGATGAGAGGAGTTTTGGGGTCTCCCCTAGAGTTAGTTAACTTACTCGCCCGTGGCTGTTCGAGACATCCTGCGGCCGAATAGCAAATGCTTCAGTATAAATCCCTGCACTACGGACAACATTCCGCGTGTGGCATTACGCGGCGAACGCAGGCCATAGGGAAGCTCCTCCTTGGCGGCCGATCCAAAGACAAAGGCCGTCTGAAGCCATTCCGCCCGCATGGGTATCGCGGCGGTGCCAAAGACTAGCTTGCGCAGCTCCTGAAATGCGACATGGATTCTACTAGTAGTTCGAATGGGTCTCCGATTGGTGGGGATCGTATACCATTGCCAATTCGCTAGTTATGGGCGTGCCTCCCTGCGTAATAAACTCCTTGTTCATTGTTTTACTGTAAACCGCGTTGCGACTAATCCTATTTCAATTGCAATTCCAATTCCTATTTTCCGTAGAACTACTTTCGATTTCCGCTTAAGCCTCGAGGCTTTTACTCCGTTCCACGACTTGTCTGCGAATGCTCGGCCCAGCTGGAGCTAGGACTCAATCTAGGCTCGCCTGCCTATTTCGCTGCCGCCAAATAGGCGGACAGCCAGTCAGCCAGACAGTCAGCCGACATTGCTGGCGTTTCACACCATCGCTCTGATTTTTAATTTCATATTTAGCCATGTTCAACAACAACAAAAGCAGCCATACAAACTATGGAATAGGTGTGAAAAACTAGTAATCACGGAAATTTGAATTTGAACTGCAATGTGAAGAAACTTGGCTTAGAAGAATCCATGCAGCAAATCATCATCATTGTATCGTTTTCGGACTCGATTGAGTAATTACCTCTTGTCAGCTTCGCAAGTGTGCGAGTGTCAAGCGGAGCACTGCATACACAAACATTTGAAGTATCAGGACTTTCGCAGGACCTTCAATGCGGCCCACTGTACCCACTGGCTCGAGCTGAGAGGACTAGGCGCGCTTGTCAGTCAGCGAAAGTAACTTTAAATGGAATTGAATTGAATTTAGTTCTGTGCCCCATAAGTGAAAGTGTTATGGTGGCCAGAGAAAGAGCTGTCGGGGGACGACGGCAGCTCATCACTTGCTCATATCATGCACATATCGGGTGCCAAGATTTTTTGGCATGTTGAAAACCTGCCATGGCGCCCCACACAACCGGAAATAAGTAGTTGTTACGCCCATTGCTGCTATTCCGGGGCTGAAATATGTGTACTACTCGTAGGCTCGTTGGTACTGCTCGTTACTTGTCCAGATTGTCTAGGTTAACCAGCAGTAATTAGATACCCTAATTGCACATCCTAAATGAGGCTCCACACGATCGCATCGTCCTCAAAAATACCTCAAGTCAGATATTATCGGGCAACTGCAGTGATGCGCGGAGTAGGTGAATGACGATGGATACATCGGTCTATCTGCACATGTAAAACGCGCACTTACAGGGTATTCAGCTTGTATTATGCCCAGGTCAATGGGTTTCTTAATCAGAAAAGCGTATTGATTCGTTGTTTTTGGGCGCCTAAGTGACTGGGAATGTTGGTTAGCAATAACTGTTCGCGACGACCAACCTTGAGGTAGTGCTCGGTGTTCGTCAATTTAATTATAATACGCGACCTTCAGCTTAACGAGTGAAGTTCTCCATGTTCTTTATATTGCAGGCGTCAAATGGCTTTTATTTTCGGAAACTGTTAACTCCGCCATGTTGACAGAAAGCGAAACAAAATTTCTTCAAATGACACGGCACGACATTGGCTTGAATCCTCTCATCAAAATCTAAGACTAATGCAGCGCCTGTCTATCCTGTTCCGTAAGGTCTCGCATAAGCGTCCTCGCAGACGCCGGTGCACGTCCCACAAGATACAAGACATTAAGATACCAATCCATAAGACGCAGCTTCCAGGCAGACTTCCAAAGGCAGTACTCAAAGTAGAACCGCCTCCATGCCCATTGCAAGTATTGAAGCGGACCCTCCTCTTTATTTCGGTACAAGCAACGCTGGGCATAGCGTGCCATGAATCGCGGACGATCCACTACATGTCCGTGCATATCACCAATGGCTCGAACCGTGTTCAAATTACGTCTGAAATAATATTTATACGTATATGCGTTATGTAATCAATACTAAATCTTAAGGGCTCCTCACATGACGAAAAGCATGCTGCGCGGCATCTCTCTCAAGGTGCTCATAATAGCGTCAAAGTTTTCCCGCGCCACCTTCTGTATATGGTCCAGATCCTCCTGGGAAAGTTTGCTGCGTATGCGACCGCCGCGGACACGGATGGGTTGTTGGAAGAGCACCTCGGCAAACTTCATATATTCGACTACGCCTATCTGCTTTGCGGCCGCCCTCATCTTCTTCTCGTCCCGCAGCACAGTCGCCTCCCAGAACTCGCAGAGAGGCCCGCGCACATGGACAGGCAGCTCCTCATACAGGCCGTGATCGAGCAATATGATCTTTGCTTTGCCGTCTTGCTTGCCTTTCCGCACGAAAACTGTACAGAAAAGATGTAAAGCGTTTGCTTCGAGTCAGTGCCACGATTTCTCTGTTGTTACCTACTGTTGCCGGGGTGCGGGTCAGCATGTACGAATCCAGTGTGAAAGATTTGCTCGGCGAACACGTTGTACAATTTCATGTCGATGTCGACCAGACTCAAGTTTTGCCTGCGGATGGCCTGAAGGTCGCTGATCTTACATCCGTCCATCCATTCCATGGTGAGCACCCGCTGCATATACTTCGGTTAATCTTAGTCTTTGCACTTCGAGCAAACGACTTACCGTTTTCGTGTGGGGCCAATGGATTTTGGGAACGCAAACATATTGCAAGTTCCGCATATCCTTGGCGCAACGCTCCGCGTTTTTCCCCTCCTGCACAAAATTGAGTTCCTGCACCAGATTCTTGCGGAGATCATTTAGGATCCAGCCAAAGTTATAGTCCTTGAACATCAGCTCGATGATGTCCTGCAGAAAGATTATGGTGGCCACGTCGCTGATGAACCGCTTCTGCAGGTCGCTGTACTGCACCTTGACCGCCACGCTTTCTCCGCTGTGGAGCCTCGCCTTGAAGACCTGCGCCAGGCTGGCAGCCGCCACAGGCTTGTAATCGAACTCCTTGTAGATTTCCTCGGGCAGCTGGCCGAAGTCAGTTCGAAACACTTTCTGCACGTCCTCCTTTGACGTGGGGAAGCATTCGTCCTGCAGCTTGGCCAATGTCTTGGTGTACTCGGCAGGCAGAATGTGGTTGATGGCCGCGAACCCCTGGCCCACCTTGATGTAGAGGCCACCATTGAGCAGGCATGTGTTTAGCAGGCGATCAGCACTCTTCTGGTGCACCGCCTTCATCTTCGAGTCATACTCCGCATCCTGCTGGTCCAGGCTGAGGTAGTCGAACGCTATCAGAGCCGCAGTCTTCAGCGAGCGCACGAACCGCACCGCCGATCCCGCATAGGTGAAATCGTTAACAATCCCATCATAGCCAATGGCCCCGACTCCGACCAGGGCTAAGCCGACGCGCACAAAGGGGAACCGCCTGCTCGCTCGCCGGGGTATGTTCAGCTGGGCAGTCAAGCGCCTGCTATGGAAGTGCCGGTGCCGAATTGATAACTGCCACAGCTGCTGTTTTAGTACAACACACTCGAGTTAATTCTGGAACTGCTCAGGCACTTCGCTACTTACGGGTGTTCTTTGCATTTTCACTTGCGGTTGTGTCTGGAGCAGAACAGCTGTTTACCTTATCGCTGCTTTGACTGCCGCGATATGCATACTTTGCATTTCTGTGACTCTGGGCAGGAAGTTAATGCCTAGGGCTATGAATGTTGTATGTAGCAAGTGTCGGGATAAGTATGTGTTTAATTTGTATTTCACATTTCGCAACAGGTTGTTATCGAAAATAATATTTTTGATTTCTGTCAGCAGTAAACTCATCGAAAAGTCTGGCAACCTCCGCTCTTCTTGTAAGGTCATCGATACTTGGCGGACTATCGGCTTAAGGGTTGCCATAAAGCTGCCATCACTTCGCCACAGTATAAATATATGCCTTATTTCGATTAGACAAGAACAAGTATTAAATAATGAAAGCAACTGCTGGGTCAATCACAAAGTTAATCAGTCTTATCCAGCAACAGCTGTTCATTAAGTGTATCTGCGCACTAGGCGACAACCCTGACATTCTGTATACGAACGCCGTATTGTTTGTTTCGCCGACAGCCGAAGACAACTTCTTTTTATAGAGCGCGACTAAACAAACAAAGTAGGAGGCTGTTTATCTAACGAACTATAAAAAGAGGGACCCGAGTCTTCCCCGTTCGCTTAGCGATTCCATTGCCAGATCTTAGCCAACATGTCCGGAACCATACTCGAGAATCTGAGCGGACGCAAGCTGTCCATATTGGTGAGCTGCCTGCTGCTGTGCCAAGTGGCCTGCTTCCTGCTGGGCGGTCTGTACGCCCCGCTGCCCGCTGGCCACCAAACAGTGGTGGGCACCAAGTGCCGCGACGTGTCTGGCCGCCAGAACGACACGAACTTCTTCCTCTACTCGCGTGGTGTGGGCGCCTGTGTTCCCGTGCAGGATATAGAGATCGAGCAGGATGCCCTCAAGATGGCCAATCAGTTGGTTTACGTGTTCCAAATGCCGCTGCCACGAGACAGTCGGGCCCTCGACTACAGTCGCTGGCAGCAGAATCTCATTGGCGTGCTGCAAGTGGACATTGCGTACGACTCCTCGTCGGAGCTAAGGGAGCCGCCCAAGGAGTTGCAGCTGACGATCGACACCCGCCTCGCCTATCGCAACAACGGCGATGCAGATCAGGACTGGAGGCTGTACGCGCACAGCGTGGAGCAGCGCTACCTCGACTGCCACGCCTCCCATGTGGGCCTGCTAGAGACGCTGTACACCTGCGACATCATACCGCTGTTTGAGTTGGGCGCACTGCATCACAGCTTCTACCTTCTCAATCTTAGATTCCCCATGGACACCCCGAAGCAGATTAATCTGCAGTTTGGACACATGCACGATCTCACCCTAACGGCAATACATCAGAACGGCGGCTTCACCCATGTCTGGCTGCTACTGAAAACCCTACTCTTCCCCTTTGTCGTGGGAATCATGATCTGGTTTTGGCGGCGAGTGCACATCCTTCAGCGCTCCCCCGCTCTGCTGGAGTACATGCTGCTCTATTTGGGCGGTGCCTTAAGCTTCCTGAACCTCCCCCTTGAGTATCTGACGCTAGGCCTGGAAATGCCCTACATGCTGCTGCTGAGTGACGTGCGCCAGGGCATCTTCTACGCAATGCTGCTGTCCTTCTGGCTGGTATTCGCCGGCGAGCACATGCTCATCCAGGACTCGCCCAACAAGTCCACCATACGCTCGCGGTACTGGAAGCACCTCTCGGCAGTCGTTGTCGGCTGCATCTCGCTGTTCGTCTTCGACATATGCGAGCGCGGCGTGCAGCTGCGCAATCCGTTCTATTCGATTTGGACCACGCCTCTGGGGGCTAAGGTTGCGATGAGCTTCATCGTGCTCGCCGGCGTTTCGGCTGCCATCTACTTCCTCTTTCTGTGCTTTATGGTGTGGAAGGTGTTCAAGGACATTGGGGATAAGCGCACGTCGTTGCCATCGATGTCCCAAGCTCGGCGTCTCCACTACGAAGGTGAGTCGACATTCTTTCTTCAAACTTTCTACTATTTTCAAGCACAGCTCTGTGAGGCATCACAGTTGGCCAAGGGAGGGCGTGCTATTTGGGGCTCTCAAAAATTACGTATTTCGAAGCCTTTCACGAGCAGTGCACAAAGATCAAAAATGACCTACGTTGTGGCGGAGGGAACTATGGATGAGCCGCAATATGCGTGCTTCTTCTGCGTTATGGGCGTTACCTCGGCCATTGTGTTCACGGCTCTGGGCGCAGCCTACGGCACTGCAAAGTCTGGTCTGGGAATTTCAGCCATGTCAGTGCAGCATCCCGAACTCATTATGAAGTGTATCATACCCGTCGTCATGGCTGGCATCATTGCAATTTACGGTCTGGTCGTCTCTGTCCTCCTGGCTGGCACGTTGTCCGAACTGTACAACACATACAGGGCGTTCCTTAATCTGGGCGCCGGCATCGCTGTGGGCCTCTCGGGTATGGCCTCGGGCTTTGCCATTGGAATCGTGGGCGATGCTGGAGTCAGGGGCTCGGCGCTGCAGCCGAAGCTCTTTGTTGGCATCGTGTTGATACTAATTTTTGCTGAAGTACTCGGACTGTACGGCCTGATTGTGGCCATCTATCTGTTCACCAAGTAGATGAAGAAAGGCAGTCCCAAAGTTTATAATCAATTGTTACTGGTCAAGCTTGATTTCAATTATTAAACTGATTTATCTATACACTAGGACTAATCTACCGCTTCAAATTCCTTATGCTGGCCACACTGCTGTGTGCTGGCCTGACTGTCGCCGGCTTCATTATGGGCCAAATGGCCGAGGGACACTGGAAGTGGAACGAGGACGTGGAGATTCAACTGACCTCAGCTTTTCTCACCGGCGTCTACGGCATGTGGAACATCTATATCTTCGCCCTGCTTATTCTGTACGCACCCAGCCACAAGCAGTGGCCCACAATGCATCACAGCGACGACACGACCCAGTCTAACGAAAACATTGTCGCCTCTGCCGCCAGCGAGGAGATCGAGTTCAGCCACTTGCCATCCGACTCGAACCCCAGCGAGATATCATCGCTCACCTCCTTCGCTCGCAAGGTTGCCTTCGACTAGAGCAGCCTCTGCAGTCTGTTTTGTTTTTCGCGTGCCAAACTAATTCTAAGATTAGCCTCGGCGCCCATTTGTATTACAAACCAGAAGCCAGATGCCACAAACCAGAACATTTCTTGCCTAGTTTATGCATTCACATGCCACATGGCATTCATACACATATTTAGCGTAGACACACATAGAGTATCAGCATACATAAATGTATTTTTATACGTAGAACTTTCTTTACCAAGTCCGGACTTTTAACCTCTATTTGTGAACGTATGAATATCTCTGTACCTCGGCAGTATTATCTATGCTTGGAAAACTTACTTACTAGCTGTAAGACTCAACCGCGTTCAATTTCAGGGGCGCAACTTTTAAATAATTCGACAGCACAAGATTTGCCTGATTCGAAGTCAGTATTAGGATGTGCCCGAATGTCTGTATCGTATTTTATAACTGATAGCGTAGAGTAACCTCTTAATCCAGTAGCAATGCAACGAATACTAAAGCAATATTTAAATGAAAGCTACGTTATTTTATTTTTACTCTTGAAGGGGAGGGCGCGTCGCTTCTACCAAATGATGCGCTGGGGCGTCCGGTAGTTGTGCCAGTAGAACTCCTTGGTGAAGTACACGTAGAAGGTGACGACGTTCAACAGCAAATGCAGCGCCAGCTCAAGCCACTCGACAAAGCCCTTTCGATTGGGATGCGTATGCAGCCGGAAGAGCACGTACGGCACCAGGAAGTAGCGTACCTCCAGCAGGCGCTGGAAGCACAGGACTAGGAGCAGGGCCAGTGGAAACATCACCTTGAAGCTGTCCGCAGTGTGACGCAGACCACAACAAAGCACCGTTATGGCGAGCAGATACAGCGGGGCCATGACGTACCGGAACCACCAGAAGCGGCCGTACAGACGACTCCACACGTAGAAGGTGTAATGGCGATTGTCGGCCAACAGATACGGGTGCACCACCGTATTGAAGTGCACCACCGCCGCGATGAGCAGGATGCAGAGTGCCGCGAGCAGCTTATGACGGCGGAGCAGTAGCAAAGCAGAGTGCAGCTGACGCAGCGTGTTGGAGATGCCGAAGCCCATAGCAAATATGGCGAAGTAGAAAAGCTGCGGTAAATGTAGCGTAGCCTCGTGGGCACTCTTGTCGCCCACCACAATGGAGCCGTTGATGCAGACGAATCCAACGAAGGGCAGTATGATCGACGCGTAGAAGCAGCACCTTCCCAATATGCTCAGAACACAACTGCAGATCAGCTGTGGACTGCCCATCAGCTGCAGCCAGAGCTGCAAAGTGGAGTGGGGTTAATACAACTGGACAACTGGAGAACTATGCCTACCTCTGTGCTGAAGAGTCGCAACTGCTGCTTGTTCGCCGGACGTGTCTTGGCACACTGCTGCACCAGCGTGTTCAGTATGGTCATGCCACAGCACATGCCTACCCAGACGATGTTCGTCTGGCGCATGAGCACACTGGCCGCCCCGAAGACGGCCGCCGGCAGATGCGCGTCCTGCTGCCAGTAGTTGTAGAATATCAAGACCATGGTCAGGGCAAGGGTGTCCGAGTAGTACAGGTGGCTAAAGAAATACAAGGGAGGCAGCACCGACAGCGTGATGGCCTCCTGGGCCGCATACGAATTGCCTCCAGTGCCGGCCAGGGTGCGGCGTCGTATCTTGTACAGCAGCAGGATGTTGATGCCGGCGCCGGCAAGGCTGAGCAGGCGCAGACCCGTCACAGTGCAGGCGTCAAACGGCTCCAGCACCAGAGCAATCATGTACAGGCCCGGGAAAGTCGTGATCTTGGGGTCCCACTGCAAGTGATATGCCTAGTGTGTGTTACTGCTCAATAAATATTTATCTGATCCGGTACTCCTACCACATCGAATTGCTTGCGGCAGAAGGCCAGGCCTTGTGGGATGTGGAACTCCTCGTCTATTATGTAGTCGGAAGAACTATTGACCCGCAGGAACAGGGGCAGTGAGTACAGCACAAACCCTACGGGCAGAACCAATTTCCAGGAGCCGTACATCTTCACAGTTCCATTGAGGGATCCACTGTTGCAACGGACTACTTCGGATTGTTTGTTTATTTTTGGCTGCAGACGCCGCATACAGCGAATGTTATCGGAATCGTCTAATGCCAATCGATAGGTTGCTAACTGAGGGTGGAATGGTCTCAGCCCATATCGATAGTTTATAGCTGAGTGTTGAGTGGACAAAACGCCGAACCTCTATCGATAGTTGCAACAGAGGATGGCCTGGTCACATTTTTTATAACGTTAACTAAAAAAACGGAGTGCTTGCTTGGCAGAACTAACACTCCGGAATTTGATATGTATACCTAAATATGCATGCTTTAGCTGCGTATTTTGGCGATCAAGGTGGTTATTTTGCACCCTACGAATTCCCCAAGACACCTTTATAAAATTCTATTAAAACACATTTTTGTTATACCTTTTGCACGATAATGCGCGTTCTCATCGGTCGACGCTTGTCACATATTTTTTGACAAAAAACTCCATATTAAGCATTAATAACTCACTCCGCTCATCTAATCTGGCACCCTGAAAGGACACTGGTTTTAGGACATTTCTGCTATCCAAAAGGCGACGACCGATGTTCTCAAGAGCATTCCGAAAAATTACCATTAACACTAATTGGCCGGGCTAAACGCTGTATCGAAGCACAAGGAAACTACTTTCAATAAAAAATATAACTTTTGAAAAATATTAATATTTTGTTGTTTTTTTTTTAAAAGTCCTATTTCTTTTGCGACAGACCATGTATATAAAACTATTTTGTAGTAACAAAAGAATTCTGCATATACAAAATTATTTTACAGTACAAGTATACAAATTATCTTGTAGATACCAAAACACTACAAAGTATCGTGTAGATTTTATAAGAGATATAAAGCATAGTTTCATTATACCGCAGTCTACACATACGAAAAGTATCTTGCGGATACAAAGAATTATTTTGGATACAAAAGTATTTTGTGGATATAATATGTACGAGGGTCGTTCAATAAGTCCTTAGAAAAAAATATAAAAACACTGTTTTTTGCAACAATTTTTTTTTCCTTTTCAACATAGTCCCCTTTTAGCTCTAGACACTTTGCCAATCGTTTTTCCAACATTTTTATCCCGTCAAAAAAATAGGATTTCGGAAGCTCTTCAAAATACTCATTTCTTTGAGCAATGACGTCTTCGTTGGAAGCCAACTGTCGTCCTTCAAGCCATTTCTTCAGATTGGGGAAAAGAAAATAGTCACTAGGGTCCAAATCTGGTGAATAAGGGGGATGCTGCAACAATTACATTTTCAATTCTTCGATTTTGGCCATGGAAACAGCGCAGGTGAGCACACGCGCATTGTCCTGATGCAAAAGGACTTTTTTTTCTTGTTCAGATGGGGTCGTTTCTCTTTGATTTCCTCGCTCAACCGATGCAATAACGACGCGTAATACGCTCCTGTTATTGTTTTACCTTTTTCCAAGTAGTCAGTAAAAATGATGCCCTGCGAATCCCAAAAGACCGTGGCCATCACCTTGCCGGCCGATGGCACAGTTTTTGCCGTCTTCGGAGCCCTTTCACCCTTGAAAATTCACTGTGATGACTGTCTCTTTGTTTCTGGAGTGTAGTAATGTATCCAGGTTTCGTCTACAGTGACATATCGACGAAGAAATTCGACCTGATTGCGATGAAAGAGCGCCAACATAACCTTAGAGTCCACTACAGGATTGCGCTTATTCTCAGCTGTGAGCAAACGCGGCACCCATTTTGCCGAAATTTTTTTAACATTCAATTTCTTATTCAAAATTGAAGCGACTGTCCCTTGTGATATGCCTGTGGCCTCAACTAATTCGCGCACTTTGATTCGCCGATCGCCCAAAATCAGATCGTGGATTTTGTCGATGATTTCAGGAGTAGCCACCTCAATTGGAAGTCCTGAACGATGTTCATCTTTTGTGGATGAACGGCCACGTTTAAATTCGTTTACCCAGTTGTAAACCGTCGCAATGACAGGTGCAGATGTGCCATGAACTGCATCCAATTCGGCTTTGATATCCTTCGGACTTAAGCCTTTCAAATGGAGATGTTTGATGACAGCCCTGAACTCGCTTTTGTCCATTGTTACAAACATGTGTATTTTATAAACTTTGATCGACGATAAAAATTGACCTAAGTTATCGATCAAGCTGAAATTTAGACAGCTTTCCAATCGATAGTGGTACTTACTCGTAACTTTAAGATAAAATGTAACTGAATAAATACAGATAATTATATTGCAGATACTTAAAAGTTATAACTCTTTGGTTAATATTTAGTCAGTATGCTGACTGAGCTCCTTGTAGATTTCATAATCGATGCCATCAACTCCCAACAGCCAATACCAAAGCGCGGAATGTGATATATTGAAACTTGTATTTTATTTAGCATAATAATGAAACTTTAATATATTGATTTTTAACATAATGTATATGCGGGTACATTCTAAGTATAATATAAATTTAACAAACAATACAACTTAACGACTACCAAGAATCCTTGCTTAACGGCAATCGGGACTGCTCGTGTAAAATAGTCCTTCGACTTCACGTACCAGATTCAGATAGTCTGACATCAAAGAGAAAGAAAGCACTAGCGCACCTAGGTAAAAGTGCTTAAATTATTGATAAGGCTTGTGAAATATGTATGTATGGGGAGTTTTCTGTGCTACGAGTACACGCAGTATCCGTCGTTGAATCATAGTGAAAACTCCACCTTGCGTTGTCGTTGCTACTTGTTGACACTTCGGTAGATCATGGGAGCCGACCGATCATTGGTCTTTGTGTGGCGCAACTTTATCGTGGCGAACTGTGAGGCCCTGCAAATAATGACGGTCTTTTCGAGTAGAAAGGGCAAAGAATGCTGATTGGAGTTGCCAGGGCATATTACTAGTAGTAGTACTCTACCTTCTACAAAATAAACAAGATTAGATTTGGGATTTGCTCTCTGTACACACGTATTTGTTGAGGGATTTGGAGTTTGGAGTTTCTGGGGTCGTATTTCAGTAGCCTATGGAATAATTGCGGTATATACCGCGTCTGAAAATACATAAAATACTCATAATATTCCTAGTTCAGGGATGTTGAAATGTTTGTGGGAGTTTGTGCTATAAGAATGCGTATCTAATGCAGCCAAGATGTATGTGTGTGTGTTGATTTTCTTTGTATTTGTCGTAAGCATTTTTTGCTTTTTTATGTTTGTTTGCGCTGTGCGTTAAGTAAGGCACCAGAAATGGAAGTCCCCCAAAATATGTAGAAGATACTGTCTACCCTAAACACTATAAAACAAGGTCTACTCACAATTTGGCACAGTTTAAGCTAGTTAATTAAGGGATTACGACTTGAAACCCTTCAACAACAAACCAAATTTCCTTTGTAGAAAACAAAACTATCATAACAATTATTGTTAATTTCTTTCTGCTTCTAAGATTAATTTATGCCCTTTTCCCTGTCCTGTCCTTCTGCATTTTTCAGGCGCCGCCATGCTCGGCGCATTTTCTTCGCTGGTAAGAAAATGGCGAAACTATATCTCTACAATTTTCGCATCCCCCTCTCCCAGAACTCTTCTAGCTCCTCATTTGACGCCGTGCTGTTCCTGGTCCCAGAAGTCGTACCAGGGACCGTAGCTCTTGTTCCCGACATGCGACTTCAGATTGCGCTCCAATGTGGCGCTGCTATGGTTGTTCTTCTGGCTGTTCTGGCTGTTGTTGTTGCTGCCCGACGAGGACTTGAGCAGGCGCGTGCGTGGCAGAATCGTGGCTGTGGGCGCGCCGCCCGCATTGCCGCCTGTGGAATTCCGGGTGAGCGTACTTTCCTGCTCCTTGGCGTTGGTCTTCTTCAAGGTATTTGTGGCACTTGTGGACGTGGACGAGCGGAACGTGTGGAACTCCATTTGCTGCTGCTGCTGCTGATGATGATGCTGCTGCTGCTGCTGGTGCTGTCGCCTCAGCTTGTCGTCCTTACGCACGAGGTGGTCGTTGATGACGATGCAATCATAGGGATCTGAGCTGGTTGACTTCAGCTCCGACTCCGACTCATCCTCACTGGTGTAGTACTGCTTGAGTATGTCCTTGCGCTTGAGGGTCTTCATGACGAGTCCATGGTTGCTTGACCGATGTCCGTCGCGTCCGTCGTGCTGCATGTCGTCGAAGAAGTTGTTGACGTCGCTAAGCTTGAGCGTTCCATGATCGTCGCTCTCCCCCTCATCTGTGGAATGTGAGAGCTCCTGCTGTTGCTGCTGCTGCTGCTGTTGTTGTTGTTGTTGCTTGGCACGCTTGAGCGTCTGTGAGACGCCGGTGCTGCTGGAGTTCTGTTTTTCCAAATGGCCATGAGCATAGCCGGAGGCCAACGACTGATGCTGACCCCGTCGTATGGTGCTTATCCGCTCGCCGCTCTCCGACGGCTCCTCAATGTCAATTTCAATGGTCTTCATGATTTTCATGCGTGACTTAGGAGTGTAGCCACTGCTCTTCTGCTGCTGCATCTGCTGCTGTGGTGGTGTTGTCGGACTTATGCCATAGATATTCTCGTCCTCGTTCCCATATAGCTCCGTGCTGGTGATGCTATCCTTACGACCGCGTCTCTCCTGCTTCTCCTGCGACGAGGTGGAGTTGTGCGATTTGGTCAGTGTGCCGCTGTTGTTTCCACTGCCGTTTCCGTTGCCATTGTCATTGCTAATGACGTTGCCCACTTGCTCCCGATCCTCGTCCGAACGCGGCTCATCACGCATTTCCTCGAGATTTGGTGCGGCAACAAGGTCGCGGTGCTGCCACAGGGACATGCCTGCCAGTATGTCATCGCCGCTGCGCCTTCCGCCAAACTTCCAAAACGATTTCGTGCGCTTCAGGCCTGCACTGGAGGCTTGCAGGATTTCATCGTCGGATGCGATCAGATCGTAACGCATCTTGCCGCCGTTTTGGCGGCTCTGCCTGTGCAGGCTCTTGTCGTCGATCTGACTGTCCACGCTATTCCGAAAGTTGCGACTCAGCGTCCACGAGGCGGTATCCCGCGGGACCGTGTGCGTGTGCGAGCTCGTGTCCGCCCGACGCCTTCAAGGGTTTCAATCGGTCGATCGGTCGGTGGGGTTCGGTTGAATTATACAAGTGGGTGCAGGGTGTGGATTGTGTTAGCACAGAGTATGTGGCAGATGCGATGGAGAAGGCAACAATAAAAAGGAAACAGTGGCATACATGAAAACAAAAGAAAATTAAATAGCATAACGCAGGATAATTGAAATGCATCTCGGAACAAGCTATTGCTGAGGCTTTGCGATGTGGAATTAGTGACAACACGGCGAGCAAGCAGCAGGCGATGCAGAAGGTGTGCGTGTGCGATTGGCCAAGGCCGATCTGGCCAGGAATCAGTAGCCGAGCAGATTTGCGATGGCAAAAGGAAAGAGCTGTTATCATAGACCTACCGTATGGGCACGCGTTGTGTAGCAGGCTCCTCGTCGGAGTAGTCCACCTCCGGCTGTGGGGGCGGCTCGTTGGCGAATCCGCTGTCGTTGCTACTGTGCAGCGAGGTTTTTGCTGCGACTGCAGAGGATTTTGCAGGCGATTGCGTCTAGTGTAGAGAGACAGAAAGAGTAAGAGACAAGGGAAGGGGAAGATCGATCATTGAATTCTTTACCTGTGCTCCATTCAGCAGCTTCTGCTTGCGCCGCTCGACTGCAGCGGGCACACCATTGGTGGCGCAAAAGCTCTGCGAACTGTTCAGCATGCGAGAGCTCTGCGCTTGAACCTGGCTCTGGGCATTAGGTACGGGTGCTGGTAGTGTGGGTGGCGGACCTGGACGCGGATTGGCCGTCGAGCCGGAGCGGTACTTCTTCTGCTGCTGCTTTATAGTATCGCCGAACTTGCGCGTGGGCGAGGACTCTTCGGCACTGTGGTTGCGCCTGCGTCGATAGCTGGCATCGCTCTCCAGGTACTCCAACTGTGCCTCGTACTGCTGCTGCTGCTGCTCATGGTAGCTGCGCAAAGCGCCGGCTCCGGCGCCGCTCCGCTCGAAGCTCATGTGCATGTTCTCGTAACGCCAGCCGCCGCCAGATGGCGCCACATCGATACTCTCCGCGTTAGTGTAGGCTACCGGGAACCAGCCAAAGTGCTGCGTGCGCAAGTTCTCGCCGAACTGCCAGCCTTTAGCCTTGGCGCCCACCAACGCAATACGGTCGCCCTCCTCGAAAGACAGTTGATTCTCCCCCGAGGGCATGTAAACGTAGAGGGCCTTCACCAGTGGACGCTGATCGCCGCGCTCCACTTCGGGATGTGGGGAAAGTTCCTCGTTGATCTTGTGTTTGTTGCCTGTCGGAATTCAGCTCATTAGTTGCTGTTTCCCAAGAACACCTTCCGCACCGAGAAGTCTCACCTATCAGCGTTGAGTTGCCCGTCATTGTGAGGTTGAAGTCGGACTTGGCTCGCGGCAGCGAGTTTTTTGCGTAGTGCGCCGATCCAGAGCTACCTGCGATGCCCAGGCTTTCGCGTTCGTGCAGCGTACGCATGTCTCCGTAGGGAGCGTCGATGCTGCGCGATTTTTTTAGCTGCGCACCGTGTGCCTGGAGCTGTTCGTCGTCAGAGTCCTTGATGCGCTCCTGAAATAAAGAGATGAGCCAAACAGAAAAGGTCAAAATTCTGCTCGAGTTTGAGGGAATGACAACGAAAGCAAACTCACCAGGCGTCTTGTGGTGCTGGTACCGCTGGCGTAACCGCTTTCGTATGCGGCCGTCGGTATTATTTCTCGAGAAGTGGCAATTTCTTGCCAATTTTCGAAATTATTGTCAATTACGGTCTTGCCGGTGCTGTGATAGGCCATCCAGTGCTTGGCTATGGAGCACTGGCGCTCCAGCACGAACCCATAGCGGCGTCGCTCCTGTGTCATGGCCTGTGCATGGGGATTCACAATTTGTAATGCATAATTCGTGAAGTCACAGCAAGCGCAGACTTACGTTCTTGTAGCTTTGATCGCAGAACATATCCAGCTTCTTCTTCTGGTCCTCCAGCAGCTGCAGGCTCTGTCGAAAGTATAACAAGACTATGACTATCTTTCTGCCATCAGGCTGTCTGCCAGTGACTCACCCTGAGCTCCTTCTCGGTGTTCTCGGGCGTAGTCTTTTTCTTGCGCTGCTTCTTCATTGTGGACACGGCCTTTTGGTAGCTTTCCATGCGCACCTTGTGCTGCTGCAGGAACTTCTTCTGCTCGTGCTGCACCACCTTTGTGTCCTTCTCCAGGTTCGTCTCTAATGGCACCAACAGATCTACATAGAAGGCCTTCAGCTATAGAACAAGAGAGGAGTTAGCTTAGTTAGCACCCCAGAAGCCATACTCACAATATTCATCTGCTGGTCCTGTATCTCCTTGTTCACGTTCACCACACTCATCAGAGCCGAACCTGCACATGGAGTAGAATACGAAATGGGATGAGGATCGCCTCACTCTCTTTCTCGCTCTCTCTCTCGGTCTATACTCTGTGGGGTCTTACCAATATCGCCTGTTCCGCTTTGTTGCGCGTTCATCGCAATCTTGGCCAACGCTTCATTGAAAAGGCGCGACGCCGTTGCAGCACCTGTTGCACGAAGAGGCATGAAAGGTGTTGCAAATTAGTTAGCGGTACATGCCACACATACAGCATGAAATATGCAACTAGATATCGTACTATTTGTCGATATTCTGGCAGGGAGTGTTCGTGTTGTTGTGACTGTGTCGACACTCACCGTGCAACGCCTTGAGGTAGCTTTTGCCCGCCGCGATGAGCTGTCGCGCACCTGGATTGAATCTTTCGAGTATATTCTGCAATTGGATCGATTGTGTTTTGCACGGTGATTAGTGATCAGTGTGTCTTAATGAACTCTTTCGTGGTAATTAACGATAATTTATGGGCTGCCGCACATTCCGCGCGACAATCATTTAGCTCAGCTTGGTACCTTGGTATTTCTCTCTCTATCCGCCTCGTTTTCAATTTCATTATTTTCCCCTCAGACCGCTCTGTCTGCCAGCGTCCGTCGGTGTCCGTCTGTCAAATTGTTTTCCACGACTTGCCCCAGGCAGTAAAAGTATTACCAATGTGTTGTGTAAGTCGCTTTATGGCCAAAGAAAGACTGTTCATCTAAATCTGCATTCACATCTACAGGCATCACTACTTCCGCGTCGGACTCCATAAGAGATACCGCCTGGCAATACACCAGTCTGAGGTTAATTGGGGAATTGGTAAATAGAAAGCCTTTCAGGCGGGGCGCCAATGTGCCACAACATTTCGACGAGCGTGATCTAATGGCTTTCCCGGCGGGAGTCGGTGCTTAAGAAAATTCATTAGGTAATCCCGTTAGATTACGAACATAAGTAGGATTATGTAACTCGTTCTTTTTAGTGCAACAATTATGAACATTATCCATAAAACTGATGACAATATATCTTCAAACTACTTACACACAGGACCTTAAGTTCTTATAACAGCTGTGTTATTAAGGTCAGTAGTTAATTGTTTTTGGTTAATATAATATTTGTATACTATTGGGATAATACTAAAGATGAAATATCTAAATTTCTCTAAATCTCTTAGATTTATTTATTCTGGATATGGTTCGATTGAGTGCTGATTTTCAGAAACTGTCTCCTGAAAGTTATAAACATTTTCAGTTTGCAAAAATGTAGTATTCTGAATACAAAATGAACATTCCAGCCAGAGGATAAGTAAAATAGAGTTTCTTTAGTAGCTTATTTCCTTGTGATATACCAAACCAGAACTGTTTATTTCCAAAACGTTCCCCAGAATATTAAATTTAAAGGAAAGTTAGGAACAAAACGCAAATAAGGAATAAAATGCACATAATTTAGCATATATCTCTCTATTATAAAAAATAAGTTTTTACATTTCACGCTCATGTTTACTTCTCCATTTAATGTACCCTTTGTTCAGTCAGTTTCTGAGTAAAAACAGATTAACTTGAGCCAAAAGAGTTTCAAAAATAAAAAGTATTGCTAAAGGCCGTACACACACACAAACTAACCGACTCAGTGGCATAAGGTGTGGCTCGTTAACCGGAGAGACAATGCAAACCCCTTATGTACGAGCTGCGAATGACTCAGAAGCAAACGAAAAACATTCAACTGTGCATAGCCCGGGCGTAAAGGAGGCTGCATATTTCGAACCTGTTCGAACAAAATTAAATTCGGGGAGTATTATTATTAGGCAAATATTTTCGCCTAGACATTATTTCTTTTTGAGCAGCGCGGACAAGGCCTGCTACCAAAGCGCAGCTCTTACGACTTGAATACAATGAGTGCGAGTACTCGCACTCACGCGAGTACTTGCCTCGAAAAAACAATTAGCAACAAAGTGTCGAAAATGTGGTAGAAACCCGAGCAATAGGCGACATTCACTTTACAGAAAACAGTTCCAGTTTCTGTTTCTGCGTGTCTTTGTACTGGGTAGAACAAAGGGTGCCAAATATTTGTGAGACAAGCTCGCAAAGTTCTTGGATCACAGAATTTGGTCGGGAAACATACCTTCGATTCAGGAGACTAACAAATCGGAAAGCCAAAAACAAAATGCCATTGAGTTTTATTTACCCAACTAATTTACGAGCTGCAAATGTAGCATCAAGGCGTGCGAATGATTGCACTCAAACTAAAGCTCACTCGAAGCATGAACGAATAACGCCAAGGTCGCACGCGGGTTATACGATCCCCATCGAGTCATTCGAGTGTTTACCTCTATGATTTATTTTGAGAGCGGGCTTATCGCAGGTTGAGCCCACCCTCGCGTCCCTAGCCGCTCCAAGCAAATGCTTAATTTTATTCAGTTCGGAGTGTTTAATTGCTTGCAGTGTAAATGTAAGTGAGCTCCGTGCAAGCTAAGCCTGACTTAGTCTCATGCCTGCTTTGACTAGTGCCTCTGTAAGATTTATATTTGAGAGCATTTACAGCTATCCATGTTATGTAACTATTCAACATTTCTTATAATTAAAAATAAAATTCTTATAATTCTTATATAAGTTCAAAATTCGCATCCAGCGTAATATTACAAGATATTACAAGGTCAACCCAAATTTTATGTTTGTAGCTTTTATAGAAATTGCGTTATTTGCAATAAATCAAAAAACGCCTTTATCGATTTGCGGAGGCGGTGGGCGTGTTATGTAAAAATTGAAATATGTGAAATATGTGAATTATGTGTATGGTATACACGAACTCTACTAACAAATTTGGTGTCTTTAGCTTTCGTAAAGGCTGAAATCTGAGAAGGACGGACATGACTAAATTGACTCGGCTTTTGATACTGATCAAGAATATATATACTTTGTACGGTCTGCCACGCCTCCTTCTGCCTGTTACATACATTTTCATAAAGTTAATTACACTCTTTTACCAATTTTCAATGGGTTAATGGTACCTATAATAAAATTCAACTTTGTATGGCTAGGCACTACGTCGATATTATTTATTAATTTCTTCAATTCATTGCACATATGGTATAGTATTAACATAATATACAAGATTTCAACCACATAAGACAATAAACATTTAATTTAGAAAACAGATTTCTGTAGTTCTTATCCGCAATGCACCGTTTACATCTAATTCAGTATCTTTATTTTACTGTTTAATTTTGTTAATTCATTTCAACTAATTGTATTCGTAATATCCATATAATTTTCCGCTGATGTAACATTTTTTGCGCACGCAAATCTTCTTGGTGAAGTGTTCAGCCTAAAATAAACTGGAGCTACGCCCCAAGTAATTGCTCTAGAAGTTGCGTACATTTGTCGTCTTACATAAAACACCATGTGAGCCATGGGCCATATAATATCATAGGTATGCACAGGGGAACAAAAGTATTCAAACGAAGTTTATACAAATTGATACTTGCAATTTGTAAATTTACGTATTACATTTATACATACTTATTGAAGTGTTTCGTCCAGTTAACTTGAAAAGTTCTCTTAGTATATCATTGTTTTTGATGAGATGTGCTAGTATTTGCAACAATAGAGTTTCGTATAAAGCATCCAACAAGCTACTTCATTTATTTAATTAAAAACAAAAAGCTTATATAGTTTCTAATAATTGAAGGAAGAAGGAAGCAATTTCAACCCAATAAAGTAAATACATATATTTTGATCATCACCAAAATCTTAAACGATCTTACTAAGTCAGTCTGTGTGTCCGTCTTTTCGACGGTATGCCTATTACAACTAGTTTTGAAGAAACTACTACGTGCTGTAAATAATTGTCGTAAAACCTATCCGCCGATGTTTGTTATTTTCACAGTTTTGAAACTAAATCAGTCAAAACTTATTTTAACAATGCTCGAAGCATTCTGAATAATTGAACGTTATATCTTACAGCAATATGCATAAATAAGCTGGTTAACCAATATACAAAAATATTTATATACTATAGAGAAAGATTCAGATAAAATATATCAGCAAGGGTATGATATAAATTTCTGATATAAATTTGCATAATTTTCTTATTTCACTCATTTTCAACAGACAAAAAGTAGATAAGGATAGCGCAATCAATTATGAGATACTTGGTACCAAATGTACGACTTCAAACAGAAATGCATATTACTTATACAGACGTAGTATGCACAACACATAATGTTGCTGACTAAATTACTAATAATTTAAACACTTAGAATATGAGTTTAGTTTATTTTTGATGCAATAGACCGGCATAAACCATAATTGTATATATTTTTGATTGGACTACAAACTGACAGATACACGAATGGTCTTAGCTAGATATACTATAATATAAATACTTGATTGGGGCATAGAGAATTCCTGCTTTCTGATACATATAAACCCATACAACCCTGTACATGTAGTACTGGGTATAATAACAATAGCAATGTGGGTCATTACATAGGCTAACTGTCCACTCGCGTGTGGCATAGCATTGGCCAGTGAGCGTGTGGGTCAGGTAGGCAGGTCAGTCAATGACGCCAGCAGCCACACCCACATTGAGGCACGCGAGCGTGCAATGTCGCCTAAGTTGAAAGGTATCTAAAACAAGTGTTAGGCGCGTAAGAGTGAGTCTCACAGCAACAATTACCGCACACACGCTACACACACACGAGCACCCTGCATCACTTCCCTACAGTCTCTTCCCCTATCCCTTTTCTCCCCCGACTCTTTAGAGAACCGTCTCTGATGCAATAAAGGCGGTACAGCCGCGCCCTTTTTAACCTCCTTCCACTCGTGGGGCTTCCCTCTTCCGCTCTCTCCAACGCACTCGTTCACTCAGTTCTATCTGGTCCAGTCTAATGTGACATCGTTTCACCCGTTCCTAATGCTACCCATTCGCCCAGCCTTCTAACTCAGCAGCCATAGAAGTGTCATCGCTTCACCACTGTCACAGTAGTAGCTCTCGCAGAACGCACATCCACATCCACCTCCACTTTCCACCTCCAGGCCCGCCCTTGGCAAGTGGCTCGCTTTTCATTCGTTTTCACAGCTTTTCTCTTCCATCTTTTCTTTATTCGTTCAGTTGCACTGCGTTTGAGTGGCTTCAGCCACAGCTCGGACACAGTTTAGATGCTTAGATATCGCTTAAGATTCAGCCTAGCATGCACTTGGAATATTTTGCGGAATGTGACATAGATTTTAGGCTCTGCAAAATTATTGCACTTAAGAAAGTATTTGATCTTAAAAGATGTTTTTATCCATGTAACTGATTTTACCAAAGAAGCTCTATAGAAAGTAAGGTTGGCTTCGGTTAATAATTGAGATAGCAAACTTAAAGTTTCAGAACGCCCAATCACGTTTAAATCAATGCGTACTCTTACGTAAATATGTATATGCCAGTTAGTCAATGTGTCTTATTTGAGAAATAAGCCAAAGGAAATAAAATAAAATCTCAAAGATAATGCTTGAATAAAAATGCATATTAATATAGACATATAGGAAGAAGTTATTTGAATAATGCCTGCCAATTGCAGTACTGCTGCTGCCATGCATCCACGTTTTCGCATCCAGTTTACAGACTCCCCGAATATGGTACTCCCAAACACGTTCGCTTCCTGAGTCTTTTCACGAATTTGTCACAATGATTAAATAAGTTTTTCGCCGCGGTGCTTCAACAAAATAAAACATAAAAACAAAAGCAAAATGCAAATGTTGCTGGAGTCGAGAAAAGGCAACCATGTGCAACACAAGAAAACAAACAAAGAAACGCAAGCACAACAAAAATTTCCGCAATTTTCAAAGCTGAAAACCGCAAAAAAAAATGCAGAAAAATAAAAAAAGATGCAAGTTGTGGAAACTTAAAGTTACATAATGAAATAGATGCGCAAAGTGTGCAACACCTATGCTGCAGCCTTAAGCCCCTTAACCCCTCCACCCTCCTTGTACCAGCCAGCCAGCAGATGCGACAAAAGAAACTGCTAAAAACTTGCAAACTCTCAGATTTTTTTTTGCAGACGTCGTTGAGGCAACTGCAGCTTGCAACTGCTACGCCGTGTGGCACAGGCGTAATTGAACTAGTTTGAGTAGTTTCGTATGTTTCGTTATGCTTGTGCGACCGCCGAAACAGTCTATAGGAACAGAAAAATAATAAATACCAAACAAATTTAGGATAGAGTATAATTTTGCAGACTTATGCCTGGTATTACCTGGTATATTTTATTCGCGAAGTTATGTCGTTTTTATACCATTTACCCATTGAAAATGGGTTAAAAACGGTTTATTAACTTTGTGAAAATGTATGTAACAGGCAGAAGGAGGCGTGGCAGACCATACAAAGGATTTATATTCTTGATCAGCATCAATAGCCGAGTCGATTTGGTCATGTCCGTCTGACTGACCGTCTGTCCGTCTGTATGAACGCACAGATCTCAGCTATTAGAAGAGCTAGAGGACCAGACTTGGTCAGTATGAGTACTATATTTACGCTTTGGTTTACCAAACGATCAAGAGTGCATTTGGCGATTTTTACAATGTCTGATTTAATTGAGCAGAGAAGTGCCATCATATTATGTTTGCGGAATGAAATTCCGGCTGCGGAACCGTTGAGGAAGTTTGGGGATGGCCTTTGGTGATTCTACCATGTCCCAGAAAAATGTTTATAAGTGTTACAAAGACTTCAAAGAGGGTCGGGAACGTGTTGATGACTTGGAGAGCTCCGGACGACCATCGACGTCAACAGATGACCAACACGTCAATGAAGTGAAGGAGTTAGTGCTCAAAAATCGTCGGCTGACTATTAGAAACCTCACTGATATGTTCGGAATATCAAAAGGATCTGTGAAAACCATTTTGAAAGACCGTTTGGGCCTACGAAAAGTCAAATCTCGTTCGGTACCGAAAACGTCGCACACTGCACTCGTTCTTCGTGACCATTTCGCCAAGAATTCGACGCATATCGTTCCGCATATGGCTCCGTGTGACTTTTGGCTATTCCCAAAACTCAAGAGACCACTCCGGGGAACACGTTTCCAGTTGATTGAAGAGATAAAAGAAAAATCGACGAGGGCGCTTATGGCTGTACCGGAAAGGGACTATTTGGCCTGTTTCGAGGATTTGAAAAAACGTTGGCATAAGTGTATTTTATCGGAAAGATATTACTTTGAAGGGGATGAAATTGATTCAGGAGAATAAATAAAGAATTTTGTTTTACAAAAATATTCACCTTACTTTTTGCCCACAGTAGTAGTTCTAGATCGCAAGAAATTATGAAGTTTATGAATTTTGGAATTAAGTGGCAAGGAGCTAAATCAGTTTCTTCTAACTTCTAATTACCATTATCAACGAAAAAGGAAAACGAAAAATGTTTTCTACAATAGCTAAAACACTATGCAATACTTCAAAACTAAGAAGCAGCAGTAGAAATATTAGTAAAAATAAAAGTAAATAATACAATTAATAACTAACCAACGAAAATGTTTAAATTACTCTTTATTGGCAAAGGGACTATAAATAATATGTTTTCGAAGAGTTGGAATATATAATGTAGTAGTCGCAAATTAGTAGTTATAAACTTCACTATATGTCATATTTGTAGTTGCTTTCGTCTGCTTTTCGTGAGAGCCAAGTGGTTACATAAGACAATGACCGATCTCGGCTATTGGGTAAAAAACAAACTAAATTATTTTTCACGATTAATATAGATTCCGGCTTAAATATAATGTGCTACGTTATAGCCTTGGGTAAACTCAAAGTCAAGTATGGGCAGCGATCAACCCAATCTCTAATTAAAATTATTTTGTACTACTGATTTATATTTACATTATATTACAGAAAATATAACATAAAGATCATATAATATGCATATCCGCGGATTTTTTAAGTCAGCATCAATATCCAATTATATCTACTCTCTGAGCTTCACAATTTGTTGAGAACATTGTAATATTGTCATCCCACACCGAAATATTTGCAGAAGTTTGCAACAAAACAATTATTAATTATTATTATTAATACTCACTGAGTAAATCGAATTAATAAGATTTATTGATCTTTTAAAACACTAAAGACTTATTCTAATGCATAATATATAATAATTTATCATGTATTTTTGCTCCCGGGTATCCCAAAGTCGAGCGCGCTCAACTGTAGATACTTTAAACTCGAGCACAAGGCATGTAGAAAAGAGCCGGCAACTTACCCGATAAACGCCATCGACGAGTTTTGTAATTTCTTCGGCCTCCATGTTTAGCCCTTTATTCGGTTGATCGAATATGGAATCTGGACTCGCTTGTGCTTTATCGGCGAATCGACCACCGGCAAGATTGGGCTGTGGGGAGTCGAACAGTAGCTGCAGCAGGTAGGCAGGTTGCGCTACCAACGTAGCTGAACTCGCTCAATGGGAGCCGCGATAAGTTCACTTTCAGCTGTGGCGCCCAGTCGAAATGAGGCAGACTGGAATGGAACACGAGTTCGGAGCTGCACTCGATTTTTACTTTCTAAAGTGGCACACTCACACAGACACGCGTGCGCGGCGGCAAAGACGTTGAACCGGGCCAAATTGTAAACTTGTAACTTTGACTTTCCACGCAGAATCTTGGAAATCTCGTTTCGATAGTGTCTTGACTTTCTTTTCGGCAGCTACACGAGTCATTCAGCCACGTAACCAGCTGAATTTATTGTCAAACAACCCGCTAAACTAACCGACTGCTTGTCATTGAGTTTTCGAGCCGCGACCTGCAGTACGGTGGTATTTCCTCGACGACTTTTCCCGAATTACACAAACAGCGGATACGATACGTGAGCGCAAGCTGATTGAGTTATTGTGGCAGACACTGTAAGCAGAAGAGATAAATAAAAAAAAAGATGAACACAGAAGACATTTATTTACTTAAATAGTAATAATAGTATAAGTAATACAGGAATAATAAATGGCGATTTGGGTTAGTCAGAAGCCCCTTTAAAGCTTTACTTTAGAAGTTATCGCTGAATAATTTGGAGACTATAGAAGTTAGAGCTTTCGCATTTAAGACGAAAACTCTTATTATCGCTTCCTTTATTTAGCTTGATCATTCAGATTTAGAATTGAGGAAGTACCCTTAATTTGAATAAAGACTTTAATATACATTATTAATGTGGTATAAGAGCTTCGCCCGCATAGAAACTAAATACCTTTAGCCAAAATGAAATTGCATTATTACCCTGTGACTGTACAAAGGTCATAACTTAACAATTCTCAATAGGCAAAGGCTTAACAATATTAAAAAGGAGAATACCAAGTTCCCAAAATGCCAAAAAATACCAACAAACAATGTAACGGAAGGAAAGCAACCTGAGCTTTTTACCTAGGCAACAGTAAGTTATGGTGCTGTTTGGTCGATATTAAAAGAAGGGAAATACCTACAGAAAGTCATTCGCACATTTAAAATTGAAAAATGAGCAAATTGGATGATTTGCTGGCCAAGAAGAAAACTGTAGTGCCCGTGCTCGATCTGAGTCGCAGCAACATACAGTCGATTGACGAGTTCAAGCGGCTGATGGAAAAGGTTCCCGACTACAAGATGCGACCCATCAAAGTACGTTCCGAAGAAATAAAGATACGCGAGAAAGACTACGCCTTTAAGATGCCCAAAAAGGAGATGCGCAAGCTGCTTAAGACCAATGGGGAACGAGAGACTCTGTACACTTACGCAGACCCGGTGCCCGGCGAAATGAAGGATGTGGTGCTCATGGAGCTCTGCGCTGTGCCCATCGACTGGAAGATGCTGACCACCCTGCGACCCAAGTCCAAGCAAGAGGAGGAGTACTTCAGTCGAATGGTCGAAATGGGAAAACTGGAGCTGAAGACCGAGGCGAGAGACAGACGAGAATTCGCACTCAACAACTGCATCAAGAAGATTAAAAACAAGTCGGGGATTGTGGAAACACGCGTCATCACTTGCGAATCCTGTGGCGAGGAAATGTGCTGGGGTATAAAGTAAAATTTGGCGTAAAAGCCTTTTGATTCCGACATTTGCCTCAATTTGCATATTTGCTCTTTTAGGTAAATCCTGCGGTGACTTCAACTACGATCTGTACATACGCGTAGAGGCTAAGGTACTGAAACCGAAGCCATTGCCTAATTCTTCAAATAAGCCTAAGTTAAATGGACGTAAGAAATCAACACTAGGTGGAGCCAAAGTTAAGGTGAAGAAGTCAACCAGTGCTAAGCCCGCTTGAATTATCCTAACAATATTCCGTAAATACTCGACCTTCATTGATCTACGCAGAACCACGTGCATTTATAGAAAAAATATCAAGATGCAATAAATTGATTTCTAAATATTGGTCATTCATTTTACCCGACAGTATGGCGATTATAAATATTATTTGGATATTCTAGTCAAAACCCCTATGTACTTGGGTATTATAAAGGATTTTTCTTTCAAATACAAATACAAACTAATCAAATTTTTCAAAAAAGTATCCCATTAAATGTCAAAAGCATAATTCAAAGCTTAAGAAAACTGAATAACAACGAAGTTTTAATGTTCTTTTAGAAAGTTCGATACACCAAATATGCTAAAATCCATGCAGAAATATTCAAACCACCAGTGGATCAAAACGGAGAAAGAGTTCAGTCCAAAACACATGTTCAAAACGAAACGAAAACGGCTAAAATATTTAAATTGCCGCCAAGCAACGGAGGCAAATGCCCATTAAGACAACATAAACAAGTCAAGCCAGGCCAAGGCTTGACGGCGACAACGCTGCCAGTGACTCGCTCCGCACTTGCGGCCCACATGCGCGCCGGCCGCTCGCTTGTGCAACTGCTTCTGCAAGTGTATTCGTCCCTCTCTCTCTCTCTCTCTCTCTCTCTCTTGCACTCTTTATCTCTTTCTGTCTCTGTTACTCCGTCAGAACTCAGTGGTTGCTGCACAACTTTAGGTTACTAATGAGCCCGAGATTGGTAGTTATGTGGTTTACTTATGCGAATATCTATTCATGATCAAATTAAAAATGTTCAAAGTGTTCAATTTGTAGAACGACTGCGCTTGATATTTCAGTTTTGTCTGGTATTTTGTTTTGTACTTTGCTCAATGAATTTTTAAACAAAGCAATTTATATCATTTTGCTCTCTGCGAACATGCAGAAAGAACTACTTCCATTTCCGAATTTTTCAGTCGCTAAATCTAAATGCTCATATCGACTTATATGTCTAACTATGCAATTCTCCACCACAAAAAATATCTATATATCTTATGCATATGCGTATTGCCCAAATGGTTACCATTTCCCACCACACCTTTCCTCTACTGCGTCTGACTGCACTTTCAGCAGAGCAGCGATAGCAACAACTGAGATTCAACCAAAACTCAGAAAGTCTGCACTAGGCCTATAAATATACCTATATCACTTTCGGGTCTCTTATAGACGCCAGCAATTACGTGGGCACAGCACACAGCTGCACGTTGTTTTCGTGGTTAAGCGGCGAACACGGCGACAAGAAAATGCATAAAAAGCCAAATAACGAGAAGGTACGACGGCAATAACACTGCGACAGCTCCAAATGAAAACAGCTCGCATCGGAAACCTTATGAAGTCGCAGCGGCGCGTGGACTCGTATTTGGATTTCAATATTTAAAGATGCAAGCTAGATAAACAATCACAAGATATACAAAAGTGAGAGTGACCAAAATAACGCGACGAGTCTCGGCTGGCGGGAAGAAAGTGGCTCAGTTAGTACCGTGTGCTTAGGCCACGCCCCACTGCGGCCCAGCTAAAATTTCGTTTTGATGCTCACAAACAAAAGACTTAGGCAACGAACTTGCCGAGGCATGCAGCATTCCGCAGGCAGTCGCAAGGTCGGGGCTTGTGGTCAACGCTGTCAGCTGATACGCTGAGAAGCTGCGCTGCGCCTAGTGCACTGCACATTGAGGCACAGAGAGGTACGCGCTGCCAGTGTTCAATTACAGTCTGCCATGCAAAAACAATGTTCGACTATTAAGAACAAGGCTAACTTGGCCAACTCGCCGACAAGCTGGCAGCGCCAGTTGATAGACGCCAGCTTCGGGCAGGTCGATAGATGCTTTACGTTCGGCTTACCATGATAACAAATGCCTTACGGGATTCCACACTATATAACATATAGGCTTTAGTACTGTGAGCAACTGCGAATCAATTAGGCTTTGAGCAAGCAGAGCAAGAAGAGGTTCGGTTTCGCTTTCCTGCGGAGCCCAAGTTTCCCACAAAATGAATGAGGCGCTTAACAACTTTCGCCAAAAACGAACAAATCGAAGAGGCTCAATGGAAATTTTCTGGCAGACAACTCGAAGTCAAGGCAGAAGATGCAACAGCAGAGGGGAAAACGCAGTCGGGGCTGAAGGCTGTTATTATCAAATGCTCATCATTAACATTTGCCGTAACTGAGTGAACAGATCTCGGCGTGACGATCAAATTGCAGCACATGTGAACACGTGTGAGCACAAAAACCTCGCTGCTTGTGTTGTTGTCTTGTTGTCTGTTGCGAAAATGAAATTAAGCTAAAGACCGAAGACCGAAGACCGAAGACTGAAGTTGAAGTTGGCAGACTGAAGCTTGCAGGCCCAAGCCTGCCGACTGAAGATTGCTGCAGACAATGCATAGACAGACATGGTCAAATTGCCGCCAGATATGTACATTTGCGAATGGCTAAGATAAAAGCAGAAACAACAGAAACAATATCCATACGGCCCAATGCAAATTTCGAGGCAGAGGCAAACGGCGAGGCGAATTATCGACAGTGAAAGTAAAAGTTAAAGTTATTTTCTTTTGGGCTGTCCAACCGCACTCTCGGCCGGAGGGGAAAGAGCCCGCAGCCAGCAAATGAGATGTACATATTTATGTCTCTGTTTACGTCGCCCTGTCCTAGCCCAACCAATTGATTTCGGTTAGATAAAGCGGACACAGCTGAAGAGGACTGCAGTCGGGTGTTTTGGAATACTCTGCCTGCAATAACACTCCACTTCTCAGTACCAGGACGGATCGATGCAACATGCATTGTCCACGGTACATGTCACTGAGGATAGGCACTCAGTTCTCCCATCGAGCGAGGCAGGTCGAGGCTTCATTCTATTAACCCACTAGCGAGGCGCAGCTGCTGCTTCGCTTTGGAATTGGCCACACCTAAGCAGCGCTGCCTTTCCATTGGCGACTCGGACCCGGACCCAGACGCAGGCCCGTACCCGTACCCGCACTATTACCCGTACCCAGTCGTGACTTCATTTGCCAGCGTTGCGCACGTAACTGCCACATTCTGGAATGCTGTTGTTGTCCCTGTCGCCGTATTGTTGTTGTTGTTGTTGCTGTTGGAAGTGAAGTCGTCATAAATTAGGTGTAGATGGCATCTCAAAGTGCCGTCCCGGCTTCTGCTGCTTCCTTCTCTCACCGCGACTCAAGACGCGACGCGCAACAATATCTGGTGGGAGTGACTGTACCCTCCACGACACACAAAGGCCGGAGCTCGGACTAAGGAGACTATACAATACAAAAACTAAAAGTTTTTTTTCAAGTGGACACAATTGCAATCGTTTCTAACCCGAATTGCTATATGTGAGATTTTACATTGATACATGCCTTACACATTCTATGCGAAGCTCAGGAAAGCTGAGCTTAGGAATGATTAGAAAGTCTTTTATTACATCTCAGTATTACAATTAGAAGGTATTTTAATATAAACTACTGGGGCATCTGAATCCAGTTAGGCGCCATCGCCTTAGGACGGCCTTCGCAATACCTTAAGAAGGTTCCGATCACTGGAATGCCCCCGTCATTTGCAGCTTCGCAAGCTTTACAAGCGCCTCATTCCTAATAGTTTATTGCATAAATGCAGGTACAGAACAATCCAAACGAGACAAGAATCATTGAATGACTGTGTCAGTCCTAAGGAATGCGGCCTTGAGCTGTTGTCGTCGTTGTCGGCAGTGGCTGGTGCTGTGGCTGGGGCCAGGGCTGGGGCAGTGGCGGTGGCGGTGGCGGGGGCTGTTGAGACGTCGTGACTGGTCGCGCTGAAGCCAAAGCCAAAGCTGAAGCTCAAGCTCAAGCTAAAGTCGGAGAGAATAACAATGCGGGCGAATAACAACAAGTACGAGCGGTGGCAAATGCTTTGAGAGTACTAGCAATAAATACTAAGTCGAGGGAACTGGGGAAGAAATCTGAAAAATGAAATCAGAGATCAGAAAATAGCGCAGGTCTTGCGCACAGCAAAACTCGTTTGACGTACACTTTGATGGAGATGAAGATTGAATATCTGTCAGATTCATATATACACACAGTACAGCCGCAGCCGCCATAGCTGGCAATTCTGCTCAAACAATGTACGTCTGGCAACCGCATCGGGACAGGCAACCACGACACGTTCACTTTTATTTTCAGCTTTGAAACCGCAACAACAACAACAAGAGCAACTTGGTGCAATGGGCACAGTACACCAAATAACAAAGATCGAACGTTGTTGGTGCCAATTTGATTGTTGTTCTCTCCACAGAAGGAAGAAACTATAATGAGAACAAACTGAGACAAGTGAAGAAAGTTACAGTCTTCTAACCTGACTACAGGATACCTTGCACATCATTTTAAATATTCTTCTTAATTCTTAAAATTTAATTCGCTCCACAGATGCAGTTTGGTAATTGTTTCTCAAATAAATTCTATTAACGGATTGCAGTTTGTAGCATACTTAAACATTGTGACGAATTCCAATTAAAGATATTTATACTAATCTACGCCGTAATACAAGATAATCTATTTTAAGGACGATAAGCACAACACTCAGAAACGCCCAAATCTCTGGCTCTTTATCCATTCAACCATTGAAAATGTGAACAAATTGTGTATTAAGTTTAAGGCGTCGGAAAGGGGCGTGTAGGCATTTATATATTATTGATCCCAATCAATAACTGTAGGTTGGGGCATGTATGTCTGTCACGTCGCGTTCGGAGTTGGCTTAAGTTAAATGATAAAGCAAGTTTAATAACCTCAACTCCCTACTTTATCGAAACCTTTAGCTTGCAAATGGTGTGCATAATGGCGAGGACTTGGGTAGTCAGGTCTATTCTACTGTTCAGTCCAGCTCTGAAGCCACGCCAGATGCCATTGAACTCGGGTCTTAATTATGCGACTGGAGACCCAATTACATAGTTAAGCAAACAGTCGTTGGTAGAACTGGACTAAGCCTGAATTAAGCAAATCGGCGGCTTGAGTAATTCATTCTCTGATATCTTAAAAAATTCAGCACACTGCGATTGAAAACCAGTTTTCGAAATGCTCAAATGGTCTCTAACAATTTCAATCATGTTGGCCATTTTGCGCGGCTGCCGACGAAATTCGGAACAGTTGTGAGTCGATAACCCGTTTCGTGTTTTGCATGTGAATTCTCGGAGCCCCAAGAAGTCAATAATTTCCTTTATGTTTTTACCTATTTCTTCTTTTTTGTTTTGCTTATGCCAATCAATTTATCAACTCTCAAAAGTGTGTTAGGCGTTTCTCTCTATCTAATCGGATTCGCTAAGCACAGACTGAAGGGTTCAGATGACAGCATCGAAGCATGGTGCTACGTCTTGGAAGTCCATTAGGTATTTAGTTAGCTGCAAACAAGACAAAAGTAAAAGACAAAAGACCAAATTTAACGCGTAATTACAAATGCGCAAAAAGCAAGGCACTGGGAAAAGGGATGGAGGGCATGGGGGATCGGGCAGAGAGCAAGTTGAGCAATCATACGCCACGTTGTGCCCGTGGTACTCGGTGCGCGCAGTCAATAAACCAACGGAAATGGGGCTTCATGTGGGCAGTTCGCGAGGAGAACCCAAGAGGCGAACCGAAAGACCAAGGCAACAAGCGTGATTTCATAATTGGCAGACGGTCGAGAGAAAAGCCAAACTCTGAATAAAGCAATCTCTGCTTTTCTATGCAGGTAAAAGCAGGCATAGTTGATGGAGTTTATAAAGTTGATGCTCATGCTGATGCTGATGCTGACGCTGAGACCGAGGCTATCCGTACATTTAATTAGCCATTTTCACACATTTCACTTTCAACAAGCTGCCAAGTTGTCCGAAATATCTTGGCCGAGGCAATTACTTCAATGAAACGCAAAAAAGCCATTAACGGTCAAGTGTAGGTTGCGGTTGACAAGCCTCTGTGCGTCGCCGTCCATATGTGTATCTCTATCTGCGCCCTCCCCCCTCTCGCCCCGGCTGCGTCTGTCGTGTCCACAGCTTCCTCTGTTCGACTCTCGACTCTATCGGCGCTTGACTTTCAAGTGGCCCATGGCAGTTTCTATTTTTCTCTTTCTTCTCCATGCACTGCCCGGCAAATTGATATTTTGCTCATTTCATTGAACTCAAAAGCTCTGCCCAACATCTTACTTGTCATTGGGTATACTACATTTCCCCCTGACTTTTCAATTAATTTATTGCCGTGAATGCTCACAAATGTTGTGTGCATTTGCTTTCTTTTACTTCAGACTTCACCCTTCTTCATTTACTCAATTCTTCTTGGGCGTGAAGCATTGTGTACCCTTGAGCAAGAAGAAGGACTATATGTAGATATCACACAATGTGTACTAGTTTCGGCTGCACCTAATATAAGTCTTCTGCTTACTAAGTCCAGACTTTTATACAATATCTCACACTATGCGAAGAGACAGTTCAAGGATTGTAAAACAAAACTCGAACTTGTTGCGTTTTAAACTTCTGGTCCTCCGCAAGTGTATATGTACGTAGAGGAATATCAATGTTGGACTTTCATTAAGTATTGCCATGTATTGTGAAAGTCTTTCCGAGCATTCAAAATCTGCATCGAGCGACGTAATTCTTAGACAAAAGCGCATAAAGTATCACGGCTTATTCGGGTGACTTTTACTTTCCTAAAGTGAATGTTGGCTAAAAACAAAAAACTAAAGTAAGATCTTAAATGGAGAGCTAACGCACTTGTGCGAATATGCAAACGGAGCACGCGATTTTCCTCTGCATCTCATCTCTCTATGCTTTAATTATCACAGTAAAGCCAATGACCCAAACTACAGCTGACGTCCCATTCAATTACCGACAACGACGCAAATGGACCATAATCAGCAATACGATGACCGATGTCCGCAAACCACTATCCGTTGTCCGTTGTCCACTGTCCGATTCGTTGGGTTATTAGCCACTTAATTTGGTTTGGCCAATTAAGTCAAATGGATGCTGATTTACGAGATTTTCAAACGCCTTGCCCATGGCGAATTGCAGTTGGATTATGTAACGGAGCCAGAATATGATTGCTACAAGATACCCTATACGAGAGAGTGGCATGAAGAAACTAAATCTATTGGCGGCTACCGATAAAGTGCAGAAATATACGAAATGATTTCAAGAATTATTTATAATCTTATTGTTGCCACAAACTGGTTTCGTGGCTGCCCCCAACAACTCGCAACCTGACTGCGCGTTGCACCGATTCAACTACAACTGAACGAGCTTTAGGTTTTTCCCCATTTTCGCATTATTTTCATTATGCAATCGAAAGCTCGGGTCTATTGAAATGCATAGAATGCGCAAGCTATTTCCAGGGTGTGTCGCACCTGTTTCTGAGCTCGTACTCGATCTCTTTGATTCGATCAGAATCACTTGCTCGACAGGAGTTTCAGCTGAAGTAAACCCAAAGTTGGGTGTTGCGATATACTTGCGGTATTGTTGTGTTATGGTATTGTGCTGCCAAACTATTGTATTTGCACATCCAGCTTGAAATTCCGCACTGTATCCCGCGACACGCGTAACCCGCGCTGACTTATCATGCACCTGGTCAACGCACGGCGACCCACATTCGCGCTTTGTATCTCAGTTTCGCCTTGGGTTCGCACACCGACGAAAACGAAAAGCGGAACGCAAAACGCGAAACATGAAACGTGAAACAGAAATATTGCAAGCGAGAGTTCACACCTAAAAGGCTTTGGCTGCGCTGCAGAGTTAATTGAATTTTCAATGATTTATTCAGAGTGCGCAAAAGCAGGCAGTGACCACACAGGTGCCCCGCAGGTGCCCCGCAGATAGAGCCACCGGCCGACGGACCGATCGACCCACCGTTCAGTCCGGGCCGAAACCCAACCCTGCTAAGCCCCAACCAACTGAAACTGGGAAACAACTTGTGCCAAATTCAATGCAAATCGCATTAAGGAAAGCGTTGCCAACACACAACAACAGAAACAACAGCAACATTAACAAATGTCTGAGATAATTTGTAACGATTTTTGAGCATTCCACAGTTCGGTTTAGTTTTACAGTTACAGTTTAGTTGTACAGCTTAGTAGTAGGTTGTCTTAAGCGCGATTAGCTGATGCAAGCCAAGCGATTTAGCAAACTGAAAGCGCAGCATGCAGATGTCGTTCGTAGCTTATTGAATAGTCTCTGCGGGCCTTCAGCTGCCTTCAACTTCACATAACACAAGTTAACATAGCTAAGATGCGATTGAAAGTATATAATATATATACGCCCAACTATTTGAAGTTAGCAAACCTCCTTTGAATCTTGTAAGCCGATAAAGATCAATAGAAGCCCATAGAATCGAAAGTAGGCGTGGAGAACTATCACTGACACTAGAAGAATTCTTTGAGAAGTAATTACAATAGTGAAATGTTTCTATTCGAAATGTTTCCATTTCTAAAGTAATAGAAAAAATAATAAATAAAAAAAAATGAGTTTATTAATTATCATATAATTTAATATTAATTATATTTTACCCTTACACTCTTCGTTTTTTTTAAAAAAACACCAATTCCATTCCTAAGATATAAATTTGGGATATAAGTTAATATCGTTAATCGTAATATCATATCAGCACCAACTATCGATGGTTCCCCACCTTCAATCGAATGATGAATAAAACCCAATAGAATCCAATAAAATCCAAAACAAAATAGACATAAATAGATTACCAAATAGTCCATCCCCAGGCACAAACAGCAGGTACGAAACAATGAATATGCCTAGTGCAATGTGATTGAAACTGATCGATGGTCAATTGAATCCACTGGAATCCAAAAGGCTACATTAAAATATAATGCATTCCAATGGAACCCAATGGATTCCAAATAATGGGTTCCACTCGCCAATCGCACTTACGGCTCGAACAACTTTCAATGCAAATGGCGCCGTTCGCGGGCAGGTTACCGTTACTAGGCATTGCTCTGCTAAAGGTGGGGGCGGGTGTATGTGGAGGCATGGCACATGGCGCAGAAATGTTGTCAATGTTGTTGCTGCTGTTGTGGTTAAACGAAGCTAAAGTAACTTATGCACTTGCGCACATTCCCAATTAAGTGAAATGCTTATGGACATTTTACATTTTTACCATTTGTTTAGGCTGGGATTTACGCACAGTGTGACAGGTGAGCGGAGAGCTTTACCCTATACGAAAGCACTGAATTGGCCAAGAGCCGAAAATGGTCTCGCTGCACTTATTTTCCCTTTCCCAATAACGTTGGGAGCTTTACGGGCCTTGTAATATGCCATAACTTCTCTGCGAGGTGCTTTGTCAATCTCAATCGGACGAATGGAATTCCTGTTCCAATCCCATTTCCATCTCCATTTCCATTTCCACTGCCAACAAAAACAAGTACAGCAGCAGCAACAACAACCCGTCGAGCGGCAGTTTGTTTTGGCCAAAGTCGAAGCTGTCTTCAAACCTGGCCAAAATGCTGATGAACTTGTTTGCAACGACTGCAGCGGCCAACGCGAAAAGTGAATGGGCAGCGTCAGCGGAGCGGAGTGGGAGGCAATCAGCAACACCACCAGCTCCACCACCAGCACCAGCAGCACCACCAGCTCCACAACCTCCAGCAACTGACGCCTTGGTGCCGGGGGTTGCCGGGCGCTTGTCGCTTTAACAATTTGGCTAAAGTTTAATAAACTTTATGAAATGTTGTCTCGAGTGGGAAATGCAGTCGAGCTACGGCAACTTCGTGCCAACGACTTCAATTTTAGTGACAATGACGTGGACATGGCCCCACGGACAGGGGTGCAGGCCCGGCCAAGAGAGGAGGTGCAAGGAAAACCCATTAAACAGGAAGCGCAACAACATTAGAAAGTCGATGCGTTCAATTAGGAAAAGTCAAAGTACAGAGATATACATATAGCATACGATGTGCTGCCAACAGCAGGCACATTTTGGCGACTCCCAACACTGATCCCACCAAGAGTGGCTCAGTCTACTCCCAGTGCTACGGAGAAAGTGGACAGTGGTGCGGGCTGACGGCCAGGGCTGTCATTATGACCAGGCTAAGAGCCCGGAAGAGCCCGCTAATGGCATACCTAATAGCATATCCTGTGAAAAAATGCTGATCGGGATGCTGCCTATACGGCATTCGGCCTATCAATCCGTAGTAGACCATGTAATTGCCAGTAGACAGAGAATCAGTCTCTCTTCTCAGCGCTTGGCAGCGTCGCTTGTCAAAATGTCTGCCAGCAGATACACTCGAACGTTTTTTACGACCTGCTGGCCATTTTCTATGGGCCAGGCTAATGGCTTTAGCTGCCTTTTGTTCTCCCGAAGAATTGGCCATAATCACTGCGGGTCGTTCTCGGCTCTTAAGTGGCAAAAGCACCGCAAGCCTTTTGCCATGCGAGTATAATGGAATACAGCTATGCGAAATCAAGCACAGGCCCAATAAAACGCCTCAATGATCCGCTGGCACACATGCCAGACGTGCCCAATTTGCATCACTTTTCTCCACGTTATCAGCAAAAAGTACGGGTGAGCATAAGTACAGAATGTGTATAAGCTATGAATATGACAAGATTGCATTTCTATTTCATATCTGTTTTTGGAATAGTTTCGTTTCTTGAGGATTGTTAGCCGAAAAGTTGTCAAATTATCCCAACAACTTTGCCATATAATCAAGAGCCCGACTGCAAGTATTTCCTATTGCACAGGGTAAGAGCTTAGGTATGGAATTTATTAGATCTGACATTAGTTTTTTTTTTATCAATTTTTGATTATTTTATTATTTTGTTTGAATTCTGCTAAACTAATATAGTACCTTATTTTGTACTAGAACCATGGTGTAGAGTTAGTCCCAAAATTGGAAGCAAATAATGTCAGATACATTTAATTTTTTTTTAAGTCAATTATAGATTGTTTTACAATTTCGTTAGATTTACACAAGCCACGTATACCCGGACTACACTTAATTTCATTGGGTAAAGGGTATAATGGCATGAGTTCAATGCACGCAAATCGGATTAGGAAAGAAGTTAAGTAATACCCCATGTAGATAGACTACTCGATAGGCAGGCAGGTAGTTTGACGAACCTCTCGCCGGAGAAAAAGAAGCGGAAACTAAATCCAGCAGAATTGAACGTTCGGAAGACCAAAGAAAGTGCAGCAGGAAAGGTTGGCAAGTCAAGCCAATTGGCTTGAGCGAGCCGATCCCGACTGAAGTGGCTGTATGTCAAACAATCCAAAGGGATATCCCTTGTCTATATACATACTATATACAATGTATAAATGTTATAGACAATATAGCAAAAATTACACGAGATTGCATTCAACTCTGAAGGGAAGTACTTACCTTCTGGTTATATTTGCAAATCGTTCAGTTTCGGCGATGGTAAATCCAATTGAAGGTACAGTCGAGCTGTCGAGCAGTGGAGCAGCTGTTAACACTTTACACTTGGCACACACATCAACTGTGCAATTATCTTTCAACAATTTATGTCGGATTTGTTTTCTTGATTTTCAACCATTTGTCAAGCAAATGTCAAGACACGCGCAGGCGTTGCGAGCTCTGCGTTGCGAGCCTGGCTTGTAGCAGCGGAGCTTGGCCAAAATCTAGCAGCAAGTTCTCTGAACCGAACGCATCGAAGCTCAAAAGTAAACTGACCTGACGAAGCTTGTGCAAACGTGTTTCTTGCTCAACGTGAGCGACGCGAGTGCGAGAGCTTCCGCAGAGCTTTGAGAGTAGCCGAGTACACGCTTACGTCATACGTAACGAGACACGTAAGGGGGTACTACTACACGTGACGTAAGGTGAGTCTTGGAGCGGGATAGACGTACTTCTCGAAGTATAGCGCCTAATAGAGAGAGTTTAAACCTCGTCGCAGCTTTGAGTGCTTTTGTAGTAGTTTATATTTTATTCATAAGTTTTGCTCTATTGCTTTGGAGTTTACAAAATGTTAAAGAAAATACTGTGTAAAGCTCTCGAACGAAAATGTGAACAATTTTGCTGCTGCGGTAATTGAATTGAATTGTAAACAATTGCAATCTGGACATTGGTTTCATAAAAAAATGCGCTGCACTTTAAATTGCTGGATAAAATATATGTGTGTGTATATATATAATACCAATAATATCAGTTACCATCAGATGTCTAGACGTTAAGTAAAATGCCTCTGTTTCCTAACGCTTACTTAGTTAAGTGAGTAATTTGGTTAAGTTTTGAATTTGCGTTCTCTCTTAGCATTCGTAGGACCTTCGTTTGTCGTCTTGGGTTTTCTTCACTCTCAACATAGGTTTGCTTTTGCAACTACAATTAATAATTGAATGCAGCCCGCCTCTAGGCCTGGCCCAAATCATCCACTGCCAGGGCGCACAGCACGAACATGATGCCGGCGCTGAGCAGTGCGGTCACCGGCACGGTGACTATCCAGGCATAGGCTATGTTCCGGAACAAATGCCAATCGACGTTGCCATCCTCCATTGGTGCAGCTTCCGCCTCCGCCTCCGCCTCCTCCCGGTGCTGCTGATCCACTTGCTGTTGGCCTTGCTGTTGCTCCTGCTGCTGCTTCTGCTTTCGGCCCGCTGCACTCACATGGCCCACGAAGACCACCGAGCCGACCTTGCAGTGCGTCGTCGAAATGGGCAGTCCAATCTTGCTGGCCAGCAGAACGGTGATGGCCGCGCCAATTTCAATGGTGAATCCACTGGAAAAGAGAACGATATGAATACTGCAGCGTGCCATGCAATTGAGCTTTCTCTAGCAACTACTAACGTCGATGAAGTGATCTTAGTGAGATCGTTGCCAATGGTCTCAATGACTCGCCGTCCCCACAGCCAGAGGCCCACAGAGATGCCGACGCCACCGTAGATAAGAATGTATATAGGACTCTCGGCCTGCTGCATCACCGAACCCTCGCGGTAGATCATATAGAGGGCAATCAGTGGACCGATGGCATTGCTGACATCATTGCCACCGTGAGCAAAGCTGCCAAAGGTTGCGGTCAGGATCTGCAGGAAGGAGAAGAGCATGGAAATCTCCTGAGTTTCCTCACCGCTACTGGCGCGTCGACCGACCACACGCTTAAACTCGTCCTCCTGCTCATTCAGTGCGTCCTTGCTCTCGATAAGCGGCACTTTGCTCGAGTTCGGCGACAGCGTGGAGCTGATCATTAGATCGAGACTGCCGCCACTCTCCACCACTTTTAAATTATTATTGGTGGTTGCATTGGCGCCAGCTGTGCCGCTGGCCACAAGTTGTTGCTGCGGTCCTTGGCTCTGCCCTTGCCCTTGCTCTGGCTGCTTGTGCTCCTCCTTGGAGAAATACTCGGGAAGCTTCCGTCGGCTTTGCTGCTGCTGCTGCATCTGCTGCTGCTCGTCAATGTAGTTCAAGCTGGTGACCGTCAGATCAGGGTTGTCCAGGCTCGCCTTGCCGAGTAGATCCTCCGCCTTGCGTATCAGCTCCGGGTTGATCTTGTAGTCCTCAGCAGCAGCATTGTTATTCTTGGACGAGAGGCCAAAGGGTGCCAGCTTAAAAGTCTTTGGCGAATTGTCGCTCAGCGATACCAGCTCGGTAATTTCGGCTATAGCCGGCAGAGGTTTCCCCTCGCTCACCAGCGATAGTGGACGGCGCTTCTTGGGACTGCCGGAGGGTGAGGATTCTGTGTGGGACATTAGAGCTTGAGTCACAGGAACAGATGCGGCGCAAGACTCCATCACTTACCCACGGAGTCCTCGAAGTTGAATTTCACTGGATTGTGGGCGCGCAGCTTCTTGGAGATTGTGCGTCGTTGCAGCGGTACCACCACCAGCTGCGTCAGGAGTGCCACCACCAGAGACAGGCCAACACTGCCACTTAACGCTATCCACGCCGGAATATTATCCATATAGAGCACTAAGGTATGGGATAGCACCATGGTTAGCATATATTCAATTGAAGGACACAACTTAGGGTAACTTACACTTGGGTCCATCTAGCACCACGCTGATAACATTGATGAAGAACGTAACGCCATAGAAGATCGGCAGTGACCGAAAGCCCGCCTTTAGCGGGTCCTTGGCGCGCAAAATGAAACGCCGTATGGCCAGAAAGAGAAGAATACTGACCACACCACTCAGTACCGGGGAAATGAACCACGAGCCGACAATGGTGCCCAGCGTGGACCACTTCAAGCCCTGCATGCCGCGCGCGACCAACGAGAATCCAATCGTGGAGCCAACAATGCTGTGCGTGCCCGAAATGGGCAGCTTCAGAAACGTGGCCACCAGCAGCCAAATGGCGCTGCTAGTCAGCGCGGCCACGCAGCCCAGCATGAGCACATCCTCAGCACCCTCGTACAGGCCGACCTCGAGGATTCCCTTGCGCATGGTGTCCGAGACCTTGTAGCCTGCGAAAGAGTACGAACCAGTGGTGGTTCATGTAATCTTCTGGGAAATGGTAATAGAAGGCATTTATCTGTGCACAACTTACCAATGAGAACAGCTCCAGAGATCTCACAGATGGTGGCCAGAACACAGGCTTGGCGTATGGTCAGAACGCCGGAGCCCACGCTGGTGCCGAAGGAGTTGGCCACATCGTTGGCGCCGATTCCGAAGGCCAAGACGAATGCAATTAAAAAGCCGATTACGACCATCCATAGCAAATCAGGGGAAAAGCTCTCCATAATTGTTTGTGTTTAGTTGCAGTTGTGGTTCTTGCAGTTACCGTTGCCGTTGCCGTTGCCGTTCGTGTTAGTCGAAAGAGAATCAAATAAAAATCCTAGCCACACCCTCACTAGTTTCCCAACGTACTGAACTAAACTAAGTTTCTATGGTATGCGGAGACTATCTGTGTGCTTCTGGGAAATCAAATACTGGAATCGATTGTGCAGAAAACAAAACTTTTTGGACAAAATATAAATACAAATACACTACAATAACAAATGATACACGAAAAAAATCTTAATTAGTAATTGAAAAATTCTTTTCAAATATTTTCTAAACAGCCATATTTGCGCTTAGACTTCATTGTTGTTATTTTCATAATGAAAATCGAAGTTTGCTCGCGTTGTGGGGCTTCTGCTGAAAAATCTCCCTGAAAACGGTTGCAATCCCGGACCCCTGGGGTTGCCTTTGAGCCTCTGAAGCTGCGCTGAAACTTTGCTCAGCTGCCTAAAAGTATGCGAATGACTGGATTCTCCGAAGCCAACTCTGAGAATCTGAGAACCTAGTGCTGTGCACTGGAAACGAACAACAACAGATAAAGGTAATTGGTAACTTGCGCCTCTCTTCTTTCCCCTTCGAATCTTCCTGAACCCCAAAAGCCTTTAATCCTCAAGAGATCCAATAATGGTTTCTTTCAGTTGATGTGTGGGACTAAGCGGCTTCACGAATGGATGTTGTTGTTGATTGAGTGAAGTCAGCTAGCTTTGTGTCAGTTGTCGCGATCTCGAGAAGTTTCTTGTTATGTTGAGTAGGAGCAGATGCTCGTCGAGTTGGTTAACTGCGGAGAGAGGGGAGACTAAAGTGTAAGTTTAATCAGCGCTTGGAGGCCTTAGGGCACAGTTTGCGCACCTGACGTTTAGGACAGCATATGTGTTTCCACGTCATAGAGATTATCAGCATGTCTGCAAGTAAGATGGAAGAAATATATCAATATATTAATATATCAGTTTGTTTGTAGATTAACAATTCCACACATCCGAGTCGAGTGCAATCGTACAACGAATTCCAGCCTTCGCCATTTCCGAGCCGCTGTGGCCTTCGCAGGTCTCTGATTCGCATTAGGTCTGAGTACTTCCGAGTCAATGGAACTGAACGTAAACATTGCAATTGCTTAAATTGCACCAATTTTTGTAAGTGCGAGTGTTTTCAGCTCTGGATCCCGCACAACCTCCGCGGGGTTAATTTCGTCAGAGTCGAAAGAATATAAAATCGAGTTCATGCCCGTAATTTGTCGCATTTGTTGTTCTAATTAATAAAATGATCTTCATCTCAAACTCTCTACCCCGATCTCCCAGCTGCATCCACATTGAAGTCAATAGATCACATGCAATCTAATAACGTTCATTTTGACAGTTGGCAGTTGGAAAAGGCTACTCAAAGGCGTACTCAACGGGGAGATACAGTAATAGTACTGTTATGCACAAGCTCTGACATTAATGCATATACATATGTATTACATAGGGACTAAGTGATGTTTTTTTTAAATAGTTTCTGTTTTTTAAAACTAAATATTTTCAAATTTTGAAACCATTCTTCAGAAAGGTAAGGGAGTCACAACACCGTTTTGAAGAATCAAAAAATTGAAGGATATTTCAATATTTATTTCTATTTTCGAATATTTTCGAATATTTACTTCAATTTCTAATAAGCAAGTTTCTTTGGCGGCAACGTCCTGCTCATTCGCACAAAACTTCTGTCCGGAAAAAAATCACAACCCTTTTACTGGGAGGCAGAAGTCAAATGTGGAATACTGAGAGTGGAATTTTATTTTATAATATTTTTAATTATTGTGACTTGTTTATTAATCTCAATGGAAAAATTTCGATCTTCAAACTAAACACTCGGACAGCATTATTGGGCAATTAAAAGAGTCCTGGAGAGCCCCTTCAATGCGAATGAAGCTAAATCACAAATTTATATGTATCAACCGATAACTTGCCAAGGCAACAAATAATTGGTGTAATTTCAAATAAGTCGACAACAAATTGAAAGTATTTATTAGATGTAGCTGACTCTTGCAGTACGGACTGCACTGTTGTTGGCTGGTATCCATGCAATTAAAATAAAGGATGTTTGTAATTTTCTTTCTTACCCTTACATGTCTGCCCGGGCAGGGCTAGCAACAGGGGCAGGAATGTCGGCAGGTGGCCACAGTTGCAACTGGCGTCGATGGCAACCTTGACATTGTCGATTGCCATCTGAGAACTGAATTTAACCCGAGTATATTGATTAAATCTACCGCATTCATTCACCAGGCCGAAGAGGGCGCATGGTAGGCGGGAGGGGGTTGGACAGAACCCCCTTCCGACTTTCCAGGGGAGGATTTTGCAATTCCATCAAGTTCAAGGCTTCGCCTTAGTTCGCCGGAACACGTTAACTGCCAGCGAGTCTGTCAGTCTGCCCAACTGTGCCCAGCCAAGTGTTATTCTCATCCAAAACAATACTGTGCCACTGTCGGACTGTCGGTCAGTCGGTCCGTCCGTCCGCCCGCCTGCCTGCCTGTCTGTCAGTCCGACAACAAAACAATTAACAGGCACGTGCAACAGCAACAGCAAAGCGAGAGATCTTGAAGCAATTAAGCGAAAACCCACCACCGAAAGCGGCTAAAAGTTTTGGGCGAATTAAAACTAAAACCAGCAAAGGCATTCGACTGCTAGATACCTGGTACCGTGACTTCGTGCTGATCCTATGATCCTATTACTATTATATGGTACTTTTTTAAGCTATTTGTAGCATATATAGTAACTCGATTTCGATGAAATCTGAACATCAACATAATAGAGGTTGAGTCTGAGCTCGAAAATACACGTTTATAACTGATATAATTATACACAATTCTATATATACGTATATATATTTGTCCCGCTACAAAAGGGACCAGCGGGGAAAGTGTACGCACGTATCTGTATCTAGTTTACCAATGTATCTCTTTACCTTTAAGTATGGGCTTAAAAATAACCACAAATAACAACAAAAGCAACATTATCAGCACACACTTTGGGCACACACACATGCACGCACACACACGTACATCCGTGCATAATTAATCTACATACTCGAAGCGAGGAGCAGCCTGGCAACAAAGAGAGCAGGAGAGCGGGCAGCAGGAAGGCCTACGCTGGGAGGAGCTGCACAACAAACACAAAGAGAAGGGAGAGAGCGGGACAGATGCACTGCTGTGACAGACATGTCCAATAAGATCCAAACATTATCCGAAAACAGGAACTCAGGCAACTTATTGCTAACTGTACCTGGCCAACACCTTGAAATTGCAATTGAAGTGCGATTATAGGTTATGGGCCTGTCGAACCTCGGACTTCTTTGTTCCAATGTGCGCGCATGTGTGTGTGTCTGTCTCTGTGTGTGTGTGTGTGTGTGTGTGTGTGCGAGTCTGTGTCTGTCTTCTGCCTGGCATGACCTTGCAAGGGTTGCTTCTAGCGCCGCTTCCAATCGTTTTGTTTATCCATGATATCATAAGAACGTGCAGAAATTATTGCCTGCCTGCAATTGAGAAAATAGCACACTCATGCACTCACGCACACACACGCGCACATGCCCACATTCCCGTTTGACGCAAGGAAACAGCACGAGTTACACAGTCACACATGCATGTGCATGTGCATGTGCGTATGTGTGTGCCGCTGTGTAAGTGCGTGTAATTCTCCGCTTCGCTCTGGAAATAAGCCGAAAAGGTTTTCTAGCCACTGCCTGGCAGCAGCCTACAGTTTGAGGGTCAGGCGTTATCTGCTGTATGTACTTTGGGAACATTTTGTACTTTTTCGCTGTTACTCCGACCTTCGCTCGGGCTCTATGCGTGGTCACACGCCGAAACCTCGTCCAATAAGAAGCGAGGACTTCAAACTTCGAAGACGGGCAGTCGCTTTCAAACCCTACGAGCAACACCGATGAACTTCGTCCCTGTGGGATGTGGGACGAGCGAGAGCGAGAGCGAGCGGGAGCTATGAAGAACGAGAAGGGCGGGGGAGAGCACGCGACTGGCTGTTTTTGTTGTTGCTGCACAGCTGCTGCGACGCAGCAATGACGACAACAGCAGCAGCAGCAGCAACAGCAACAACAACGAACTAAAAACAGCTGCACGTGCCAACAGTGCATGCCAAACTGTGGTCGCTAAAAAGTTGCGCTGCTTCCAGAAAAAACTCGGATCTGAAAACTGTACAGACGCCGTTGAAGTGGCACACTCTGGATATAGCGTAGTATATAGTATTTTCGGTTGCAGTAATCCGCTGGGCCACCCGCTGGCATCACTTATTGATTTTTCTAGGCGTTTGTTCTTGCTCTTGTTGTTGGAACCAATTGTAACGCCTGGAAAATATTGGCAAAAGTACATATTGACCACGCACACACGCATGTATACACACACGCGCACACCCACACAGACTCCAACGGAGAAGACGGGCAGACAAGGATACGCACGCTGAAAAAACACGCGGCGCCAGCAGGACTACGCGAGGATACACAGAGGCACAGAGGCACATAGACGCACACGCACACGCACACGCACACGCCCACACCACACACGCTTACGGTTCTTGGGGCCACTGCGGTTGGAGTTTTTGGCCGGGTTCACGGCGAGCTTCTGCTGGACTAGGCCAGTTTGAAGCAGTACTAGTCTGGTACTCACTTGAATAGCAGCACTTCTTCAAATTTCAATCAGTTCGGTGAAAAATTGAAGCACGTCGAAGGCGCGCGCACTACTACGACCACCGGTTTGCTGGGAATGACGATATGTGCTGCTATCGATAGCGCGATATCCGCGGCGAGCCTATCGCTCTGGCTGTTAACATAATGTTAACGCGCTCGCGCCTCCACTGAGCAAGCGACTGCGCCGCACTTTATCGTTATCGATTTGTCGCACTGCGTCTTCGCTTTGTTTTCCTTTTTGATTACAACAAACCAAAATCGTGACACTACAAAAACGTTCAGAAAATCCCAAGCAGGCAAACGAGCTGTGTCGCAATGTTCCACTTTAGTGGCTTCAACATGATGTTCCCAGACGGAGGACGCAGCTTCCAAGCGACCTACAAGTGCTTCTCGGTCTCCATGCTGCCGGGCAACGAGCGCTCCGACGTGGAAAAAGGCGGAAAAAGTGATTTAAGCCATCCTCAATGTCGCACTCATCATTCGCCACTAACCCAACACACCACATCTCTCTCCCCGCCGCAGTCATCATGCCTCCCTCGGCGCTGGACACGTTGACACGCCTGAACGTCGAGTACCCGATGCTCTTCAAGCTCACCAACAAGAAGAAGTCACGCACGTCGCACGCCGGAGTCCTCGAGTTTGTGGCGGACGAGGGAAAGTGCTACCTGCCCTACTGGATGATGGACAACCTGCTGCTGGAGGAGGGCGACATTCTGACCATCGAGAGCGTGTCCCTACAGGTGGCGACCTTCTCCAAGTTCCAGCCTCACAGCACGGACTTCCTGGACATCACCAACCCGAAGGCCGTGCTGGAGAACGCGCTGCGCAACTTCGCCTGCCTGACCAAGGGCGACGTCATCGCCATCAAGTACAACAAGAAGGTCTACGAGCTGTGCGTCCTTGAGACGCGCCCCGGCAACGCCGTCAGCATCATCGAGTGCGACATGAACGTGGAGTTCGAGGCGCCAGTGGGCTACAAGGAACACAGCGACCAGCAGCCGGCGACCCACCCAGGCGGCCAGGCCGCCGCCAGTGGCAGCGAGGCAGCTCCCGGCGCGGCTGGCGCTGTGCTCGAGGAGGTGGTGGAGACCTTCAAGGGGTCCGGCGTGCGGCTAGACGGCAAGAAGAAGAAGGACGGACAGCTGGAGACGCCGGTGATGAAGAAGCTGCTGCCACGCGGCGTGCCCGACTACGACTTCCAGTTCGGCCTGCTGCGCTTCGACCGCAGCATCAAACCCATCTGCGACCGCGCCCAGGAGGAGGCCGAGGCGGAGGCGACCGGCGAGGCCGGCCCCGACGCGGACAGCTTCCACGGCACCGGCTTCTCGATGAAGAAAACGCGCAAGTAGCGTGTGGCACGTAACGTGTAGCGTGTAGCATGTAAATCTCTAGTTCGTTTAATAAACATAATCGAGGGGAACGCAACCTACAGATGGAGCGTCAGCTTTATCTCCTGCTCCTTGGGGGCGGGCGCGGGCTTTATGGTGGTCATGGGCGGCAGGCGGCGAATCTTGCGGCCGTGCTTGCCCTCCTTACGCTTCCACAGCCCGGACCTAGGCCGGTTGCCCAGCTGGCGCATGCGTTGCGCGCTGCCCACGTGCTCCTTGTTGTGCTCCACGTTGGAGAGGCGCCCCACGGTGGCCATGCAGGTGCGATCGAAGGCGAACTCCCGCTTGGAGGGAAGCTGCACGACTACTTTGTCGGCGAACTTGCGTAGGATTGTGCCGAAGGTGCCTGCGGCGTGGATCAGGTGACAGGGCTGGCCGGGGTTCTTCTCCAGGCAGTGGATGCGCGTGTTCACGGGCAGGGCGCCCAGCGGGTAGGCGTCGCCTTCATTCGGCCGCACTGTGGGGGAAGGGATGGTAAGGCGTAGCTTATGTAGAGTATATCAGAGATTGGAGCGAGTGAAGAGCTCACCCGGAATGCGTGGAATGACGCGCGACGTCTTCAGTATGTCGCCCTCGCGCATGTTCTCAGTGGCCAGTATGTACTTGAGTTCGTCGCCGACGGCAACCAGCGCCACCTTGGCCGTGCGACAGCCATCGCGGAGCACCTCCAGAACGCGCTCCTCCTGGGGCGACCCCTCGCTGGGTCCGTCGCGCACCCACTTAATCCAGCGGTACTGCTGCTTGATGCCGCCGCCGATGCCCTTAGCCACCATGCGACCCGACACCGGGTCGCGTCCGGCCAGGTGTGTGATCTTCAGGGGCTCCACCGTGTACTCGTCCGGGAAGTGGACAGTGCGGCGGAACTGCTGTCCGGCGCCCGGCTTGGGCTTCTCGACGATTTTCGTTTTGGATCGCAGCTGCTGCAGCGCGGCGACTGCGCCACGCTGTTGCGGCTGCAGGCTGATAGTGCAGTGGAACAGCAAGCGCGTGAGACTCTGCATTGCGCACGGGTAACTCAGAAAGAAGAAAATTTTTGAAATCTGAAACTTGTTACAAAACGCTTCGCTGTGCGTAGTTAACAGAGCAGCTGTTTGCGTATGTGTGCGTGGACAGTGTGACCAGCTGCGATTCTGTTAATGGAAATGAAATGAATGAATACTGCAGGGCTGGAGAGAAGTCCGGCTGTCTTCTTCTTTGTCGTCACGTCGTGTGGGCAGCTGCTGCGGAGCGCGCTGCAAGCAAATAAGAATTGAAAAGGCAAGAAAACCGCATAAAATTTGTAAAAAGTGCTCAAAATAATCGTAAAGTAAGGTTCAATCTAAGGTGTACATAAGTAAAACAAAAATTATTGCATTCAATTGCCAGCGAAAACAGCGGAAAAAAGGTACGAAAAATAATAATAAACAAGGCAAGACGAACGAGCCGATAGAAAGAAAAATAATATACACACACGCAAACATGGTGTTGATACACGCTTACACACAATCACACACACACACACACACACGCATACGCTCAGTGGCGAACGAACTGCACGAAAAAACGTGTTGTGTGCTAAATTTTCTGTGCAAAAAATAGAAAACGCAAAAACAAAAAGAGGCCTGAAGCGAAGTAATAATAATAATAGGCGAGAAACAAAAACAGATCAGTTTGATAACGGAGCAACTAAATGCAAATGTAACAACAAATACAACAACAACAACAACAACTAGATGTACGTCCCACAAGTAATTGTTGAGTAAATGTGAAATATACATTTTGGTGTTTTGGAACATGTTTTAAGTGATGTGCAAACGTATGTACGCACCTACGTATATAGCTGAGTGTGTGCGTGTGTGCTTGTGTGTACCCTTAACTGTGTGTATAAATTTTGGTGTTAGGTGGAAAAAGCGGGCGGCAAAGTTTACGCAATCGCCAACGAACCAACGACACAATGTACAAACATACATAAATATACTTCTGTATGTATATGTATATACGATGTATGTATATGCGGCGTACATTGTGAAAAGTGTGCTTTCTGTGTGTTTACGCTTTACGTCTGTCCTCTGTCCTTTTGTCCGCAGTCGGCGGAATGAGTGAGAAAAACAAGACATATTTACATTTTTCACATGCACACATACAGACATACCTACATTCAAACAGACACACACAGGGGTATGCGCACATGTGTATGTACATATGTACGCTTGTATGGCAAGCAGGTGGAGTCGGGTCGACGTCGTTTGTTTTTGATTTTTTTTCGGCCCCGTTGCTAGCTGAAAATCAACGAGCGGCATTTTTACGCATTTTCAATATGGGCATATACGTCTGTATGTGTGCTTGTGTGCGTGCATGTTCAGTTCGTGAGTGCTTGTTTATGTATATACATGCACGCACTCTCGTGCTAGTGTGAGTGCGAGTGTACATTGCATGTGTGTGTGTGTGTGTTTTGATGTTTTTATTTATTTATTGTGTTTCTGTTTTGCTTGTGCGAAGCAACAGCAGCGTAGCAGTGACCTAACAACGTATGTGTGAGTGTGTGCGCTTCGCTTCGTATCGGTGTGCGTGTGTGTCTACATATTGATTCTTCTCTCTTGTATGCTCGCTTTTTCTCGTATTTATTTTTATAGCATTTTATTTACGTTGTTGTTCTTGTTTTTGTTCGTTTTATTTTGGTGTCGTTTTGCATGCTGGCGCATGCAAGCCGATTGATTCAATGTGAGCCAAGCCATGTGGGGCTAGGCGCCTCTCTCCAGGACAAATGAGTGCACAAATGTACAACTTACATACTCGTGACTAAGTATGTACGTTTGTGTGATGTACACGTTTGTGTATGCACTACATATGATTGCCGTGCCAGCCAAAAGCAAATGAAGTCGCACTGAGCACGCTACGCGAGCAGAGTTGCCAACACAGCTTAATAAGCTTATTGGCAAAAATCGTACGGCCAGAGTTGCCAACTGCACGTGGCGTGCACTCATATGACGCTCTCGGTGTGCAAAGTAAAGCGCAAGCAGTTTACAAAAGTATAAACATTTATCTGAGGACACATGCATTGCAAGAGGCCTGTGAAATTGGCCAGAAGTATATGCATATTTTCGGATTTTCAAGGCGTCGAGGTAACCATGTTTTCATTTGGCGCAGTTGGCAACACTGACGCCACAAAACATTCGCCGAACTGTTAACCATAAACATTTTGATACTGCAGAACGCGTTGCGCGCGCGTTCACCAATTGAAGACATCAACTCCACGTTGAGCGTGCAAGCCCGCTCAGGCCTGCAGATTTGCGTGTAACTGTGTAACTCTCGAGCCGGCAACGGCTCCAATTGAGAGTATTCTCCGTCTTCCTTCTCCGTCTGCTGCCCGGGCAAGTTGATGCCGCATACGGAGTGAGCGCACGCGCGCATAACGCCTCTCCTAGCGCATTGTGTTTTGCCATAAGGCATGCTTGTGCCAGTGTGCGTGTGCGTGTGCGTGTGTGTGTGAGTGCGAGTGTGAGTGTGTGCGCGGTCGTTTACTCACGTAGTGCCGCAGTGTAGTAGTAGTAGTGTTATTATTGTTTTTATTGTTGTGACAGTTGTTTTTGTTTTTGCTTGTTGCCGAGTGCGAGTAGAAGCTACGTACGTGTATGTGTGCATGTGGTAGCAAAACAAGTAAAGCAAGAGCTAAAAAAGAAACGAAGTGTAAGTACAATTGTTTTTATGTACATATGCATGCATATACGTATATACGTGTGTATGTATGCATAGCAGGAGACGGAGACTTAACTGCGAACCGTCTGCGAAAGAGTGTGATGGAAATACACACATAAGCACAAGTATGTATGTATTTTGCAAGTGAGTGTGTTTTCGGTTGTGGCTGACGAAAAACCTTGGGCCTAAAACTAACAAAAGCGCGTGAAAAGCTGCACAAACAAATACAATTAATTAAATTCCTCGATTCGTACATGTGTATGTATGTATGTCTTTTGTGTGAGACACACAAATTTTGTCAGTTCAATTTGCAATTGGCTTTAGCGCTTCTCGCGCAGAAAGACAGATTCGAAGAAAACGAAGGAATAAAACGAAAACAAAATAAACAAAACAATGCACTGTGGCTGTGCGTATGTGTGTGTGTGTGTGAATTTGTCGGTCCCGAGTGCCCGTGTGTGTGTGCATTTTTTGTTTAATTACACTGCATACTAGCGAGTGGAAATAATAATAATAATAATAATAATAACACTAATAACAATAGTAAAAATTATCTTATATACAATCGTAAATGTTTCTGTCAATTTTCAGTTGAAGTACAACAGCAACAACAAAAGCAGGCAGCGTGCAAGTGGATACCTTTCAATGGCCGCCACTACAACAACAACCACAACTCTTGCGACAACCACCAACATAGCGAACAACAACAACAGCGGCAGCGGCAACAACATCCACAGCAACAACAACAATCACATAGTAACGGTGCACACCGTTCTGAACACGCCCACTTCTGCATCTGGCGCTGCCGACGCGGCAACTGTTGCCATAGCCAAGGACATGCTGCAACTGCACCATGGCGCCGCCGCAGCCTTAAACAACAACAACAGCAATAGCAATAGCAACAACAGCAATAGCAACAATAACAATAGCAGCAGCAACAGCACAGCCTCCGAATTAGCCAACAACAACAACAATAGCAACAACAACAACAACTCAGCACACCACCCACCTGCCCATGTAGTCGTAGCCACCAGGTCGAGCTCCCCGCCGCCGAGTGCAAACGCGAGCGCGAACTCGAATGCCTACGGTGTGCTGCGCTTCAACGAGGACCTGCTCTACATCACCGACGATGTGACTGTGATCGGACGCAACTCATCCACGTCTCTGGTGCACTTCAACGTGGCCGAGAACAACCTCGTCTCGCGTAAACACTTTCAGGTGCTGTACGACTCGGAGCGACGCGCCTTCTTCGTGCAATGCCTCAGCAAGAATGGCATATTTGTGGACGACTTTCTCCAACGACGGAATGTGGATCCCCTGCGGTTGCCGCAACGGTAAGTCTGGTCTAGATTAGTTCGGCCGTAGCTGGTGCACGACTTAGCTAATCCTCGTTCCTTGCTTCCAGCTGCTTCTTTCGCTTTCCCAGCACCGAAATTCGCATCGAGTTCGAGAGTTTTGTGCCGACGCCGTCGGATATTGCGCCGGATGCGACGCCCGCTCTGAATAGCCAAGCGGCGGTAGCATCGGCTGCTGCCGTTGGAGCGGCTGGTGCTCACGTGATCATAACGCCGCCGCCGCGCGATGAACTGCATCATCACAGCCAGCAGCAGCCGCAGCAGCAGACTGCGCACCAACTGCAGCAGCAGCAGCAGCAGTCGCTGCCGTCGCACCAGCCACTCCCACACACACCGCACCATCACCCGCTTCACCACACATCCCTGCAGCAGCAGCAGCGTCTGGCCGGCGCGCCACCCACAGCATCCCACCTCTTACCTGGCGCTGCAGATGGAGCCGCCATCTACTCACCGCTCAAGATTTCAATACCCAAGAAGGAGCAGAAGAGCCCCTATCTGTCACCAACTGGCAAGTGGAATTCTATTTCAAATGCGTCTGAACTGCACTGGGAATGACTCGAGCTTGGGGCATGTGCTAGGCAGATATGATAGGATGTAGTCGTGTAATTTGACATATATATGTATAATACACAGAGAGGTGTGCTCTAGGAAGAGGAAGCTAGTATTAGCCCAGTGCAAAGATGAGATCAAAACAAAGAACTATGTTTTTCCGTTCCTTTCAATGAATGTAACAAATCGTTTTACTTCATGTCTTTTCGTGCAGGTACAATAAGTGCTGCCAACAGTTGTCCGGCTAGTCCACGCCAGGGTTTCCACCAGAATCAAACCAATAGCTACAACAATTACAGCAACAACAACACGGTAAGTACGGCGATGTGCGCTTCTTGGATGTGTGGAGTGTGGATCACTTAAAGTAATTCCTGTGCTAATTCAACACTTTCAGCAGGATCTATTCCAAACACCGTCTACAGCCAGCTATAACCATAATGAGAAGCCGCCGTATAGCTACGCCCAGCTGATTGTTCAGGCCATATCAGCTGCTCCCGACAAGCAGCTGACCCTCTCGGGCATTTATTCGTTTATTGTCAAGCACTATCCGTACTATCGTAAGGAGACCAACAAGGGCTGGCAGAATTCCATACGTCATAATCTCAGTTTGAATAGGTCAGCAGCTTTGTGATCACCGATGGTAATTTCCTTGTAACCGAAATCTATCTGCAGGTACTTCATCAAGGTGGCTCGCTCCCAGGACGAGCCCGGCAAAGGCTCCTTCTGGCGCATCGATCCGGACAGCGGGGCCAAGCTGATAGATCACAGCTACAAGAAGCGTCGGCAGCGCAGCAGCCAGGGCTTCCGTCCGCCATATGGCATGCCGCGTTCGGCGCCTGTTTCTCCCAGTCACATGGGTAAGTTGGCGTCGATGTCAGAGATATTCCCGATCTGCATATTGTATCTGAGTTGGTCTCACGCCAGTCCATTCCTTTCTTCTCTTTGCAGATAACTCACGAGAGAGCTCACCGCTTCAAGACATTGTGCTGCAATCGGCTCCTGGCTCGCCTGGCATGTCCCTCGAGCAACGCGCCGCTGATGCTGGTAAGGAGTAAGATAATGCTAGCGAGCTCACAAGAACAGGAATGACTTTGAACTAGAGAACAATAGTTATCAAGTCGCTTATGTAGAAATCCGAAAATGTTTAGCTAATCATTATGCACTCTTCTCCTTTACAGAAATTATCTACACCTCTCAGAATTCACACCAGCAACCACCACAGCAGCAGCCGCAGCCGCCGCAATCGCTGGCAAATAATTCCAATCAATACAAGTAAGTCCAAACGGGGAGATAATAGCTACCAAGTTGATGTCATTCTGTTGAAAATCCCTTGCAGCAGCGGCAGTCCGTACTATGTATCCAATCAGAATGCTGGAGTTGCCGTACAGCAGGCGCACGTAGATGGCGGAGGCGGTGGCGGCGTGGGCGCTTTGATTGCCCTCAAGCGAAACCACGTGATGGCCGTGTCGCTGCCGGCTGCCTCAACGCTACACCAGCAGGCGCAGCAGCAGCAGCCGCATCCAGAGATTATTTACGAGGAGCTACCAACTGACTACAGCGGCCACATGGAGGCGGGCGAGGAGGAGTGCATTGGAGCGGACGCCACGACGTCCAAGCGTCCCAAGTACGTGTCCGAGGTGCTCTGATGCGTGCGCGTACAGAAACAGAAGCAGCAACAGCAGCAGCAGCAGCAGCAGCAGCAACAGCAGAAACACAACAAAGGCAAATAAGGAAACGGCGGCGAGCAGATGAAGAAAGTCATCGGAAGCTGCCGGGAATAGTGCCCACATGAAGATAATTTCTAGAAAGCAAAAATTAAGTATCTCCATCTTGTATATTGAATTTGCCAGCCCAAGAAACCCCCAAAACAATGCAACAAACAAAGCGAAGAGAAGAAAAACGGAATCAAAGCGGAAGAAGATAACCAAAATTGTTACGGAAATATGTTTATGAATATAACTGTGAAATTCGTGTTTTAAGTGTGGACCGTACAACGGTTGAATGGCGTGCAAACAAACACTTTTCGAAAAGCGTCCCTTCCCCTCCGACATATTTGCGACCCCCTGCCCCGACGAATTCAATATGCTCGATGACGCTACTCTCTAAGTACATATAATAAATATTAAGATTAAAATCGAAGTATAATGCAAACACAAACGGATATATACGATATATATCTGTATAATAATACATAGAAATATATGCGATTGATTATTGTAATGATGTTTAAGATGTTATAGCTATGTGACCGAATGCGCGAGAGAATACAACTAGGGCTAAACCAGGTAAAAACCAACCACGCGAGTAACAAACAAAACAAACAGGCGAATGAATATTATTACCTATCTACATACCTTTACCTATATCGATTTAAATATAAATAAATTTATCTATATGCATATACATATATATATGTGTGTAACTGTTAATGTCAAAATATATATATATATATATATATATATATATATATAGTACATATATATATGTATGTATAACATTAAAAGAACTAAACAAAATTATAAATATATACAAATTTACGGATACAAATAAAAATACATAATGATAATGCAAGCGTATCTACGTATAAAAACAGTTGCACTTTATTTCTTAATAATAAAGAAATTCATTATTGTATTATCATTTCCCATAAAGCCGTATTATTGCTCTTCGCATTCAGATCGACGTCAGTCATGTCGCTCTTTCGAACTACACGAAATGGTTTCCGACCTTTTATACCAATTCCAACTTACCAAAATAACTCAAAAAATAAGTCAAAACCGTAAAGAAACGTGACCTTCGGTGCACCCAAGCAATATATCCCTTACTCTTTTATACTATACTTCTTTCTACCCACTTCTAACGTGACTAATGTGAACAAATTTCAGACTATTATTTTTTAAACTCGAATTTAATATTAAAATGAATTTTCCTCGATCGCTCCAATAGAAACTATAGCATATATAATGCAATAATCAAAATAGCAATATGCAACCCTTTATCAACATGCCAAATTATTTGTGTTTTCATATAAAACTCATTATTCGACTATTCTTCCTATGGCTGGAGGGACTAATGAAAACAGATGTGGCGAGATTGGTTACGGTATCGTGAAGAAGAACAAAAATATTACTATATATTCTATGCTATACAAGCGTGCAGCAGAAATAAATATGTGTACTAAGTTTCATCAAGACAGCTTCCAAATTAACAGGATGGTTTGCATAGCAACAGGCGGACGGACAGGCAGACGGACATGGCTATAAAAGTGTATAATATCGCTTGAATTCAGAAATACCATCTCTTCGCAGACCTTATCCAATTATCTCTACCTCCAAGTCAAATTTCAGGAGTATAATCTAGTTTGTTCCACAATAATTTCTCTATTGATACTGCTACTGGTCAGATGTTTGTCTATAAGTTAGCATTCCTGCTATATGATTGCAAAAAGTTAACTCAGTAAGCCTATTTTTTATGGGTGAAATTTTTCCTACAATTACAGTCATAGTCCTCGCTCCAGTACTGTGCGCAAATAGAAACATTTTTATTAAAAATATTACTTTTCTCTGTATTTGAAAACGGTTTGACTTCGCTGACAATGTAACAGATTGTATGAAAAGTAAGCCTGCGCCCTACAGGGGCGAGGTCTCCTTTTTGAGCCAGGCCAGAGTAAATGCATCCTGCGCCAGCAGTGGCGACAGCGTGTCCCAGACCAACTGATGGTAGTTGTTGAGCAATGCGATCTCCTGCTCGCTGAGAAGCTCCTTTAAAATCATTTTCGTCTGCTTGGGACACATCGTAATGGTCTTAAAGGTCAGAGCGCCACGGCTGGCGAAATTGTGCTTGGTCTTTGCCGGCACAATCTGCACAATGTCCTCAATGCGAATTCCGAACTCCCCATCCTTGTAGAAGCCGGGCTCGTTCGAGATGAACATATTGGCCTGTAGACCGGGGTCATCGGGCATTAGGCGAAAGCCAACGCCCATCGGCCCTTCGTGGACATTGAGGAAATGACCAACGCCGTGCCCCGTGCCATGGCCATAGTCGAGGCCGACATCCCACAGGGACTTTCGGGCCAGCACGTCCAGCACTTGACCCTTGATCTTCGTCGGGAACACAGTGGAGCCCAGAGCCAGTTGACCCTTCAGCACACGCGTGTAGGTTTCCTTCTGAAAGTCGCTGGGATTGCCGAAGTGCAGGGTGCGGGTGACATCAGTTGTGCCATCCAAGTACTGCGCTCCGGAGTCGCAGAGGTAAACTTCTTTATCATTGATCGGACGATTTGTAGCCTCGGCCGGATGATAGTGAATGACGGAGCCATTGGGACCCGACGAGCTGATCGTCGTGAAACTGAGACCCATGTAATGCTCTTTGCTCTTCCTGAAGGACTCCAACTTGTCAGCTCCAGATATCTCGTCCACTGGCTCGCCTCTTGCAATGACATCTTCCAGCCAGGCGAAGTACTGGCACAAGGCCACACCATCGCGAATGTGACTGTTGACGAATCCCTCGATTTCCTTGTCGTTCTTAATGGCTTTGAGCAGGGCAATCGGAGTAATCTCCTGATGCCGTGCAGTTTTCGGTACCAGCGAATTGAGGTACAGACTGCTGGTGGGTGATATCCAGACCTTACCCTTGGCATCGTCTGCAATCTGACGCACTCGGTCTCCAATGGATTCATAGGGTTGCACTGATATTTTCACACCGTTCTCCGACTGGTGACTCTCAAAGTTCTCGGGCAGCTTGCTGGAATCTGCAAAAAGAGTTATGTCGTCATGCGTTACGACCAGAAAGGCAAAGAAGACTGGATTGTAGTCGATATCCGAGCCACGGAGGTTCAGGAACCAGGCGATCTCGTCCAGTGCGCTAACAATTAGCGTGCTCGAGTTGAACAACTTCATCTGCTCGCGCACCTTGCCCCACTTCGTGGCAATCTTCTCTCCGGCAAAGTCCAGTTTCAGGGTAATGATCTTGTTTGAAGTCCGCGGCGGCTGTTCGTCGCCCCAAACCTCATCGATGAGGTTACTGCCGATGCCCACCAAGCTGCAGTCCGCCGAGTTGAGTTCCTTCTCTATCGTCTTCGCCACGCGATACGAGAAGAGGCGCGCATCCACGCCCACGGCACTGCCCTTGGGCAGGTTTTTTCCCAGCCAGGAGCCAATCGAGGGCGTTGTGGCCAGTCCGTCCTTCATCAGCGTCCAGTTCGCGTCGAGTTCCTTCTCAGCCTGCTGGTAGTAGCGTCCGTCTGTCCACAGCAGCGCCTTGTCGAACGTGACTACAGCAGTGCCCGCCGAGCCCGTGAAGCCGCTGATAAAGGCACGCCTCTCGTCGTGCGCACATTGGTATTCACTCTGATGGGCGTCGTCGGAGGGCACGACGTAGGCACTTATCTCCGTCGCGGTGCCCGGCCCGGCGCACCTCATCAGTTCCCGCAATTTGGACAGCTTCTGCGTTGTGGCCTTCATCATGGTTAGAGTCGCTCTACCGCATACGTGCGTAACTGTTCCACTAAGCTAAATACTGTAAGTGAACAACCCGAGATAAGCAATCGCTCCCGATATGATATGATTTGCAATACATACAATAACTTTTATTGTCGACCCGCTTAATTTATGAGTAGCAGTTTCTGCTTTGTCCAGCTGACATTTTCGATAAGTGCGTCGCACAGTGTTGGAAAGTGTGAAAGTTTCCCTGTCAATACCATGCAGCGCACTATTTTGAATATTTATTCGTAACTCTCAACTAATTTGTTTAATTATTCTAGGGGCACCCAAAGTTCTACATTTTATGAAATACTTGAATATTGATTGCATGTTTAAAGTCAGGCATGTTGCATGTTTCGTCCCAAAATCGAGTATAAAATATTAATAATGACACATCGTATATAATTATAATTATTGTGTACAGTGATAAAAACATACCATGATGAAAAGACAACTTAACTGATTTAAAACTGTCTAAGGCAATGACAGCCAACTAAGTTTTATCATATCGATAAGAGGTGCTGTGTTGACACAGTTATCGATAGCAGCTGCGATAACATTTGAGCGCAACAGAACATTCCTCACTTGGCGTTAGTTCAATACAGGCCACAGTACAATTCCGCATTAAGGAAATCGCTTTAAAATGGTGGTTAAGGCTGTGTGTGTTATTAACGGAGATGCCAAGGGCACAGTTTTCTTCGAGCAGCAGGTAATTCCCTCATTACTATAGTTCTTAAGTCTCAGAAGAGCATGTCGCATACCGCACACTAAGGTCAAAGCGCCGGGCCGCACCGCACCACACCGGAGCTGTGAGCTTGAATATACATGCATGATACATGCTTACATACACATGCAATTGTCGTATGTGTGCGTGTGTGTGTGCATGTGCAGCACACAGCCCTACTTGAATTTCAATTGCGTGTGTTTTGTGCTGTGTCACTTTGACGGCTGCACAATTATATAAGCTCACACACACAGTGGCATGTCTATGTATGTGCACATGCATATGTATGAGCATGGGCTGAGTGCCACAGCCAAAGCTCCGACCCAATCTGCGGTCACTGCGAGCTTTCGTCGGGTTTACACACAAAACGCAATTAATTGTGAGTTCAGCGAAGGCAATAAACAATTGTAATGCGCTCCGGTTTATCGAAAACAGTCGTACGATAGTCACGATTACACGCACATTTCGCTTATCTCTGTTCTGCGTTTCTTGTATCTCTTCTCGACCCACTGGAACTTAGTCCAAGGACGGCCCCGTTAAGGTGACCGGCGAGGTAACTGGGCTGTCGAAGGGTCTGCACGGCTTCCATGTGCACGAGTTCGGCGACAACACGAACGGCTGCATGTCCTCCGGGCCGCACTTCAACCCCCACAAGAAGGAGCACGGCGCACCCGGCGACGAGAACCGTCATCTGGGCGACTTAGGTAACATAACGGCCTCCGGCGATGGCCCCACTGCCGTCGACATCTGCGACTGCAAGATTACACTCTTCGGCGAGAACAGCATCATCGGACGCACTGTTGTTGTCCACGCCGATCCCGATGACCTGGGCAAGGGCGGCCACGAGCTGAGCAAGTCGACAGGCAACGCCGGCGCCCGCATTGGCTGCGGCGTCATTGGCATTGCTAAGATCTAAGGCGCGTTCCCCCTGCAGGCCAGCGCGAATATTCCCCTACGACTACGACTAAACTACAGATTAATTGAAATTAGCTTACGCGTGTACACTACTTTACCCGGGATCTGTTAATTATGAGAAACAACCTAGAAGGTTAAATAAAGGTGACTTCAATTCGAAAACAGGAGAATCTACTGTATTTGGTTATTCGTCTTACGGCGGTACTAGGTAATACGTACACACATATCAAGTATTATTTACATTGCTTGACCCGATCGAGGGGTTTGGTCTCAGCAAACAACATCAACGCAAATTGCGAGTCTAGTGTAGTGTGTAGTATGCATGGTGTATGGTCTGGTACATCCTTTAGCGCACTGGGGGCTCGTGCTATGTCCTATGTCCTATGTCTTGTTGAAGTACGACTGGTAGACGATGCCCAGCGAGGACGTGGCGAAGAGCGTGAAACAGCTCCACCAGGTGGCGAAACCGAGAAAGCCCTTGTACACCTCCGTGGAGAACACCTGAAAGCGAAAAGATTTGCGAGACTATGACTATATGATGGACATAAGCTGAAGCACTCACGTTTTTCAGGCCGGCGATTGAGGCCTGCAGAGACTGCGCTGGGGCCAGCACATTGAACTCCTGCGAGGCGGCGGGCAGACTGGACACTTCCGCATCCGCGGCGCACTCGTTCGGCAGTACATCGGCCTCCTTGAAGATGGCGGCCCAGCTGAAGCCTCCTAGACTCTTGTACATTAGCGTCAGGTAGAGGCACAATATGAGCGGCGCAGCAAATTGTAGCGTCACCACACAAAGATAGTAGAAAATGGAGGAGATCTGCGGAGGAAGAGAAGGTCTTAATTGGCACTACAATCCAGTAAGTCTGTTGTATCTGAGTTGCCTGTCTCTTGCCTTTTTCTGGTAATCCACATTGGTGATGCGTCCGGCCTCCTTACGCAGATCGAGTATCTTGTCGTAGGCCAAGTTGAGGTAGGACTGCAGATAAACTGGCATCAGGGCGAAGCGCACGATCACCACGAAGACCACCAGCAGCAGGCGAATCGTCTCGAAGACATGTGGCTTCAGGCTGCCGAGGAAAATATTATATATAGTATATATTTATATTTAAGGGTCTGGCGGCTTCCGGCTTACAGAGGCTCCTGCATGCCCTCGAAGACGCGGACGGTCAGGTAGTCGCGACTGATGGGTCTTATCCACAGGATGACCAGAATGAAGGGCAGCACGAAGCTGACATTGAGTAGGACTTGCAGCAGGCGATTACCACGACTGTACTTTAGCGAATCCCAGTGCATCTTGGCCATGCGCAGCCCGGGGAAGGTGAACAACGAGCCGAGCAGGCCGCAGCTCAGGGCCAGAAAGAACTTTACAACTATTTTCGAGGCCGGGCCACTGCAAAGGAGGGGTGTCTTTAGTCAGTTGTGTTTGGGGATTCTCTGGCACACTCACGATGAGGGCAGGCCCTGCTCGGTGAGGAACTTGGAGGCGCTGGCATTGAAGCTGGCATAGGCGTCCTCCAGGCCCGTCTCCAGTATGCGCTCGTCGATTATGAGGACAATCATGGCAATCAGCAGGTAGACCAGACACGCGACGATCACCATGGATCGTTCTCCTATGGACTCCTCGCTTTGAAAGTAGAGCACCGTCAGGGAGGACAGCAGCTTGATGGCGAAGAAGACGACGAGCAGGCACCAGACCATGCTCAGGTTGACCTCGTGCTTGAGCGGGTAGTAGTAGTGGAATATCTCGGAGCAGACGTACACAATGCCCGCGTAGACGCTGAAGTCCAACAGCCACTGGTACTCGCTGAAGTAGCGCAGGTGGACCACGTCCCGCTCTAGCACCGGAGTCGTCTCCAGCTCCACTTCAATGCTGCGCGCTATGTGAAACTGCTGCGCGGCAGTCCCAGCTGCGCCATTGCCCACTCCGTTCTGGTGCTTGTGCTTGCCCTTGGTCGGACGCTCCTTGGGCACGCCGCCCTTGAGGCGCAGCTCGTCGTCCGTGGGGTGCAGGTACCGGAACAGTCCGGTCCGGCAGAGTATCCACTTGGCGAAGGAGTAGTGTGGACCCAGCTTTTGGATGACGCTGACCATCACCAGCGTGATGACCAGCTGGGCGCCCAGTACAGCCTGCAAGAAGTCGCGTGAGTTGCCTGATCTACTCTGCTATATATTCAAAACGGGCGCATGCTTCCTCAATATGTAACTCTATTTTTGGGTCAAATCTATTTTTGGTCTGCGGAATTATGCAGACAGAATTTTACGGGGCGAGTTCCCAGCGGATCTCGCTCCTGCTCACCATTATATGCTCTGCCAAGCGTTGTGTGCGGATAGAAGAATTATCTGTGTAACAAACTGTGCTAATTAATGCTCTTGTTAATTCATGATTTTTAATTAGAAACGCTTTTGTAGACTAACGAGAACTAATTGTACAACACCGCAGGGACGGCACTGCTTCGATACACGGACTGTTTTATCGATACATGCGTATCGATGTTTGAGTAGACTAGCGAATAGCAAAGAGAAAGAGAAAACATCGAGCGAGCGGTAGTGCCTCTGCATCCCTGGCTAATGCACGTTTTTGAATGCCGGCACAAAACAAAAGCGAAAACGACGACTAAATAAGAATAAAAATGTTTATGAACTCAAATCTATTCGAGCCCGGCAAATCGAAGCCGGAGCGAACATTCGTCCAGAGCGCCGCCAAGCAGAGCACGCGCTTCGACGGCCGCAAGCCGAGCGAGTACCGCGACGTGAAGCTAACCTTCGGCTCCGATTGGGGCACTGTGCTTGTGGCCATGGGCGAGACCCAGGTGCTGGCTCAGGTGAGTTGCGACATTGGCACCCCGAGCAGTGCGCGGGCCAACGAGGGCACACTCTTCCTCAACGTGGACATCAAAGGAGTCGCATTCCTGGACGAGGCACAGGCGACACATGACCAGCGCGCGCTGGCACTCAACTCGCTGCTGGAGCGGACGTTCCGCAGCTCCCGCTGCCTGGACCTCGAGTCGCTGTGCATTGCGGTCGAGCAGCATGTGTGGTGCGTGCGTGTCGACATCAACGTGCTCAACCACGACGGCAACCTCTACGGTGCGTTCCAATCCATTTCGTTGTATCCCTTGAGGTCAGTTGTAATCCTTGCTCCTTATAGATGCCAGCACCACCGCCGTGCTGGCGGCGCTCATGCACTTTCGGCGGCCCGAAGTATCCTTTGCGGACGAGCAAATCCACAAGTACAGCGAGAGGGAGCGCGAGCTCATGCCGCTGCTCTTCTTGCATTACCCCGTGAGCGTCACGTACTGCGTCTACAAGAGCACCTCGCAGCCACTGGTCGATCCCACGCTGCTGGAGGAGAATGCAGCGGACTCGATAATTGTGCTCAGCTTCAACTCCTATCAGGAGCTGTGCACGCTCAACGCTGGAGGCTCGGCGCCCACGGATGTGCGGACCATCATGCAGTGCGCGCGTAGTGCTGCCAGGCGCTCCAAGGACTTGCTGCAGTTCATTCGCAGAGCCTTAGAGTTGGACATAGAGAGTCGCCAACAGTCCAATCTCGCCACAGGCTTGGTAAATCTCCTGAACGAGACCGCACCTAGGCTGAGCTTCAAGCAGCTGATGGCGGAGGAGCATCCGCCCAGAGAGCCAATCGTAGAAGAAGCGACGGCAAAGGAGCTTCCACCTAAGGAGCAGCAGCAGAGCGTAAAGGTGGAAACTGCAGAGCTGACTTCAACGACCCGGCAAGCAACAGGTACAGCCTCAGCTTGATTCCTCTGGCGATATCTTATGCATTTCCATTGTTTGTTCATTCCACAGAGACAGTCAACGACAGCATCTGGTTGCCACAGGAAGAGCCGCGGGCCAATGAACCAGTCAGCTCCAAGGCGGCCAAATCCAAGGCAAGCCGGAACAAGAACAAAGGGGGGAAAAAACAGCAGGCAGCACCTCAACCACAGAGTAAGCTAACCTAATAGCATAATATATGAATAGTAAATTGTATTCAATTGTATTCACACAACATTCATTACAGATCACAGCGACTCGGAGGAGGAAGTCACAAAGGTCATTTGATCGATCTGTAATGTTATGTCTTAGAAGTAAGAGTTTAATATTAAGCCTAAATTTGAATGTAAATAAATATATGTGAATATGTGATCTGAGATGTTCTCGGATGACGTAGACTCTAGCAGTTCTAGCACACTCAGCGAGTGTCCCATAGTTGACCTCAAGTGGAACCGTTTCCATCTGTCCAAGTAAATCTGATCTGCAACTAATAATAGGTACATCCGTCGCAGATGCTTAGAACAATTTCAAATTCAAACTGGTGTACAGCAAATGAAGACATTCGCCGAGACCTGCAAATAGAGACGATTATCCAAACATTCCTCCCGAGTACGAACATGGCAAAATGCAGACTTGAGACTTCTAAAACGAATAGAACTTAAAGTAAAAAGGATGAAGCGCAGGACAGCGTATGACACTGGGACCAATTAGGGGAGATACTCCTGAATTTTTTTAAGACTGCCGATTTTTGTTTATATAACATGAAAGAAACACATGTAGAGTGTGTAAAAGGATTTTTCATTTGGATGTACATTAATCGAATTAGAGCGCCTCGAACGCACCAACCATCTACGGGCTGAGGGACATTGTAAAAACATTAAGTGTGTTTCTCGAAACCTTGCTTTCTTCTGGTGTCAACAATAGTTCTATTGTTCTATTGATCTGATTTCCTTAATTCAAAAAATGTTTGGAAGTTAATCATTTTTTTGACCGACATACCTAAAATTTACATAAAATATTATTTTTCTAAATTATTAAACAATTTGAAAAAAGTGAGTTTTCTTTTTTTTTAATGTTTTTAATACAAATTATATATTCTTGATCAGTATCAACAGACGAGTCGCCTTGGACTATTTGTCTGTCCGCAGACCAAGCTTATTTTAAGCCTACAGTGTACCTCTCTTGACTCAATCAAATAGGAATCCACTCATCTAGATTTATGTTTCAGTTCGAAATTCACATTGACAGCGAGAACAACAGTAGAACAGTTTCAAAATTGTAGCGTAATTAAATAAAAACTGAAAAATCAACAATGCAAAACAATGCACAATGCCCGACTTCCAAGATCTTCGATATGGGCAAGTGGGACTCTGACGCCATCAAGCGTTACAGAACCCTGCCCCGCATACAGAAGCAACTGCGCAAGGGCAATTGGGCGTACCTCAGTGACCATCCAGAGGTATGGCAAAAGTAGAGTCCGAATTTAATGAATTACAACCTCTCGTCTATTGCAGATCCGGGCCATTATACGAGTCATTATGCATCAGGTGATCAATGCGAATCCCAAAAACGTGCGAAAGTTTATAGCAGACTTCTTCAACTGCCGCCGGACGCCACTTCTGGTCCCCTTGGTAGGTGGTTCCCAGGCCTCGAGATTATTCAAATTTATATTCCAATATATTGTTCGAATTTATATTCCCTTAAATTCCATAGATTAACGCTCAACTCAAGTATGTAAAGGAGCAGCTGCAGCGCGGGCGTTGGAGCAAGTTTGATGCCGAAATGCTCTTCATGGAGAGTCCCTCCACGCACTCGCTCCTGTCGTCGGCCTCCGTCGGAGCAAACGTCCACCCTGTGCTCACCTACGCGCTCGTCTTCAAGAAGCCCGATGAATGCGGCATTGACCAGCCTCCCTACTAATTTGTTTGAACTTGTCTCTCTTTACCAAATGGATTCGTAGTCCAAATTATAAGTTATATAAAACTTTCAGTTTTCAGAACCACACTGCGGGCCTTTGCCCAGTCTTTCTCGTCTTTCTCTCATCCACATCCACAGAACAGAGGACGTCATGGCATGTTACGCCTCTGTTAAGTCTCTGCAAGGCGCGTGGTGCAGCGAGATGTAATTGACAGTGTTTGTGTGGCGTTTGGGGCGATCGCATGTAACTGAGACCAGGCGGAGATTGGGAAAGAGTGTGCGAGAGGCATTAGATGCTGTCTCCAATGAGTGTTCCGTTTTCTCATTCTGGCAACGTGGTAGTAATTAAGCAGACGCTGTGGAGCTGCAAAGAGAGAAAGCACTTGAATTCCTGCGAATTTTAACATTCGTTTTATTATTTTTGATCATATCCCTTTATCTGTATCGTTTTGCATTTTAAGTAAGTATTGGTTTTGTATTCGGATTGTGTAATTATTTGATCTTAATATATTTTCGCATCTCGACTTTCCCTCTTCCTCTCGTCGTCGTGGGACCTTGACAACGTCTCACTCGCGTCCCTCCTACCTCGGATCTATTATTAAAGCCACAGCGAATATGCCCAAGTTACCAGCGATTGGCATTGATCTTGGCACCACGTACTCGTGCGTTGGGGTCTTTCAGCATGGCAAAGTGGAGATCATTGCCAACGACCAGGGCAACCGCACCACCCCGAGTTACGTGGCCTTTACGGAGTCGGAGCGCCTCATTGGCGACGCGGCCAAGAACCAAGTAGCCATGAATCCAAACAACACAATCTTCGGTAAGTCGCCCTTCCCCCCTAGTCAGTGAAAAAGAGCAACCCAAAGTTTGATACCTTGCAAGAACATTTTCATTGAGGAACACAAAGAATACGCTCTGTACGCATTTTATTTTTGGCCTCTATGCAGTATATCTAGTGCGGCTAAAAGTAGTTGTCCTCCTCCTCGCCACCAAATGCTCCCCTTGGCCTCCTTTACTGCCTCAGCCTGTCGCTGTGCTGCGATACTTGCCACCTATCGCGGCGTGTCCGAGAATTTGCACCAGCTGTTTATTAGCATAATTTGTGTCAGCGCGATGCTGTACCGAGCTGAAGAGAAATAAATACATGTATATACAAATAGAATATTTACATTCGCTCGTCTGTAAGTCTCTGGGTTCCCTCGACATTATATTAATTCATCTAGTGCAGGGACTCGAAGGGCGCAATCGATTTCAATGCATTGCGAACTAATTCCGCGATTATTCTTTATCGTTTCTCTCTTGTGGAATACCTCGCAGGGAGGGCTTTTAACTCTGACAGCTCAGCTAGAGATTTCAATTCTCTTGTCTTTTCTTGTACTTTCATTTCAGTCTCAGAGTCCACATAATTACCCGTCCGCCAAGACCTGCGCCTCGTCAATATCTTTAGTACTTAGTACATCTTTGTGAAAGTCCCCGTCCAATAACTTGTGTTCTTACTTAATAAAGATAAACCTAGATATCGTTATCCGCCTACTGCTGGGGTTTCACTTCATTTCTTTTGCAGACGCAAAGCGCCTAATCGGACGCAAATATGACGACGCAACGGTGCAGAGCGACCTCAAGCATTGGCCCTTCCAAGTCGTCTCGGATAATGGTAAGCCCCGCATACAGGTCGAGTACAAGGGCGAGAAGCGGAGCTTCTACCCGGAGGAGGTGTCCTCCATGGTCCTTACCAAGATGAAGGAGACGGCCGAAGCCTATTTGGGTGGCACAGTCACCGACGCAGTGGTGACCGTCCCTGCTTACTTCAACGATTCGCAGCGCCAGGCCACGAAGGATGCAGGGACCATAGCCGGCCTCAATGTGTTGCGCATAATTAACGAGCCGACGGCTGCAGCTATAGCCTATGGATTGGACAAGGGAATCAAGAGCGAGGAGCGGAATGTTCTTATATTCGATCTGGGCGGCGGAACCTTTGATGTCTCTGTGCTGACCATCGAAGATGGCATCTTTGAGGTGAAGGCGACTGCAGGTGATACGCATTTGGGTGGTGAGGATATCGACAACCGGATGGTGAACCACTTCATGCAGGAGTTCCAGCGCAAGCATAAGCGCGATCTTGGCGAGAATAAGCGCGCTGTGCGGCGACTGCGCACGGCCTGCGAGAGGGCCAAGCGCACACTTTCCTCCTCTACTCAGGCCAGTATTGAGATTGACTCCCTGTTTGAGGGCATCGACTTCTACACGAGTCTTACTCGTGCCCGTTTCGAAGAGCTCAACGGTGACCTGTTTCGAGGCACCATGGAGCCCGTGGCGAAGGCGTTGCGCGATGCCAAAATGGATAAGGGTCAGATCCACGAGATCGTGCTAGTCGGGGGATCCACCAGGATACCCAAGGTACAGCGCTTGCTGCAGGATTTCTTCAATGGCAAAGAGCTGAATAAGTCTATAAATCCTGACGAGGCTGTGGCCTACGGAGCGGCTGTACAGGCGGCTATCCTCCATGGCGACACCTCAGAAGCTGTGCAGGATCTGCTGTTATTGGATGTGACGCCCCTTTCGCTTGGCATCGAAACAGCTGGCGGTGTGATGACGGCCCTAATTAAGCGCAACTCCACGATTCCGACGAAGCAGACCCAGGTCTTTACCACCTATGCGGACAATCAGCCCGGTGTGCTGATTCAAGTATTCGAGGGCGAACGGGCCATGACCAAAGATAACAATATTCTAGGAAAGTTCGACCTCTCAGCTATACCACCAGCACCGCGTGGCGTGCCCCAGATCGAGGTGACCTTTGACATTGACGCTAACGGAATCCTCAATGTGAGTGCAGTCGAGAAGTCCACGGGCAAAGCCAACAGGATAACTATAACCAACGACAAGGGTCGCCTCACCAAAGAAGACATCGAGCGGATGGTCAACGAGGCCGAGTCTTATCGAAGTGCGGACGAGCAGCAGCGCCAGCGCATTGAAGCCAAGAATCAGTTGGAGTCCTACTGCTTCCACATTCGCTCGACAGTCGAGGACGAGCAGCTGCGCAGCCGTATTGATGAGGCTGACCGGCAGACAATCCTACAGAAGTGCAGCGAGACCATCAGTTGGCTAGACGCCAATCAGCTGGCCGAGCAGCAGGAGTTCGACCACAAGCGACAGGAATTGGAGAGCATCTGCAATCCCATTATGACAAGACTCTACCAAAGCGCTGGAATGCAAGGTCCACCTGGTTCCGGGCCTAATGCTCCAGGAGGAGGTCCCAGCGGAGGTGTTGGCGGTCCAACAATCGAGGAAGTCGACTAAATTATTGATCCTGCTTCTTGCATTCAATTAACTGGGCAAAGGACATCCGTACTAGTAGGACAACTTTGTTGCATGGGAACAGAACTCTTTTAATAGCCTTCAATTGTGCGTTTACCTCATGCTCATCTCCCACTACAGGTCTATTCGATAGCTGTCAAAAGCTCAAAATTTATCACGTTTTCAAATTATAAATGTTTGCGTAGTTTAGATTGAGAATAAAAAAATCGAATGCAAAAATAGAAACAAAGATAAGAGCCTATTACTATTATTACTAGGGAATAACACTTTCGTTTCATGGGATGACGACCTCAAGCCTACGCCTGTGTCATACTATACGACTAATATTAATGTACACAGTCGTCGAATATTACGAACCAAGTAAATTGCAATGCAATATATAACTATATCGATCGAGCCTGCCAAAATGCTAGGTTTAATTGTTACAACCTTTGCTCCAAATATTTTCTTTCCGTCAAATGGTGTGGCCAGTTTATTGATTCCCAACAGCACTTACGTTTCACATTAAGCATATTCGTTCCAACGAAGAAAGGATATTTCAGACTAATAACCCATTCTTTAAAATGGTCAATGTAAACCTTATTATGTTCCTAGTTATATCGAGACAATGAGTGTCGTTGAGTAATATCTGGTAATCGATTGGAATATATAATTATAGACACACTTCTAATATGTTCGTATAAGAGATAATATAGGGCTTATAATTGGGATTAGGCTGTCAGAAAATATCTTGGCCAAACCCTTATGGTCTAATGCACTGTCATCTTTAGATTCATACACGACTGCACACATAGAGAGTGTGATAGAAAGAGTGACAGATAGATAAAGAGGGAGAGGGAGAATAGCAGAGATTGAGAGCGAGAGTCAGAGTCAGAGTAAGACCCATTCAAGCGTAAGAATAATGAAGTGTTAAAAGTCTTCACCAACTTGCACAGAAATTCAACCGAGGCTGTAATGCCAAAGGGCACCGAGAAGACATGTGTCAAGTGGCACGTAAGGCTGCTCGCAGCCGTCACTCAAAGCAAAATAAAGACTCTGTATTGTTGTTCTCTTGTGACATCCATTTAACTTTCTATTTGCTTTACGTGCCTCTTAGAGACACCGCATTCTACACTAACTGCATGCAATTTGCGTCACAATAACTTGAAGCTATGGCGAGGGCACAAAGGATTATCCCCAGCCGATTCCCATTCACCTACATACTTTACTGGCTCCATATATAATATGTATAAGCCCAGTCGCAGTCGCAGTCGCAGTCGCTGCTAACGATTCAATCACTTCAAAGTTCTGGTCGCCCCAGTTCTTCGATTGCATCTGCTGCGATTTATTTTCCATTTTCCGTTTAAGTTTTTCACTTGACTAGACTCCCTCTCTGGCCCGGACAGAGCAACGGACTGGTGGCTGCTGACCCTTTTTGTGGCATGTGCTCACTCGACTTGTAATACTTACCTACAAAATTACGGGATATTCCTTCGACAGCGTTGTTTATGCGATTGTGTGCTGCACCGAATTGATTAATGATTGGCAGCGCATTCACGAGTATAGTATTTCTTCTAAGCAGTGAAGGAAGCGAAAGTATCTTTTTGAGTAAAGTTAGTTGAAAATCTGTTACTACATCCAGAGATACTGCTACTGTAGCTGAAAAGCCTTACTTAGTGAAAGGGTACTGCATTAGACAGTCGCTTTCGACTGTGCTGGTGCTTTCGAGCTGTGCCTTCGATTCTTTCTTCGCCCGTATTTCTGTTGTCATCTATCATCTCGAGTCGATGTACTCGCAGACAGCAGTTGACTAACTAGTTGCACTTCCACTTGATTCTTCCTCTCATATAAGTACTACTGTATTCAGCTCGTCATCCGTTGTCTTGGCAATTACTTTCGCATTCGTAAGTGATGCGATTGCTTAAAATATTCATGAAGTCTGCAGCTTCTGCTTCGTCCCGCCAACACTTCCTGCCTGCGTCTACACCTATTTCTTGTACGAGTTGAGTGATAAATTGTCGTTCTTGCGCCCTTCTTTCGCCCACCTGTCCAGAAGCTCAATTCTGACGACACTCTGCCTAGCTCCGCGTCTCGCATATTTGGGGCAAGCACATAGCCTAAGTCGAGAGCGGGCCATATCCTTCCTGCATCAGGCTGGTAAAAGAAGAGTGGCCTGGAGAGCTATACTTTCTTGGACGCAGTGCCGTGTGATGAGTGGAGTGCCATAAATTCATTTACTTGCAAGTGCTTGAGACTTCTTGCAAGACTTCATGTATAGCTATCCTCTTTGTCCGACCTTTATATTGGATCTAAAGGAAAACATTACGCTCATCGTGGTAATAGCGTTTGAAATAATTAAAGTTTTCATACATAAGTTCGCAGATCTATAGTAATTACGTAAGTACGATTTCAGTGAAATTCACATCAAATGTATGATGCATATTTCCGTACGTAGTGCAATACGTAAACATCATATCATATCAGCTATAATTTATGCCAAATTTGGTGTCTCCAGCTCTTATAATAGTCAAGCTTTTACAGAGACAGAGAATCGAAAGTGCTTACACGATCTCTCCTACCAAGTTTGGTTTGGCTCTAGTTTTTTTAGTAGCTAAAATCGATGTGTTCATACAGACGGATATAACCAAATTGACTCGTCTATTGATGTTGATCAAGAATGGTCTGTCACGCCTCCTTGTGCCTGTTACATACATACATTTTCACAAATTTAATATACAATTTATTTTTTTAACATTGGTATTTTGGCGGAAAATAGTAAATCAAGTTATTGTGAATATATAAAAATGCTCTGTGCGTATAGGATTCGCCTATGGACTCGAAAAGTGCTGAACCGATTTTGATACAACATACATTGAGGTTCTGGCCATGTTTTTATCTACTTTTTATGTGCATAGCATATCTACGTTTGCAAATATTTTACTTTTTTTGCGTTTCCCAGTGCCTCAACCAGTGCCTCAGTTGCCACAGCTGTACATTTAAAACATTAAAAAATATAACTTCATGGACTGAAATGAGAAATGAGAGATTTTAATTCCAACTTTCCTTCAACGGAGTCATGCCGCCCAAGAATGAGTCCTGAATCCGCCTGCTACAACTCTGACTGCCTTCTTCACATTATGCAAAGAAGACGCTTTCGCCAGAACACTGATGTATCCAGAAGTGCCCTCTTATTACACATGTCGAAGACCAACCTGGCATCTTCAAGAGTATAATATATAATATACAGTGCATCCCAATCAAGATGAATGTTTCTTCTTTCGCATGCTGCTGGTGAATGTGGCCGGTCCTACGTCCTTCCAGTATATGAAAAATTTCAATGGCATCACCCATGCCACCTTCCGGAGTGCGTGCTTAGCCTGCGTTATGTTACCAGGCACTTTACTACCAAATTTGGTGCTTCTAGCTATTCTAGTGTTCTTTTAAACTAAAAAAATGTGTTTTTTGGAGGCGGTGGGCGTGGCACCCAAAAGTTTAAGATCCAACTTCTGCATAATGTTGCAAGACACCCTCCTACCAAATTTGGTGCCTTAATCTGTTTTCGTTATTGAATTATTTGGAAAAAATCGAAATACGCATTTATCGATTTGCGGAGGCGGTGGGCGTGGCACATCAAGTTTGAAATAAACTCGATCTGCGTATTCAATACACGTACACTCCCACCAAGTCTGGTACCTCTCGCTCTTTAAATAGCTGAGATCTGTGCGTTCATACAGACGGACAGACAGACAGACAGACGGACATGACCAAATCGACTCGGCTATTGATGCTGAGCATGAATATATATACTTTGTATGGTCTGCCACGCCTCCTTCTGCCTGTTACATACATTTGCACAAAGTTAATATATATATATATATATATAATTTTCAATGGGTAAATGGTATAAAAAGAAACTTGAGCTGGGAATCGAACCTGGGACATAAAGTTACGGAGCCGACAACTCTCACACTGAAACACCGACGGCAATTAATATGTTGGTTACAAATTTCATTCTAATATCTCAGTTGAGGCACATTGTCTGTTTCTATGTATACATGTCTTAGGCGCAAGAAATTTTTCATACAGCAGAAAAAACGCAATGCTTGCGCCGCGCACGCACAGTCGCCGTGAGTCGGCATGTGCCATTAGCGACAATGCATATGTATTTGACTTCGAAAAAATGCGATGCGTTGTTAATAGTTCGCCGAATATAAGTAATTAATGTTAAGAATTTTTTTTAACAGCCATAGGTAAATGGTATCTTATTGTCGAGTGCACTCGTCTGTAGCTTTCTTCACTTGTTATTTTTGGTCATTGCATCGTCCACGGTGTATTTTTCCGATTTAAGTAATAAAGACACATTTAAATTTGAATGCCACGTTAATAATTATTTTTGTTTTTAATAAGGGAACCCCAAATATAAAATAAAAGTTTAGCTGTAACTTTATTTATTTGCAATTATTTTGTAATAACGGATCATTTTTTTATAACATACAAAAGAAACTTAGCCTATACAGCGATTCTGAAGAATGTTTCCTCTTTCATCGATGCAGTTTGATATAGCTGTAATGGAATATATAGTTCAAATTAGGCAGACTACTGAAGAGGGGAACAATATAATTAAAAATTAGTTGGTATTTAGGTGTCAGCTTATGAATAAATACTAGCTTATTTTTAAAAGAATTGAAATAAAAATTATAATATACATATACGTTATATACAGAAATTAAATCCTTTATAGAAATTTAAAAATTTAGAATTTGATGAAGAAATTAGGGAAATACTTACTCAATCTGGAACCCACGACGACCGGACAAATAGCGTGTTCAACAGTTTTTCGTTGTTGTCCTTTATCTCCATGAAACCAAATGATGGCGTTGCCCTGCTTCGGTTGCACTGCAAGCTGAAGTTTCGGAAAGATGGTAGCGCCACCTAGCTGTACATCGCTGGCCTGTAGATTGAATAATTCAAACATCGTTCAGAAACGACTGACTGTATATATAAATATATATATATAGGTATATATATATATATATATGGATAAGTATATGTATATGTATATATATATATATCTATTTATATATAAAGAGGGCTCACGTAGAAAGTTATCGTTGCAATACGGTTATTGGCGGATTGATCTTTTAAATTGTCGCGCATCACTGCCAGTTGAGACGGAAGATAGCCGCCGAGACCAAAGTTATATAAATGGAATGACTGATTAGTAACATTCAAGCGCATCATATCTGTAACTTTTGATTTCAGTCTCACATAAATGGGATTTTGTGAAACTGGTAATGCAAAATGCTTAACTATGCCCAAAACATCCTGTGGAACGCCTTGGTCGTTAGCTGTACTTTTCAAGTACTTGATCTCGTCCTCAGACAGAACGTTGTGGAAAAGCAGGATATCGGGCTGTACGTTTAACGTCTCCATCTTCAAAGGCGCTAACCTTTGAAAGACCGAGTGTCCCTGGATGTAGTGGCAAGTTAAACGATGTGTTTTGCGCTCGGGCCACAGCCCGCGGCATCCCCTCTCCAAAGCTTTGGGTTTCTTCTGGAATTTCGCTCGCTGACTAATGAATATTTCTTCGTCTCCTGCTAGATACTCGTTCACAAGTCGCTTGATGTCAGCTTTTTTCGCCCGGTTGACGGCCTCATTCATCATATTTTCGGCCTCCTTCTGCCACTTGGCCTCCTTTGCATTTTTAGGCCGCTTTCGCAGTGTTTTAGCTGTGGAAGTAAAGTATAAGAGAGGTAACTGTAAGTGTACTGTGTTTCTGAATCCATACTACTTTTTCCTATGGCCAGAGCATATGATCTCTGCAGCATATTGTGTTTCATCAGTAGGACTTTGCTATATAATCGATCGTAGGGCTGTTCATAAAGTCGAAGAGCCGTGCGAAACCAATGGTTTGATCGGGAGTATTTTCCTTTGTTGAAGAGGTGAGTACCCAATGCAAAGCAGTCGGCGGAGTTTAGGCCAGACCTAGAAAGGGAGAGAAAGAAAGAATTAGCGGAGGGAGTGTAAGAAAGAGGTCGAGAACGAATAAGTATAAGACAGTAAGAAGAGAGATAGAGAGACATTGAAAGACATGCAGCAGTAAAGATAACAATTTAGTAAGATTATGACTGTATGAGTATTAACTCATAAAAAATTAAAAATGATAGTTTAGAAACTTTGATAATCAAATTTGATTTGACGATAGGTTCTATGACAGTATACGATGAGTTGGAGACGGATATATTCCTTTCAAAAGTATTATATCTTGTATGTGTATAATTAACACGTGGATCAATAAGTCCGTGGACTAAATATGAAAAACACGTTTTTTTTGGCAACACTCGACTTTATTCATCAACGTCTTCAAGTCTTCTTCAAGAGCAATAGAATCAGTCCAGCGCTTTTCCAGTATTTCAATACCTATCTTGTAGACCATTTTATCTTGGCCTCGAAATAAGCGTTTGTTTCGGCAATGACTTCCTTGCTGGAGTGGAATCTCTCGCCTTAGGGCATTTTTTTTAAGGCTGCAAACAGGTAGTAGTCGCTGGGGGCCAGATCCGGAGAATATGGTGGGTGCGTAAGCAATTCGAAACATAATTCATGCAATTTCGCCATTGTAGCGAGCGACTTGTGACAAGGTGCATTGCCTTGGTGAAAGAAAACGCGTCACTCACTTTGACAACAGCTTCTTCATAGACAAATGTTCATGTAAAATATTATACAAGCTGCCGTATGATATCTTTAAGGTGTCAGCTATTTTGCGCAATTTTTATTTACGGATTTCGATAACGATTTGGTGTACTTTTTTGATGGTTTCCGGTGTTATTGCCTCATTTGGCCGGCCATAGCGTTCAACATCTGTCAGTGTCTAAACTCGGCAAACCACCTACAAATCGTTGCTTTTGATGGACAAGAGCCCGGGTAACATTTTTCAACCCATTTTTTTGCTTGCACGGTGTCTTTACTAATTAAAAAACAATGTTTTATCAGAACGCGAAACTCGGTTTTTTCCATTTTTTAAACAAACTACAAAACGACTTTACTCCAACCTCGATAACTCATCTGTCTCTAGTCTGATCGACTTAAAATTTTAACACGTCTTAAGTAAATGTTAATACTCTAGAAAGACCTGGTTATTGGTTTACTACAAGTGCCATCTCTTATTGATCTATGTGTTATTCTATTTTCTGAAATTGCAGGCAGAAGGAGGCGTGGCAGACCATACAAAGTATATATATTCTTGATCAGCATCAATAGCCGAGTCGATTTGGTCATGTCCGTCTGTATGAACGCACAGATCTCAGCTATTAAAAGAGCTAGAGTCACCAGACTTGGTGGGAGTGTGCGTGTATTGAATACGCAGATCGAGTTTATTTCAATTTTGATGTACCACGGCCACCGCCTCCGCCAATCGATAAATTCGTTTTTCGATTTTTTGCAAATAATTCAATAACGAAAAGAGATAAACGCACCAAATTTGGTAGGAGGATGTCTTGCAACATCATGTAAAAGTTGGATTTTAGACTTTTGGATGCATTTTTATAGTTTAAAAGAACACTAGAATAGCTAGAATCAACAAATTTGGAAGTAAGGTGCCTCGTAACATTACGGAGAATGTGGAATTTCAACTTTTGGATGCCATGCCTACCGCTCCCAAAAATCGATTTTGTAAAACGGTAAATCAAATTATGGGAAAAGTAGAAAAGTTTCCGAAATTGTTTTAAGGTATTATTGTAGATAATAAAAATATTGACCAACCCTATAAATTTAAGTTGGATCGGAAAATAAACACAGAAGTTATAGGCACGAGAAGTTTCACTCACAGCAGTAGAGGTCCGACGCCGACTCCGACGCCGACTGCGCACGCAAAGTCGTCGCGTGCAGTCGTGTGCAGTCAGCATGTGCCATTAGCGTCAATGCATGTGTATTTGTCTTCGAAAATATGCGATGCGTTGTTATTCGCGAATAAAAGTAATTAATATTAAGAATTATTTTTTAACAGCGAAAGGTAAATGATATCTTACTCTCGAGTGCACTCGACTGTAGCTTTCTTCACTTGATTTTTAATTACTTTTTCACATTACTGAAAATTATAGTACGATATTTTTAATCAAATTGAAGAACATGGATGATGCAAAAAAATAGGAAAGACCAATGTTTTTTAGCAATTCCAAAAAAAAATCTAGACTGACTGAGAATCGAACCTGGGACCCAATGTGTGAGATGCGCAGTCAGCGTGCAGTTGGCATGTGTCATTAGCGTCAATGCATGTATGTTTGACTTCGAAAATATGCGATGCGATGATAATAACAATAAGTTCGAAGGTAAATGGTATCTTGCAGTCGAGTGCACTCGACTGTAGCTTTCTTCACTTGTTAACTTTTAATGCGCCGTCTACTGCCCTATAACTTGTTTTTCATATTATACAAAGAGTAGAAAAAATGCAGAACATTTTTGACATTTTCATAGCTAACAGTTATAATAAATTATAACCTGGTCGGACAATAAACGCAAAAGTTATAAGCGCGAGAAGTTTCCCATATACATTTTCAGCGACGCAACAGAGGCCTTGCGTCAATGCTTGCGTTTGTAAGCATGCGGCGAAATATAGTATGCGGGTAGCGTCAATAGACATGCGCGTTTCACTGTGAGATTATGGTATATGACGCGTTTAATGTTAAGAAATAGTTAGAAATGGACAAATGGGTAAGTATCTGACTATCGAGTGCACTACATTGTAGTTTATATACTTCTAAGAATTAAATTTCCAATGTATTATTGAAATTCCATAAAAAACCCTAATTTGATTTTGAATATTCTGGTTGACTAAATTATGGCTAGCTTTATGTCATAGTATTTAGTCCTAATTATTTACTCTACTCTGCTGACATCGCTCACGTCGCTCAGTGAAGTGTAAAAGAAAGACCCAATTTGGTAAAATTAAAAGCAAATGTCTCTTCATTAAGTCTTATTTCTATATTTATCTGATTTTCTTATATAATTTTATCTGGCTCATCTCTTCCGAGAGTCTTCTTTTTTAATGTACATAGTTATTGTGTATGTATGATCGTGTTTGGAGATTCATGTTAAGCTAATCGAGTAATATTAGAGCGTAGCGATGAAACCCGAATACTTACTTGTATTGTATATTTAGAAGCAAGCCCTTAGCCATGTGAGATGCCTCCAGATTGTATACACTTTCGATGCGCAGTAGACCTTCTATTGCCGCTTGAAAATTCTCCTCCTTGGTCGCCTTTTCTGATAGGAGGTGCTGCATATCTGCGATTGCGGTCTGAGTTGTACTCCCCTCTAGGTACTGCAGCAATTTGGGCCAGTCTTGATGCAGGCGTCTCAGCAGGGAAAATCCATTCAATGAATTTGTAATGTATTCTTCTTGTACGGTAGTATTAGTCAAATCAGGACGAAGAAGCATTTGTTGATATCTGAAAGAGTCCACTTCAAACTTTTCTCAACTTTTTCTCTTTTTATAAGATTTACCCCTTAGAAATGGAGAAATTTGTGTGAGTGGCCGAAAAAGGCGTGTATATAAATTTTCTTGATCAGCATAAATAGCCTAGGCAATCTGTCTATGTCCGTCTGTCTATCTGTGTGAACACATAGTACTCACATTTTACAAGAGCTAGAGACATCAAATTTAGCACTCAGGTTCGTGTATCGCATACACAGAAGAGGTTAATTTCGAGTTTACTCGAATGTATCATAATTTTATTTACTTGTTATATACTTACAATTTCATCATATTTACTTTGTTCTCCATTTCCTTGACGTATACGTTTAATTTTTTTCGTAAATAATTTTCCAGTTTAAATAGTTGTGTCATGCTCTCCACGGAACTACTAGGGAGAAAACGTGCCTTTTCCAGCTTTCCATCAGAATTAAGGCAAAGTCCGGAGTGTAAAATAAACAAAACTTGAAGTAAGTACAAAAGACACGTCATTTCTAAGGCAAGTCTGCTAAAGTTCTGTTAAAATAAATACATTTTAAAAGTCTAAATAATTTGATTTAATGCTTCATTTGCAACGTTTGTAACGTAAATAATTTTGGCTTTTACACCTATTTACATAGCAATTAGAAAGGTATACGATAACGTTGGGTTCGTGGAACTGACGCCTGTCACACACGCCTACATGCTATATACTATAATATAATTTTCCTCAAATTTTGCACAACCACTTTGTCGGATCGGCTCACATAAAGTGAGTTTTGAGTGAGATTTTGGGAATGTTTTATCCCGACATTAGAAATAACGTGGATCAGTTCATCTCCGTACTATGTATGGAAATTATATAATTAATATATATTTAATATAATAATAAATAACCTCAATAAGGTGTTGAAAAATGTTTGTATTGTGCTAAGTTCATCAACAGAAGGCCATTTCAACTAAATGTTTTCTTACTTGACGCCTATGAATTTCAGAAAACACGAAATGCCTGAGATGGCCCGAGGCTGCACCGCCTTATAAACATCTGGGGCACAACGTGGAGCCATTTAGTTATCGCTAAAAAAAATAGATTTTGTAGTGGTTCAGGTAAATCAATCAGTAAAACGTACTCCATCTAGAACCCACAACAACGGGGCAAACTGAGTGCAGAGCACGTTTATCCGGGGTGCCATCATCGAAAAGATTATACCAGACCAGGCTGCTGCCTTTTTTAGGCGCGACGGAAACTTGAATATCGGGAAAGACAGTGAAGCCCCCATATTCCACATCACCAGCCTGTCGATAAGAAGAAGGGATTATGGGAGCCAATGGACAATAGAACATTAAAAACGGCAGCTCACGTAGATTACGATACTAGCCATGCGATCGCCATGCTCGTTTAAATCCTTCTCTGTGAGTCGACCACCATATATGGAGTCATGATGGGGTTGAAAGTAGGTCCCAAGGCCATAATTTGATATTAAAAGTTCCGGGAACTCGCTGAGGTCCATGCCCGTCATGTCCGTCATGCGGTGGTTTATGCGCTCCCTTAATGGACTTGGCACCGTCAGCCTTGTGGCGCGTGCCACAATATCAAGAGATTCGGTTTGATTTTCTCTTATGGGGCCCGATAATCCATTTTCCATATCTACAGACAAATCCTTCATTTCCTCGACTTCGAGGTCGGAGAGGACATTGTGGTACATAACGATGTGTGGATCGCGGTTGAGTTCTTCCATTTTGAAAGGGGCAAGACGCAGAAACGGGGTGTTCAAAAAGTTGTAACTGCAACTGAGATCAGTTTGCTTCGGGAATTGACCCCGACATCCCAAATCGTGAGACGTAGCGGCTGGGAGCAGTGCGTCCTGTTCACTTATGAATTTCTGCTCGTCTCCTGCGAGTTGCGCCCTCACATACTCCTCCAAATCGATAGAACTTGTGTTAGCAAACACTTCATCGACTTCTTTCTGCAGCTCTATGGAATTCCTTAATGGACTCCGTACGATCGCAGCTGTGTTAGAAAAATGTACGGGAGCTAAACTATTTTGAGACTAGGTAGAATACCTACCATGTTGTTGCAGCGCTCTGGCGAACTTAATACGCAGGCCCTCAGTACACTTTCCTAGCACCTCGATATACGTCTGCGAGTTGGGTTCCAGCTTTGTTTTAAGGACAATGCGGTACCATAGGGCTGCCTTGCTAAAGTTCCTCATCATGTAATTGTAATTTCCAATTTTCAAGCAATCACGTTGCGACAGCCCATGTCTGTAGGCGACTAAATATTTTACATTTATCTTTACCAGAACCCCACACTGACCTGAATTGCTTATCCTGCAGTCGACCATTCGCAATGTCCATAGATTTCAGCCCATAAGTTAACTCTATACGATCCATGCCAATCAGCGCCTCCATCATATCGTCTAGGGTTGGCTTTTGCCTCACAATTGTCGTTAAAGTTTCCAACTGGTCTACTTTGCGATGGGTGTTCGTTATTTATTCAGTTATTGGGGTTCGTCTAACATTACCTCCACCGGCAATGGCGGGTAAAAACTCCTGCAGGACAATCCAATCTTCTCTCAGACGTCGCACAAGTGCGAACGCCAATATGGGATTCGACACATGACTTTCCCGCTGCGTAAAGTTTGAAGGCAAAATACTCTTGTGTGTCTTCAGGAAACTGGGCAGGATATGAAAATTATTTCCTACAGTGTGTTTTCAATGTAGACCTAAACTAACCTTTCCAGCTTTTGCAACTTATCCTCTAAGATATCTCCATAAGCTTTTACTTCCGCAATAAATTTATTCTCCAAGTCCAAGAGTTTTAATAGTCCAAGGGTGGAGCTGCTGTAATGTTCTGTGAAGTAGTATTCTTTTGGCTTATTGCATAAGCTCCCCGCGATCAGAAGAAGGAGATTAATAAACCTAAAAGCACAACTTTGTCTAAACATGTCTCCAAGTGGTTTAAAATTGAGATTAAGTACTTATTTAGGAAACGCATGAGGCTAAGAAACGTTTACATTAGACACGCTAAATTCTTAGTTGGCGTTAAGTATTCGATTCAATTGCCACAAGTAACAATTTCTTAGTAGATACTACTTTCCAACGAATTATTACCAAAGAAGGTATATTAGCTTTTAAAATGTATATGACAGGTAGAAAAAGACATGACAGTAGTCTTTTGGTGCGTTTTTCTGTTCATCTCTCTGAAGACATCAAAATGAGTGGGAAGACTTCTCTATAGAATAGAGAGACAAAGTTTCATAATATTAGCAAAGTAGAATAGCAACAACATTGTTATGCAATGGTTATATAAATCATGATAGTAACGTTTGTGGAGAATGTAAGTAAAAATGGACTTTTCAATAAGATTAATGAAATTAAAGCGCCTCAAACGCGTAAACCTCCTACGGGCTGAGGATCATTTCAAAAACTTTAAACGTGGCTTTTTCGTAATCACGTTTTTCATTAAAACTCCAAGCATACTGCTCTTTGTACCGAACCTATTTACTTTATTTCAAATTTTAATAGAAGAAAACACATTTTTGTATGACTTATACTTTACTTTAACAAAAATAAGTATTCGTTTATCATTAAACCATTGAAAATGGGTAAAAAATGGGATATTATAATAGCTTCGCAAAGGGAGGCGTAGCAGACCATACGAAGTACATATGTATATTCTTGATCAGCATATTGATGCTGATTAAGTCGAGGCGATTTGGTCACATCTGTCAGTCCGCTATTAAAAGAGGTAGAGACCCCAAACTTTGTAGGGAAGTTTATTTCACTTTATGTGCCACGCTTCCACCGCCTCCGCAAATTGATTTATTTTATTTCGATTTATTGCAAATAACTTAATTATAACAAGTGAAGACAGCTACAGTCGAGTGCACTCGACAGTAAGATACCATTTACCTTTGGCTGTTATCAAATAATTCTTAATATTATTTACTTTTATTCGGCGAACTATTAACAACGCATCGCATATTTTCAAGTCAAATACACATGCATTGACGCTAATGGCACATGCCGAATTCGCGCTGACTACACGACGACTGTACGTGCGCAGTCGGCGTTGGCGTCGGCGTCGGGCTACTGCTGCTGTAAGGGAAACTTTTCGCGCCTATAACTTCTGTGTTTATTGTCCGATCGGATTTAAATGTATAGGGTTGGTCGATATTATTATTATTTGCAATAAGACTTGCAAACTAGTTTGAAAACCTTTCTACTTTTCCTATAATTTATTGATTTACAAAATCGATTTTTGGGGGCGGTGGGCGTGGCATACAAAATTTGATAATACGAATTCTGCGTAACGTTGCCAGGGATCTTACTTTTAAATTTGGTGCTTCTAGCTTTTCTAGTGCCCTTATAACTCAAATAATTCGTTTTATAGGGGCGGTGGGCGTGGCATCCACGCCCCCACCAGAAATCGATTTTGTAAATCGATAAATAAAATTATAGGAAAAGTTGAAAAGTCAAATAATTTTGTTAGGTATTATTGCAGTTACTGATTGATTGACTTATATATACTATTTATACAATTTATATGTACTATATATGCAAATATAAATGTATGATATAAATTGAACGCGAGAGAGCAAGCATCGCGAGAGAGTAAAAGAGTCTTGTTCAAGAGCTCGACGCGAGCAGTAATAACTTTAAATGGTGACGCCTCACTCTCGTTCGTTTTGGATTTAACACACATACATAACTAGCTATTATTAAACCAAATGAACTATGTATTATAAATAAATCAATATAATATTAAAAGGTGATAATAAATAGGTAACCCTACAAATGGGGCAAAAATATATAATCAACTTTACACAAATGACGCGTGTTATGTTCAAATCCTTTTGATTTTTTATCTTTCTCAAAACCATATACCATGTGAAATCTTAAAGATGCTGATTCAACCTTTTATATAGCTATAGCTGAAATTGAAATTTTTGTAGAAGAGGTGTTTGCAGGGATATGCAGCCAGATAATGCCCTTACTCAGCTTGGAGCCATACATTATGGGGCAGGATACATGATCAAAGTTTTGTTCACTTTCCAGTGGATTTTTTGAGTTGTGCCACAGCAAAGCGGCACCTTTTTTCGGTTGCACTGATATATTCAATGTATGAAGTAAGGTGGCACCACCTTGGGTAACGTCATTTAACTAAGGAATTCAAATTAGTGATTTAGTCTTCAAAGTTCTTACTACTTACGAAAAAAACAACTGATGTTGTACGATTGCTAAGCTCAGGCTGACTTTGACTTTCATTGTGATGTATTGTTATCTTTCCGCTTAGACCGTAGTTCATAAGTAGGAACTCGCTGTCTTCTCTCAGAATCATGCCTGTCATATCCATAACCCGATAAATTAGTTTTTTGTTGATGACACTCTTCATTTTCAGGGAGTCGCGGTGCCACTCGGAGAGTTCACTAGATTTTTTTGTGTCCAGCAGCTCATTAATTTGCGTGTCATATATTACATCATGATAGAGAGCTACGTATGGTTTCAGGCTCAGCAGTTCAACTTTAAGTGGGGCCAGTCGTAAGAACTTCGAAACTCCATTCAATAAGTGACACGTTAAATTCGTTGAAGCTTTGAACATGCCATGACAGGTCATCTTAATGCTATTAGGCTTTTCATAATACTGAAACGAGATTGAAGAGGATTAAATGCTGCCTCATTTAGATGATACCTGGGCGATAGATACAAGAGAACCTTGTTTAGTTTGGTATGCGGCCTCTTCCGCAGCTTGACGCATTAGCCAGAGATTGTTTGTTGTATCAGAGATTTTGTCCAGAAAATGTATAGCTTTTTGATTGCTGCCTATTCAAAAACAAGAGGCTATTTATTTTACCCCGTCCTTATTTAAATCGTCTTCAATAAAAAGTGCATAGACGAAAGAAATTACCCATGTATATAAGCACATCTGCATAATTTTCATAAATATCATTCACATGTAGACCGTAGACTTGTTTAAAAAGCTTATTAAAAAAGGTATTGCTGCCGTTTTCTTGGAACAGTTGCAGAGATTGGTTGAACCAACCCACAGCTTGGTGACTCAAATAGTTAGCGTGGCAGAATTTACCCAAATCATTACATTCTAAGACTGTAAGTTTCGAGCTGTTGAAAGGAATTATAAAGTCTTAAGAAAATTAAGAATAAAGACACTACGTTTGTATGCCCACTTACTCGTATTGCATATCACCAATGACGCCTCTGGTCAAATTAGCAGCATTCAGTTTATAGAAGCCTTGAACTCGCAAAACACTCTGAAGTGCATCCTTAAGGTCCTCCTCTTGCGGGGCTTTTTCCTCCGAGAGCCTCTTCACGTTCTCAATTTGAATGGGGCCTACAGATTCGGACATGTACATTTCAAAGAACCGCCAGTCCTCATGCAGACGTCGTATAAGCGAATAACTGTTCAAGGGATGGCCTACAAATTCCTCTGGAGCACTCTCAGATTCTTGTTGCTTTGCCTGGACGTCACTCAAAAAACTAATGAAAAGTAGGTTGGGCATAATTTGGGCTCTGCGAACGTCGCAGTTTCATCAATCACCTTTGGATTGTATCGATTTTAAGCTGCATAGCTTGTGTATAACTATCGATTTCATATAAAAACATTCTCTCGTGTTCTCCTAAGGATATTAAGTCTGCCACTGACCACGTATAACCTTTATCGGAATTCGAGAATCTTGCTCCCAGTAGGAGAAGTATATTAAACAAACATGCGATAACAGGTCTCATTTCTAAAACGAACAAAAAGAAACTGCAACTAAGTATCATGCTCTGCAGCCTGTAAATTTAATTTTTTCCATGAACAAGTTGAGTTACGGAACTCCCACTTTAACTCCCTCCCTTATCGACCATATTTTATTACTGTCATGCTTTATATACCTAATAACATGTGTAAGCGGCCAAAGTCGACTGTGGGATACTCAGCACCATAATAGACATAATAGGTTGCCAACTTAAGTGCATACAAGTAAAGCAAGAAAAAAAGAATATATATATATATATATATATATATATATATATATATATATATATAAATTCGTAATACCACATTATAGCGGCGGAAAGTCTGCATGTTGTTACTTATAGTAAGTAAAGATACTTGTGTTAGTGTAAAAAAGATAGTAATAATAATGCGGATTATCGAGAATTATTTACGGTATTGAATCGGTTTGTATACCACATTTCCATTGAAAGTTAATAAGAATAGTGATATATGTTTGTACACATGTATATAGCAGGCACCAAAAGGCGTGGCAATCCGTATAAAGTATTTAATTTATATTATTTATTTAGTCTTTCCGTTTGTATTATTTCAAATTTCAAGTCTAACGTTCAATCACTGAAATGACAATCCGATCGGATAAACACATAACTTGGAGGATAATGATAGTAGCAAGGTAGCAAAAGGCCAGCAGCGCAGCAACGAGCAGCTTTGGATTGACTGTATGTGTGTGTGAAAATATTCTATGCTTGTGAGATCAGAAAAGATGAACCATTTGTGTTATTGTTGTAAAATATTTAATATTAAGAATCACATTGAAACCGTTTGTGTATCAACTATCGTGCCGGTTATTGATTACAGGGTATTGATTGGATTGCTTTATGATTTTATTTAGTAATATTTTGGTTTTAAATATTTCTCTGTCATGTGTCAATTTTGTCCTGTTTTTGTAAAGCGGTGGTAGAAATGAAAGAAAAAGAACACCAAGCTTTATTTCATTCAAGATAATCGGGACACATCATGTGTCTCTCGTCAAGGTATGCGCAAAGCTAAACATTGCTCAGAAAATATTTATTTATTTATTATCTGTCATAGCAGCACCAGCAGTTCTTTGTGGTCAGCTGTACAAGCAGTTCTTTTGTTTCTCTCGCACATGATTTTCAATATAAGGGGTATATTCTTGTATACCATTTACCCATTGAAAATTTAAAATGGTATATTAGTTTAGCAACATCATGCAGGAGGAGGCTTGACTAAGTATTTTCTTGGTAACTGAGTAGAAATTTCTCATAAGGGAAGTAATGCCAAGAAATCTGTTGTGTTGGTACTGAGTATCTAACTATCGCCTTCTCTTCGTGTTATTTTATGTTACAGCTCAGGGAGCTGAGGATTCGTTGTGCACAACTGTTTTTATTATTCGGTCTGTCTGAGGGCTGTGGATAAATGTGTGTAACAATTGATTTTGATTTCGTGTTTGGCTCGGCTTTAAATAGCTCTGAAATACGACAATAGAAAATGGCAAATGAAAACGAAAATGGAATAGAAATGGGAATGGAAACACCCAACGACATAGTGTCTTCTGCTGCTGATTTTCCCTTCTTCCCTTCTTCTGTTCTTCTGTTCTCTATTTTTTTGGGAGCATTATGTGTGGCGCTTCATTTACTTTATGCCTTTTGTCTGGTCCTTATGTGAACACAACGATTTGAATGAGCTTCGTTCGGTCCTTGACTGGGCGTTGCAGTTTTACGAGCACATCCGCTTCCCTCTCCAGCACTTTGACAACCCTGCCGTCCCCATTTCATCTCCAGCAAGGACTGTTTCTTTATTTATTGTATGGCTACTTGATGACCGTTTGGCGAAAAACGTTTTATGGCCCATATGCCCAGTTCTCTCTTGTCCTTATTCCCGAATTTGTGAAATCCCTATAGAATCTGCCCCTAGTTCGTCGCGAGACGCATGACTATCAATCTCTAGGGCACGTTCAAAATACGTGTTTAATCTTTGCCATGTGTTTTTGTTTTTTTTTTTTCAAACTGTTTATCTTGTGAAGATTGATATAGGTAGAGAAAGAATTCATGTTAAAGGTTTCAGATGGGTCGATAATAAACATATCGTTTATACTTATAGATCAACCTCGCGACAATGGTAAATGTTCGTATATGTAAATGTGAAATTTGCGTACAGGAGTTCCCAGGGGCTCGAACTCATCTGAACACATCGCACTCGGTATTAGAACCTACGTACTTGATTGATCGCGGACCAACCTGTTGGGCCTCCATTTATCACGGTTCGCATTTCTCGCCGTGTGCTTAAAACGGTGGAACTAATGCATCCAGCGGCACATTTGAATTATGTATTATGAGGCTGAATTATGCGCAGTGCGGAGCAGAGGGGACTTTTGTGGGTGTTAAAGTAGCGGCGCGTGAATTCCAGAAGATTAATGGACACACTAGCTTGCGGGGCGGCAAGTTTGACTTCGGACAAAATATCTTTTCTGTATTACAATTTATTATCGAAAAATTGTCAAAAAAGCATACAATATAAGAAGAGGTGAAGGTCGCATACCCTTGCAGTTAGTTGTACCCACTGCTTGTTTCTGCAGTATTTAAGTATAAGCACAGAAATCGGGGCTTTAAAAAGATATTATTATATACTGCAAATTATTTTAAAAATAAAATTTTAAAATTTTGTTTTTATTACGAGGGTCGTTCAATAAGTCTTTAGAAAAAATAAATAATAATAATATATATAACAAGTGAAGAAAGCTACAGTCGAGTGCACTCGACAGTAAGATACCATTTACCTTTGGCTGTTAAAAAAATTCTTAATTCTTTGGTGCTTCCATTGCAAAAGATCCACCGTTTACCTATTAATAAACTAGTCAGTTTACCTACTAATAAACTAGCCATAAGTCTAAATAGAATCGATTTATTTTGTTGGTGGGGACAACGTTAAAAATTTCCAGGTACTAGAGCATTGTACATAACATAACTGTGATAACTATAGACTACCTTTTTAATTATCAATTACAATTCAGCTTGATTCCTCACGTGTTAATATTCTCCATCAACTTTTTAGTATTTTAGTGGTGAGCTAATGTATTCCAAAAGTACAATGACTTCTGTTCAAAACAAAATTTATCCACACTCTTTCAGTACTCTCCTCCTCCTTCAAGCACCATTGTGCGACTTAATAAAAAATTAAATTTATTAAAATTATTTTATTTAGTAGGAAAGATATTTATTTAAAGAAATTCACAGCGATTGTTAAGCTGGGACTTGCTGATGACCGCGCAGGTGTCACGTTGCACCTGGTCGGAGCTCTCGGTGGGCGCAGAGTTGCCCATGTGGATTATGGTCTTCGGCTTGGTGATGCCGTAGCAGGCGTACTGGAAGACGCTACGGAAAATAGGCAGGCACTGCTCGTAGACCTCAACTATGTCTGGGTGTATACTGTCCACACTGAAGTCTTGGCCGCACGAACTCCGCACGGCACCTGCGGCACTGCAGAGTAAGCTAAGATCGGTGAGATCGATGAGTGTCTTGTAGAGTGTTAGTTTTGTTCGGCGAGAGAGGTCTCTATTGCACATTTGCCTACTCAGACCAAAGTAGCACCTATTGGTAAGTGTGATTCTTCGCTTGATCTCCAGGCTGACGTCATTATTGGTGTTAATGGCGGTGCCAAGGTACGTGAACTCCTTGACCACTTCGAAGTTATAGCTGTCGGCTACCACATGGGAGTCTAGGCGCCGCGTCTCCCTGCTTGTCGACAGCATATACTTCGTCTTGCCCTCGTTTACCGCCAAACCCACTTTTGCTGACTCCTTTTCGATAGCGGAAAATGCAGCAGTGACATCACGCTTGCTACGGCCAATGATGTCAATATCATCGGCATAAGCAAGGAGCTGAACGCTTTCATAAAAAATAGTGCCAGATCGATGTACACCGGCTTTCCGCAGAACCCCTTCCATCACGAAGTTGAAGAGGTTGCACGACAGAGGGTCGCCTTGTCTGAAACCTCGAACGGTATTAAAAGGTTCGGAGAGGTTCGCTCCTACCTTGACAGAGCTGATGGTGCTGCTCAATGTCATCCTGCAAAGACGTATCAGCTTTACAGGAATACCGAACTCAGACATGGTGGCATATAGGCTTTCCCTCGTCGGGCTATCGAATGCAGCTTTGTAATCGACAAAGAGATGGTGTGTGTCAATTCCATTTTCGTGGGTTTTTTCCAGGATTTGGCGCAATGTGAAGATCTGGTCTATGGTCCATAGAGATTTACCAGGTCTGAAGCCTCACTGATAAGGTCTGATCAGTGTGTTGGCATACTGCTCCAGTCGTTCACATATAACGCTCGATAGGACCTTGTATGAGATGGTGATCAGGCTGATTCCCCGATAGTTGGCGCATATCGTCGGGTCGCCTTTCTTCAGTACAGGACAAAGGACGCTGAGATTCCAATCGTTGGGCTTGCTTTCTTCTAGCCATATTTTGCAGAAGAGCTGATGCATTCTCTTTATCAGCTCTTCGCCACCGGCCATCAGCACCGGCTGCTTTGTTGTTTTTGAGTCGGGTAATAGCAACTCGGACCTCGTCATGGCTAGGTTGTGGTATATCCACATTGTCGTCGATTGGTGGTATCAGGCTGTTTCCTCCATCGGCGGGATTGGTGCCGTCATCGCCTGCTAGCAGCTTGGAGAAATGCGCCCTCCATAACCTCAGCGTGCACTGCGTATCTGTAACCAGATTTCCATTTTCATCTCGACCGTTAGATGCTCCGGTCTTGAAACCTTGTGTCAGACGGTTGACTTGTTGGTAAAATTTTCGAGCATCATTCCTGTCTTGCAACACCTCAAGTTCCTCGCACGCTCGCTTTTCTTGCTCCCGTTTTTTCCGTCTTTTTTCGCTTCTCTTCCTTCCTTTTCTCCCTGTAACGTTCACATGTGGCTCGCGTTGCGCCAGACTGCAGCTTTTTTCTGTAGGCGGCGTTTTTTGCCGCAGCTGCGACGCGACACTCCTCGTCATACCAATGGTTCCGTGTGGGAGGGCGCTTGAACCCAATGGCTGTTTCAGCAGCAGCTCGCATGGAGTGGGATATGTGCGCCCAGAGTCCGCCAGCGTCAACAGGGTGAGGGGAAGGTTGGAGGAGCAGTTCCGAGAGGTGAGTGGAGTAGGCCATTGCTGTCCGTTGTGATCGCAGCTTAGTGACGTCAAGCTTTCGTTGCGTGATGGGGCGTATGTTTTTCGCACGGCATAGCCGCATGCGTATCTTGGCTGCGACAAGATAGTGGTCCGAGTCAATGTTGACTCCACGAAACGTACGCACGTCCATCACGCTTTAGGCATGCCTTCCGTCTATCACAACGTGATCAATCTGGTTGCGCGTTTTTTGATCAGGGCCATGTGGCCTTGTGGATGTCGAGGTGCCGAAATCTGGTGCTACTCACTGCCATGTTTCGCGCCGCAGCGAAGTCAATCAGCCTGAAACCGTTGTTCGAGGTGGTCTCATGGAGGCTGAATTGACCGACGGTGCGGTCAAAGATGCGTTCGCGCCCAACCTTTGCGTTGAAGTCCCCGAGGATGATCTTTACGTCGTGGTTTGGGCAGCGGTCGTACGTGTCCTCGAGTCTCGCGTAGAACGCATCCTTAACAGCATCGTCCTTCTCATCCGTCGGGGCGTGCGCGCAAATTATACTCAGATTGAAAAATCTAGCTTCGACGCGGATTGTAGCCAGCCGTTCACTTACTGGAGTGAAATTGGAGACGTGGTGGCGGAGTCTTCGGCTTACTACAAATCAGCATCCAAATTCGCGCCTCTCCGCATGGCAGCTGTAGTAGATATCGCAGTTTGCTCGCTTGAAGCAACCTTGTCCTGTCCATCTCATTTCCTGGATGGCGGCACCCGCCAGTTGGATAGAGGCACATTCCCAATTAAGAGTTCGGACATTCCAGGTGCATATCCTTAAATCGTATTCCTTTTTCGTTTTGCGGTGGTCGTCATCATAAGGGGGGATCCTATCCGAGGCTTTCGCTTTGGTTTTCCTTGGAATTTTTTTTACGAGGCGGGTTCCAAACCCTGCGCTCAACTATTTACAGTCTTGGTGACCCGCTGCACACATTAGCTCACTATCTAGCGGATGCTAAGATAGTTACCCAGGAGGTGCCACGAGGAGGCTGTGTGTCAACTTGCAATCATTAGTGGACAGAGATCGCACTGGCGGTCGCCAAGTTGGCCGCGATAAGAAAACCTTACTCTGTACGAATGAAAGCCAAATCATCCCAAAAAAACTTAATATATTCTTTTATTATGACCTCGGAGGCGCATTAGGCTCATAGAAAATGTAACGAGAAATAAATTTATTTTTATAGCCAACAAGTTATTGCTCATTAGGTATCTCATATTCCTTTTGAAACAGATCCTTCAGAATATACTAACAGCATATCAAAAGGCCAGTAACTCATTCAAATTAAATTTAATAGACTGCAGTCACGCATCCCTCAGCACTTCTACCCTTCTGGATTCTCTAGCTGTATGTATAAACCTAATGATATCATCTCGAACAGAGCACAGCAGCCCGAGTCAGACACTTTAATTGCTGTCACAGCTATGGGATACCCTGCAATACGGACAGCTATGAACAAGTTAGTGAAGTGCACGGCTACAGACCTAGATACATATAAGTGTGCACAAAAGAAACCCCATCATAGCAAAAGCACTTTTCCATCAAGCTCTAGCTGCGTGCGGCAAAGGGCATAAATATGTCGACCTTGCAGTTATTCAGCTCTAAAGTAAAAGCCCAATTTGCATAATGTGCATGCAGCTACAGCGGTAAAACACTGAAGAGAAAGTGAAAGGGGATAGTGGTAAGAGGACTACACTTAAGCTAAGCGTAAAATTTAGTTGTTAACTTGGAAGAAGAATCATTCCATTTGCAGTTGCTGACAAACTGCAGCCCAAGCCAGACTCAACACTTCGTGTAGCTATCGCCACTTCCCGATCCTCTACCACTACCGTCCCTTAAGCGGCAGACTTCAGTGTGCGGCACGTCTATACATCGTCTGAATTACGCATGCAAACGACTATTGGCATTGAGACAGCCAAAGTTTTTTATGGCAGTGTCTCAGGCAGAGTCCTCGAGAAGGGTCCTTACCCTGCGTTTTCTACTCTCTCGACTCAACTTTTTGTACAGAACCATGCCTGCATCCTATTACAAGCTTTTTTTTTTTTGAAGTAGACGCATAAATTAAAATGGTAGCAAAAGTATGCCAAAAATTGACGAAGCTAAATGCCTTAATTACTAGACGCGTGCACTAAATAAGCCATAATTTGCAGTATCTAGCAAAAATTATAAACTTTTTTAGGACTTTAGAATCGTGTCTCTCAGTTGAAGAGGCAATAGTTTCAGAATCGAAGCAGCTCTTTGAATATCTTTCGACAATTTTCGACTTAGGAACGACTAGGCACAGTAGCCAGTACACTGGCTTTGGTAAACCAAGGGTCAAAAAGAGATAGCCTGACGAGTAGCGCAAGTGGCTCCGGTATGTCGCTTGCCCTCGTACTCATCTTGGACCACAAACGGGTATCTAGAAAATGCAAGAGAAATGCGAAAAAACACTGAGTGTCAACAGAGTGAGGCGAGCCGATGGTGTGAAAAAAGAAAAATAAATGTTGTGAACTGGGACTGCAGCTCGAACAGGAGCAGCTGGCAAGCTGACAACTCGTATGCCACCTGCCAAGAACCAGAACTGAGCCCCTAAGCAGCTTATCCCACCTGACCAGGACACCGGGGATTAAACACGCCATGATGGAGCACAGAAGCTCCTGTCCGGACTTGGATCTGTTTTTGATGCCGTGATTCATATTCCATTTGATAGCTGGCAAACAGCGTTTTCCCACTTGGCTCTGATTTTATTTCCGAAGCAAACAGCTACTTGCACTCTGTGGCAGGAAGAGCTTCCCCAGACCCTTGCAGGTCTTCTAGTCTTTATAGTCGACTGTCTCACTTCTGGTATTTATTTAAACGATTACTCTATGCAGTACTTAGGTCTGTCTGCCGGTCAGTCGGGTGCTTTTCGTTTCGCAGCATTTGACAACGGCCTGGCGCCTGCTGACCTATCTTCCGCCGCTCCGAACTGGCCCAAAGCTGCACAGTGGGTTGCATCCCGTTAGAAGTAAAAGAACTTCCTCATATGGTAAAATTCTTGTAAAAGTCTTTCTTTCTCTTCAGAGCTCTTCATTAATTTTATCTTAATTACCTTATTGACCCGAAGCCCTTGTAACATAAAACGATCGTGATTTTTGATTAGATAGACAGGACAAAAACAAAAGATGCATGGGCGAAGGTTGCATACCCTCGATGATACTTGCGTATCTACTATTGTATATAATTCCTGCACTCAATATTTACATACACGAATAATGTAGAACGCAATATCAAATAAAATATTGAAATTTGGAGGGAATGTTCGTTCCGACTTTTTTACAGTGTGCAGAAGAAACCTTACATACACGAGGTGTATTTAAAAAATAAATTCACCTTAAAAGTTTCGAGATTTCTTAACGAATTTTCTTGTTTTGTTTTGTGTTTATCGGTCTTTGCTCATCTGGGCTTTTCCATTGGGAGAATTGGGCTGCCAAACATGATTATGCCTTAAGTAAGAGTGTAACAACTGCAATATGACTATTTCCAAGTTTTTTAAAGTTTCGAACATTTCGTTAACTTTGGTCACTATTTATATAAACATCGGTGACCATTGTGCACTGTGACTTAATTAACTTTGTTCTCTGTGCTCTGTGGCATTGTTTTCTGGCAGTCGCCTGGCCAAAAATACTTGTCTAAATAAGAATTAGAAATGAACAGTGAACTGCGTAGGTTTTAGCTTAGTCTCTTTATGAATTTCGTGTACCCTTAAAAATCAAATGACTTCAAAGCATCAATAATATATTATGTAGATACTACTTGTAAGCATAATTACAAAAAACCAGCAACTATGTAAATATTTGTATTATATTTTTATTTTAGTAAAAGATCGGTAGGTGGTAGAGAAGGCAGACTAAGCTTATCAGTCACATTACACCGAGAGCTAGTGCCAAATACCATATCGATATTACTTCAGACTACCACTCTACAAGAAGGGTATACAATCGAATAGCCACAGAGAGAGAACGACAGAGGACAGTACAAACAACCGTTGAGAGGTGCAGCTTTAAGTGTCTTCTCATTTCACGTGTGCATTTTAAAGCATTTCTCTGTTGTTAGAGTGTTCAAACTGCCGAGAGCTGGGAAAGGTGGAAAAGCTGAGACGCAGCTGGACAATGAAGCGGAAAAACACAAAAGGAAATTAAGCAACTGCAGCTTTTTCAGCAACAGTTCTTTCTCTCTCTCTGTCACTCCCCTCTTGTCCACAAACTCATCCCGCCCCTCTATTAGCTCGAGGCTATACCGGCTAGGGAAAACGTGGCACTCCATTGTCACTTCAGCTGTCGCATGGCGCTGGCCACTGCCCATTTTGCTGCATGCAACAGCCGGAGCACCAGAAGGGAGTATAAACTGGGACCGCCTAGTGACAAGGTTTAGAGTGCATGTCGTTTTCTTTTGCGTTTGCTGTCGAGCCCCTGTTGACTTCTGCAATTTGCGGCCTTAAAATATTCTCAGCGATTGGTTCAATCAGTTTTTACTTTCCCTTCGAACTGCAGTGCGTAAACCTATCAGACTGGAACTGCCCTCAAGAGTAGCTTCTACATTGATATAGTTAACAGTTATTAACACTAAATTTTGCAACAACAATTGCAAGAAGCTTGCAGATCATGTAATTGAAAGGGAACTGGCACTTCTAGTGGTCAGGCGTTTCGTGTTATTATACCATTTACTCATTGAAAATGGGTAAAAAATGGTATATTAACTTTGTGAAAATGTATGTAACAGGCAGAAGGAGGCGTGGCAGACCATACAAAGGATATATATTCCTTATCAGCATCACTGTCTGTCCGTCTGTATGAACACACAGATTAACTATAATATTAAAAGAGCTAGAGACATTAGACTTGGTGGGAGTGTGCGTGTATTCAATTTAAATTTCAAACTTGGTGTGCCACGCCCACCGCCTCCGCAAATCGATAAATACGTTTTTTGCAAATAATTCAATAACGAAAAGAGAGGGTGGTAGGAGGGTGTCTTGCAACATTATGCAGAAGTTGGATTTTAGTCTTTTGGATGCCACGCCCACCGCCACTATAAAACGAATTTTTTGAATTATTAGAACACTGGAAAAGCTAGAAGCACCAAATTTAGTATTAAGATCCCTTAAAACATTACCCAGAACGCGGATTTTCAAATTTTGTATGCCACGCCCATCGCCCTCAAAAAAAGGACAATAAACACAGAAGTTATAGGCGCTAGAAGTTTCCCTTACAGCAGCAGAGGCTCGACGCCGACTGCGCACGCACAGTCATCATGCAGTCAGCGTGCAATCGGCATGTGCCATTAGCGTCAATCCATGACTTCAAAAATATGCGATGCGTTGGTTTTAGTTCGCCGAATAAAAGTAATTAACATTTGAAATTTTTTATTAACAGCCGAAGGTAAATGGTATTTTACAGTCGAGAGCACTCGACTGTCGCTTTCTTTACTTGTTTATTATTGAGTTTATTAATTAAAATTAAATAAAAAGTGTATCAGAAATTATGTCCATATTTTTCAAGCGAAGCCCATTTTTTTTCATCATCAACTCTCAGCTCAACAATCTCTATGAATATCTGAAATAATTTGTCTGTGAGATTGAATAAAATTTTAATTTTAATTTAATCGCTTAGTTATGAGTGAGGAGGAAAGTTTAATTGAGAACTCCATAAATTTGTACATTGTTTTATTCCATAGCATGCATCCGTCCTATCTGGTTCTATACACACTTACTCTGGTATTGCTGGTTTCCTATTTCAACATATGTTCCTGCTGATAACACATTCCATGCTGCCCGTGTAACGTTTAGTTACGGGGTAAACAAAATGTCTGAACTGCACTGTGAGGCCAATGAACGCTGCCCTTCCAAGAGGCAGTTCAATTGGCAGCCCATGGCAATTTGCTAAAGTGGTCCCCTGGTTTCCTTCAAAGACCCCAACCGCCGGCTCGAGGCGGAGGAGTCCTTCTTGTGCGAATGACTTTGCATTTCTGTTGGCGCTTGCTAATGAATATATCTCACAGTGTTTAGTAAGCAATTTCTGCATATTCCTGCAAGTGGTGTGACAGCACCCCCTGCCGACTCCTTGCGCTGGCGCGCTCTCATTAAAATTGAAATTCTGTTCGGGGTTTACATGCGGACCTTTTGTACTTTGAGCTTTGGCAGCCATAACGGCGGAACGTTGCACCCGCTGTGTGTTAATTTGTGCATGAACTTTCCTAACAAACCGGAAGCCAACCCCTTTTCGGGTAGACGTGGCGGGGACGAGTTGGGAATTGGGGCTTGCAGAGAGCGCAGAGCGTGTAATTGAAATTGCATTTAAATGTTTTGGTCGTTGCCCGCGACATATGGGAAACAGAATGCCGGAGCAGATGTTGGGAAAAGGGTGTAGCAGGCGCAGGGCATTCGAGGCTCACGGAGCTAAGTTGCAGATCTAACATAGATTGCATCCTTCATTTATTGAGGTTCGCTGTTGCGATAATTAGGAGGAGTTTGGCATCCGCTTCCTTACTGCTTGCTTAACATTTTAATCCGGGCAATTACTCCGCAAACCCAATTAGTTGTCTGTCAAAATTTTCTCACAGGAAGTTGGGAGCGGAGCAGCAATTTCGGCAGGAATTTCCGGTCAGTCCATGGACTTTGCCGCACTGTCCAGCACTGCAAAAGAAAACTTTCGGTTGTGCAGTTTCTGATGATGATGATGATTCTGCTGGAAGCTCCATTAGAAAGTTGCAACGTGCAACTTGCTGCTTGCAACTTTCAACTCGTAACCAGATGTATCTATTACACAAGTTTCGATAGTAATTGCATAGAAAATTGCCATCACTGCAACAAATCACACTTCGAGCGAGACCTGGGGAAGGCTCTGGCCCAGGAGGCAACACAAAACGGCATTTAGTAATAGCTGCAACTCCGGACACGGTCTCATAGCTCTGACCAAACATTTCCGGTAATTGAGTTTTCTGCTAGAATTAGAATTCCATTTGCCCAGCCCCACTCCTTGTTTCGGCGACTCTGTCTCCCCGTCCGCAACACATTCGCAAAGAAGCAATCAACAAATTTTCTTATTGTTATTCTATGCAGTTTTTCTTTGACTTTCGCTACGCAAATATTTTTGCGCATTTGCCATGGAAATTCAGCGAAAAAACGGAAAGGCGAAAAACGCAAAAAGCGAACAAAGCGCACGAATTTCATAAAAAATGCGTTGACTGCGTGAGAAAAGTTGCTAAAGGAAACGCTAGTGATGGCTCTGGTGTTTTAGAGAAGAGAAGGGAGTTGCTATTTCAGATTCCATCACGATATGGCTTGAAGCTGTTTTTACACTTTACTCATGTTATTGTTTGAGTCTCAGCTTTTGCTGCGTATGTCTTCATGTCTGTGCGAGCGTGCTCAAAATTGTGCGCATGTGTGTGTGTATAAGGATATATGTAAGTCTGCCGGTTACGTTTGTGCTTTATAGTACATTATCTACCGCCGAGTCTGATAAGGGGTTTCAAACTCAGACTGTAATACGCGTTTCATGTTTACACATCAGAGGTATAGGTATGTATACCGAAGTAATCATTTTTCTAAATACTCCATTCGTGTCAATTTTCTGAATTGGTATCTGTCTTAAAAAGCTCATGCTTGTTGCGAGATTCAAGGGGTATGAGGTATAAATTTATAATAATTAAATTCCATTAATAAGTTTACTATTTGAAAATCAATAGTTATATTGAGCTCGAGTAGGGTACAACCGGCAAGAAGATTTGGGCTGACGAACATTTGGACTGTCTGACAGAAAGAATGACATACTGGTAGATAGACACTCAAATTTAAGAGTTTGTTAATTCTTGAGGATTAAGTGCCATTTGGCATTTATTAATCTCTTGTGATCCAGCAAGGAACCGTACAGATAGACTATTTGACGGTCTGTGGCTATTGATGACTCTAGAGGCATTCAAATATAGAAACATGTTATCCTCGAGGGTTTGGCTGTTAAGTGTTGAAAATATTTATGGTAATAAAATATGATTTCTGATTTGACTATGAAAAGGTTCCAGAGGAATGACTTAAATTTTAATTTTAAATGACTTAATTTTAACAGAACCCGTCATTACTTTGACCAGATTTGATTCCAATTGTTTCAGACTTTAGGAGACCCAAAAGATCCCAAGCGTTTCGATTCATAGACTCTCATTGTGGCGTAATTTGAAATTGAGCTGCTATGCCGACAGTGATAATGTCAATAATTAAAGTTCTGTATTCGTAAGGCACAAGATACTAAGATACTACTGATCTGTGACATACTTTCTACATGTAGTATTCACATAGTACACACGTATTTGCATACATACATATATTAAAAAATATTTATTACTATATTATAATAATGCAATAAACGATTACATTATCGACTGAGCTGTATCAGTCTGCATAATTCGTCTTGTCCGCTGTGAAATCAACTCTAAGTGAACTGTAAAGAATCCGAGCATTTCTCTTCATTTATATCGGCAGTTCGTAGTCGGCAAAAGCGCTTTTCCCAAGTTAACCTGCCAATACACTGTGCTTAAGTGTATCACACACTGCCATAAGTAGGGAATCGTTTTCCTTTGTGCTTAACTTAAGCTCTACAGTGGCATTAAATCAACTTTGGGACTTGGTCCTCTGACGCTTTGCCGATGCTGCCATTGATTTATGCCTTACAGTGCGTCCCCCTTACTCCAAGCGACCTCTAAGGCAATCTGGCACAAGAAGAAAAATTAATGCTACTTTAAATATGAAAAAAATCGCTGAGAAAGTAAAAGTCAAGTTTCCAAATCGATGGAAACTCCACTAGCAGATGTATATATGTATATGTACATACCGCGCTAGCTTGCCAGAGTGGGTCTAGCAGGAACTGCAAAAGGCGATGTAGTGAAAACTTTCCTGAGTGTAAACCTTGTGGATTTATTCCTGTTGTTTTCAATTTTATAACTTCCGCTGGAGCTAGTTAGTTTGTTTGTCCTCTGCTCTGCCTCTGCTTACCATATTTATGTACCTCTTACCTGGTGTTTTTCACTAATATTGTGTTTCTATGCATCTGCTATGGCTTGGCTTAAAGGTTTTTTCAAGTGGTAAATTCTTTTGGAAAAGTATTCAAATACCGCATATATTTCATTCCATACACCAGTTTGCGGCGAAGTTGTGTAAAATTAAATTACACCTGTGATTGACGTTGTGGCTGACCGCAAGGTGAGCTCACTTTGTGGTTGGGCGACAGATAAATTGATTTTGTGAAACTACGAAGGTGAAAAACTGAAGTACTACAGTCGAGCCCACTCGACTTTAAAATACCAATAAGCTCCTTAAGCCGCTATAACTTCATAGGAATATTGAATACTTCTGTTTATAGAGGTTGCAACAATAACAGTATCCCTTATACAGCCAAGCCGTTGGACGCCGGGCTACTTTGGACAGAAAGTTCTTTATAACTAAAATTCGGTGTTTATAGTGCGATTGGGTTGAAATTTGCAGCGAATATTATTTTAATAGTCTGCTACGTGTATGTTAAATGATAATGCTGCAATTCTCAAACAGTAATATTTGAGTTCAAAACAAAACTTCGAAAAGAACATCATGTATGTTAAACATTGTATTGATTGTATGTCTCTTGCTCTTAGGTACAGACGGCCGGAATACACCAGGTTATTGGTACTGAACAATAATATGTATATAAGATGTATGGTTTGACATGCATATTTCTGCTTGTTGAATACATTTGCGCAAAGCAAAATATACCATATTAATACCAAATATTTCAACGGGTGAACTGTATAAAAATCCTTAGTCCACGGCAGACTTTATGTTTCTTTTAGCGGAATTCCTTTTGGAATTGGCAATATCAAAAGAATGCACCGCAAGCAGCACTTAAATCAGATCATGAGCTGTAGTCATTAAACCAGAATGTCATCAAGCGATGAGTCCATTGCATAGACGAGAACATATTCTAGGGAATCGATGGGTTAATCTGAAACGTGTTGTACAAAGGGAAGCACTAAACGCCAGAAACAGCTGGTACTTCTGATACTGCAGTGCGAATCTGCGACAAATCTGCAAAAAGCCGTGAAATATAAAACGTGACCAATGCATGTTGAGCGAGAGCGTGTGTACGTGGCGTAACAGATGGGAACGAAGGGGACACAGTAAGGCCGAGCGGCCAACAAGCCGCAATGCACATGGCCTTGCTGTCTGTTGCATTTCGGAGCTTCCATTCCACCTCTCCTGACCACCTCCCTCTGCGTGGGTGGCACTCGGCATTGCATTACTGTGCTGATTGGATTATGCTGTTAATGCATTTCACTCTCTGCCGGGCATGGCCGGGCTAACGAGTAAGCCCGTGCCCATTGTGTTCCGCAAAGCACGAGTCTTGTGCCGACTCAAAAAGGTGACGCGAGCTCGACGCCATACTCGGAGGCTCTTCAATTAATACGAAAGCCTGATAACCGCTGGAAGTAGTTGGTTGCTTGTTGATAAACAGATTACAAATTTAACCTATACATTGATATGTATATTAGATATATTAAATATATATATATTGCTGAAAATGGATACGGAAGGATCTAAATTGATAGAAATAGACAAAGATCTTTTTAAATGAATATATATGGTATAATAGATCAATAAGGATAGAAATCGATTAATATAGGTAGACGAAGAAAGAAGGTGGATCTGGATATTGATATAAAGTGGTTGATATGGAGGAATGGACAATTAAATATCTATAGGACTTTGGTTTATATCGGTGAATATAGTTGGAAATCTCTGTATTTCACACAGATCAATTTGCAAGTTATTCGTTATTAATAGAGAGCGAGATTTCTTCTGGCAATAGTTTTTCAAATTGAATTTGCAATTGATTTTATTTATTGCTGTAAAATCGTTGTTCTTACTCATAAAACACTTTCGGAACACTACTTCCAAAGATGCATTCAGAACAGTTTTACTTACATGATATTCTTTAATAATACTGCTTAAAGAGACTGACGAACAACGACACAAACGTTAAAAAGAAATGGAAAGATGATCCCATATTTATGTTAAGTATCAGAGATTTTAATGCTACTATAATACTATCGACTGGACAGTTCCAGTTCGCCATTTTACAGGTCTGTCTGATGCATCAGAACTGATCCTCGATGTGTTGTCGTACAAAAGGTCTCCTGCTGTTCGCTCAGATAGATAATATGGTTCTCCGCTCCCGGCGCGTTAAACTTTCCATTCGAGCTGCAGGACTTGGGGGCGTTTGTGGAGCCCGTCGAGGTGGTCGTCGAGGAGTTGTTGTTACCCACGTGCAGAGCCAGGAGCGGTGGCTGTGACTGCTGGCGCTGCAGCTGCTGTTGCTGCGGGTTGCTCGTCAGCAAACGCCGTGAGCCAGCACGGCCGCGACGACTTCCCTGCTTGGTGAAGACACTCGGCTCGATCTGCAGCTGGGCATTGATGTCCTGCTGCGTCACACAGGTGAAGGCCTTGAAAAAGCTTTTGCGGAAGTTTTCGCTAAGGAAGGCGTAAAGTATTGGATTCATGGCCGAGTTGGAATAGACGAGTGCGCCTAGGAGAAGGAAGATGAGTATCTCGAGGCGTGAGAGATCACGTTGCGTCGGATTCGAGTTGATCAGTGCCAATTGGGACATCCAGTGGGGCAGCCAACAGCAAATGTAGACTGTAATAACCGTCAGCACCAGACGGGTTACCTTGCGGTGGGCGCGACGTCTCTCCTTCGACTTGGCCGTGTGCTTGGGACCCACCGAGCGGAGCTTTCGAATGACGAGATAGTAGAAGCTTAGTATGAAGCATAAAGGCGTTGCAAAGCCCAGGAAGAACGTGTACAGAATGAACGTGCTGCCCGAGTGCTTCTTGTACGTGTCGGGCCACATAATGTTGCATGAATAGTTGACGCCGTCCTCCTGTTCCACGGTGCTGGCATACAACATAACCGGCAGCATCAACACGGCTGAGGTGCTCCACGCCAGCGCCGATACCAGCTTTGCGATGTGTAGGGTGCGAAAGCGAGGCGAGGAGATCGGGTGGCAGACGGCTATATAGCGATCCGCAGACATGATCAGCAGAAAGATGGACGAGGTGAAGGACGTAATCGAGGTGCTCACCATGTACGCCTTGCACATGAGCTCGCCAAAGCGCCAGCTGCATATGCGCATCGTGTACAGCAGAAAGGGTATCCCGATGAGGAAGCACTCGTCAGCAATGGCCAGATTCAGGATGTAGATGTTGGTCACGGTCTGCATCTTGGAGAAACGCAGCACCACGTAGATAACAAGCGTGTTGCCGAACAGACCCACGATGCAGACAAGCCCATAAAGCACTACAGTGAGCAGATCTGCGAAGGAGTTTCGTGTTGCAACGCAGTGCTGATAGGTCGGCAGATCCGTGCTATGGATGGAGCTTACCGTGCTGGGTAAGAGCTCTCCATATTCTATGACATACGAAGTCGTTTCGTTGAAATAAGTTTCAGTCGTATTGTTGTTCAACTCCGACTCTGAAATACCGCTCACTAAGTGGAAACCAAAAATTACTAGCCACATTTTTCTCCAGTATTGTATCGCTTTCACTCTGTCTTCTTGCTTACAGCTGTCCCTTTTCGACGTAGATCTTTATTGTTAATGTATCAGCTTATCATGATTACAACTTATGCTGGAATATAATAGAAAAGTTTTAAATTAATATGTATCTTTTAATTGGTAAAAAATGGTATACTTATTGACTTTGTAATAATGTAAGTTATTGGCAGAAAGAGATGTGGCAGACCATACAAAGTATATATTCTTGACCTGTCTGTCTGTCTGTATAAACATACAGATTTCAGATATTAAATGAGCTAGAGACCCCAAATTTGGTAGGAGAGTTCGTGTATACTATACACATAAGAAGTTTATTTCAAACTTTATGAACCACACCAACCACCTCGGCAAATCGAAAAAGGCGTTTTTAGCCTTGCAAATAACTTATAATGGAAGCTAAAATCATCAAATTTGGTGAGAAGGTCCCTTTCATCGTTAAGCAGAAGTGGATTTTCAACTTTTGGATGCCACGCACACCGCCCCAGAAAAATTAAATTGAAGGAAAAGTTTCAAATCTTTTTTTTTCCAAATTCTGGTAGCCGTAAAAAGATAGAAAAAGATATAGGCACGACAAGTTTCCCCATACAAATAGCAGCAGAGACGCAGCGGATGGCCGGCGTCATTGCTTGTCCCGACTGCAGTCGGAGTGTGCGTGTAGCGTCAATTGATGTGTGTTTGACTATGAAAAAATATGATGCGTTGTTGTTACTTCGCCGAATAAAAGTACTTAATATTAAGTAAGTATTAATAATATTCATATTTTTAAACGGTCAAAGGTAAATGGCGAGTGCGCTCGAGTTTAACTTTCTCTAGTTGTTTTATCTATCTGTAAATATGTCAGGCTCTTTGTCTGTCTGACCATCTGCCCCTTTTCCCATCTGACTGTCTGTCAGCTTGTCCATCAGCCTGTCTGAGTGTCCGTTGGATTGTAAGTCTTAGAATTTAAAATAATAACACAGAAAACATTTTTTTGGTAGTATGCAAAAAAGTGTTCATTTTCATTAAAACAGACTGAAAGACTTTACAAGTTTAAAGTATTTGACCGTTGGGATTTGTGTGAACGATCACATTCTTATCGCTATCCTGTATGTTTCTAATGTAACATGTATTCACATGTAGAATTGTAAGTGCTAATTTGACATCGTATCAGTAACCTGAAATCTTCGAATATTCCCAATTGTTAAATTTGTGTTTTCTGAATTAACGCTAAGCAGACAATACAATTATGGTATAAAGCTCCCAAGTGGGATTAACTTATGTTAATCGCACTGTTATCTCAACTGGAAATGTCCGTTGTGTAACTTGGAACTGTTAGTAGGAGCTGGGAGTTCCAAGAAAATAAATCAATTGTTGGTAAACAAAAATTCGCAAGCAATAATGTGCGCGATTAAACAAGCACACAGTTCCAAGTTCTGGACAAACATCTAGAGCTCTGCATATTTCAGCGGAAAACGCAGCTCACAGCGCTTCCGTTCCCAGGAAAAGAGGAGTGAGTCGCAAACTTGAAGTTGACGTTTATATTGAAATTAAATTGGGAAACCGTTTTCGCACTTAGAGCAAGTGGGAAAATTTCTATTTTCGCTGGGACAACACACAGATTTTGTAGATAGAGGAAGAAATATTTGGCCCACTTTATTGTCCAAGCACAATGCCAGACTGCTTGTACACGAGTAAGTATGAGGTTTATAACCGTGTATTTGCGTATAGATAAGCCGGTTAGAACTGCATTGGGGACATGCCACAACTCAAGTGGCCTTTGGGTCCACTTACCTCGATTTGCTATGCAAATCGCTTCAGGCTAAACATATTAAATGTTTATGCCTTGTAAATGAATTTGCAGCTGGAATATTGCATTTACTTCGGGCAAAGGTGCAAATGCGTAAATGCGTCCTTATGGGATTGTCGAATAAATGCATGATACATCAATTATATAAACTGATTCAAAATGTTTACAACAACGATTAGATTGCAGAAGCGTTGAAGACCCGAGTAAGCTTCCGGATATACCTCGAGAGAATTTTAATCACAGAAATCTTTTTATAAGGCAGATTTTCCTTATTAAATTCAGTCCAAGGGCTTTAAATTCCCCACAAACGGGCAGACAGAGACACAAACAGACAAACACACAGGCGAATAGGCAGACAGACAGTCGTACAGATATATAGATTGATATATAAATATATACCAAATATTATATATATATATAATATAATTATTTAGATTTGGTGCTGGATATATTACTATATATCAATATATTTAGTTATATACATAATATTTATATACATACTAGGAAACCCGGCGAACTCCGTTTCGCCACCACATGGCTTTATTTCTTTTGGTGATTAAAAAATGAAGAAATTTGTTTTTGTTTTTTATTTGAAAAAGAAAAATTTTGTTTCATTTCACAACAGTAATGAATTCATTTCAACTACAAAAATAAAGTGTTATTTAGTTGAAGTGAATACTGAATCGTACGTGTCCGTAAATTAAATTAAATTTATTTTCACCAAATCCCGCCAAATCTCTCCAAATCCCGCCAAATCACTCCAAAGCCCTCCAAATCCCTCCAAATCCCACAAAATCCCTCCAAATCCCGCCAAAATGCCTGCTGTTGGAATTGGATAAAAATTTGCACAATACACGTGATTGATTTTCACGGGCTCCAATTAAAATGTAAGGAAACGCATAACTCATTTTTTAAAGTAAAAAATGATTTTCCCGTTTTCCTTTTGAAATTTTTCCTGTTTGCTATAAACCTCACGGACACGATTTTGGGCCACGTACATTTACCTCACGGAGCCCGAGACCTTTCCAACGATGCATGATATTGCTTCTTCTCCTGATTTAGTTTGATCACCAACAATAATTGCAGCAACATCACTAACTGTGGGTGCATTGAATTTTCGCACTTGTTCACCTGTTGGGGTACAATCCGCTCTTATGAAAAATTTGTGCGTATCCGATGGCATTCGTTCCAATGCTGTTTTGAACATATTAACCTTATCATTATTAGCGTGAAAAAATGCTTGCAGCTGTTCTTTAACTGTTGTGTATCATGTACATTGCACCGCACATTCAGCTGATCCACCATCGACGAAATGAAATATATTTGCAGAAATTAATGCTGTTCATCTGGAGTTGGCACCATTGAACCATGCAAATGATATATTTGTCCTTGTTTCTGTAATTGCATCATGTGATGGTGTAATGAGTAGTGTATATGTAGTTGTTATGTGTTGCAATTTATTATATTGGTGTGAGTGATTGATTATGTGTGTAGTATCTTTTACCTTGCAAGTCGGCATGAAGCCGCCTTCTCGAATGATATTAGCTCCAAAAGAAGTCCCTTCCATCCAACAATTGTGTTGCCATCTACAACGTTGGTCTCTATCATATTTGAACTGCCCTCGTATAATTATTTATGAGCCATAGTGGCACTACTATTACTATTACATATGGTATTGATAGTTTTTTAAAGATATTTTCAATGGGTGAATAGTTTAAAAAATTAGTCTTGTTCCTTTTTCCACACTAACTATATATTGGTTAAGTTGAAAAATAAAAATCGGAAGTTTTGTTTGCAATAATATCAAAACTAACAGAAGGCCTGGATTTTTTCAGCCGCTGTCGCTCTCCACTTCACGCTTGAAAGCTTTGTAAGCATCAAGTCATGTATTTGTTTGAGAGCTCGCTAACTTTCCATTGACTATTTTAGAGATAATTACAAGTTGCTCAGAATTTCGCAAAAGCAGTGGGAAGTGTCACTTGAATGTCTAACGTCTTTCCTCAATAGACCGGAGGTACATTTTCAAAAATGTTGTATAGTTTTCTTATTTGAACTGAAATATTTGTTGCCGTATTTGCTATAAAACCAGATTCCTTTACTGAATATTCTTCACTAAATTGGGTATTTAAAAAAAGTCGTACCCATTTAAATGGATATTTAACTACGTAAAAAAAGTTGAATGCAGGTTTGAAATGCTTAAGAATAGTTAAAAAGCCCGAAGCCGTTACTTCCGAAATCAGGCACAGGCCTCTTAAAAAACCTTCATTCGTGCTCAGTTGATAAACCACATCACAGGGAATCGTATGAATCTGCCGTTAAATGGTCGGACACGCCGGTGGCAGGACTTAAGCCGCTTTACTTCTACGATGCACCTTTCGGCCCGGCCCGCATCTGCAGCATCCGTACCACGTATCGTATGCGTAACTGTTGAATGCTTTCGGGCTCGATTGTGCTATCACATGGCAAAGTGCAGCCACAATTGTTGTTGTTGTCTGCGACGGCAATTTACTCGTAAGCTGCAGGCATCTGAGTAGTAGGGGAGGGGGCACTGGAGGGGTGCGTCGAGGGGCATATGTGATCTGCAATGCTTGCTGCACTTTTTGACTTCAGTTGACGAGCAGCCATGTTGAGTGGCCTTTTTCAGCTGCTGATTCAGCAGAAAGCAACTGCAGCAACTGCAGTCCTCTCAGAATTCTTCGACTTCTCTCCCATATCTCCGCTATCTCCGCTCCTCTCTCTGCCTGTCTCTCTCCTTTTCTCACTCTCCTTCCGGCCCCTTGTCCGACCCATAGCTGTCAACGTCGTTGTCATCAGCTTCGTTTCTCGGCTGCATTTTGTGTGCTGTGCTTATTAAAAATTTATGCAGTTTATGAGACCCTCTTCCTCTACCTCTCCCCTTCCTGTACCCTTACCAGTGTGCAGCTTGTGGCTGACACAGCAGCATGCGCTGCTGCAGCTGATGATGATGATGTGGCAATCGGGCTACAAGGCAGTGAAAAGCCGAGAAGCTACCGCTTCAACTACAGCACAGCCAAAAGCTGTGAAATGAAAATCCATCTAATTTTGTGTTGTTCCCAGGAGAACGCACAGCACTGAGTGATAAAGCTACTGAACTAAGCCAGTTTCACTTAGTTTATTTCCATTAAGGTTCAATTTTTCGCCTTAATTGAAAAGCTTTGGTTGGGTTTCCTTTCGATGAACATTGGCTTCTCGCTTCAGTTTCTTGTTTCATTTGGCCTGTTGACCTCAGCGCTAGCTACTTGGGGTATTTATCCGCAGTCAATTAAAAGTTGTCCTAATTATAACTATGCTATTACCGCTTTAAAGCCTGGGCATTTCGGATAGGTTAGCGCTGCAAAGGCAGAGTTTATTTCGCAGAGCCTGTTGAACTGTTAAACAGTGTGGCAAAACGTATTACTCATAACAGGACCCAGACAAACAAACGACGGCCTGGCAGGCAACAGCTTGGCAAATCTTTGGCTGCCTTCTGCTTCTTGGACATGGCCCAAGTGTGCTAAGAGTACGAGGTGCACAATTTTTGGATAAACAACATGTATGATACGCACACACATACACACACACACACAGACGCTCGTGATTCCAGCATGCAAATATGGTTGGCAAATTTGCATGCACACTCTCTGCTTTGAAAGCCTCCCCATCACGTACGGTTACATTGGCAGTGGTTTGTGTTTATACTCGTAAAGTGTCTGCTTTAAGGCTCCACTGCACTTGATCTTTGGGACATTTTCGGGTCGCATTGTGCCCACAGGTAGGCACTCGACTGGGCTTTGATGAAGATGTAAACCATGCGAGTTACACACTTACAATACGGGCCGAGAACAGTAGCCCTTGAGAGGAAAAGTTTAATCTCCAGCAACAGCTTGAAACAGGCACAGAAAGGTATAGTCAAGTATGCTTGACAGTCATACCATGCACTCAGCTTGATAGTGCGTAGCCAAAATACTCTCATCTATGACTTCTGTGTTTTTTCCCGATTGAATTCCTTTTATCTTCTGAGTCAAAATCATCAGGATAATTTACACTTGTTCGCATCTACCATATCTCTCCTGTTGCTGTCTGTTGCATACATTTGCACAGAGCTAAAAATATACCTTTCTTGACTATTTTAAGCGAGGAGTTGCTAAACATATTTGTCCATCTATCTATCTTTTACGGTTACTTCCGCCGGTTACTCTGCTCTCTGCATAGGTACTTACCATATTAAAACACTCGGTAAGTACAATTTGTTCTCCATTTGCCCGTAGTAGAGGACATAAGTAGATCTCCGCTCTGTTGGCTCAATTATTAGTGTATTATGTGTATTCATGTGTGTGCGACTTTCTTCCATTGTTGACCAACTATTGTACTTCCCTACCAGTTTCAGTTGCGAAGCTCCTGCGGTTTTCACCATTACTCAACTTATTTATGAGCTCGCCCACTCTCCCGCTCTGTAGTGTACACTCCCGCATCTGAGCTCTATCCCATTTATCAGGGGGGGGGTAAAGTTGGGCTTTTAACGTGCACACGCAAATGTGCACCTTTGGTCGGACAACGAAATGAAAACTAAAATTGGCCAGGACGACAACGCTTTGATGTGGTTCCCCTGTTGCTGTTGTGGGTTTGGCTTGCGGTTTCAACATCAGGCCTATGTCCCTTGTCTCCTGTTTTTCGATCTCAAATCTCCATTGCGGCCTTGCACTCTGGCTATTTCATCTCTGTACGAGACAGTGCGAATCGATTCATGCGATTCAATTCAGTAACCTTTTAGCATAACTCCCTGGGCTCCATTTGCCTGTTTAAATAATTCCCTCTCAACCAGTTTGCTACTTTTCCATTTTCCTCCCTGCATTTAATGTGATTTCCATAGCTCTTTATTAGCCAAATGACCTAAACGGTATTTATGGTAGTGTTCGCAGCGCAGAATAGCGTTCTAAGCCAATTATCGCGGCGAGCGACAACAAGCTCAAATTTCGCGGCATAATTTAAGGCGATTAGCGAACAGTGCAATTTCGGACTACTGCCTGTTCTGTGCCCGAGTGTGGGACCCTTGCATTGTGCAATTTACATAAATTAGCACCAGTCTATAGCCACGCCCACTTCACAAAATTGTCCTCACGCTCCGATACTCCAATACAAATTTGGCAGACGGGAACCTTGAATTGCCGACAGTTTCATACCCTTGCAGTTATTCAAAGAAGTCTTGGTGGGTTCAAACATTTAGAGCATTAAATAACTCATGCTATTACCATATTTAGAACTGCTCGATCAACCAATGTTCTATATATTTATGGGTATATTTATTTACACATATCTATAAGAATACATGAGGGATCCCTCAGTATAATGATGGTCAGACTTTACAGCTAATGGGGTACATCAATGGCGAAGTAGCTAAACTTAGATGAGCTTGCAGCTTGAAAATAAATAGTGCTTATGAATGTTTTAAAGGCCTATTTTAGTGTTCTACGCACCGCTAACTCGACCTTAATGTAACGCCAGCTAGGGTATTTATATTATGACTTAGTTTTCTGCACTATTTGGAATAAATGTGTGCAGTGCGCGCATTTGTTGCACACATCTGCGTGGGCGTGGCATTGGCATTTCGTGCACATTGTTGCCACAACGGCAGGGACTTTATCATGCGAGTTTCTGTTGTTGGCGACGAGGGCCCCAACATTTTTATTTTCGGCCACATTAACGCACTCTTATCATGGCATTCTGATTAGATTTTCACTTCGCATGCTTCGTTCGCTTTTAATACCGCTCATACGCCCCGTGCGCACATCGGTTGACCTGATTATAGCTCAGAGGACCTCTGCTTCGTTTTTCTTTTCCGTTTCAATGGAACTCAATTCTCACCTAGTTAATTTGCCATTTGCTGATGAGTAAATAGCATTAAGAACGAATTTATCTGACAAGCAAATACAAGAATCGCAACGAAGCACAAACATTCTCACGCAAGTTGTCAACAGGCGGCGCTTTGATGTATTCGCGTCCCAAGCTCGTCACCGAGCCGTAGGGTCAAAGAGAGAGCCAAATGCTTGGAGGGTTGAAGGGTCGGCGGGTTGGGCGGTCACTCAGTCAATCAGTCGTTGATATTTACCACCGATTCCACTTTCATGGAAACAAATTACAGAAAAGCGAAAACAAATCAAGCGGTACTCAAAGAGAATCTATTTTTCCTGTTCAAAAGTCGTTCGCAGCTCTGATGGAAAAGCAATTAGCAGCAGAATGGCCAATTAATTATTGTATTGTTACAGTTCACGTTGCTCGATTGCTCCAGATCGTCTACGCTCTCGCGCACTTGCGCAGCCATCTGTGTTACTTTTTCATTCAATTATGATAGTTGCCTGCCCTGGCATACCCAAGCATTGGGCTTAGTTCCCCATTCGGTTTTCGCTATTTTCCAAATTGAATTAAGTTTTAACGTGATTTTAATTTGAATCCAACCCATCGCATTGTCAAGAATTTACTAGTAAAATGTTTCAGTTCCCATAGTTGAATACCCTTGAGTGAAATGAATATTACGCGGTGCTTGGCTTTTAATGGATTTCTGGGCACCATGAGAATTTAAAACTGTTGAGTGTAAGTGTACATCCTACCCCAATCGCAAAGGCATTCTTTACGTTATATTTTATATAAGTATATATTATAGACGGGGCTGGTCCCTCTTAGGCGCCTACTGCTTGTGCGCGAATGACAAAGCCGTTGGGTGCAGGGTATCTAACAGTCTAGTGTGCTCGACTGAAGCTGTCTTAGCTTGTTATTATTTTGTTTGCCGCGTTGTTTATAGAAAAGTATTCATTCTACGATTGCTCCCGTTATCGTTGTTATTGTTTCTCTATTTTTTCACATTTGCTCATTGAAGTATTTCCATAATTTTCGTAGCCATGGCCATTGCAAACGCCTCTCCTGCCCCATGGCCGATTACTTCTCGTCCACATTTGTTATTCCATTAATTTTATGAGTTCATTTAAGCAGAAGCAATGAAAATATGATGCACATTGCCAATTTAAATTGATTGCTTTGAGAGTCGTGAAGAGCGAAAAAGACCCGATGGCTGGAATTAAGCCCTTGAAACATTTAGTCGGCCCAACAAATGGGCAGCAAGACAAGCTGGGGAGCCCAAACGCCTTCACTATCTATGCGCTTATCAATGATGTATTGCCGCACAATTAACACTAAATCCTGCAGTTAATTAATTGATATATTTCTCGACTTATCACGTTGTGCATTCGTCATACCATACTAGCAAATGGCTTAAAAGTAGGGTTGTTTTTGCTCTTCCCTGGAATAACAAGCATCATATACCCAATCAATAACCCCTGCCAGGCAGGGGTATCAAGGATTCCGGGTGTCGGGCTACCAAGGCATCAAGGCATCAAGGCACCAAGGCGCCAGGGTATCGGGGTTTCACTTACTCTGAGCGCAGCTTGTCACATTCATTGTTTTATGGGCAATCATTCATTTCGTCATTGGGCCGCTAATTGAATTGCGAAATCGAATCGGAAGCGAAATTAAATTGATCGCATGAGTCATGAGTATGGGAGCACAGGGAATGACCCGGTTCATATATCTTCATAGGGAAATTCATCAAGTACAGAGGCTACTCAGCTGCTACGTTCTTATTGAAGGTTATTTAGACAAGCATCTCTATAAATTGATGAGCTTATGTAGTCCGCATTAATCAGTACTGAATAATTGAACTCTTTAACTATATTTTCTACGTTCTTTGTCCTTATGGTAATAATTATTTGCAAAAACGGCTCTTTTTTCAACTCTTTTGCCCTACACTTATACTAATGTAAAAAGGGTAAGTTAACTTCATGGAAATTTGTGTAGCTGTCAGAAATGTGATGTCTTAAATATTTGATGAACTTCATATACCGGAAGGAATTGACCATTGCTGCCTATATGAGAAATTTTAGAAGTGACTAAATGAACTAGAGATAAAATAGTTAATAGGAAACCGTCTGAATACCAAATGCTGATCAAGCGAATGATAATTTTGGATTTTGGGGATTCATGGAATTGTTATTTATTCCGCCTATTTGTTTTCTTTAGCAAGAGACAGTGCTTGCCTTTGAAATAAGGTTTGCAACGGTTGCAAATTTCAAAATTAAGTGAAGGGTATCTATCGGTCGTTCGTGCTCCACTTTAACATTTTTTAGTTGTTTTCTTCTATTGTTGTCGTTCTCTCTTTTGTCGTCATTAACGTCAACTTGGCGTTGTTTAATTTGAACATTAATCATGAAAAAAGGAGAAGACGCTTTCCCTGTCGGTGTAACTGGATACAGATGCAATGTGCAACAATGGGTGGGGCATTACGAGTTGGTTGACGACAGCTTGATGAAAAAGTTGCGGCAAATTTTGAAAAAAAGATACAAAGTATATGTAATATGTTTTATGTACGAACACACTTTGTAGAAACCTGACAGTCAAATAGTAGTTTTATCGGCGAAAGCTTTTCTGGTGAACATTTTTTAGATTTTGTTGCACTTTTATACCCATTGCCTATTAAAAATGCGGATAAGGTAAAAGTTTCCAGACTATACAAAGCATATATATTTCATATTTCGCTTACGTCTCTTAAGCACTGACCGCTTTTTCCGAACGTCTTTATGTTTGTAGGCACGATTTCAGAAAATAAGAAGGACTAACATTAAATTGGGAAATGAAGGTTTCTGTATTCACAATTTGAATTGCACATTACTTAAAAATATTCTGTCGACTGAAATTCTATCATGTCTTGTGTACAACAGGGTATAATATACGGGTGCAGTTTTCTTCTTTCGTTATTGATTTCGTACTTTTCCATTGACGGAGTTTCAAGACTGGCATCACAAGTTCTACCCCTCTCACAGCCTGTACTTTTTTCCGAGTGACACTAATTGAAAGGTTAGCACTGGGTCGAACTTTGAGTTTTAATTACTTCTGATTACTCAAACGTCGTCTATCATATGGATTGCCTGCATGTACGTGGAAATGGGTGCCTTTCCCGTTCGTTAGTGCTCAACAAGTTCGCCAAGTCGGGCGAAAAAGTTCTAATCCGTATCTCATTATGCACGGGAGTACCCTTTCTCCATAGACACAATACCCTTTCTGCCTTCATTTGCACTTGCATTGCCTGCATTTTAATTACAATTTACGACTTAACACGAATTGAAGCTGTCCGGAAAACTAAGCTCGTCTCAACTAAAGTATTGTCGCCGATGGTGGCCCTGCTTTTTGTGTTGGCCCATTTGAATCTTGACTGTAGTCTGGCTTATAGGGCAGTCCCTAATTAATTGCAAAAGTTTTGCCGTAGGAAATATTTGCTGAAAGTTTGCACCAGCTTCGGATATCGTTTAGTGCTTAAGACGTGCTGTTGACGTTGAACAATCGACAAGCTCCTTCAGCACTTAAATCCTGATTTGCCAATTAACATGGATTCGCTTAGGTGTCTGACATTATCGTTATATGGGTTCCTGCTTTTCACTAAAGAACTAGGGATCATACGAATCTGTATCCATTCAGTGCATACTCAAAAGCAAAAGCAGTATTTTTTTTATTCGATTTTGATTCAATAGTGGAAAACGTATTTTAACGCCGAAAGAAGAGAATGTGATATATGCCAACCACACCTGTTGACCAATCTATTCACATGCATATATGTTTGTTCACTCACTGGGCACGGTATAGATATATGTCAATACTAAAGCTGTATAACTACTCAACAAGTGAAGTATATGACAGATTATGTTCCTCTGCACATACAGTGCTGTACCCATTCAATATTACAACCGATGGATGACTTTTAACCTTCTCTCACCCAGTTTCCTGTTCGTCTATACCCCAAACGAGTGTCTTAGTCGCGCATTCAACAGTTGCCCCTACAAATTGCCATTGTCTGATAAAAGTGTCAAAGCAGCGCACCCTTCCCGAAATTTCGTTTTCGTTGTATGGTCATTCCCTTTTATTCATATTGCTGCAGCTTGGCGAACTTACCATTATTACACTATTAACGCGGGTTGCCGCCTTGTTGCACGTTGCACGGTGCATCTCCAATGTGAATCGAACCAATTCTGTTTCGCAGAATTGATATCGCAGTGGTACGTTCTCCTGCAAGGTCCCAAAATATATGGTAAACAATTCGTGTTTTTCCTGAATTTAGTCTATTTTCACCGTCGATGCGAATTAGTTTTTTGATTTCTCGGAAATTTCGCGGAAATGATTTCTTTTCATTGCGAGAAGTTACAGGTTCGCGCACTGAGTAGTCTTCTGAGTCCTGAGTTGGCATTCGCTGCGCTCTGCTCGGATCGATGCTGCGATGCTGCGATGCTGCGGCGCTGCAACGTTGGCGGCAACTGCACGTTTCAGCTTTGTTTTGCATACTGCGCGTCGCAGTCGCCGGCGAATGTTGTTGTGCTGCATGCGACGCAGTGACGAGTGCACTGTTGTCAGCCCGAAGTCGCTTCGTGCCGACTCGGCAATGGGTCTGAAGGTTGACGGCGAGGAGAGAACGGAAGTGTTAGAGTGGGAAGGGGGTTGCAGCGGCATGAGTTTTGCACAGCGTCACTGCAATTAACAGCACATAGCGCTCTCTCCCTCGCTATGGCCGCGCTCTTATACTGCACGTGCTGCTTATACGCATACGCATGCCGGCAATCTATTACTTTCGCTTTCAGCTTGCTGTTAACTTAACAGTTGGCTACTGCTGACTGTGGGTCTGCAGCCAGACTTCTGTTAGTTTGCTGATTAGACCGCACTCTGATTAGCAGCAAGTTGATTAGGTTTACTTCCATTAATGCATGACTGCGCTGCACCGCGTTGGGTAACTTATAAAATATTTTTGATTTCAGCATATTTGCATTTATATTTGGTTCCAGAGTAAGAATTTTCTTGAATCGGGACGAATTGTTTCGTTGTGAGTATATTGCGACAAGTATTAATATATTCCGAATAAAATACCGCTTTCAAGGCATCAGGAAATATATCAAACTTACTTCTCAACTTTCGAAAGTCGTAATAATTTTCAAATGCGACAAAAACTTAGAAATGGTCTGTCCGGTTACCAACAGGAGGGAGCAGGATACTAAAGTAAAGAAACTTACACGTACGCGCGCTCGACGACAACATACCTGGTAGTTGGATTATATATTTTTTTAATTAATTAGCTTTCGAGGAGAAAGAGCTCGAACAGATTGAGATGAAACGTGTATGACTTCTGACTAAAGGTACATAAATGAGTTCTGTAGGATATCGTCCATTCATGAAGCAGAATACCATATACCCAATATAATATGCCCATTTTAAATGAGTGTAGTTTTATGAAGAAGCCAAAATAAAATCCTACAATCGAGATCGCTCGACTGTGAGATACCCAGCACCAAGTAGGTGTTCGAAAGCCATCCTCAATATAAAAGCTCTAGTTTTGAGGTCTCTGAAATACAGGTGCTATAAACGAAATGATAGATAAAAGGACAAATGCATAAAGCAAGATCGGATCGGCTGTAAATATTGTTTCAGAGCATATATACCCTATATACTTGGAAATGAATACTGCTGGGTGTAACATACATTTTCGACTTGTAAGTATGGTACAGGCCAGTTTGCTTTTGAGAAAAACTTTTAATCCTTCTGCTCGAACTTTCGCCTGCGGTATGTTGCCGCTTTTCTATGCTCAGTTTTGCCCAATGCTGACACTCAAAAGGGCATAAGAAACTTTTAACTACTGAGCTCTTTATTCTATTTACTTGAACGGATCTACAAGGGCCTCTCCACCCAGTAAAATAAGAAAAATGAATTGAAAAATCTCCGCAACGGTTTCGGCAACTGGTATTTATTATCGTCAATGCAAATTAATATTTCTACTCCTCCGTTGCAAATTGGAGCACATACTTAATTCGTCTTGGACCTTTTATCATAAGCTTATTCATTTCTTTACTTCACTATTTGTACGTGTAAGCTATTAAAGTTAGCTAATACTCTACAATGATATCTTCGCGTTTTTTGTACAATAAATAGTTAACACACAATATTATGAAGCCTAGGTTGGATCCGCTATCAGAAAACAAATCCTACTTTTTTACGCAACACATCGCATTGGGGGTCCATGAAATGTTCTACATCAAAATTTTTACAGCCATACAGAAAATGTGGCCAAGTAATCACCACGAAGCTGTGAACCCATTGGAAGTGTTGGCGTCTTGTATAACTTACTGTATAAAGTTATAACTTCGCGTTTTAAGACACAAACGAGTTCAAAACTCCTTTGCATGATACGCAGATCTCCTACCTTCAAAATTCATATTTCTTCATTTCAACCTTAAATATTGAGAGCATTGACGTCACGCAGAGACAAGCTGTTTTCGTTTATGCAGCGTCAATTCTTACATTTTTAACAGATGTTCTTAATATTTAGATGGAATTTGTAGCACACAAGGCGAATGGTATCTATCTAGGCATTACTAAATGTTTCGTCAAGAGATTTCAAGAATTTTCGTAATTTTTTGGAAATGTTAATTAAGCATTAGCTGCCTTCCACTGTTCATAATCCCAAAAACGTGTTCGTAAGATAATGTATCTCTGAAATATGCCTGCGATAAGACGTCATTTAAATACCTTGTACACATGGTGCGCTTCATCTCCGGATTGGCACACATACAAACATTGCTTATACATAATTAAGTATATATATTTTATACATGTACATCCTGGCTTCAGCTATGGCATTGCGCGTTTTGAATACTTGAAAAACTCAGAGGCCGAAAATAATTAGATTTCGCGCTTTGAAGTTTAATCGGCGTTCGTCGTTACTCGGGAATAATAAGAAACAACCAAGTTTAACGTTAAGTGTACTTTTGCCATTTCATTAAAAAAAAAACTTTGTTTTATTACTCAAAGTGCACCTTTTTCTATTAAACCCACCCGGCGATCTCACATGTATGTACATACATATGCAATTCAATAATAGGTTGGGGCGCCTTGCCTGGATGTGATTTTAAACAGGTAACAGTAAAATCGTATGTGAATGTGTGAATAGTACTTAACAGGCCTAAAGTGGCGGCTTATAACTTCATGTTTGATTGTCATCATTATTAACATATGGTAGTTAATTCTACCTATCAACTGTTAAAGTAAAACAACATTTATGCCACTATTATATTGCCTAAGCAAAAAAGGCATTAATCGCTACAGACATTCAACAAATATTCGTCGAAATTACAATGTTATAGATTATTGGCACCTTTTTGTCTGTTCAATGGATATGCAATTTTTATTATTATTTCTTTTAAAGAATGGAAATCTTTATTGTATGTGCCTTCTTGCAAAACTTTAAAGAATAATTAAAATGTAGGGCTCGACAGGTATCCTAAGAAGGAGAGTATCTGTAGTCAGAGAAGCTTGACAGATGGGAGCAGGCAGATGATCTGCCAGGTGGACATTGCCATAAAACTGTTTCTGCATATCAGTCACTTGTTCTGATAGCAAGCACCTTGTCTACATTTTTATATTTTCTACCGTCTGCAAAGGAGTATAGTAATTTAAGCCAGATGTTCAAACACACAGCAGAAAGTAGGTACATAATTGAGTACCATGAATAGCCGACTCGCTGTAAATAAGTCGGAACCAGGACGGATATATCATATAGCTGCAAATATCAGAATCTTTTTGTTAATTTTGAAAATATCTCGACAAAACTTCGTGTTTGAACAACGCTGGATCAAATTTCATCGAAACCTAAGTACTGTAACATATAGTTGGAACTAAGGGTCGAAGAATAGGTTTTATGTTATTTCAATATTACTGTGGATATTGTGTTCGCGCTGAATAATGTACAACAGAATAAACAATCGGATGAAAAATATTCGGTATACCAAAAGTAAAATTTCATTCAAGCTTACACGCTTTTATTTTCATTGATACTAAGGTTGAACACTCCTCTTGCCAAATTAATTTTTGTATATGAGGTAAGATGACCTAAAAAATATTTAATATTAATGTTTGCTAAGTGTAATAAATGATAGAAATAAATTTCGCGCTGCATGATAAGTACTAGTTGCACGCATTTAGTATACCCAGTACTGTGCGAACAGGAGGGTGACATGCTTTTGAGCTTATTACACTTCAACCTTGAATTCATACTTTTTGTTTACTCATTAAATGTTAAATGCTTATATAAATCTTTCTGTTCGTATATATTGTTTGGTGTTCGTCCGATATACCCAGTACCAAGGGCATCGCAGAGTCGAGTGCGTTTATTTTTAGTGTTTGCAATTTGTTTTTTTAGTCACACATTAAAGCTGTGTGGGCTGGCGTGTTTTCGGCAGTTTATAATTAAGTTGTGCTTTTGTTAATTATTATTGAAACCATCGTATACTAGTCATAAAGTTTGCCCAGTGTGGTGGAAGTAAGTAATGTGAGATTTGATTTTGCGAAATCGACTACCACCAAAATAAAATGCTAAAAATATTTATTTAAATCTATTCGAAAAATAGCGCGACAGTTTGTCAATCCCATACGCGCAGCTGCAACCAAGAGTATGTAAGTGCGAGTGTGAGTACAGGCGTGAGTGCAAGTGCGAGTGCGAGTATGAGTCCGAGATGGATGTGTGTATTTTGGCTGCGCCGCTTTGTCTGTCAAAAGTGATTGACATGCACAAGTGAATGCGCCTCTGCTTGCCAAATGAATGTTGACCGAAATACGATAAAAAGATGTGCAGGGGCGTTGGGGTGGGAGTAGTCTAGGAGAGGGAGAAGCAGGGGCATTTGCAGGCTCCACCTAGGTGACGGTTCAATGTACTGTCTCCGGGCGTGTGTGTGTTCAGGTCTGCGGATTCTTTAAGTGCTTGCGCACATGTGGACGATCCAGTCCCCCGTCCACAGCCATTCCAACCGCCAAGTATTCAATTCTTGTATGCACTGAGTTCTGGGCGTTCTCGGCGCTCAGTTCAAGTTCCAGAACTGATGGTTCCATCTCTGTGAGTAACATCAAATAAATCATCGAAAATTGACTTGATGTATCTCGCGTTTACTAGAAGCAAACAAAGCGCGAATAACAATGCCCAATGTCCGGACAACAAACGCTTGTATGAATATGATCCTTTGGGGGACCGAGAAAACTGTTCAAGCGCAAAGTTTCGCTTGCAGTACCTTTTGTTGAGTAAAAGCTTGTGATATAACGAAGTTTTGGATGTGTGACATAGCATTCGTTTACATTAATTAAGTATTTCATACCTAAGTAAGTGCGAGATATTCAAGATTTTTTGAAAGCAATGCGAGAAACTAATGTTTACCAACTAGATATATGCCAATGTATTTTTCTAACTAAAGCGGGATGAAGCCCAAACAATCTAAAGCTCTTTCCACAGAATCAATACATATGTATGTAAATTTTTTTTTATTAAACGCATTTAACAGAAACCTCCGAGGCGAAGGTTTTATAGCTTATATAGTCAATTATTACAGCTTACGGGTATTTAGGGGGCAGCCTACGTGAAGCATCAGCACGAGTGTCACGGCAACTGTCCCTCCAACATGCGCGTCTACTGCATTCAGCAGTGCCAGACCTCAAAGGAGCTGTACGTGGTGCAAGTGAAAAAATTTTGTATAACCTGCAATGCCTCTTTCTGTCTTTTCTTGGGTAAATAGTATACATCATAAATAGTACAAATGTTATACTAATGTTATAAAGTTAGAAAGTCTCCATAGAACTTATCGGTCATATATGTATTGGTATTATTAATTAGTGTAACCGACATGGCATGGTACTTTTTAGGATTGGAGGCAGTTCACACAGTTCTGTATATGTTATACGACATACATCCCTATCAGCCCAATCTCGTAAAGCTAAAGGTTCTCTTAATCAGAAATTCTTTTTCAGAAATTTACAATAGTAGTGTGCGTAAGGCACAAGTTTGAAGAGTTTCCCTATTTAAGTACAACATTAGACATGCGTAATTAATACAACTTCAATAATTATTAACAATAACTATATTAAACACTAAGCAATGAACTTAAATATGTATGATTCGGAATGCGCACGAACCTTTAAGTAGAATTTGCAGAGCTTTCGGCTGTTAGACTCGAGAAGCTTTTCTAACTGAAATTTCAAAGCATACTTCTGGGCTGGGTGAATAAAATCACGAATTGCCTATGGACGCCATTGAACCTTGAACTCTGTTGGCAGCTCCCAATGAATTCTCATACATACGGATTTTTATGGGCAGGCAGCAGATTATTAATTGCGTCTAATGGGAATGCTTATCCAAGCGTATCTTAAGCCTTGCCACCTGCCCCGCCTATGCTGCTCGGTCCGGGCCGGCGAGCAGACACATGTCAAATACTTGGGATAACGACTTGCTGTGGGCTCTCGCCTTGTCCTCGTCTTTGTCCGTAACGAGGCATTGAGCACTTCGCGGCTGTATTTGTGTTTTTTTCACGTTGAGTTCATTTGCCCAAGCAATACTATGCTGCTTTGTCTTCTCTGGCCATGGTTTTCCGAGCAATTTTGTGGTTTTACCATGAATCAGCAATTACAGCTGAGTTGATCCATCCCATTTTCATCTGTCTGTCAATGTGTCTGCAGAAATGGATATTTTTTTTTTTGGCAATTGAGATTTAATACTGGGTAAAATCATGTCCATACCATCTTCTGTTGATGTTACAATTATAAGTTTCTAAACATGCAATTACAAAGTCGCAATAAATTAAAACATATGCCTTAACACTTAAAAAGGTTTTGGCGATGTTAACAATTCAAGAAGATGCATTTTAATCTCGTAACTGTTTTAGCACTCATTCCATTTGCAATGATTCCCTACTACTTTTTAATAAACTGGTGAAAATGGGCGTGGCTTTCCAACTTTAATGGCCACAGAAGTATAAGAATCAGACTATTCGAATCGACCTGGCCAATTACAAAGAGTTCTAATATGGGTTCATTTGGTAAAGTCGTACAAAAACTAAATAATTTAAATGTTGAAAAATGGTCTGGAGTGTTACCTAGAAATCATAGTAAACTTATTTTAATGATGTGCCAAAAGGACATTTCATGCCAATTATCTATTATGGCCTGCATTTCTATTGCAGTCTTTGAATATGCCAATGGTCAAAGGGCAACTTATTAGGACAGAGCGGAAACTATGGTTTTCAATTCAAATAGGAGCAATGTATGCAAATACACATTTGCATGTTGGATGTGTGCGCTGGGTGTGTCCTTGGCAATAATGGAGGACTCGGGGGGAGAAAGAGTTGGGAGTCTTCAGGTAGCAGTCTCTGCACCGTAGGGTATACGTTTTATACTCTGTCGGTAATAAGAACCAAAACAGAAACAGCAGCAACACAATATAAACAACAACAACAACAACAACAACTGGAATACCATATATAACGATGACTTCTTGGTAGACGAACTGAACTCTTAAATACCCTTTCCGTTAAAAGTACTCTTCGTACATGAATTTGTATGACTATTTACTATATTGTAATGTGCCATTAACGAGTATATTCTGAATTTGACAACGATAGTGCCGCTGTAAGTTTAGTTCTCTGTGTTTATATTATACATAAATATTTACACATCACAATTTGTATCCTAGGCCTGTCAAAGCATATAAAAAGCATACACCTTCTTTATACAACACGGATGTACCCGTTTCCATCCTTCCTCAATAGGTGCAGGGTGTAGCTTCTCTCGCTGACGCTGAGAAATTACGCGCAACAAACATGCCACAGTAGTAGAGGCAGCGCAGGGGGTCGAGCTTCGGCGAGGCAGTTGCGTGTGTGCGCAGACATTGACAAATGATGGCCGCTATGCTGCAGAGGATACACCGCGGCGGACAATGCGAACTGCGTTGCGACGCTGATGATATGGCCAGCATGTGCCGCATGTTTGTGGGTTCACTAGGTCACACCCTACGGCGTGTACTGCAGTGTAGGGACAGAGACTCATTGGGTCGAACCGGCGCTCCAAAATGCGGCGACCCCTGGCAAAGAGCAACAATAGCTGCCGATGCTCTTGTTGCTACTCGGTGAAAGATGAAGATGCAGTGGCGCTTTATGGCTACAAGAAAAATTACTCATATTTGCAATCGTACTAACCTCCCTGGTGTAAAGTGTGCCTTGAAAGAACTTTTCCTCAGTCTATCTGCATACATTCATATTTATTGCCTTTCCTTATACTACAAAGTGCACTAGGAATACAAAAAGATACAAGTGTAACTTAAGAAGGTACAAATGACTCTGTTACCCTGCACTTGCTCTTACCATAGTGCTTGCAATTGATCGTTCTTTCTCTGACCATATCAGAGTATCAGTAGTACAGTAGCTTTTAAAGCAGGCTAAAGGGTATATAAAAGTCGAGTATATAACACATTGACATCTACCAATATTTATATAACATATAACAAGAAATTCTCCACAGCATTGAATAAATAAAATTTGTACATATATTATATTCAAATATCATTCTATAAAATTTGTCATTCATTTTATATTTTACATTTCTACACTAAGCTCAGGAACTATTGGTTTGATGCATAAAAACAGATAAGTATGGCTGCATTGAAAGCATAGGCTCATGAAATATTCCTGTGTGTCTTCTCAATTAATCAAATTGCAAACAGACTCTGAAGCATACCGTGGGGCTTTCAGCGCAGACGATTGAGAATCTCAGCAACTGAGGTATGCAAATCGTATGGTAAATGCCGGGACGCTTCCCCCCCGAGAGTCTGCCTCCCCCTTCGACATGATAACTCATACAAATGGCACGTGGAATATGAATATCAAGCGTTGCTTTCGTTTCGGCTCTCCTCCGCGTCTGCTGCCGATGTCAACGACCGCGTTAGTGGAAAGTAAATAAATGGCATTGGCAGGGAGTAAATGACTAGCAGATGTCCTGAAATCGGCTGCTAAGTAGTATGTGCGATTGGGACTTATGAACAGAAGCATAATGGACTGGTGCAGTGAGCGTGTCGTTCCAATAAACCATATTGTTGCGAGTGTGCATGTAGATTTTGAGTCGCGCCGAAGCAGATTTGATTTGATTGGCGTAGAGTATAGGTAAGGGTATCTGAACTGAGCATGAACAATTTGCATGTCAGTTGGTTCTTTACTCCTGTATAAAAACCATTCGCAATTCACATTCGCATTCGTAATCGCCATCGCCATCGCCATCGCCATCGCAATCGTTTTGGTTTTCGTATTCTCGATTCCGATTTTATTCTCTTGCTTATTTGCCGTGCGGCAATTTGGGATGCGCGTTTTGCATATGTTTCGATAAACTGAATGCTACGACCATACACACTACATTCTATATTCCGTTCTCAGGGTGTGTATGCATGTGCGAGTGTCTGTGAGTATGCGTATGTGTATTCACGTGCGAGAGACTGTGGACGCACGTAGTAATGTCTGCATTACTTCACTGGGTCTGACTCTGCTGACTGTTGCACACTTTGGGGCGCCAATGGGGGCAAATTGAACACCCTAAGTAGACCGCACCTTCAGGCTGCCTGCTACTCTCTGTTGTTCTTGAGTGTCTGCTGCTGTTTATGTTTATGTTTGATTTAAACGAGCGCAGTGGGCGACTTGCCCCGTGACGAATGCTTCCATTGAATCAATTGAGCGTCAGCGAACCTGAGAATATACAATTGTATATTCTTGATAAGTATAAAGAGCTAACGCGATATACGCTCCGTTTTTTTGCTGTGTTAATGGGGTTCTGCAGATATGCAGACTAGCCCCGACTTCAAGTTCTCATAGAATTTTATGGCATAAATTTGATAAATGTAAATATCTTAATAAGAATCCTTCATTGTTAGTTTCCATTTCAACGAAAACTTGATGTCAATATCCATTAGTAAGTTTCAGCATTTCTACTTAATTCTTTTTAAGACAATTTCACATTTCTGTAGACTTGTGTGCCAATCGAGGTAATGGCCTGCTGCACATTCCTAACAAATTTAACAGAAGTTAGACTGCTTGTACAATACAAAATTATTGTCAGCAATGGAACGATCAGTTGAAGCCGGTGCAAGTGCACATGCAGGGATCCTTTCCAGCTTGCTAAATATCCAAAAAATTGCTCGCATTCCCCGCCGCCTTTACTCCTCGACACGAAACTTAACAAATCGTTTCCGTCGTGCGTACAGGAAATGAGCATTCATATTGCCTGCCTCGTACGGATGCCTGCCTGCCCGAAGTGCTCGGAGTGCAACCTAGACAAGAGGCAGAGACCTTTGTATGCTGCTGTCTCTTTGATTGCCTCGCTCTGTATGTACACTGACACACCGACGCACATGCAACTCTTTGCCGTTGATATTGCTGATGATATTGTTGCTGTTGTTCGTTTTTGTCGGATGTTGGCAATTTCGCAGCGACTTCCGTAAGCGGAACGACAGCTACGGTCTAACGTACACGACTGTTAGATACCATTCACCCAGTTTCCCCTTGACATATTCATCCAAAATATTAAATTCTTGATTGAGAAGACTTCACAATAACAGCAGACACAACGTCACGCGTGCATTAAGAGCAAAGTAGCTGCGTTTGTATGAACATTTTTTGGTTATAGTATATCTGTAGAGTTAATTCGCTGATCGACCTGAAATTGGCATCAAAAGTTGCTTTTGTAGAAAGCTAACTGTATGCTAAATAACAATATTCTAGCTGGTAAGCGTTGCTTAATATTCAAGTTCAAAATCATCATAACATATATGATATTCCGCAAGCATGATATACAATATCTCTCATGTCAGATTTGGTCTCGATTACTTTTACAGTAGCTGAGAGCACAATGAGGCAGACGGACATGACCATACGAGACTGCACGGTCTGGCAGGTCTCCTTCTGTCTGTTTTGTGTGTCATTCGCGCAAAGCTAGTATGCCGCTTTCTATCCAATTCGAACGGGTGAATGGTATTAAAAGCACCGCCAAGAGAAGAGTTAAGAGTTTCTTTTAATTCCGAACATAAGTGAAACGCGTCCGCAGGCAACAATAAAGGAAATCCGCTGACGAAGGAGACTTGGGGAACGCATACATGTACCCATAAGCATGCAGATATATTCAAAAACACACTCGCACACACGTGTGTATAGCCGACACAGTTTTTGTTCTCATTTCCGTTGAATAATAAATCGCGGCCGAGAAGAGAAGCGAAACTCTGGCGCAGACTGCTGAGGAGGCAAAAGGATATAAATAGCATGCATATCTGCTATGAACCTGCTCATATGCCTGCATTCGTATCTGCTCATGAGCTGCCATCTGATATATCCGATACCTACTCGTCGTTCATATTGATTGTATACACATTTTAACTGTCGAATTAATTGGCTGCTGGAACGTGTCCCACTCTTGTAGTCCTCACCCCGCTGCGGAGCATGTTCTAAGTGGGGATCTGCGTGGGCCGGAAATGAAAACGAAATTAAACAGAATGTTTCCCGTACGTGATGTTGCCCGGATGACAGCCAGAAGCGGAGCACACAACCGCCAGGGTTGCCACCTGGTGCTATTAAGCAAAAAAGTTGGCTGAGAGCAACCACGCAATAAGTGTAAGGTGTAATTGCAACTGTATCTGTGTATCTGTGTATCTGTATCTGCATCTGCACCTGTAGCCTGTGGCCTGTAGCCTGTGTTGGCTGTGTGCAGATAATATTTAAAGTTAAACAGAGCAGGGAAGCAGGCTGCAGGGCCCAGTGCCCAGTGCCCAATGGGGAGGTCCGACTCTGTTGCGGGTCTGACCTTGGGCAGTGGGCGCTGGCCAGTAAGCGTGAGGAGAGGAAAAAAAAGCAAACACGCTGCGAAGCTGCGAGTAAATACGGGCGTTCTAATTGAAAGCCAGGCCCCACTAGCGAAACGATAGTATTGACGTATGATTGTGTGTGCATTTATACCTCTCATCCGTTGAGAGTGGGTAAAACTGGCATATTATTTTTATACAAATTTATGTAAAATGAGTATGTTGGTCCGTTTGTCTTTGTAACACTACAGATCTTAACTATTGTAAGAGCTAGAGAGACGACATGAAATTTTTCTTATATTATATGCATATCAAGTTTATTTCAAGCTATGAGAAGCATATATAGAGTATATTCTTTATTTTAACTGAAATACTAGGTAAAGTTCATAAGATAAAATATTATATAGTATATAAAATGTCTATTATATATTCCATGTAGCCAAGTAAAAGATCTTCGCTTAAAATTTAAGCTGGACCAGATACATTATTTTTATTAGCTCTACCAAAGTAAAGGTAGCTTCATACGCAAGTGACTGTAAGCATGTGAGCGCAGGATAGAAGTTATTGTAAGGCATTCACTATTTTGAAGTAATTTATATCTTTTAAAGAGAATAAATGGTATTTTACAGTCGAATATGCTCGAGGGTAGTTTTCTTTAGTTCTTTGGTCGTTGAAATATACTTTATGCGACAGTTTTTCACATTTGCGGTTGGCCGACTGTTCAGAAAAAAACTCTCTCTATACTTCTATGTGAAAGTTCACTAAATCACAGAGAACAATTGTTTTCCATTTTTTTTGCGTTTTCATTTATTAAGATTTTTCTACCTTTGTGCGTGTACCTGGCAAACAAATATGAAATTATTGCAGGCCTATATTCCTTTCATGGTCGAACCACAAAAGTGCTGGCAAAAACCTCAACAACAAGAATCGAGAGCAGATAAATTATATAATGCCAATTAAGCAGATTTTCGCTATGCTGACAAATTATTTTATGCAATTTGAAAGCGTTTCTCTGTTTCTATATATGTATACATACCATAGCTCTTCCAACCAGTAGTCACACGCGTTTGTCCCATTTGTATGGATAGAACGCAATGCAATTTATTTTCGGGCATTTGTTATGCACAATAAGCAGCCGGCATGGGGATACGAACTGTCGAGCAGATGCTAGAGACAGGCGTATACTTAATTTCGCTCTGCTCAGTGGGAAATTTTGCCATGACTTCAAATTTGGCAGCATATCAAAGAGTTGAATTGCTTTTCTTTGATAAACACCTCCGCCGTTCGGCTTCCGCCAACGGCTTCCTGTTCTGTCCAGCTTCGCAGGAAGCACTGAGAGCCAAGGCGAACGCATAGCTGACGGATCCAGCCGAAACATTGCTATATACATATGTACGAGAATATCCTACACGCATACGCATGGTGTGTATACATTGTACATATAAGCAGCTTTTCTTTTGTGTGCACATCCTTTGGATGCCTTGGTGTGTGCTGCCATGACAGCAGCACCGCAGAAAGCAGACGAGGTGGAGGCATCTAAAGTTTTTCAAAGGACTCCCCTGCCGAGTTATTTTTAAAAATCAAATTTCTTACTTCAAGTTTCGCTTAGAGATTGAAGGGGAAGGGAAATGGGAAGTGCGCGAGAGATTGGGTGTGGAGGAAATACTGCTGAAATGAAGCGTGCTATGCTGCAATTTGGTCTATACGTCAACGTCTCCAGGCTCTGCTCATATCTTGCAACTTCTTGTGATTTATGACTTGCAGCGATTGTCCAACGCTTGTTTTCCCCGGGCATCATTTTATGACCTGTCGATCATTGGTTGCGTCCAGTCGTAAAAAGAAATCCAATCAAATGTCATTTTTACGGTTGTGTCCTTCTTCGCCTTTCCCCTCTTTCTCTTCTCCCTGGACTATACGCAGTTGCGACATTCGCTTTCACTTCTAATTATGTAGCGTCTTTCTAAAAAGGGACTTACCAGGATGGACAGCAGAGCAAACCAAAACCCAAGTGATAGATGAAGGTCTTTCAAAGAGTGAGATGACGATGGAAGCGGGGAATTAGGGCAAATTCACACTTGATTTGTTAACTTTTTGTATAGGAGCGAAATTTTTTTTAAAACGAGAATTAAATAGAGAAATGTTAAAATTCCGGGAGTAATTAAATTATCGTGGCTCAACAGAGCCTCCTCAAGGTTTTTCATTTTCTAACTTGCCAAAAATGTTTCAACTCGACTCTTGTACCTTTAGTCGAATTCAATATAATTTTAATTAGATTTTCTTTTATCCTCAATTCAATTTGCTGCCATTCGTGCTGAGACGATACTTAAGACCTCGTGAGATTCGTCCCACGACATCCATTCTTCGTGGACGCCACGTGAGGCGCACTCTGAATGGAAACTAATAACTGTGTGGGTTGAGGGTCTGTTCAAGTTGAAGGAAAGAGTACTGAAAAAGGATGGCGAAGAACTTCAAGTGGTTTGTACTGGACCAGGCGGGTCAGAGTGAAGAAAATGTGCTCTCAATTGTTTTGATTAATTAGTGAACTATGTGGACGAATGGTCACCTGATGAGCAAATGCTAAGTAGAATATCTACGAGTAAAAATGAATTGCCATAGTCAAAGAGAGATAAATTGGAGGATGCATTTATGAAGACACATAAGATTCCCTTAAAGACTTTAGAAGCAATTGGTTGTGACGTTACTTTCGGGTCATTGTTCTCAAATACAGCCTTTCCTTTGGGTAGAGTAGAGATGGCTTTAATTAGGGCAGCAAGAGGCCAAATATGTCGGGGAACCAATTGTGATGTCCTGTTGCCATGTGGCCAGCATTGGCCCCAGACTCACTTGAAGCTGTCATGGCAACATGGCAACGACCGTGTTATCATAATCAAGTTATTGTTGCCTCTACTGAATCCGGCGTCCATTCAAGTGTAAACATTTTAATATGCGCAATAAAATTTGCCTTTTGCTTCTACGACCGAAGGGCGGCAACGGTGATAGGGCGGCGCGGTTGGAAGAAGGGCTGCGTGACAGGATTCATCTTCTGTTTGAATTGCGTTCAATATGAATTTCATTTCCGCTCAAATAATTTTTGTGAATTTCTTATAGCCCTCTAGAGTGCATGCCCCTTACAATTAACTCAAGCTCGAGCATATTTCCCAGTTGTTCGGCCCCTCTTACTTTAGCAAACTGAGGAAGCTAGGGAATGATTGGGAAGAGCGAGTTTGTATTGGAATAGTTGAGCTGTGAAAATGCGAGTACTTTGACCTTAACTAGTAAAATATTGTAATGGTACTAGTAAAATATGTAATACTTTAGAAATTTTATTTGGCTTGAACATTTTTGAATTTCACTTAACTTAAATGCCGCAAACCCAATATTAAACTTTTACACCATCAATTCAAATTTCGTGGACTTTCTTTCTTCTATTATGCTACCAGTTTCTGTTTCCGATTGCTGCTTAAGCCCTTCTGAGGCTAAGAGAATGAAAGAGTCGAATGATACGTATCGGAATACATAATAATCAATCAAACGTGCTTCCTTTCAATCAGTCTGCTATGTATGCTTCAACATGCGGAAAAATTCAATCATGGTCAATTTCAAACCCCTCCGAGACCAAATTGAATTTTAAGTTTCGTGGGCTAAACTGATAAGCTGAAGGACGGAAAAACGATATGCTATATAAACAGAATATGGCAGAAATTTCTTTAGATTTGCATACGAAGCCACAAAAGAAAGCCAAGCAAATAAATTGTGACAACATTTTAATATCAACCAGCAACTAGAGCAGGCACCGTGAAGCCAAGTTTCACAAGCAAGTTTCAATAGCAAGTTTCCGCTTCGAGTTCGGAAAATACTTGGCACACAATGAAGACAAACTCAGGATATATACTTGCTGTTAGATACTTGCTGTTAGATACCCTTGCCAATTCGAGAAGACTTGAAAAGAATTCTGAAAATTCGGACACAACCGTCACACTAAATTTTGAAGGAAAAAGTCGTTGTTTCGTTAACAAGATTGGATCAATATAGGCTATGGCTAACACAGACAAAAAAGCTTTTTAAGCATTTCTATATGTATATCTTTCCTTCTATATGTATTGTATATCCTCGGGATACAAATGCCAGGGTATGCAAAGTTTCTTCTTAAGACTTGTCATTTGTCAAATTAGTTTCTAACGAATCGTGTAAATACAATTTTAGTAATTTCATGAAATCCACTAAAATGGCAATTAGCATTTGCCAAGGCAACAGACCATTTAGAAATGAATAAATATGAACTCAGGTAATTGAATTGAATAACGACTAATACCAAAATCGATTAAGGCGGATAAGATAATTGCTGATTTTCTGAATTGAATTAAGCAAAATAAAAGCATTCAAGCTAAGGCTCCAATTAACCATACCAAATATTATTTAAGAATATCTGCCTAATCGACAAAGTAAGAAAAGGAAAACCTCGACCGAAGGGCCATTAACTGAGCAGCGAATCTATGAACGAAAATGGAAGAGATAAGCCCACTTTATGAATGATATTTTATGCGATGCCGTTTTAAGGGGCTGGACGAGGGGGATAGTGAGGGAATTCGTGGATTCTGTGTGCACTTTGGCCTGTGGTCGACTCGTTGAAGGCATTTGAATTAGAATTTAATTTTGGGCAGACACCCAGAGGAGTAGTTAGTATTGATAAACGGCTCTTTGAAGATACGTGTGATCCCATTGTGCCCTGACTCCAAGCCACGCCCTTGACCTGTCCGATTAAGGCAAGGTCGCCGACTGCATGGAAAATAAATCAAAGCAAATTGCGATTGTTGTGAATCTGAATGGATATCGCCTTTGAAATTAAGTGCCTGTCTCTGAAGCAAACGAAGGCGTGGCAGAGACTCAAAAGAAAAGGCAACGAAAATTGTTTTAATCCATTTAAGAGTGGTGAAAAGCTGTAACTAGAAATAAGTTCATTGGGCCATCTGAACTTTTAATGCAAATTCAGCTTGTGTCACATAACTTTTTTAACATTATATAATTCTCTAATTCATATAATTAAATTTCCTCTTGTGTGGAGTTTAACTAAAAACAGGGAATTTCGTTTTTGTTTGTTTGTATTTTATATCGACGATAATCGGTTTATTTCGGTTTCACAACTAGATCAGTATCAGCCAATGGGATAAAGCCAAGTATACGTATATATATAGGCGCAAAGAATGTATAGCAAATAATGTTTCATAAAGGAAAGTTAAGATAGTAAGTTTTCCTGGTTTCCGGGAATATTTCGTAGTATTCAAAACGCATACTATGGTTGCGAAGTACACTAACAGAAAATTATCTTCGACTCTTGAGCAAAGTTAAAAATAATTTCTGTACCATTTACCCATTGAAAAATGTTTTTTTAGCTTTGTGCAATATAGGTGTAGCATTCAAGCTTAGACATAAATTTGATCTGCTCTTGCAATATAGAAATCTCAAAAGCAAATTTGGGTTACACTTGCTTTTGTGATGGCTAAGATCTATTCATTCATACTAGCAGACGGACAGGACTATTATTATTACTATTATTATTGGTGCTGATCAAGAATATATTAATATATATTTATTGTGTATGAGCTGCCACGCCTATGCCTAATACATATATTTGCAGAAGCTTATTTACCATTTTAAGGGGGAAAATGGTTTAAACTGATAATTTGAAAGACGTTTAAAAGCAATTCCTTAGATTTTGGTATTACACTTGCATCTTTTTATTTAATTTGACCTGTCAATTAGGGTATTCAAAATGGAATATTTTTCCCTATGGGATGTAAGTAAAACGTGATACCTTTTTAGATACGACCCTAGTATCAACAGAGTTGTTGCCTGCCACGGGGCAAATTAAGCCATTTAATATTCTGCACATTTACGGGCCCATAACTGCGCGAAAGTATTGGATAAAGGGTTGTCGATACCCAGCATAACCCAACCGAACAGAGCAGTTAAAGCGTGGTCTATTTAGCTCGGCGAATGCAATTAAAACGCGCTGTACAAATGGAAAAACAATGTTAACTATGGTTCAATATGTGGGAGAAACGGCGTTGTGGCTTGCCACAGCGTTTCATTTGCATTCCAACAGGAAGGGAAAATGCCGAGTGAAAGTTGACGAAGGATGGAAGTGAATAGGAAATAAAATCAGAATTAATGGTAAAAGTTGTAAAATTTGAAAGGTTGAATTTGTAGAATTGCCCATCGATCAGCAGTACGCAGATGAAATAAGTGGAGTATAGATGGGTGGAGTGCATCGAACTAGGTCTTGTGCGCTTCACTCGTTTTCGTAGTAAGACATAAATCAAGTTGCAAAGCGAATGTCTTTAGAAAAGTTATTCTATGTAGACTGAATTTATGCTAACTATTAGGGAAAACATATTGAAATTCCCAGACGGACAAACTGTTCGTTTAGGCGACGATGCTGATTTACAAGAACAGAAATATTTCCAGGTCCTCCTTACAATGGGTGAAACGGTGAACTTTCAAAGACGCTGGTTCCAATGTCGTTATGGATCTATGCTCATGTACTGAGCCCACTGTACATTGACATTGCGATTACACACGCGAAAAATTTTAATTGCGCATACGCTATGGGGGCTGGCGAAGCTTACGCATAACATGGAATTATTCAGGGTTTTTTTTGCTTTTGCGGGGGCGACCATTAAGCAAATGTGTCAAAGGCTACAACGACGATAAAAACGTTTTGGCAGCAATTTATATATGTCGGCTTCGATTTTCTTTATTTCGTTTCATTTTGTTTTATTTGAGTAAACGCCTTGCCGGGCTTAACCACGTAAGGCTTCTTGATATGCCATTTGGACACGCACCATTGCCGGCTGGGGTCAGCAGGCAGAGAAGAGAAAGAGAGCGTTATAGAGAGCAATAAAGAGAGGGAGAGAGAGTGGAGAGAAAACTTCTGAAACGGGGAGGCTCGACCCCGCAGCGACAAACAAGAACGGCCTGGGACTGTGATGTCCTCTGCAGACGTTTCTGTGCGGAATTATGAGAAATAATTTCATGAATAGTATTCAATTTTGTCTATTAAAAAAAAACAATGAATTCCCATCAGGGAGCCATCAATTCATTTTGGTGTCTGTTGTTCTTTACATTTCCAAAATACAGACAAAGGAAATATTCTGATTTATCATCTACAGCCCAGACGATCAAGTCATTTTGCAGATTTTTAGGTCAGTGCACATTATGTTAGTTTCATGTAGTCCAAAGTAAATATTTGGCCAAGTTTCTTTTTGCCTTCCCAGAGATAAGAAGGATTTTCTAGTCGAGCATTTCGCTTTCGCAAATTTAAATAAAATTATTTAATGATTTTTTTTTCATATAGTAAAATGTATCGATGTATTAAAAAATATGATATGCTTATGTTCTGTTTCTAATATATATCTGGCACTTTAAATTTCTAATTTGCATTAACAATTGTTATTTTCGTACCAGGTCGCATCTTTTCGACAGTACCCTTTTTAATTGGTATTCGTAGTTGGTTGCTCAGCTGAGAACTCGCTAAGTATTCAAATTTGCGGAAGGGTAAATAGTAGTCGAGTGAGCTGCCGTGTGGCTGCAGCTACCTGCTGTTCGGATGTTATTTTTCTCGGTGTGCGCAATTAAAAACGTTAAGGGAAAAGTTTGTTTTGACGGTTTTACCAGCTGGAAGCTTTTCTGAGCCGATGTTAACTATTCGGAATGCGAGAGCAACAGAGTGCTGTTATCGCGGAATGCCGAGAGCAGAGTCCTGTTAGTGGCAAACCCGCTGGGGCAACTGTTAATATTGCTAGGCCCATCGTAACATGATTGACGTGCAATTTATCTGCAACTTCGCGTTCTCATTAAGTTTACGAAGTCTTTCCTATCCCGTTGACAGGGCAATGCTCCAAGACAGCTTGTGGTTAAGCCACGCCTGTTTAGTCAGGTGTGCATCAAGTGGGAAATTGAAATTCCTTAGATCTGGGCTACGCCCGAGCGGCAGCCCCCACCGAAGACCACCGAAGCCATATATGTGTAAGAAGTATAGATAATCTTATCAGATTCAATTTAAATTGGTTTTCCCCTGCCCCTGCGTCTGTGTTTTGCATATGCACGCTGAGATTTTGACTGTTTTGGGACAAAGGCAGGCACCTTCCGAATGAGATAGTTGACATGTTTGACAGACTGTCGTCGGGCCGTCGTCGCCATTGAAAAGGGTTCAAAGGGGACTTAGCTGATTAATCTCTGGTCTATTGAGGTCTGCTCATGCGACAATCAAATCGACAGCTGTAGATGCGATTACCAGATTTGCATAATCGCAGTCTGAGCAGAGCTAATTAAGACAAGGGGTCTGGTCTCTCGACTCCGTCTCCGCTTCCATCTCCGTGTAGCTTGGAGCACACCCACACACTTATATAAGGCACTTATGTGACTTGTCCACACCTTGGCATTATCTGCAGCCAGAACATGCTCCCCGTATATCTCTTGCAACCACAGAACTGAACACGTGGACAGGTTCAGAAGCTCGTGCGTCTGTACTATAATTACGCGCACCTCCGGCACACCTCCAGCACCCCACTGAAGGTTTATATAAATGCAACCCTGTGTGCGTGGGATCAGTGAGAACAGAGGCAGACAGAGAAAAAGACAGAAAGAGAGGGTGACAGAGAGAGAGAGAGAGAGACACACCGTTCTGACACACAGCCTCTGTAGTGCTCTCGTCTCATAATCAAAATGTCGCCCGTGACGCTATTTGCATTGCTTTACATAATCCAAAGGGGGGTGCGGGGCAGAGTCGAGAATGGAGCGGGCAGTGTGAGCCAGCAGCAAAATAACAGACAATGAGATTCTGCAAAGGCAACTAAGTCAGATACTGTATAATTAATTTCATCGGAATATGTCTAAAACATGCTGCTATGTGTGCGTGGCAAACACCATGGGGAACCCTGCGCATGACATGCTAGCCCGACAAATTGTTTCGACGGAGCTACTCCCAGCGTCGAGAATGAAATATAAAGTGATACAAGAAACACTCAACAGACCAGTTCCAGACCGTTAGTTTGTTTAGATTTTTAATAGTGTCCGAGACAATTTAAGATAGCTACAACAAACGCTTTAGACTTTAGGCCTTAAAATACAATACTATGTGTCAGTGTAATAAGTGGATCTGAGTACTCTGAACTCTGGACTTTCAGTCAAACGTACAAAAGCTACGAATCGACGAACCAACTATTCGGTCAATTTAAATATGTTAGGTCTAAAGCCAGTTGTGAATTTGACGCCTTTTCCTCGACCTACACCCCTAGAAAGGAAGATTTTTAGAGCATCACTTGTAAATATTATTTAAGAAAGAGTGTATGTAAATATATGATTTCTTAGATATTAAATACTTAACGCAAAGAGGGTATATTTTGTTTTTTTTTTTTTATAAACATCCATGCTGTATTAGCCAAACACAGGCCAAAATAATATTAGGCGTTAAGCTTCTGATTGAAAACATCGTTACGAAAATGCTTTGGTAACTTTACTATTAAATTTCTATAGTAAACATTTGTTGGTGCCATTATGGCCCTAAGCGATTGGTCAGGGTTGTGTTTGTATAACTAACGAGAAGGCAAGGATCGCTCACATATTGCCAGCTTAGACTCGGGCCATTCACGCAAACAACATTCTGGACATAAAGCAATGCCAAAATGAGCTAATTGCATGCAGCACAGAATTAAAAATATTTTGCCAGCTTGCAGCAACAACTGTTGCCGGGCAGGACCTTCTGCATCTTCATGGTGGATCCTTGACCTACCCCTCCCGCCTTTCTCATTAATTTCCTCCTTCCTACTCCTCTTCTGCTGTGCTCTGGCTGCGGAACAGTGGAGCTGAAAAATGGAAAAATTAAAACATGGTGCACAATGTTTCATTTTAAAAATCTCTCTTTCTGCCATACTTGATTTTCTTTAAGCTCCTTATAAGATTACACATTTAGTAGTGCAGTAGATGGAACAGCATATGTTAGTCAACCCAGTATTAGGCCCATTACCCACAGTAGAAACTGGGTTAATTGCCTTTGTGTATGCGCTTGGCCTTTAGTGAATGGCTCTAACTCGTGTCTACAGTCATATATTAAATATACCATATACTTCTACTCATAAAACACATTGCTGTAGTACAAATGCCGTCATTGTAAATCGCCTCGTTTGCTAAATAAAATACCAAATGGTCGGATTGAATTTTAGCAAATTTTGTCTATTTTTGGGGTATGCTAAATTTGTATTATAACGCACATAAAAGTCAATATCTAACTTTACACACATATATCAATCTATCTTGTGAGCAACCTGCGCGTAGATGAAATCTAAAATGATATATCGTAACCTCCTTTTCATAATTAATTTTATCTAAAGAAACTCAATTGTTCCTATGTAAACGATAATTAATAATAGTTAGACTTCAATTTGGATTCTTTCATTGAGATATCTTGGTAAAATATTGCTCACTAAAAAGTGACCATTTATAAAAAAGTTTTGCTTTTTTTGTCGATGAACTTTGTTTCTACGCCCTCAAGATTGATCTTTTTCTAATGCTCTTATCGTTTTCTTGTGTTGCCGGTTCAATGTCTAGCCAAAAAACAAAACTAACAAGTTGATGAGTTACGCTCAGTGAAAGGTTGGACAAGCACAAAATGTTATCCCTGGAGGCGAACAAAATTGAGAGCTCGTTCAAGTGCTGTGCAATGGAAGATGATGCTTTAAGGTGAGGCGTGAGATATGCCATTTTTAAAGAATAATCATAAATAGAGCACATGAGGATTAGAGTATAACAGATGTATTCGAATGGCGATTTTATTGGTTGTCAATATAACATCCATAGATAATTGGTCTCCCAATGCTTAGTCCGCCTTAAGCCTTATTTTGGGTTTCACTCATCGGAAATTGGTAAAAAATATTATATTAGTTTTGTACAAATCTGTGTAACAGGTTGAAGGAGGTGTTGCACTTTAATGGATGATTTTGAAACTTGAACAATGACTTTAATGAACTCACATTCTTTCGAACAGCACGTAATGAGGTCAAATTATTTATCGAGCTTCCTGTATTGAATTACATCTATTTACGCTGTGTTGAATTTCCTAGAATTTTCCCGTCGATTGCCCGAGTACACAGTATGACTACAAATATGCACACAACGACAACAGCACATCAAAAGTGACTTCCATACACATTAGTAAATATTATGCCCGGTTGCTTAGCAAAAACATTCATTGTCTGTTCTCCCATTTTATTTCATTCTATCCCATCCTAGCCCTGCCGAGTTCATCCCATCTCGGGCTCTCATTAAAGATGCGCAACCTACGCCAGACCAAAAGAAACCTATAAAAAAGAAGTAAAATGCCTCCCCACAAAATCTCATTGTCATTTTACTTTTTTCAGGATGCCTGAAATGTTATGCCAAATAGTATAAACGAAAATGTTTACTGAGCTTCGTCTTTGTGTTGTGTTTTTCTGTTATGGGGTACACCCTCTACACCTACTCATAATGCAGCTTCTATTAAATTGTTTGTTCAGGTCGCCTCGCAGATGTCACCGCATCTTAAGTATTGTCTGTGCATGGCAAACGGAATTGGTAAGAAAGTTTGACTTTACCAGCAAATTGATTAAAACTACCTTCATTTTTATTGATTGAAGTCAACGAGCTGAGCACTTTTCGGCCATTACCTTAAGGGCCAGTGGGTCTGAGAGCCACTCTGGCTGGCATCTGACTGTGTCTGAGCCTCTTGACAAAATAGTCAAAAGCGACGTTTCGAGTATCTACATATATTGGAGTTTAAGTTGCCTTTTCCAGAGTGACCCGAGAGCTGCTCAAGAAGCAAAAACAGGCTGGCAATGATGCGACTCATTTAAATACATTGACAATACGGAAAGTCACCCAACTCCGCCCACAAGTCCATAACAGATATTGGCAATGACTGCTGGCTGTGGGGTCTATTGACTTTGCTATAATTCTTGTTGCACTTGTGGATGTCCTACGCAGCATGTTTGTATTTTCTTTCTTCTGCTGCAGGCGACAAGATACTCTTGTGTGGAAGGAACAGAATGTCATGCGGCGTTAAGTCAAATCTGAACTCGGAGTTTTCCCATGTTGTTTTTTAGCGCAGCGGAAAGAGAAATCAACAAAATCATAATAATAAAAGGGCCATAACGGAGATACCAAATGGAGACTTGAAAAGCGAGAGGGCAGACGGGAAGGAAGACTGAAGGCGAGGATAAAAGTAAGGACAGTCGGCAAAATGAATGCTTGTGACAATGTTTTGTAAAAAGCCACGCAAAAGCCAAAATGCAAAAGGAAAAAAAAAACAAACTTTCAGATAATGCGGGGAGAGTGAAGCAGAAACCGGAAATAGAAAAGGACCTCTCACCCCACAAATGGATTTATATCCATTATGGCCATTATTGGCGGCTTAAATGTGCCAAGTCCATTTGGCAGGCAGCAGGCAGCATGAGAAACGTGTGCACACACGTTGCAGTCTTAGCTGGCTGTAAATAAATTTCACAATAAACACAAATTGAATTCGACATTATTCGCACAGAAAATGTATGGGAAAGCTATTGATAAAATATAAACATTATAGTTATGATGTCAATAAGCTTAAACAGACCAAGCTTACTTATCGTTTGCAGTTATCCAAAAAAAAATTTAATATACACAGAGAGAATTGTGGCTTTACTTAATGATTATATGTATTTAATTTTAAACATATTATTAAATAAATATATATTTATATAATTATGCAAGTATCTTGCCGATGGAGCTTAAAGTCAGAGTTGCGAAGCATGGCAGATGTCCAAAAACAGTATTTTCCAAGTAAAAGTTCGTAATGTATTACTATTGTCTAGATGGACACTTAACAATCCATGGACGGAAAAGAAACAAGAAGATGAACATAAGATTAACTAAGCTTTTAATCTTTATTTAATGAATTATTTATTATCAAATGGTACAGTAATTAAACAAGGGCATATAAATATTTATTTTATAATGAACCTTATACATATTTATTATCAATTATAGTCCTTTAAAATTCATGACTCAATGTATAGACGCAATGTATAGAAAGAGATTTATTGGAATAGCTCTAGGAATCGCTAGTATTGTGTGAGTAAATGTAAATGCACCCATTTGTTTGTTTTAATTCAATTACGTCGTAAAATTCCGTCGATTTGCAGTCAGTTGTAAACTCAAACAAGTCAATCACATAAGTGAGAAATCGTACACTCATATATTTTCACGTAGTCATAAAATATCGGAAAATACCAGAAACAGTTTGAAACGAAGGCTACAGCTGAGAGCACTAGCTATTGGATACCCTGCATCCGGACACAATAGAGAATTTTACCCTACAGAATACATACTTATTCATGTAACGTTGTACGTGTTCATTATAAACAAGTGAAGAAAGCTACAGTCGAGTGCACTCGACATTACCATTTACCTTTCGCTGTTAAAAAATAATTCTTAATATTCATTACTTTTATTCAGCGAATAACAACGCATCGCATATTTTCGAAGCCAAATACACATGCATTGACGCTAATGGCACATGCCGATTGCACACTGACTACGCGACGACTGTGCGTTCGCAGTCGGCGTCGGCGTCGGTGTCGGGCCTCTACTGCTGTAAGCGAAACTTCTCGAGCCTATAACTTCTGTGTTTATTTTCCGATCCGACTTAAATTTATAGGGTTGGCCAATATTATTATTATCTACAATAATACCTAAAAACAATTTCGGAAACTTTTCTACTTTTCCTATAATTTGATTTACCGATTTACAAAATCGATTTTTGGGGGCGGTAGGCGTGGCATCCAAAAGTTGAAATTCCGCATTCTCCGTAATGTCACCAGGCACCTTACTTTTTCAGTGTTCTTTTAAATTATAAAAATGTGTTTTCTGGAGGCGGTGGGCGTCTAAAATCCAACTTCTTGGTGCGTTTATCTCTTTTCGTTATTGAATTATTTGCAAAAAATCAAAAACGAATTTATCGATTTGCGGAGGCGGTGGGCGTGGCACATCAAGTTTGAAATAAACTCGATCTGCGTATTCAATACACGCACACTCCCACCAAGTCTGGTGTCTCTAACTTTTTTAATAGCTGAGATCTATGCGTTCATACAGACGGACAGATGGACAGACAGACAGACATGACCAAATCGACTCGGCTATTGATGCTGATCAAGAATATATATACTTTGTATGGTCTGCCACGCCTCCTTCTGCCTGTTACATACATTTTCACAAAGTTAATATACCATTTTTTACCCATTTTCAATGGGTAAATGGTATAAAAACATCTTTCCATTTATTTTATAACGGAAACCTTTTTTTTTAATTTTGTAAAAGGTAAATTATTATTTCTATTTTTCAAGTTAATCATTTAGACTTTATCATCGATTTGCATAAACTATAGAAAATAATATAATAATATATTATATAATATATATATAATATATGTATTGATAAATAGCTTTACTCTATTATGGTAAGCAACCGAAATTGAGCAGTGTTCTAAGCCTCTTTTGTACGCTATAGAACCGTAATGCTTCGACAATTTATCTCCGTTTGAAATTTATATACTGATGGCGACTTCACTTTTTAAGAGCGACATACATTTGTACTTGGGATTGAGGTCTTCAAAACGAAATAACACAGTGTATAATGATTATTTCCTAATAATATTGAATTTAAAGAAGTTTCCAGGCCTTTTGAAAGCGAATTTTGCACCAAAAACTGGTTGAATCTCTCAAACTGCATGATGAACCCAAAAATAGGTATAAGAAGCAAGGGGGCGGTCGCGACGCCTGAACTGCTAAATTAAGCATTTTATTGCAGCCACTTGGTGAAATTGAAATGTACGCAGGCATACTTATGTCCACACACACGCTCACACCCGCATACACATACTTATTTCGTCGATTTGCGAGTGTGCGAGCTTAATGTGGCCAGCATGTGTGAAATATCAGCGACCAATTTATGGTACTTGTGCGCCGCCGACTTTTGTTTGTAATTTGCTGCCTACACTCAGGACACCGCTCACCCTGCCCTCCATTCAGGGCCCACTCAGCTGGCTCTGGCGGCGTCACCAAATTAAATTTAATGAGCAAGCACCACAGCGTGGTCAAAAAGAAAAGGTTCACTCAGCAAACGCGTCTAAATCAAATTAACGTGCAGTGCGAATTGACATTTGGGCGAGGGGATGGGTTGGGAGACGAAAAGAAAATTGGTCCAGGCCTTTCTCTCTGTCTCGTCTCGCAAATAATACACATAAATTGCCATAATTGTGACAAGCTGTGACGCCTACGCACGCAAACACGCAAACACGCAACACACACACACACACGCATACACACACAGGCATTCACATTTGAGAAGTATGTTCCGAACTTGCTGTTGAGGCGGGCGGGAAGTTTGTAACGCCAGATTCGAGCGGATCAGACTTAATTTTTAAGTTATTTTTATTAAAAATACCATTGCAATTTTCGGGCGTGCGACAGGAATCGACGAAATTTGATCAAATTTCATAACAAAATTGTCAGTGCAAATTATGAAATATCGTTAGCAAGGCTCGTCGACAGGGTTGCCATCGAGGCCTGTCCAAGCTATAGAGCCATTTTCCGAGTCATAAATCAAGGGTAATGGAATCTATTAATTTGTAGCTCTTCTCGAAATAACCCTCTTAGTTCGGAGCCTCTTTCACAAATTAAACAAATTAAATGGTATTTATAGTATAGCGTGCTTGCCAGGAACTGCAAAGAGAAAACAGGTAAACAGCGAGAAGGACAGACACCTTGACAGTCGAAAACAAACTCATATATCACACACGCTTCGCTGAATGGGGAGAGGGAGTCCTCTTCACCCGCCTTGAAAGCAGCCTCATATAGTATCGTAGCCCGTTAATAGAGAATACTTTCACTAGGTCTATGTTATTATGATGATGAATGCGGCGATGGGTGCTCCATCAAATAAGTTTCCGAGGTGGTGGGCAACGATTACTTCATAACAAATACTCGTACACGGGTATTCAGAGCAAGTATAATATTCCACTTGCGTGCAGCTCACATCATCTGTTATCATACATGTTCTTGTACAGCTTAGTACTAGCTGGCAATAAGCTTGAATTAGTTGTTTATGTTAAGTTAATTTCAATGAGGAAATTGTAACTTGGAACTTTGGTCTACTATATCCTATATGAAGCAGACATTTATAGGTTACGGTTAAACTCACAATCGATAATCCTGAGTATGCAACCTTTCGTCATAGAAGTCATTTATTTTTATGATGAGCCATTTATATTACAGCAAGCCGTCGAACGGTACCTTAAATGGGAAATATCTACATTTATTGTTTAGTTGTACACATGGCGTCCTATAGAGAAGTACAACTTTACCTCGACTTGCGTGTGCTTGGGATCTTTTTAATTTGGACAAGCAAATTATTCGCCATCAATGAATTTCGATTTGTTGGCAGGAAAAATATGTTCGTAGTATCGCGGTTCTGGCATCGCTATTCATTAACATGGCATTGCTGTCTAACTTACCCGATGTGTATTCTCACATTGGATGTTTTGCGAAGATCTCTTATGACTTTCGAAATCGATTACTTTAATGATCTCGTCACACAAGTCGGCGGTTGCTTTTATTTCCTAGGCCTCGCGCTAAGCAGCTTAATTCTCATTCGTCAAAGAAAAAATCTACGCGATGTGTTGGAATTATCCGTTAGAGTTGAAAAGATGCACCGACATCTCTTTGGAAAAACAGCAAGAGTTTCCTTAACAAATTTGGCTGTTATTTTTATTCGCGATTGTTTTTCTTTCTACTATCGAAGCCCCTCGGTGCACAGGCTAACTTGGTTTCTTATATTTTACAATATCCGTACTGTGATACTCTATTATTTTGCCGATGTCGCAATGATGGTCCACTTGGAATGCATCCGCGCTCTAGAAAGTCATTTAGAACCGAACAAGATATACAGTAGAAGGGTGCGATCTCTTTGTATTCAGTATTTTAGCGACATACTCAGTATTCGCCAGAAGATACAAAGACTTAACTGGCCTATCTACTTCACTAGGCTAGTCTTGGAAGTTATTTGGTCCACAATAAGCTGTCTAAATATCTATTTTGTAAAGAAAGAAGACCGCATTATCCACATATTCCATTTGTTCGTATTCGTGTACACTTCCAATATGATACATGTTCTTTACATGGCGAAAAATATCGATCGATTGGAACGCAAGATTTTTGATCTCTTATACGAAAGAGAATTACTCGAAATTTTCAAGCACCCAGAGAAGACTCAAAACTGGCGTCTGATTAAGGTAAGTTTGCACCTATATCTTGTTGAACAGCATAACTAACGCTCTTGTCTTTTTGAAGTTGGACGAACTTGTTTTCAAGGGTATCTCTATCGAGGAACGAGCCATTAGCCTCGTGAACTGTTTGTACGTACGGTGCGCTCTGCTTCTGGAAATACTCGATTGCATTGCCACAAACGCATTTTTAATGATAAGCTTTAGCTTAACATACTCCACTCATTTAGCAAATGTTACACAACAAATCTCTTGAGCGACTCAAATAATACAAAAAACGCAAAATTTAAGTAATTAAACAATGATTTATTACTGCAAATGATTACATCAGCTTCGTAGAATTGTGTTTGCACCCTTGACTGTTCCTGCTTGAGTTGGACTAATTACTTTGACTGCTGAGTATACCATCCTCGTATTTTTATTTTGCACCCTTTTAGAGTGTGTAGAAGAAACATACCACTCAAAATAAAGTATATTTCCATGCATGGGTGACATCCAAAAGTCTAAAATTCAACTTCTCTATAATGTTGCAGGACACCCTCCTATCTACCAAGTTGGATGCTTTTATCTCTTATTGTTATTGAATTCTTTGCAATAAATCGAACAACGGTTTTATCGATTTTTCTAAGGCGGTGGGCGTGGCATATAAAGTTTAAAATAAACATTTTATGTGTATTAAATACACGAACTCTCCCACCAAGTCTGGAATCTCTAGCTCTTTTAATAGTTGAGATCTGTGTGTTCATACAGACGGACAGATAGACAGACGTGACCAAATCGGCTATTGATGCTGATCAAGAATATATATACATTGTGCGGTCTGCCACGCCTCCTTCTGCCTGTTACATACATTTTCACAAAATTTATATACAATTTTTCCCCATTTTAGGTATTATTGTAGATAATAATAATATCGGCCAACCCTATAAATTTAAATCCGATCGAACAATAAACACAGAAGGTATAGGCACGAGAAGTTTACCTTACAGGAGCTGATGTCCGATGCGATGCGTTGTTATTAATTCGCCGAATACAAATAATTAATATTGTGAATTATTTTTCAACAGCCAAAGGTAAATGGTATCTAACTGTCGAGTGCACTTGACTGTAGCTTTCTTCACTTGTTTATGTACTTACTTTGTACGGTATATACGTCTGTGGACTGCACAAAATAATTATAGCATTTTCACCCTTTTGTAAAGGGTTAATGAAAAATAGAAGCTTTTTTTTTAAACGATTTTTCTGCCACGGAAGTGAGATCAACTTTAGCCAAATATGCGTGTATCAAAGTATGGAATTGTTAGATAGAAATTTTGCTTAATTCCTGACTATTTCTTGATACTAATTGTGATGAAATCATGATAACTTCAGAGTAAATTTCATCAATTAGTTGTCAGAGGATTCAAATTGTTATTCTTGTGTCTTTTAGATTTGACATGTGGATTTGGACTTGTTCAATAAACATGCATAGGAAGCTACACATCAAAATATGAAGAATGGTGTAAAAGGAGCGAGAGAAAAAACAAAAGAATTTCTTGAGCCAGCACCTTGGCTTCATAATTACCCTTAAGGATCTAAAAACCTGTTGCAATTAGCACTCAGCGTAGTTGATACTCCTTGGGGCACGTTAGGACGTACACACACATTCGGTTCCGCCTGGGCTCCGCAGTTTAATGGAGGGCAAATTGTTATACGAGCATCAACAGTTGTCGAGGTTGTCCTTGGGCCAGTAGAGGCGTGTGGGCCGTCGTTTGGAGATGCCGTGTGGAACGGACGGGGAAACCGTTTGGTGTCTGTCGCCGAGAGGTCAAGCGTGGTGACCTCGCACGTGCAGTGTCGAAAAGAACGGTTGCCAGGGATTAGAGGTACAATACGCTCAAATGGCTCTGTACCTGAGCTTGCACCTGCACCTGCGCGTGGGCAAAACGTGGCAGGTTCTGTGTCAATCTTTGGATTCCATGGAAGTCGCCTGTCACCCTCAGCCGTCAAACGTCAGCCGTCAACTGTCGCCGTCGACGACGACGACGATGCCGAATGTCAACAAGAGCGTACATCAGCTCGTTGTCCCGTTGCCATTAGAGCGGCTGTCAGAGCTGCAGGGCACATATCGACTATTGTTCAAGGCGTTGTGGCAGTCAGGATGGTGCATGCATCTCATTTCTCGCTTTCTTCTCTATGTGCTGCTATGCAAATGATGTGCAACTCGGACAAGCTTCCAAGGAGTGGCCAGTCAAGAAATGGCCAACGGGTCGAACTCGGGAGCAGGTGGAGCAGGTGACGCGGGTGGAGGAGTCCTAGGTGCGACCTATCGGAGGTTGCTATATTAATGCTTGGTTGGGTTTCCGAAATGCATGCAACACACTTAAAGAAAAGCAGTAACGCTTTGAAGCTCTCTATTAAGACCCCACTTTGTGTTGCGCTGCCTTGGACAACACTTTAAAATGGTTCATCAGATGTATTAATCGTTCTTTGGTTGATATGCACTTGTTTAATGTTAGCAGATAGCCAACTAAAATTCTGCAGCAACATTCAAATGCAACTAGTTTCCCTTTTATGTGATTCTTCTTTTCGTATTCCCCGATTACCAGGTTCTAATTTTAATCCTACTTAACACGATTTACAGTATTTTTTTTCCATGCAAGCAATTATGCTGCATTAATTCGCGTTCACTTAACATTTTTCACGCTTGTTTCTCGCAATTAACTGTTAATTAGCAGGTTATTTCAATTAATGTTCGAATAACAATTAAAACTCATTAAATGAGGCCGCTTTTGTGCATAGTAAATGCCAACATGTCACCCCCATGGCTAGACAACCGATAAGTACTGAGTCCAAGCCCAACAAGTGCAGACGTTGCTTAATAGTTTATTTCGAAAATGGAGAATATCTATTTTCGGAGAAAGTAAGCGTAACACAAAGCGTTCGAAATAAACTTAATCTGAATATCGTATATTGCACATATATATCTCTATGACAAATTTTGTGTACTTAGCTTGAACTATAAGTTGAGATCTGCGTGTGCATAAATAGACAGGGGAACAGATCAACTCGGCCATTGATGAAGTCTTCATAAATTCTGCAACGCCTACTTCTCCATTCGCACATAACTAATATACCATTCTTACCCTTAAATGGACAAATGGTATAAACAATAAAAACACACAACGGAAGTAATTTTAAACTCATTTAACAGCTGATGTCGCACAAAGTGCTCCGGAGGAGATAATGCCAGCGAGTAGGAGGCACAGCATCAGGGGGGAAGGGTTAAGTGGCGTGTGCTAACAGTAATTTGTATAAAGCGTACGTGAATGGCGTGAATTAATGAAGCAGGCAATAAACCTCATCATCCAAAGCTAAAGCCCCAAGGAGTGCAGTAGAAGTTGAACGATTGAAATGGCCGCAGCAGTAGTAGCTTTGAAACCCAAAAGAAAATGACCAGTCGTTGACCTGAAAAAGTTGCCAAAGTTCAATTATTATAGTCGTTATAAAGGCTTTATGGTGTATTTCATTCCCCGCCTGTCAACCTGGCTAATGCGCCTGTGTTTGCGTCTCCAACTCTGTTTTTACTGCAGCTGAGCAGCATTTATCAAGGCCTTAGCATGTTCTTATGGGCGATTTGACTCTGGCTTTAAAATGATATGACTTGGCATAAAGTTGAGGGCAAAGAGCACGGCGCAGCGCTTCGTGCTTGCCACTTCGCAGCCCCGTGCCGTAAACTGTTGCAGGCAGCGGAGACTGGGACGGAGAAAGCTACTAAAGTTGATACTGCTGCAACAATTTAACGCATCAGCTTAATGCGCTTTACCTAATTTGCTTTTTATTAAGCCAACCCTTCGCCACGCCCCATCACTCGACCCGGCACAAGAGCCTTTTGAGGTGTCAAGTAAGGGGCGCCACTTGGTGCCCCCGGTTACTCCAGCTGCCTGTGGAAGTGAGGCAAGCATAGGCAGCATGCAGCATGCAACATGCAACAAGCAACATACACAGCACCAAGCATCAGCACAGCTGTGTAAGGCCGTTGCGAGGTTCTATCAAAATAGATTACGCTTTCGGCTTACAGCTTATCTGCCGTAAACAGAGCGACTTTCAGCCTGAATACAGGATAAGCAGGGCAACAAGACTGTAACAAGTGAATGTACAGAAGCGATTGCTCCCAATATCTTGCTTCGCAGACGCACTGCATTGCACTGAGACTGGAGTGGCTTAGGTTTGTGCAGATGCAAAATGCATAGCAAATGCTTACAGTCTTTGGTAGCAGACAGGCAGGCGGAAATGTTTCTTTGTGAAGGTCTACCGTAGTCAGATGCTCTGAGATATTTAGACAGACTGACAGGTACACCCACACTGTGACAGATAAACGAAGAAGCACAAGCGGACAAGGACTTATCTCGCTACCGAAACACAATAAGAATGAATATATATTTGAAAAGGTACCTGCGAACAATAATCTAATGATATATCAGTATCAGTATATATAATATATACTATATGTCCGCAATCTATACAAAGTGCGTAGTGTCTTTTTGATATCGATTCACCTATATTTATATTAAGAAGACATCATTGTTGGAGTGAACGTTTCCTTAAACTATCAATGTCCATTGAATCTTTGTAATAACAACAGAGATCCAGATTATGGAGATGATAATGTGCAAGCCTTGTTTATGTGATTGGGGATATCGCCAGTCTCTAACACACACTTGTTAAATGGCTTTCCGTCCTCATCTCAACGAAAAGTTAAGGTAGTAATTCTGTTGCCTGTAACATTTCCCTCAAGTATCAAACTGAATGAAGTTTCAATCGCTATATATATATATAATTATTTATCACTAGAATCTCTCCTTCCTTGCTTTAGAAAGTAAAAGCAGTTGCTGCGATTCATAATGAAAGTTGAATGCCGGGTACTCAATAGTCGAGTCAGGTGGACCCCAACATCGACAGCAGCGATTGGAACATTTAGCGCACCTACAGGTTCTTGGCCAATTATTTATTTATTAGTACAAGCCCAACACATACAGACGCAGACTGCGACGCGAACACAACACATACACGCAGAGGTCTGACGTCACGAATGTATTTAAAAATCCATTGACACATTCATAAATTGACAGTTGATTTATTAGCAATAATTGCTTTTGATTTGCTTTGTGCTGTTTTGTTCTAATTCCGATCCCTGCGCAGAATGGAAGAAGAAGAAGAATGTACAAGAGGCGGGCTCATAAACAAATCGCCAGGCAAACAAACAAACATAATTTGTTTATAAACAATGGCGCAGCAGACATAAAAGCGGGCTGCGGCGAACATCTGAGGCTTGAATAAGGCAATACCTAATAGCCTAATAGCCTAATTGCCCATTGGAAATTTGGTATTAAAAAACCATTAAGTATTATTCACTAATATATATGCGAGCCTCTGGCAGGGAAGGAATGCGAATGGGGGACTCGGGCCACCCACAGGCTCGCTAACAGAGCCTGGCACTGTTAAAAAGAGCTTTAACAGCACTGGAAGCACCGACTCCGAACAAGCAGCCTCGGCTTGCGTTAACAGCAAGTCGAGCGGTTACTCTCCCTCTCTATCTCTCTCTCTCTCTCTCTCTCTCTCTTCCTTGCTCTCTACTACACATACATGCACATAGACGCAAAGAGAGCGGGCCGACAGCTGTTCGGCGTGGGCCGAGGGCAGAGGAGCAGGAGCAGCATCGTGAAGAAATGATGTTAGCGCCGGCGGCTTCCTTAGCGGCTTCAGTCGTTGCCCGTCGATAGAGTGCAGCGGACGTGTGCGAAGCCTGCGCTGGGTCGAGAGTCTTTCCGCATGGACGTGAAAAGAAACAAACTGTGTGTAGGCGGCATATGAGCACAATCTGTGGAACGCGTAATCATAATGTGTGGGAACTGAATAAACACACATCAATCGCCGCATTAATTCTGCATAATTTCATGTGAGAAATTTCAAGTTACTTCAAAAACAAGAAAATAAAAAAAAAAACAAAAAATAGCAGCGTAAAACAGAAGATTAGCGATAACTCGGCAACAGCCGTGTGTCCCGCCAAGGAGCAAAATAAGTTTGAATTATTTATCAACGAAACCGAAAGGCAACAGCAAAAGTTTGTGTTCAGGAGTTGCAAAGAGTAAGCCGCGTATTCCCGGTATCTACAGTACAATAACTACACTCAGCTGAGGAGTATATAATGACACTCTTGTAAAACCCGAGAAGTGCTTAAACTGAATACAAATAAATAAAGCAGCGTCCGATTTATGCAAAGTGCTAAGGCGAAACTGTGCCCTGCTCCTGAGGAGCAAAACACTAAACACACCCTTAGATATTGGTGCTTAATAGTCACAGGAACCGACTTTCCCTTGGCATCCAAAGCTAATTCCGTTTTAATTGCACAATAGGAGGGAAATTTATTTTTCTGGTAAGTCAATAAAATGCACTTCAGATCTAATGAGAATGTTTCAGCACATAATTTTGCGGTTCTGGAGGCTGAGGCACTTTACGCTTAAAATGTCTGTTTGTCTGCCTGTCTGTCTGCCTATCCGTCGAGAAACAATCTGGACTCGCACAAGTCAAGTCACGAATTTATTACATTTGTTCCATCCGCAAACATTCCGATTGTTCGTATGGTCCGAATCTGAAAAGTCAAACCCAGGAAGTGCTAAGCGCAGACAAAAAGAAGCTCGACCCATTTTCAGGAAATGCTGCATACTTTTTGGGGCAGGCTGCCAAATGGCTCGTACGAGAGGCAAGCTAAATTAATAAACACGTCAAGAGCATAGGGAAATAGACAAATGGGGTAATTGAGGGAGGGGGCGGGGCAGTAGAAGAGAGAAGAAATTGCTGCGGGCGGCCAGAGCAAAGCCATGAACTCAATGCAGATAATTAAATGTAATTACATAATGTGTTTGTATTGTGGCTAGCCTCGCGTTGGTGTGTGCCTCTGCACGTGTGTGTGTGTGTGTTGGTGTGGGAACGCGTAATGACGTTGTCGCGTATGGCTATGGCAACGACAGCTGAAATAAGTACAGAAAGCACACGACTGCCAGATACCATTCATCCGCTTTAGACGTCAACAAGTTCACAACATGCTCCGATATCAAACGGCAGCCCCGCCCCATAAATACAGTCGGGCGTGCAGAAGCAGCTTGCTGTTACTTTAAATCGATCAGAGTACGATTAGCAGGGAGTAGAAACATTTTAGGTGGCTACACATATGCCGCAATAAGAAAGTCTCAGGCATTGCTTAATATTTGAGTTCAAAATAGAAAAAATATTTCTTGGAAAATCTTGATTAACCTGGAACTGCGTATTAATGTATGTATCTGCGCATCGAATGGTATCTAGCTTTTTCGATGCTTATCAAGTGTATAACGTTATGTAGATTCAAGTATAGCACTTCCAATGGCGTAAGTTGATATAAAAATAAGATTAAATCAAATTCCCAAATCTGCAGTTTGCAAAAATTCCCAAGTATGATTCACGATTCTGCAAAGTGATTGCGAAAATTGAATGTATTATTTTTTCCGTTATCTAAACACTCGTAGTAAATAGTAAAACCAATTCGGAGTTGAGCAACTCAAAGGAAAGCTCTGTCCTTTTAATTATTCCATGCGAATTTTGCAACTTTTTCGTTTCGTTTATTTGATTAGAAAAGTTGCATACTCTCGTACCCTGCCGCTTATTCACTCGCCGTGTGTGAGAGTAATTAAATTACAACAACATGTTGGCGACAAACACAACTAGATATTGCGAACCCGTGTTGCTGTGTTCGTGTGTTGCTGTGTTGGTGTGTGTATTGCGGAATAATGTCTGATAAGCGGTTATAATGATGACGTGCCACTGGCGGCCTTCTAAACCCGAGATAGGGCGAGAGTTCGGTAAAGTAAATAAAATGTAATTAAATCGACACTGTTATCTGCGACACACATACACAGACACAAACAAATTCGCACACACACACACACGCGCACACTTCATTGTTTTCAATAACAAATTTCTGTCGATTTTGGGTTCATTGTTTCGCCATGGAAAGGCGAAATGTTTGTTTGGCTTATGATTATCACAATGTGAAACTAATTAGAAAATCAATGGACTTAATTCCGTTTTCGACATGCAAATAGATTTCATTCCCGATGCAATCTCTGCCCAGCAAGTAAATAGCACAAAAACCAAAATAACGAGCCCCAAACTTTTGTTAAAGCTCGCAAGTTGGCAACAAAAGCCTCCCCATAAAGGTAAACTTCGACCAGACGCAGAGCACAGAAGCGAGAATTGACGAAACTAATTTGTGTAGGACACTGTAGTTCCATGCCCCACATAAAGTTTCGACTAGCCTCGACCTCGTGCAGAAGGAGCCGGAGTAGACTCCCAGATGAGTTCTGTTTGCTTTTGCTCTTACTCGAGTGATTCCCTCCCTGGGCTCCCTCCCCCACTTGGTATTTGATCAACCATTAACCGAAGTTGCCTATTGACACAGCCAAGTGAACAAACGCGCTGCCCATCGCTCAGACCCATCAAATCAGACCCGGCCGATATTAATTGAAATTTCAGCCAGAGGTGGTTAAAGGTAAAGGGTCAAGTGGTTCATCGGCAAAGGCGCTGTGAAATAAAATTAAACCATTTTGGCCTCGGCAATTCGTTTGAAAAATAATTAAAATTGAAATTATTTCTGGCTCTTTTCTCTTCCACTGGAACTTCTCGTTTTCTGCAACTTTCTGTAACAGTAAAGTTCATCGCGAGTCAGTCTGACTTTCAGCCTCTATTATTGGTTCTCGAGGTGACTCCTTGCAACTCTCTCAGACTCTCAGAATACTATTTCCGTATACACGATTGGATGCCATATCAAAATGGATATTTGAGTTTAAGCCACTGAACTCAGAAGCCTCCTCTTACTGCGAAGTGGGGAAAACTGGACTGCCAGGCTTCAAGCTCATTCCCCGTTCACCTTTATTGACTTCATTGTTAATTTACTCGAAACTTTCCTCATGATTTGAAATACGATTACCTGGAACAGCCGCCTTTAATGCCTCTATGTCTAGGGTCTATCTTGACTTTTACATTTAAAGTACCCCTTTCTGTGGTCTTTCGTGGAACGATGCAGACGGCAGCTGTCAAGTGGTGTTTTGTTGGAGAGTTCTGTGGTTGCTCAAATAAAAGTTACTTGAGATAATGAAGTAAGTAAACGAGGTGCTACACGGCTGCGGACCATTGCAAGGGGCATCTTAAGCCTGAAATTGGATTGATCTGCGCACGGAAACAGTTGCTTCATTAGCTATGGCATAATGGCATAGTCCGCCACAGCTCCGACGGCCTATTACATGCATTTAGAGAACCAAAATGGTAGCACGTTTCTGCCAGTTATAAACAAGTAAACGGTAAAAATAACAATGATAATTGGGTAGCAAAGCTTGCACTATCTATTGATATAATATGTATGGTATGTATGTAGGTATATGCATATATGGGAGCTTAAATACGAGTCTCTTTATTTCGTAATGCCAAGCTTTTATGATGTGAAGTCACTATATTTAATGAATATATATTCAGTTGCAATGAAGAGGATGTTCGGCATTCCATTTTTTGCGATATCTGCAATAACAAATATAGGCCAATAGCCTTTTTGGAATCAATCCGATCTGAGTCTTAAGAAGCAAGTATCTATGCCAAATTTCAAAACAACAGTTTGAATCACGACATATAGACAAACATGATCAGATGAAGATGATAGTCAATAATGTGAGTACTCAGTAGGCGTTAAGCTAGAAGCTTCTACCAAGTTGTTGGCTTATGTCCTCTGTAAGAGGGTTAAAGCCATAAAGATAATATTCATTACCATATTTGGGTCACTTTCAGGTTTGCTAATAAATTTACCTTATATTTAAGACAGTTGAGGTGACACTTTAATTATGCCAGCAACCCCTCGGTCAATTAAAGAAACTTGTTGAAGTGTTTGTAAAGTGTCGAGTCAGTTGCATTGACACTTCTCTCTGGGACTTAGTTGGCTCCAGTTCCCAGTCCCCGAACCAGATGCCTTGCCGGAGAGCTAGATGGTGCAACAAGTGTTTGGCTCGCAGGGAATTTATTGATGGTCAAACTTGACTTCAACGTGAATTACGACAAGTTTGTTGCAAGCTTTTTGTTTTTATTGCCAGTGTCGGCGAGTCAACGTCCCAGGCCGAGCTGCCGGACAGCCATAAAGGCAGACAGCGGGAAAGCCAAGCAAGATAAATGTGTGAAAGGTTCGCTAGGAACCAAAATACATATAAAGAGAGAGAGAAAGATAGAGAGAGAGGAGAACGAAAAGTAAAGACTGCGTAAAGTTAATTGCTCAGTCGTGTGACTAATTGAAAAGTTGCAAGTTTTCATCGACGAAAATAGAAAAAGTTTGCGTGAAAAAGAAGAGCGTACGATAAAGTGATTACTAAGAAGGCGACAGAGAAGCAATAAAAACTGCTATATTGATTTGCAAGCTTCAGCTTACACATCCTTTTATATCCCTTGCCGGCTTACGGTTTCATAGTCAATTTATGAAGCATATGAAGCATATCATGGATCATGGCGCAGCCCATCACTTTTATGCCAATCGGGGCTCATATTTCACTTATGGCCGAGTTAGTCGGGCACGCAGGCACAAGTCCGAGCATGTCACAATTTCAATTCCTCGCGTATCAGTGCCATTTTCATTTTCATTTCCCGTTACTTTTACAGTAGCATTGACCTTTCATTGCTCGATTTTCCTTGACATTTGCTCCACTGATGCGACTTATCTGACCAGTGTCCCTCTATCGTGTCTTGCTCCCATGTCCACGACAAGGGTCAAGCACAACATGTGCCCATAGCTATAAATATCCGAGAATGTCGAATATTCCTCTGCTCGTATTTTCGCAGTAAGTCGAGGCAAGGCCATCGGCTTGCCCATTTTACAAGTCCGCGTATGCACGTATATTTGCCTTCGCTTCTTCTGACTCTCCCAATATTGTGGCACATTCGTTTTATCATAATAATGTCACGGAAAGGCCATTCTTATTTCACTTCCACCAATGACTTCTCTTGCTTCTTTGAAAGACTCCTGGCCATCTCTTGCTAACAGTTCTCCCTTAAAGCCAACTATTCCTTCTATTCTTCGGCGCTTAACTTATGCGTCCTTGGAGACACTTTGGTCAGGTCATGATTTATAAATAATTAAATATTTATTTCGCACGTTGTAATGACGACGTCAGCGTTTGGCATCTGCCCAACTCCAGAGAATATTTTGCTCATTAATATTAATAAGGCGCCAGTCGGAGCAACATGCTATGTGCCACCTCCCGCCTTCCCCCTTCTCGCCACTCACTATTTGGGAGCTTCCCTCTAGCTTCGACTGCGCGACAGCCAGGTCTAATCTCAACAGGTGTTTGTGCTTACACCACACGTGTCGCCTGTTGTCCTTGTAGTAATCAAGTCAAGTGCCAGTGTGCTTGAACTCCGAAAGTTATTAGAGGGTTTCCCCCTCAAGGCTGAGATAGATTGTCGGCGAGTAGAGAGACTGGGAAGAGTCGGGAAGGGAGGGAGTTTCGCTGGGGTTTGGTCTAGAATCCAATTTCCATTATACAATTTTGATGCTGTCGGGCGTGCAGGGATTCGAGTGGCCGTTCTCTCATGCTTTGTTATGCAAATCTCAGACGAAAAAAGTATCAATCTCGTACTTAGTCAAGCCCAAAGTCCATTTACTTGCTTCCCACCTCCTTGCTCCCAGCGTACATTTTATAGCCCCAAGAGCTGCGCCGTTTTATGGCCTAAAACATTGTAACTCATATTTTTCTCGGAATATTCGGATCCCCCAGGCAAGGCAGGCAGCCAAATGATGAAAGGGAAACAAAGAAACTTCTTAGTATCTTTAAATATTTTTAAATATTTTTTGGCAAGACGAAATAATTGTCGGTCCCAGAGACTTGAGAGCTTGAGAGCTTCGAGCTCAAGGATTCAAGTACTCATACACGGCAATACAAATGAAACGTATTATTCTTATGCAAAAAGTACCCAACGGGAACCTTGTTATATAAACAGACAAATAATGACAAGAGAAGCCGCTGGCTCACTGTGCCTTTTTTCATTTTTACCAAATACCAAGCCACATCATCCAAGGGGAACGCACCCACCTCTGGGAAGCTTTGTTTAAATTATACTATAGTATACGCGCATGTTTTTGGGTTCCTCCTTTAGGCGTTTCCAAAACTTCTTCTGCACCCCTGTAAGTCCCGCTTCTGTAAATATTATGGCAACGCAGGTAAGCAACGTTGCCCAACAAACTTTAAGAGGAAACTATGGCAATTTAGTATAAAAGCTGAAGTTAAGCGCGCTTCAATTCCAAACACTAAATATTACAGTGTAATGAATTCTTAGCAAGATGCCATCTTATTGCCATCTCAAGCCTCGTGCTCTCCCAAAAGTGAGAAAGAAGCTTCTCTGCGGAGGGTATACTGGAACTGAATCATTTATCACACTGTCGGACAATCAGACAGACAGACTGACAAACTGCTGATCGAGCATAAATACCTTACACAAAGTTATATACCCACTTTCCCTGGATGAAGGGTATAAAACTGTTTGTAATTGGACTAACCATTCTGGCAACTCGTATTAGGGTCGACTGCAATACACTATACTGAATAAAATTCGTGAAATAATTTAAAATAGTTAACTAATAAGTTTTCAGCTTTAGAAAACACACGGGAGTTTGGAAATTTTTGTTCTAAAGTGTAAAATTTATATATTTTTAAAAAAAAGCTTAGAAAACTTTTCTGTGCTTTCCATATCCTTTAGGAATCAAACAAACAAACAGTTTTGCGGTTTCAAAGCGATAAATCGTTTTGCTGCAAGAAAAATTTGCTGCGAGTGGCGCGTGGCTCTGAGAGGTGAGTGCACTTCGCCTTTTATCTATATAATTTGATTTATGCCACGGCAACCACAGACAAGCAGCAACAAGAACAAGAACAACAACACCGACCCTATAGCCTCTCCATACACCTCGGAGATTGGGTGGATCAGAGTTCACTCGAAGTTATCTCTCTATGTGTGTATATCCATTAGGGGCGATGCGCCACGCGCTCACTCTCGCTTTCAGCAGCACTTAATGTTACCGTCAACGACGTGTCACGCCCAGTATACCCGCCCACTGTTTAAACAATAAATTAATTTGGGGCACGAAGCGGCAAGCGGCAGCGGCAAGTGAAACTGAAATCAGTGTCTAGACAAAGACGAAGGCCTTGGGAGAGCCGCCCAAGACTAGATAGGAATGCGCGTGTTGAATTTAAAGCGCCAGGAATCGCTTCAAGGCTGCGCAGTCCTTAGCAGTCCTTAGCCCTCAGACGTGCTGCTTGTTGGTGTGGGACTTCCGCCCGATTGCGAACACGTGGTTTCGTTCTATTTCCGAGAATTTAATATTCATTTCAATTCGCTAGTCCTCAACGCTTGCTTGAATTGTTTTATACTGCATAAACAAAGGCGAACTGAAATGCAAATGGGAACATAAGCTATTCAGAAGTTTGCTCCAAACTGAATGTGAGTATAGCTTAAAAAAATAAACGCCAAACGATTCAATGGAATCTAGCACATTACTTCGGAGAGTTCACATAATTATTATGTCTTCAAAATTGAAAGGCTCCCAAAGAATATGCCTTAGGCCATATAGATATAATATATAATCTATCTATCCGGCTAAATTAATATGATCTATGAAGCCATTCAATTGTGTATTGTTCAAAGAGTTTGTTGCAAGCAAACAAATGTATCAAAAATATTCGTTTAGAGGGATATTTGCAATATTGCTATGGCCAGCAAAATATTCATCAACATGTGCTTAATGCGAAATGGAAAAGGATTGGCTGCTAAACCAATATAATTATTATTCAATCGGGACGGGGCCGACTGGAATGCATTGTTGATAATATCAAAAATACCGAAATCCCTGCGGAATTACGGGTTTGAGCGACCATTGCATATGTGTGCGTGGATGCATGTGTATGTATGTGTGGGGGTGTGTGTGTATGTTGGTCTGTCTGTGCAATGACTTTTGTGAGTTTTCCAATTAAATTAGTTGGCATAAGCCGCTTAGTGTGTTTCCCCTGCCTCCGCCTACGGCTTCGCCTTCGCCTCTGCCAAAATGTTGCGCAACAGATCAAAACTTGATTTTAATCAAGCAAAGTGCGCGCCAGCACTCATTATGAGGCCGTAAAAGAGTCACAGCACAGCACACCACTGTGCAGAGTGTCACATTTCCATCGCAAGTGCATTTGCCATGTATTGGGAGCAGACTAGACTGAGTCCAGAGCGACCTCAAAAGAAATGGCATAACAAAATTGCAGCAGCGTTACGGCATCGTTGCACTCCCAGAGAGAAATCGAGAGAAAAATCAGTTAGCTACACTCCGGCTCATTAAAGTGTATGCACACAGAGCACACGCCCAATAATACTCTCATTACGGTCACTGGCAATCGCACTAATAACCATACTACGCACAGCTCAATCCCTGCCCCTGACGCCTCCTTGGGCAGTCAAGCGTTTTATGGCCTTTGTGGCGTGTCCCGTCAATGGCAGCATATGTAGCAATTGATTGCCAACCCAGAGCCTGTTTACTGGCTGCCACTCTGCCATTCTGCCGGTTGGCCTATATGCCAGCCTACCAGCCTGTCAGTCTGCCAGTCTGCCAGTCTGCCAGTCTGCCACAGACAACTCTTTATCTATCGACTAATCAAAGTGCGCTACCTGGCAATACTGCTGGCCCTGTCAGCCCCCTTTCAACCGGCTTCGCTTAGATTGAACAGTAGGCGATTACGGGGTTAATTGCAGCTGTAGTTTCCGTAGCTATGATTTCGGGGGTATCTTCCTGGCCAAAAAGCCATTAATCGCAGCTGTCGACCTAGTTACGCAGAATGGCGCAGAACACATACTCGTACCCCTGGCTTGATTCGGCAACTCGTGCTGCTTATCTGACTGGGATAACAAAAATGAGCTCATTACAGTAGAAAAGCTTCGCAGATGAGGAAGAAAGTCGGCAATTTTCCTTTAGAATGTCTGCGTCCAACCTTTACTAAATGACCGTGACTTGTGCCTTAAAAGAATTTTCCAGAACGATTGCCTTTTATGTCCTAAGTCGAATGAAAATGGTGAATGGTGCTGTTCCCATAAGTGGAACAGGTATACAAATTTTGGGCAAATGCATAAAAGAGAGCATGTTCAAACATCGAAGCAATGCTTATACAAAAGTTGTCATAATATATACTTATATACACCATACCAAGGCGGTCATAATTTATCTGGTATCCAATTTAAACGAGGAAATTTGGTAAGGAACGAACCGATATATCGTATAGCTGCTATAGCAACTCTCGGGTAAATTTTTAAAGATTACAATATAACGGAATCCAGTCCAAAACTTCGTTAATGTACATTACTGATTTGGCAACATTTGGCTGAAAGCTCATAAAAATGAAACTGCGGGAAGCCGAAAGTTAAGCAAAACATACCTAAAGAAGTTTTCATTGACATCTATTGTATGTTCTGGTCTGCAATACTCTATCAATCATATAATTCTATATGATAAAATACGTTGCAATCGCTGCAGAGATATGCAGGAACTAATGTGATTGTGACTGCTCAGACATAAGAGCTTTGTGCTCCACCTCGTACGCTCAGCTTAGACTCTGAACCTGGGCTTGTGGAGATATACATACCTGTGCCTTGTGTCACACAAGTGTGCAGACACAGCTGAATCTTCCATAGTTGAAGTCATAGTAGTCTGAATATGTGGAAACAGAACTCGCTCGTAATTTTAAGGAATTAATTTCGTATCTTCAGGGTATGTATCTTCGCATGGTATGTTGTGCCCATTGTGTGTGTGAATCAAATAATTGCAAGGTCTGAGTAAAAATAATAATAATAATGCGCTCCCATCTCTCTCACACTCTACCACTTTCCTTGTATATTTTCAGAGAGCTGGAATTATGTTACACACGCACGCATAAAGTATGGAAAACATATCAAAATATTTAAATTTTAGCAGCAGCAGCAGAAGCCGGCCTCAGCTTATGGCCGTTGTCCGGGATTGAAAATTAGCCAAGTGGACATCAACGGCAACGTTAACGGCAACAGCAACCAGAAAGCGGGAGTGAGCAGGAGGAGCCACAACAAGCCGCACAACAAACATGAAAGCAAATGACGCCGGCGGCCGCAGTTGTCACATGGCCCATGTCCATGGCGGCTGTGGCATCCCGTTATTTGCGCTCTCAGCTCTGCTGACACTAACGAGCTTAATAACGCCTACTGAGCAGTTGACAGCGACAGCGACGGCGACGGCAACAGCGACGCCAGTGCCAACGCCAACGCCAGCCTGGACGACAGTAGCGAATGGCAGTGCAGGCGAGGAGGCCCAACTGGCCAAATTCAAATCCAAATCCGACGGCAAATTGCATCCCACGAAACTGTTCAGGCACACGAATACAAGCCTGGCCGACGAACCCCTGTTTCCGCCGGGCTTCAATGGGACGCTGCGGACGGGATTTGTCCAGGAGCCGCCGAACGGCAGCGGAGCGGCTGAGGGTAAATCGGAGGGCTGTCGCCGGGACGGGAGCTTCGGGCTGAAGCTGATAACGATGATACTCTACGCGCTGGTTTGCATCGTGGGCCTGTTCGGCAACACGCTGGTGATCTACGTGGTGCTGCGCTTCTCTAAGATGCAGACCGTCACAAACATCTACATACTGAATTTGGCCATCGCGGACGAGTGTTTCCTCATCGGGATTCCCTTCGTGCTGTACACGATGCAATTGGGCAACTGGTCCTTCGGCAATTACATGTGCAAGGCATACATGGTGAGCACCTCGGTGACTCAGTTCACCTCGTCCATTTTCCTGCTGATCATGTCTGCGGATCGGTATATAGCCGTCTGCCACCCGATCTCCTCGACACGCTACCGCACGCCTTTGGTCTCGACGGTGGTCTCGGCAGTGGCCTGGATGACATCGGTGCTGCTGATGGTGCCGGTCATCCTGTTCGCCAGTACCGTGGACTCGGAGCCGGGGCATATCTCATGCAACATCAAGTGGCCCGAGGCGTTTAACACGCAGTCGGACTCGGCCTTCATCCTGTACTCTCTGGTGTTAGGCTTTGTGACGCCGCTGATCTTCATCCTCATCTTCTACTGCCTGGTGATCCGCAAGCTGCACACGGTGGGACCCAAGCACAAGTCCAAGGAGAAGAAGCGCTCGCACCGCAAGGTGACCAAGCTGGTGCTCACCGTCATCACAGTGTACATCATGTGCTGGCTGCCGCATTGGATATCGCAGGTGGCGCTGATCAGCTCGAGCCCCGGCTGCGCCACCAGGCTGGAGCTGGCAGTGTTCCTGGCCTGCGGCTGCCTGGCGTACTCCAACTCGGCCATGAATCCCATTCTGTACGCTTTCCTCAGCGACAACTTCAAGAAGAGCTTCATGAAGGCCTGCACCTGTGCAGCGCGCAAGGATGTCAACGCCCAGCTGCAGTTGGAGAACAGTTTCTTTCCCAAGTTCGGTAAGGGGCGGCAGTCGGATCGGCTCATTGGCACCAACAATGTCATCGGCAACGGGGGAAAGTCCAAGAAGAGGGCTCTGAGTGCGGCCAGAACCAAAAATGCGCCGATGCCCACAACCACAACGACCACAACCACCGCTGGGACGGACGTCATCACCTCCATTCAGCCCGCTCTGCCCGTTCTACATGTACAGCCCGTGCAGACGACTTCACCTGCCCAAGTGGCCGCCTTGGTGGTGGTCAATGCAGAGACCAACTGCAAGCCGCCCGTGCTCCATACGGACTTATAAGACCGGACTCCTTCCGTGGCGCTCGAGACGGTTGTGCTTATAGCCAGCAGATGAGTGCTAGTGGCGGGCGTGGAGCCGGAGAGAGCAGTAGGTACTCTTGTGGAGAGGGGGCAGTCCCGACCACAACTGAACAAAGAGCTGATAAAGGCGCCAGAATGTTTGCTGTAAGGGCACATTGCAATGATATTTCACTAGACTTTTAGGTGCGCGAAAGAGTTTCCCTGATATCCGTAGATTCCCCAGAGACAAAACTGGCCACTGCTAGGGTTAGGTCTATACCATGTGCAGTCTCCCAGCTACTCCTTCAAGGGGAGGTAGCGCACGATCTCCCCAAACTAAGAACCAACAGCAGGCGACGATGTATGAAGGAAATGAGAGATACAGCGGGAACGAATAACAATTCCTAAGTACATTAACGATCAAACAAACAATTCCACTGGAACTAAAACGAAGGCCGAGTAGAACTTCACATTACCGAATTCAATTCCAATGTGATCAATTCAACCGAAGAGGAGCTAGGAGCTAGGTAAACGTCGAAATGCATTGAATATTGTTCAACATGTGAGTGAATGCTATTTCAGATGGTTCTCACAGCGTAGCCATAATTAGTAATACCTATGTACGGCTGCACATGTGTGTGTACGCTTGTGTACATAGCCCCAAAGAATCGAATAATGAACACTAATTGTAGAGCACAGCGAAAACACTTAAGATATTTCCAATTGAATGGGAATAGAAGAGCAAATAAGCAAATAAATCTATATGATCGCAGAATCGATAAATATTTATAACGAATTTCAATGTCTCTACATACGATTGAATTTTAAACATTGCCATTGGGTATTTGCATGTGCTGTTTGTACTTTTGATGTAACCTAAGCTTATCATTGTTATCCTAGATGTAATTCAATGTCAGCATAACCTAATTAATAATCCAATAAAGCGTTACAGAGCAACCGCAAATCCAAATAGTCGTAAGCCCAACGTTTTCGATTGATAAATATGAATTTAAACTCGTTTCCAAATAAATAATGTGCAAATGTGGAGCTCGGAGTTTAGTTACTACTCGTACAATTTGTTCTTAGCTCTAAAGTAAGTGATTAAAATGCAGCTTCCCTATGCGCCGCTCACAAATGAGGGTCGCTTATCTACTTGGCAGGTTTTCATTTATCGTCTACTTACTAGGTACATAGTACTATATCTCCTTCTGCCGTTACTTGACTTGCAAATGAGTGCTTGGGCATGAGTGACAGATTCAAATGCTGAGGGAGAGATAAAGAGAATAAAAATAAATTGCAGTTGGAAGTGTGAAAATAAACACAAGTATAAACAAAACTGTGATAAGACAAAAACAAAACAATAAACAACAATGTCCATTGGAAGCACAGAAGATGCTAGCATCCCAGCAGCACCGCCAGCATCAGTATCAGTGGTAGCCCCAAGACCTTAGAGACATAATAAAATAAAAAGAAATGACACGCACCGACAAGAGCATACACGCACAACACACACATGTGTTAGCGCCAATTTTAGGAAGAACAATTTCAAAGCACACATAATAAAAACCACAGTAAACGCCCTGAAACTATCTAGAAAAGTTTCCCTTTGGTGTGCCGAAGGTTATACTTACGTATAGTTGCTTAGGTTTCATCCAATTGCTCCTTCCGTGAGCTCCAGTGGAAATTATATAATATATGATTATATGAAAATAGGGACACGCGTATGAAGTCGTTTTTAAATCAGATAAGGCAATTTTAACGATAATTTATAAATTTCTTGGTTATATTTAAAAGTTAAGTTTTCATTAAAAGTTTAGTGAATACCAGAAGATTTTAATACCATTTACCCATTGAAAATGGGTAAAAAATGGTATATTAACTTTGTGAAAATGTATGTAACAGGCAGAAGGAGGCGTGGCAGACCATATAAAGTATATATATTCTTGATCAGCATCAATAGCCGAGTCGATTTGGTCATGTCCGTCTGTATGAACGCACAGATCTCAGCTATTAAAAATGCTAGAGATACCAGACTTGGTGGGAATGTGCGTGTATTGAATACGCAGATCGAGTTTATTTCAAACATGATGTGCCACGCCCACCGCCTCCGCAAATCGATAAATTCGTTTTTCGATTTTTTGCAAATAATTCAATAACGAAAATGTTGGATGTTAGACTTGGATGTTGGATGTTAGACTTTTGGATGCCACGCCCACCGCCTCCAGAAAACACAGTTTTATATTTTAAAAGAACACTAAAAAAGCTAGAAGCACCAAATTTGATGGCAAGGTGCCTGGTAACATAACGCAAATGCGGATCTTCAAATTTTGGATGCCACGCCCACCGCCCCCAAAAATCGATTTTGTTATATTATAAGTATTATTGTAGATAATAATAATATCGACCAACCTTATAAATTTAAATCCGATCGGACAATAAACATAGAAGTTATATAGTCCCTTACAGCAGCAGAGGCCCGACGCCGACGTCGACGCCGACTGAGCACGCAAAGTCGTCGTGTAGTCAGCGTGCAGTCGGCATGTGCTATTAGCGTCAATGCATGTGTCTTCGAAAATATGCGATGGTTGCTATTAATTCGCCGAATAAAAGTAATTAATATAAACAATTTTTTTTAACAGCCGAAGGTAAATGACATCTTACAGTCGAGTGCACTCGACTGTAGCTTTCTTCACTTGCAAGACACCCTCCTCTATCGATTTACGGAGGCGGTGGGCGTGGCACATCAAGTTTGAAATAAACTCGATCTGCGTATTCAATACACGCACACTCCCACCAAGTCTGGTACCTCTAGCTCTTTTAATAGCTGAGATCTGTGCGTTCATACAGACGGACAGACAGACGGACATGACCAAATCGACTCGGCTATTAATGCTGATCAAGAATATATATACTTTGTATGGTCTGCCACGCCTCCTTCTGTCTGTTACATACATTTGCACAAAGTTAATATACCATTTTTTACCCATTTTCAATGGGTAAATTGTATAATTAATAGAATGCCAAATTTGAGATTCCTCTTTGTAGTATGACGAAGCCGATGTGAGTTCAATTTTCCAAAGTGACGCGGAAATGCTAAGAAAAATGTCTACATTTTCTAAGTTTCTAATGGAACCGTTAACTAAGCTCTTGGTTGTTGTTGCACATACGCATTATAATACTTTTCAATTTATGAAGGTCATAATAACAGATACACTTATATGTATTTCTATTCTGCAATGCTGATTTATCTATGACTGTCTTTCTGTCTTTCTGTCCATTATTCTAGGTTTAGTTGCTATAGAAGATAATACTTTCATATTATACATCTTTCATACATTGCAGTTTGCCTAATATATTTGTCGGCATTATTATCTTCAATGCCACTATTCTTATTCATTAAAATTTATGCATATATGCCTAGCCATTCGTTTTCAAAAGCTCAAAATTTCCTTCTTCTAACAGAATAAACCAAATTTGATAATTTATAACAGAGTATGGAAAGTATAGGTGTCTATGCTACGAGTATGCGGGTGCATTTGTGTTAGTGATCAAGTAGTAAGGTGCAAGGTACCTCACAGTCGACTGCGCTCAACTGTAGTTCATTTCGCTCACGGGTGGCCTTGCTGTGGGGCTGAAGGTCAACCACTCGCATATTGATTATTTGGAATTTCATTTGCAGGAAACAAGGAATTATGATGCTCTGCCTGCATTCTGATGCACTTGTCCATATGCTCAGCTTGGCTTTGGTTGGCGAATGAAGGGGACAGACAATGTGCAATTCTGTAGTAGACGTCGTAGTCGAGTCTGGCACCAGCAGCTCTTGCTGCTCTCTGGATTTTAATGCGCTTGTCTGGCTCGATGCCGCAGATACTTGTAGAAACTTACATATACCTGCAGCTAAAGATGCAAATCCCTCGCCAAGCTGAAGTTTAAGGTCAAGCACAAGCAACAGCAAAAGCATAGAAACTACTTAGAAGTCGCAACGTGCGCACAAGCAATCGAGAGCAACACTTCCATGCTGCCATATTGAAAACATCTAGAGGCGTCCCTGAAAATCCTGCGGCATCCACAAAATTAAATTCCTTGCTGCTGGCGATTTTTTTTCTCTTGCTTGCGGCTTCGTGTATGCCCTGGCTGCGACTTCAAAGCGTGCCAAATCGGGTATGTTTCGGCCCAATTTATGGAGCCACATACACATGCAGACTACGCGCACACATTCACCTTATGTATTCCAAATCAAATTAATGCTTCGCACTTCATAAATCGGGCATTGAAGATGAACAGATTAAAGGCGAATTTCAATTTTCATTTTTGGTTCTCTGGTCTCTTTTTTGATTTCTCTGTTTTTCAACTAAAAATACAGCAAAGTCGCTATATAAATACATTAGCACCTCTATATGCTGCCAAATGGTATATACAATGCCATATAGTATTCGCTGTCTAAACAAATTATCCCATACGCGGCGTGAAACACTCGGCGTGCGCAGGTGTGTATGCGTATGTGTGTGTGCCAAAAAAAACACAATATTCATAAAAATGATATAAAAGAGGTGGCGAAACCTCGATACCATTTCCAATGGGAGAATTCAAATGAACATTGCAACTCAATTTAAAGCAAGTGTCGAAGGCTGCGTAAGAGCATATTAGACGGCGAGATACCCATGGTGAAAATACTTAATATTTTCACATTAAATAATTACATTTACCCATTGAATATGGGTAAAAAATGGTACATAACTTTGTGAAAATGTATCTAACAGGCAGAAGGAGGCGTGGCAGACCATACAAAGTATATATATTCTTGATCAGCATCAATAGCCGAGTCGGTTTGGTTTTGATTTGATTTTTCATGTCCATCTGTCTGACCGTCTGTCCGTCTGTATGAACGCACAGATCAGCTCTAAACGCCGATGCCGACGCCGACTGCGCACGCACAGTCGTCAGCGCACAGTCGGCATGTGCCATTAGCGTTAATGCATGTGTATTTGACTTCGAAAAGTTGCGAATAAAAGTAATTTATATTAAGAATTATTTTTTTTAACAGCTTAAGGTAAATGGTATCTTACTGTCGAGTGCACTCGACTGTAGCTTTCTTCACTTGTTTTTATATAAAATTCTGTGGAATCTGAACATAATGCAACGTTGTGGAGATGAAATCCTTTAAAGACTTTGTGCTCACAATGTGGATCATGTCAAATTTGAAAGCTCAGCTTCATCGACTCTTCAGTCGCATATATATTCATGTTTCAAACTACCATAAAATACATGTTTTAAATTTGCTCAGGCTAATAAAAACATGTGCATAAAACAAGTAAAGCAACCCACAGTCAAGCGCGCACGACAATAGGATAATATTCTCCTAATTGGAAAAATATTACAAATTCTAAATACTTTGAAACATTGTTCACTGATTTAATGCGCTATCTTGCTAAAAAGCAAGCACACCTTTGCGCAGCCGTTTCTTCTTTTTTTTTTAAATCGAAAAACCAATTACCTTAAACCATGGGCGGTAGTCGTATCAATTCGCTCGTTCGCTGCCTATTAAATTTAATTTTAATTTTGTATTTTCCATATTTTCTATATTTAACGATTTAAGGCTCTTGCTATACTTGCGTTATTTGAAATAGATCGGTAAAAATCATTTTCCATTATCGGAATTAGTGCGCTTGGCAATAAAAATTTCAAATAATTTTGATCGGCGGGTGGTGCATTAGGAATTATCATGCCAAATTTTGTGTCTCCACTTTTTGTAATCTAGGATCTAAGAATTCATACAGTCAGACGCACATGGCTATATCGTTTCCAATATTGATGGTGACCAAGAATATATACATATATATTTTCTTTGATCTGGTACGCCACCTTCTGCCTGTTGCATACATGCATACACATACTACAAATAATATCATTAAATATTACAAATGATTCTTAACTTTTATTAAACATAAGTTTGCATGTCTGCTACTGAACTTAATAAATTTATTATAAATATAAGAACGTATAATACGTACTACTACTATTACTTGAACATTGAGATAAAGACGTTAGGAAAGAATATAATAGATAGAATATAAGAGATATCGCTGAGTTTGCATATCGTTCTTTATCAAATCTGCTCCTATGGAGATTGCTTCTATTCTCTGTCGAGTTCATTTCTTAGTAATTACTCGTTGAACAGATAAGGATGTGCAACTGAGATACTGACTCAGACATCAAGCTCTTGCTCCCATTTTCTGATCAGTTACATTTGAAGAGTTCGCGACATAAGTAATCACAGAAAATGCAGGCAAATCTGAAATACTTTATACATATTTTTTTCCTATATTGCGCTTTTGGTGGGGCTATAACGGAGAGAGGAGATAACAAGGTGATTGAAAGCAGTGACTAAGTTTGTGAGATGCAAATATAGTAACTATCTTAGCACTCACAGAATGCACTACACAGCAAAGTGCTTAACTTTGTCGATCTTCAAGGCTTATTTGGGGCAATGGCACTGAATGCAACCTACAAAGACATCAAGATACTGGATTTTTCAAGTAAGCCAATTGCAAATCCATTTACGAATCAGGAGCACAATGGAATCAACGTGTACAACGAAACAACGAAACCTCGAAGACAACCTCAACTTATACCTCAGACGAATGCCATGGATGAATTGAAAGCCCAAGTTGCGAACTTGCAAGCTGCAGTGCTTTTTTTAAACGATACGGTCCAACGGTTGAGCCGGGCTTGTGGGTCAGACAGGACTGTTATTCAACGCCGAATTGATGGTAGAGTTGGTTTCTACAGGAATTGGAAGGAATATCGCCATGGTTTCGGCAATGCCGAAGGCGAGTTCTTCATTGGCCTCGAGAAAATTCATCGCATGACCACGGCACGTTCGCACGAACTCTACATTGAGCTCGTTGACTTTGCTAACCACAAGTATTACGCGAAATATGATAACTTTGTCATTGGAAACGAATCGGAGCGGTATATGCTTAAGTCTCTAGGCGCGTACAGCGGCGATGCAGGCGATGCTTTAAATCACAATCTGATGGACAAATTCACAACTTTCGATAACGATAATGATAAATGGTCTAAAGGCAACTGTGCTGAGTTCTACGAGAGCGGGTGGTGGTACAATTGGGATACCAACAGGTGGGCTCGATCATGGACGTTCTTTTTGCTTACAACTTTCAACTTTGTGTTCCTTCAGTAATCTCAATGGACGGTACTCCCAAAGAGAAAATACGAACAAGGGAATTTGGTGGTACCCACTTCACAGCATGAATTCCCTTAAATCTATCAAAATGGAGCTTCGACCAAGATGTCCCTAATGTGAGATGAGAACATATGCAAACTTGAGAGCTGTGTGATACTGTACCCATCTAATACATTTCAAAATTAAGGGTCGACTTAATGACCAAAGCACTCTTTACTTATGTATCAAATTCTTATTATTAAAACTGAATAGGCAAAATAAAGCCGATTTCTTATCTTGTTACAGCGCATACAACTTACTATCAGCGATAAGGAAAATGCAGCTGTCTCTAAGCCTTACTCGTTTGTCTCGTATCATCTGTTTGCTTTTCACGCGTCGTCAGTACCCAACAACTTTGATAATCCATAATTTTCCGTTGTCACTTGCTGTTTCTGTTCGCTCACATGCACGAATATATATATATATATATATATATATATATCAAATCTAATGACACCCTTCTTTTCTCTCTTTTGTACGCTTTCTGAGGAAATTGCGCAAATTTTGCGGCCAAATTGAAAAGTTCTTCCACTTTTTTGCTTTATTGGGTTTTCATTTTTCCAGTGGGGCCCAAACACTGCTGTGCCACTTTCCGCGGTACCCTCTCCCGTTTTTTTGCTATATTGCCACCACTTCGATACTTGGCTGAGCAAATTGAAACGCTGCAAATTCTCTGGTTATGCGAGCACTGCATTTTCCATGCAAACTGCAAATTTTATAAACTATTCGATTGAGTTGGCAATTGCCTTTTTCGCTAAGCCTCGCTGCTTCAGCGAAACTGCTCAAAAGTAAAGACTCTTCGGGAAGACGTTGCGTCGCACCATTATACTGCGCCCCAAAACTCGGTCTCCGTTGCATAACTTTTAGTCTCTTTAAGATGCAAACAGGGACCTAAAATAATTTATAAGCCGATTACGTAATATTTTTATGCCATTTATCCATTGAAAATGGGTAAAATGTGTTAGTGTATGCAACAGTCAGAAGTGGCAGACTATACAAAGTATATATATTCTTGTTCAGCACTAATATCCGAGATGATATGGTTATGTCCGTCTGTCTGTGTGAATTTACAACTTCCTTATTAACCAAAGTATAAGAGCTACGATTTTGAAATTTGCTGCAAATTGCAGGCTGATCGGATAATAAACATAGAAGTCATGGGAGCGAGAAATTTCCTAGCAGAGGGCCATGACAATCCTTGCGTCTCACTGTATTTATGCAACGGCATGTGCGTGTAGTGTTAATATATTCGCGTTTAACTGTGAAAATGTGCGAAGCGACTCAATCTTGTTAATTCGTTTAATAAAATAATTTAGTATTAAGAAATGTTTTTGAACGTCTAAAGTGGGTAATAGGTATTTTACTGTCGGTGCACTCGCTTATAGCGTTCTTCACTTGTTCAATTTGCTGATTGATGGATTTGTGAGTCGATGTGCTGGCAGGCTACCTAGGATCTCCACTGAATACACCCTACTATGTAGTCGCATATTTGAATATTAAATTATACAAAAAATAAGGAAAGCAGCAGTCGGGACGCACTTGACTGTTAGATACTCACTTAATTCGAAATATTTAATATTTCTGTTTGAGGAGCTGACACCAATATATATGTATAGACAAATTCTTTATGACTAAACTTCTGCATTTAGTGTGTGATTATTTACATGTATTTGACTTCAGTTTCCGTCTCTTGCTTCTCTTATCATTGAGTTATTGTTCTTACAGATAGGAAGACAATGCCAAATGGAATCAGCTATTCACACTGATTAAGAATATTTTATAATAAACAAGTGAAGAAAGCTATAGTCGAGTGCACTCGACAGTAAGATACCATTTACCTTTAGCTGTTAAAAAAATAATTCTTAATATTTAACGCTAATGGCACATGCCGACTGCGCGCTGACGACTGTGCGTGCGCAGTCGGCGTCGGCATCGGCGTCGGACCTCTGCTGCTGTAAGGGAAACTTCCCGTGCCTATAACTTCTGTGTTTATTGTCCGATCAAATTTATAGGGTTGGTTGATATTATTATTATCTACAATAATACCAAAAAAAAAATTTGGAAACTTTTCTACTTTTCCTATAATTTGATTTACCGATTTACAAAAACGATTTTTGTGGGCGGTAGGCGTGGCATCCAAAATTTGAAAATCCGCACTCTGCGTAATGTTACCAGGGACCTTACTTCCAAATTTGGTGCTTCTAGCTTTTCTGGTGTTCTTATAATTTAAATAATTCGTTTTAATGGGGCCGGTGGGCGTGGCATCCAAAAGTTTAAAATCCAACCTCTGCATAATGTTACAAGACACCCTCCTATTAAGTTCCTGGTGCGTTTATCTCTTTTCGTTATTGAATTATTTGCAAAAAATCGAAAACGAATTTGTCGATTTGCGGAGGCGGTGGGCGTGGCACATCATGTTTGAAATAAACTCGATCTGCGTATTCAATACACGCACACTCCACCAAGTCTGGTGTCTCTAGCTTTCTAGCGTTCATACAGACGGGCATGGCCAAATCGACTCGGCTATTGATGCTGATCAAGAATATAAAGTTAATATACCATTTTTTACCCATTTTCAATGGGTAAATGGTATACAAATATATGTGCATCCATTTTCTATGGGTGAATGGTATTAAAACGCCCATAGTTTTCTGGCTTGACTCGCTTGACTTACCGTCTAAATGCTAAAAGAGTTTGGTAATATAAGTTGAGTATCATAAACACAATTCATATTTTGATTGATATGAGGTTATGTTATGATACGTTATGCATCATCTTGCATCATGCGTCCATCCGAGAGAATCCAGCCAAGAAAAAAATCATTCCGCCCAACTGTCTACCAGGGTCAAGCACGAATCGATCAAAAAGCAGAGGCGGCAAGCGGGCGAATGAACCTTTCCACTTGGCCGAGCAACTTCCGTAAACAACGCCAGCAACTATTTAATCACTCTCTCTTTCTCTTTGTTCTTTGTTCTTTCTTCCTTGTCGCTTGGCTCTCGTTTTGTAACGCAAACCTGCATAAAATATGTCGGGCATACAAATGGCTCGTGTCATGCTTTTGGGCAGCAGCTAAAACTGGCCAATATAATAAAGGAAGGCAACTACAAGCTAACTGAGAGCTTAGTATATTACCTTCTAGTTGGCCGGAGGGAGTGGCCAGTACGCCCATTACGTGCTCGTACTGACCGTGCACTGCTGCGGCGCTCGCCGGGCCATGGCGCTCATCAATTACATCAAGTGTATCAAGCGTTGCGCCGATTAGCCGCTCTCCGGAGCTCCTGGAGGGTCGTAGCTGGTGAGATGCCCCAAAGTGCCCGTCAATTGAGTTGATTGAAAGAAATTGGGCAGAGTCGGGCGAGCTCGGCGCAGAGCCAGAAGTTGCAAGTGTTAAGCAATAATTCCGTTTCTTAAAGTCGAAGTTTAAGCCAAGAGACAAGCTGACAACAGGATGTTGGCCTCGAATTCCTACGCACTGCGATAGCATCTTAATTACCCACACACGCACGCTCACAGACAGGCGCAGACGGGCACACACATGCGCACACAGACACATCAGCAGTCATTGACCCTTTGGCTGAGGGTGAAAATTCGGTCAGCTCTTTAATATTCCACAAGCTCACTTTCTGTGGCTTCCCTTTTTCCCGACGTCGCTTTCCCTTGCTATTTGCTATCTTTTACCCTGCAAACATACCTTGAATAGGGTACATTGCAGTCGGTCTCCTGCACACTAAACTGGCTCGCTATTAGCACCTGTGCTCTGCTTTGAAATGAGGTGATATCTTACTTTACAATTAGTTTCAGGGTAGCGCGGGGTATGTTTGACGATGAAGTTCCTGTTTGAGTAAGATTTAAGCTTGACGCTTCCAGGTGATTATAATGGCAGTGCGACGACAGCGGTGCGGAAAGGCGACAAAGCAGTAACCATTTCCTGATTGACGGTACAAACTTGTATGTGATAATAATACCTATATCGCTCCACAATCAGTTGCAGGGTATTACCGAATGTGTTGAAAGTTTGCTTGGGAAAAGCAATAAAAATGTGCTGCTTGCGTGATCTTCAACCCACAAGCTTTCGGGTGATAATTGTATATTGAGTTGCAAACAGTTACAGGGAATTGCAGAGTCTGGTTGAGAGTTGTTTCGTGGCTTGGGCTTTTTAAAGGCGACAGAGCAATAACAAACTCTTGCTTGTATAAACTTTAAGCTCCACACTTTCAGCCTGCCACAGGTTGAAGCTCTGGAGGCACCAGAGGCAGCTTTAGATCCGGCACCTGGACAACCCGGACAAGCGGAAAGCATTAATTACATAGAACATACAAACAAACACTCGACACACTCGCCACACTCCGTGCGTGTGTGTGTGTGTGTGTGTCTGTGAGAGTGTGTGTGTTGTGCTGTACACTTGGCCGCAACGTTTGCTGTGTATAATTCGAGTTTGTTTTGTGCTCCTGTTTGGCATTGTTTGTGTGCAGAAGCTATTTATAATGCCGGCCCTCATCCCTGGTCCCCAGATGACCCATCCCCACCCTCGACAAGCTCCTGCGAAACTCAGCCTCTTGGCACTCCTCAGCTGATGGACATTTTATTTGCCGACCATAATTGTGGCAGTGGAGGGACCACAAACAATTGTCATCTCGACCGACTTTGTGTGAGGAGAGTACCACGAGCTTTTTGAGAGTTTTCCTTTTACGGTAAAAGTGCAAATGCGTCCACTCACACATACACGCACAGTACAGGTATGTGTTTGTGTTTACACTTGCCAGCAGCATGGACTTCTTGGCATTTGAGTGGGTCCTCTCGGCCAAGTTTCCGGCGAACTGCTCTCTTTATAATGAGCCGCATTTGTTTGCTATATGGTAAATGACTTATCGATTCTTTAAATTCACATGGCTGGCAAAGTTTAAGTATTCGCAACGCCGACTTGAATCCATCTTGGACCGTACATCGTCACAAATCTGTCAGCTAACATTAACGTATGTATATGCATGTTAGACTTCCTGGTAAGACTTCCATTCGCATCATTTGATTGAAATCTCATGCGAAACCAAGCATCAACGCAGCTCGGAAAATGTATGCTGAAGCTCCCGAACAAGTGAGCAGCTCCGTCTTGCTAACAAAATGGGCAATAACTCAGTTATCGCTAATCTCATTTGGTTCGTTTGTTTGATTAGCGATTGTGCCTATGCTTATTTAATTAAAAAAAGCATACATATATACTCTAGATTCGTTAGAAGCAGAGTAGGAAGCGGCTTTCAAGAATCTCGTCATTAACTATGAGGTAGAAGGGGCGCGTATCGAAGACCTTTGAAAATGCTTTATACCTTTAAATTCTAAATCACTGTCTGAAAGCCGGAAAGTGTTTGCAAAGTCACAAGTGTTTGAATACATACATACAGTGGCTCACAGCTGATTTCGTGCAGAGGTTAAAATTAATTTCAATCTCGTCTAACTTATAAGCTAAATGGAATTTATACAGTTTTTTTTTTTAGCAGATATATTAATTATTCTAATGGGTACTTTATTATTTTCTTTTTTCTAAATAACGCCTTAAACTATAATTTATCGAAAATACTTGCATTTATAGGGTCACAGCTTATTTCGTGCAATATTTTGGAATTAATTAAATTAAAAGATTTGGGTTGAATATTGTTTTAAATATTGTGTTGGTCACATTGTTTGCTAATATTTTCCAGTAATTAATTATGTTTGGCAATATTCCAAATACATTTTATTTGTAATTTTGAAAATGAAGCCGCGTATCGCATAAGAGATGCGGGAATTACTGAATACTTAGTTATTAATCACTTAAAAAATGGACGAACTCAGAGGGAAATAGCTGGGATAGAGGAATTAGGCTCTAGTGCGGTGCAGTACATAATCCAACGTTTTGTCCAGGAAAATCGAGTGACAGATCAAGGCCGAAATGAGCCCAATAAAATTTTCACTGAGTCCGAGGAAAGACTGATTATACGGAAAATTAAATATAATCCAATGCATAGAAGACAAGTGCTTAGCTATTGCAAATAAAGTGCTAAGTCAATTGGGAATGCGAGCACCTGCCAGAACTGCGACTGCAGCATCTGATGTGGATTTGCGCAGAGAACAGAATTACAACAGCGACGATCTTCAGTCATATGTCCAATCAAACATTACCAAATTAAATCATGAACAAAAAATAGTTTATGATCAGGTAATGCAAATGGTAAATGAGGGGGCTCTGGGCATCAGTTCTTTTGAACGATGACTCAGCCGACGCATTCTCACGACAGTTACTGGACATTGGGAACGGAGAGCTGCCAGTCAATGAGACGTCGAGAAAAATACGATTGCCAGACAATTTCTGTAATTTAGTAATATCGCAGGAAGAACTAATCAGAAAAGTCTTCCCTGATATCCGAATCAATTATAGGCATCCCTCAGTGAACGAGCCATTCTTGCCGCCAAGAACTGAGATGTCTACCAACTCAATCATGTAATCCAATCCAGCATAGAAACTCAGGAGATAACATATAAATCAATAGACACCGTTGTGAAGGCAAATGATGCTGTTAACTACCCTACGGAATTTTTGAACTCACTTGATTTGCCTGGAACGCCACCACACATATTGAAATTGAAAATAGGTGTGCCAATTATCATTCTCCGGAATATCAATCAGCCGAAACTCTGCAATGGCACGCGACTCGCGGTCAAGAAATTGATGAACAACGTTGTAGAAGCAAAGATCCTAACTGATCCCGACTGATACACCGTTTCAATTCGAGAGATTGCAGTTTCCCATTCGCTTGGCGTTCTCAATGACAATTAATAAAGCTCAAGGCCAACCTCTCGATTTGTGTGGAGTAGATTTGGATGCAGATTGTTTTTCACACGGGCAATTGTATGTTGCGTGTTCCCGAGTCGGTAAACCAGATAGTCTTTATATTTACGCGGAGAATGGAGAAACGAAAAATATTGTATACCCACAAGCATTACAGAATTGAAGGGATTTGGAAATTTTTCTTTTTGTGTTACTTATTCCGTGGGCGTAGAACCACACTATGCCACAGCAAAACGTGGCAGGGTGCAGCTAGTTGTGAATATATTTTATTTGAAATCTTAAGTATTAAGTTTGTTTAATTGAAACAAGTGAAGAAAGCTACAGTCGAGTGCACTCGACAGTAAGATACCATTTACCTTTCGCTGTTAAAAACTAATTCTTAATATTAATTACTTTTATTCGGCGAATAACAACGCATCGCATATTTTCGAGGACAAATTCACATGCATTGACGCTAATGGCACATGCCGACTGCACACTGACTACACGACGACTGTGCGTGCGCAGTCGGCGTGCGCAGTCGGCGTCGGCGTCGGCGTCGGCGTCGGGCCTCTACTGCTGTGAGCGAAACTTCTCGTTCCTATAACTTCTGTGTTTATTGTCCGATCGGATTGAAATTTATAGGGTAGATCTGTACTATGGTAAGCTACAAGAGTGTTAAAAAAAATGTTTTGTTATTTCCCTACTTTTCTTAAAATGCAATCGTGTGGGGGCGGTGGGCGTGGCATCCAAAAGTTGAAAATCGAACATTCTCCGTAATGTTACCAGGCACCTTACTTTCAAATTTGGCGCTTCTAGCTTTTCTAGTTTTCTTTTAAACTATAAAAATGTGTTTTTAAGAGGCGGTGGGCGTGGCATACAAAATTCTAAAATCCAACTTCTGCATAATGTTGCAAGACACCCTCCTACCAAATTTGGTGCGTTTATCTCTTTTCGTGCCTGGTGCCTCTAGCTCTTTTAATAGCTGAGATCTGTGTGTTCATACAGACGGACAGACGGACAGACAGACGGACATGACCAAATCGACTCGGCTATTGATGCTGATCAAGAATATATATACTTTGTATGGTCTGCCACGCCTCCTTCTGCCTGTTACATACATTTGCACAAAGTTAATATACCATTTTTTACCCATTTTCAATGGGTAAATGGTATAACAAACTATGTAGAGTATGGTCACCTGCCCAAACCGCAATAATACAAGAGATCAGTGGCCTACGAATATCTTGTAACACCAATGTCCCACAGCAACAATCAAAACATCGATAATCCTCTTGTTGTATGGCGAATACTTTTGCCGCCTACAGTCTTCCCCTTCATTAGCCATATTGCCATCTTAATTAGAAGCTAAAATAAGACCGTATGTAGTGCTTTACAATATGTACAATGTCTAAGATGATTACTAGTAGGAACGACAGTCTAGTTCACCGATAAATGGCTTTACCACAGAACAACCTCATGAAATTGTTTGCTGTATGTGAAAAGCAATTTTCCAAATACTAGTACGTAATTTTATGTTCATTTAATTGGAGTGTGAATGTTTATTAAATCGAATGGACCAATCGAGGACCAGCTACACAGTTTATTGGGAACTCAATTAAAGCAACGATTCTATGGTTAGTTGGGCTTGCTGTTGTTCCTTCTTGTTTGTTGTTGGCTGAGTTGGGGTTTTCAATGGGTCGGGGCGGGTCAAAATCAAACACAAATGGTGAACGGGCAAAAAGGCAACGGCTGCAAAATCGTTGCCACGTGAGGAAAGCGACTGGACTGAGAGATACCCTCCATACATTTTTGAAAAGCGGTTGTAAAGTCATTCCCAACTCTTGTTCATACTTGTTCCAGACTTGTGTGTCTATAACTTTTGTCAGTATGAGTTTTTTGTGTCCATAAAATACCTCATTCCACAGTTTTTAATGGGTGCGGGGCTGTTCAAAGGACACAAAAGAAGCCGCTAAGTAAACAACAACAGAGCGGCAACAGCAGAGCAGCATAACAGCAAGAGAAACACAAACCATTGCAAGAATAGCTGCAATAACTAAATAAAGCTACACTTGAGTTTACTCGCTGCTTAATACTCTGCATCCGGTAGCAAAAACCGTAACGGGTTCCCGTCGATGCGTTTTCTTTCTGTCATTTTTCTTATATACATAAGTAAAATCACTTTACTGACTTTCAAGTTTATTCGCTCTATTTTAATTTGTCAAAGTCCTTTGGGATCGTAACGACATCACAGAGCAACAAAGAGCAATACAGACAAGCAGAGATATGGAGATCACAATTGAGGGGGCTATTGATTTTTGTGAGGAATACCTGAATTGGTAAAAATTGTGTTCCTTTTAGTATTCTGCTTGCAGCATGTGCAGGGTATAGTAACAACAATCATAGCAACCAGTTTTCGGTCTGTTAAATTGGTCGAGATACACAAGTGAAAGAGCAGTATGCGTAGCTAGCTCAGAGATGGCGTAAAGGGGCGTGTCCAGGCAACTAACTGGCGCCCCGGGCGAAGGGCAGCTAAATTCTAATTACGACAAAGGGATTTTTTTAGATATCCTCGCAGCGCTCAGTAGGCGCTGCTCGCTTAAACGCGCAATGAAAATATTTTGCATAATTAAATGTAACTCGGATTGCCGAAATAATAATTAAGGTGACAGCATAATGAGTTTTTCCACCCTTCCAAACTGGCGTGCCTTCACCAATCTGCTCTGCTCTCTTCTCCTACATTCTCACAGACAGCTGACGCCAAATGGAAATTGATTGGAGCAGAGAAACAGAGCTGAAACTAATTGAATACAACGGAAGCCAAAGGTGTGAAGAGGAGAGCAGATGAGAAAGCAAGTGAAGTGGCGCTGAATCGTTGAATCCTTATGTCCGGAGCGGAATGAGTGAAGGATACAAGCTGCCGGCGGGCTTGAAGCTGAAGCGATTAAAGCCACGCCTTTCACATTAATCAAAACTTTAGATTTCCATACAGGCCGTACAGGCTTTTAAGCTTGACACTGAACACTCTGTCCCCTGAAAGACAAGCATGGGAGTGGGCCTGCTTGAGCTATGACAGACTGTGCAATTTGCTTTGCATACAATCCTGGCCGGGACGACGGGTATAAAATTGAGATAGATTTTAAATTCCTCTCAAAGGCCGTGAAGCATGTTTTAGTATGCGCAAGCTGATAAAAATGGTAAACGGAAAATGGGACGAGCTGGACAATGGGCTGAAATCAAAGTCAAACACAATACGATAATGGCGCAGTTGACAAATTGATTGCCCAACATTGCCACAATAAATATTTAATGGCTTTGTACTGGCAGGGAAATGGAATGGAACTGAATCTGGGCCGAACACTGGAAGAGCAGATGCAGGATGGGCATCAGATGAGTACGGGAACTTACCATAGTTGTTTGGGCCACAAACATCGTTTCAATTTAATCATTGAAATAACTTGCAACTTGCTTGCCTGCCGAGTGGAGTTGAGTTGCCTTTGGCAGCTTAGATAAATGTAAATATTTTGGAATGCAGCAAACGAGTACGTGAAGAGGTTTGAAGCTTCACAATGGAATTTAGCTTACACTTAGGGTCCTGCTTTGTTTCACTGAAAGTGAATAACACATAGCATTCCGTTCTACCCACTCGGCATCAAGTTTCTGCTGCTCTGAGGACTACAATATAAATTGAACTAGTAGATTTGCACGACACTGAGATTATCGGCTTTCTTCGTAACCGATTAAATCCTTTCTCCCAGCTTATTGACAAATGTAAACACTATAATATCCATTTACCAAAACTTTATTACTACTTTGCCACGGGCATTTAGGCTGAAGGTCGACGCTCTTAAATGCCCAGCAAAACGGCAAAGTGGGAAAATGTGCAAATGTAAATAATTAAATAATCGGACCACTGCCCCGAACCGCCCTCCCCCGTCCTGAAAGGGGGAAAAGGGGAAAAGTAGACAAGTAGAGGGACCAAAAAAACGGCAGACAGGCCAATTTGCGGTCTTCACTTTGAAACTTTTGCACGGCTGGCTCCCGACTCCTGAATCCTAAATGCGGCCTCCACTCCAACTCATTAAAACATAACAGTGCAGAGCAGAAAGGGCCCGCAGAAAGTTTTCTGGGTCCTTCACCTGTCGACTCGACTCGAAGCACGTTTTGTGCGCATTCAACTTTGCATATTTCCAGAGCACTTTTAAATGGGAAGTGCAATTAGAGGCGCCTGAATTCAGGCGCAACCTTTTCGCCACTTTGCACCTTTTTCCTGGCTTCTCTGATATGGCGTTATTAATGCTTATGCATAAATTAGGCGATGGCACAACAATAATTGTTAATTATACCAAGTTGAACATTACATTCTATTGTGGATGCCCCAGCTGAGCCCGGGCAGGTCTAATAAAGCCAATGCCTCCCTCGTGAAAGGCACAGTTGCACTACATTTTTAATTGTTTGTAGAGCAGGAATCTGTGGAGATTTTAAATGGTCCCGTTCCTGTCAGCTGCCTGGAATCTCTGATTAGAGAAGTTCAAAACTTTTCTCATACAATTAATTATAATTACATAATTATAAGGGGGCTGTAAATACATTATACATATATGTACCTTCGTATGTACTACTGTGGGCAAAAAGTAAGGTGAATATTTTTGTAAAGTCAAAATTCTTTATTTATTCTCCTAAATCAATTTCATCCCCTTCAAAGTAATCCCCTCCCGATAAAATACACTTATGCCAACGTTTTTTCAAATCCTCGAAACAGGCCAAATAGTCCCTTTCCGGTATAGCCATGAGCGCCCTCGTCGATTTTTCTTTTATCTATTCAATCAACTCGAAACGCGTTCCCCGGAGTGGTCTCTTGAGGTTTGGGAATAGCCAGAAGTCACACGGAGCCTAATCAGGAGAATACGATGGTTGCGGAACGATATGCGTCGAATTCTTGGCGAAATGGTCACGAAGAACGAGTGCAGTGTGCGACGTTTTCGGTACCAAACGAGATTTGACTTTTCGTAGGCCCAAACGGTCTTTCAAAATGGTTTTAACAGATTCTTCTGATATTCCGATCATATCAGTGAGGTCTCTAATAGTCAACCGACTAATTCCTTCACTTCATTGACGTGTTGGTCATCTGTTGACGTCGATGGTCATCCGGAGCTCTCCAAGTCATCAACACGTTCCCGACTTTCTTTAAAATCTTTGTAACACTTATAAACATTTTTCTGGGACATGGTAGAATCACCAAAGGCCATCCCCAAACTTCCTCAACTTTTCCGCAGCCGAAATTTCATTCCGCAAACAAAATATGATGGCACTTTTCTGATCAATTAAATCAGACATTGTAAAAATCGCCAAATGCACTCTTGATCGTTTGGTAAACCAAAGCGTAAATATAGTACTCATACTGACATTGACATGAAATTCCCGCTAAATGTCATATACAGTCCTGCCAACTCGAGAAAAAAAAACTAGTTCGCCATCTTAAGCCCGCGAATTTTAAATTGAAAATTCACCTTACTTACAGTAGTATATTATTATATTATTATTATTAAAATTATTTATATTATTATTATTATTATTATTATTATTATTATTATTATTATTATTATTATTATTATTATTATTATTATTATTATTATTATTATTATTATTATTATTATTATTATTATTATTATTATTATTATTATTATTTTATTCTATTATATTATCGATCAGCATCAATCAAGTCATTTTTATACCATTAAAAAACTTTGTAACTTTGTAAACATATATGTAACAGCAGAACAGCAGAAGGAGGCGTGGCAGACCATACAAAGTATATATATTCTTGATCAGCATCAATAGCCGAGTCGGTTTGGTCATGTCCGTCTGCCTGTCCGTCTGTCCGTCTGTATGAACGCACAGATCTCAGCTATTAAAAGAGCTAGAGGTAGCAGACTTGGTAGGAGTGTGCATGTATTGAATACGCAGATCGCGTTTATTTCAAACTTGATTTGCCACGCCCACCGCCTCCGCAAATCGATAAATGCGTATTTCGATTTTTTTCAAATAATTCAATAACGAAAAGAGATACCAAAATTTGGTAGGAGGGTGTCTTGTAACATTATGCAGAAGTTGGATTTTCAACTTTTGGATGCCACGCCCACCGCTTCCAGAAAACACATTTTTATAGTTTAAAAGAACACTAGAAAAGCTAGAAGCACCAAATTTAGAAGTAAGGTGCCTGGTAACATTACGAAGAATGCGAATTTTCAAATTTTGGATGCCACGCCTATCGCCCCCAAAAATCGATTTTGTAAATCGGTAAGTTTTCGAAATTGTTTTTAGGTATTATTGTAGATAATAATAATATTGACCAACCCTATAAATTTAAATCCGATCGGACAATAAACACAGAAGTTATAGGCACGAGAAGTTTCGTCGGCCCGACGCCGACGCCGACTGCGCAAGCCGACTGCGCACGCCGACTGCGCACGCACAGTCGTCGTGTAGTCAGTGTGCAGTCGGCATGTGCCATTAGCGTCAATGCATGTGTATTTGTCTTCGAAAATATGCGATGCGTTATTATTCGCCGAATAAAAGTAAATAATATTAAGAATTATTTTTTAATAGCGAAGGGTAAATGGTATCTTACAATTCGATCGAGCAACAAACGCAGAATTTAATATAGTAACTTTTTTTCTGGTTTCGAACAGCAGATCGCGTTTGAAGATTGTTTCACTTTTAACTAATTCTATTGTTTCAAGCAAGAAGGGCCCTTTTTCCGACCGAGCTGACTGTGAAAGCCAGAAGCAATGCTGAGGCAATGAGGACTCGATGAGCAGACACAGTTACGTTTGATGGCTTGCATGAGTGTGCACATGTCAAAGTCTGTGAATATGCATTAGTTTAACTGATCGATCATAAACATCTGGTTGTCTCATAACATTGTGCATAAGCTTTACATACAACATACATACATATATGTATGCGAACACAATATCTACACTCAGACAATTTTGGATTCGCGCCACTACGTTGGCAGAGGTCCGGCTGCGCACTCACGGAAAGTCTTCCTTTGTGACGCGACAGAGCAATAGTCAGCATTGCTTTAAATTATTTAACGAATTCGGTATTTAAAATTTAGAATTTGTTGTAGTATATATGGTATCTTGCAGTCGCGCTCGCTCTCTTTACTCGTTTTATGAGAGTTTTCTGAAATACAATGTGTAAGCCAAATTGAAATGCTCATTGTAATATCATTCCGTTTACTTCGTTTGCTCTCCTTCATTCAGTGCCTTAATTTTTTCATGCTCTTCTTTTGTCATTTATCATCGACTTCTGTCGATGCGCTGTCATTGTCGGCTCACAGTGAGCTTATGTGGGGTCCATAATTACCAAGGCGAGCAGTTAATGACTGACTGTCAGCGGCTCGGTGCCGTCCTCCCCTTTCCATTTAGTGTAAGTTGATATTAAGTATTCGTCGAGAAAGGTTTCGCTTTCGCAGCCCTAGAAAATGGGTGCTTTACACAGAGCTTCTTTCTATGTTAAGCGAGTGCATAAGGCTTAAAGTTTCTGAAATTAAAGCAGCGCGCCCAATAGGGAGAAACTTTCGGGTTTCAGGTGCCTGAAGCGCCATTTCAATTGAAATTGAATTAATTATCGCACCTGAGCGGAACCTGACGCTTTATTTCGACACGTGATAAATTAATTTAGCCCAAAACGTTTCATTTTGGATCGTTTCGTTCGCCACGTGCAATATTTGCATATTGCTCGGTTGGCCAGCCCTCAGGGTACTACAGGCGCAAAAGGCGTGGCCGAAATGGTAATAACAAGTTTATTATGCGACACGGCAGCCTATTGAGTTGAGTTAAACCCAAAATACGAGCAGTACGAAACGCCTTTCCCAATAACCAGACTTTTCAGTAATTATCCTATGTCCGACGGCGACTGTTTGAGTATTTGAAAGCTTTGCAAGCACGACAAAAACTGCGAGCTGTCCCGAGCCCGGGCGAATGGCTCATTCGCGCTGTTGGCAACTCGATTTAGTCAGTCCTCTTATTAAAGCGGATCACTGACTGCATCCTAATCAGTGTATTAATCTCTCTATAGAGCACAGACCTCGCCGACACACGTGTCGAAAAACTGGAGGTTTTACTATACTATTTAAATTATGTTTATTGGTAAAGATACCTCCTAACAATATTCTTACCCTTAGCTCTATATCTAGTGTATACCACAATCAAAGGATGCTCGATGTTGGGCTATATTTTGACAACTATGATCGATAGAATTTTGTACAGGGTGACTACTAGTCAACATCTCTAATTTGGCGAAATTTCACTTTTTCTTATCTCAATTTCTGTTCATAAAATAACAAATGTTTCGGCATTTGTTTATTCTCGGCGAATTCTACGCGCTTTCAACTTGACACACAACATTATTTATGGGTCTAGACTAGACTGAGGCAGGCATGAAACATAAAGCCAACTCATTAAGCAATGGGCATGCAAGAGCGTCACTGAAAGCTACAATACTCGCACTTATGTCAGATAACTTAAGAGCAACTCTCGCGTCTCGTCGCTCTCCCATTCGCAGTTTATGGCTTAACTTTAACTAAGTTTGACAACCGCTGGCAATGGCTAAGAGGAAAGGGAAGGGGCACAGACTGCACGCAAATCCCCTGCAGGCGTTTTCTACTGTAGTTCCCATCGCGCCTTGCACGCTCTTGGATTTATCTACTCCTCCCTGTCTATCTGGAATAATATCAAATCCAGACATTCCCTTAAAATTCTGTCTCTAAAGGCTTAACTTTCTTCTCTGCTTTTGTTTAATAAGTATAATGAAAAATTTCAATTAAATTGGTAGCATTCTGCTTAAGTGTGATGCACAGCCCAAAGCAAACTTTAATCTGCTTCTCATTTTTGTATTAAGTCCATAAATATTTAGTTTGCGAAAATTCTTGTCCTTTGTCTGGCAACTTGAGCGCAGTTTCTTGTTAATTATAATACAGCCGTTATATCTTGACAAGAGTTTCCATATGGCTTATTAATATTGCAGCAGCCGCAATGTTTGCACCGACTTTGAGCCAGCTAACCACCGAAATCCTCCAAGAACCACAAAAGAGCACTCTTCCCTCGCACATGTTGTAACCGTTATGTGGAAAGTTACATTTTCCAAGAGCGCATCTCCACTCTATCCTCACTTTTTTGCCATTAAAATAAGGTGGAAAAAGAAGGTGCAAAAGGGCATATACGCTTTACGAAAATGTATATACAGATGAAGAAAGAAGACAACACAAATACTCTTTGTTTCTTGATTATCATCAAGATCTAAGTCTGCCTGTAGAGTACCGCCACCCTCCAAAATTGGCATGAAAACTCATCGAATGGTGTCAGAAGTCGAGTGCGCTCTACGCTTGCTGTGCTTGTTGTTGAAATCTTAAGTGTGTTCGGTCTGCAGTAGCCCTCCTTGAAAGTGTACCTTATAAGCTGCATAAATGTTCGTGTTTACTTCATTCGGTATTCCAATTAAGCGCTATTTACCAGGACCAAATTTGTGATAGCTCAAAATCAAAGCTTCACAGCCAAGGGCAGGCATCCCGTATGAATATTCATACGAGCCGAAAGTTGTTGTCGCATACTACTATATAACCCAGCTGTATCCTTCCAGCTTGTCACTATGTGTGTGTGTTTGTATATTTGATATATCGTCCGGGTTTCACGCACACATGAACACGCAAATTATCACAATCATCGACGCAGTCAATGCAAACAATGCGCCCATCGAAGCATCCACAAAATACATCCTCAAGCGACATAGTCACAGTCATAGAAACCTATACTTATGGGTTTGAGGCCCAGCAGGATAGAGCACACATACTCCTCCTCTTGCCTATCGGAGGTGTAAAAAATATGGCTGAATTGTTTCAAATTTATTGAAAGTGCAGAGTAAAAGTAAAGAAAGTAAAAAGTAAAGAGCGATACAGTCAATTGCTCACAACTATTAGATGCCCTTCGCGAAACGTACAAAATACTTTCGGTTGTTTTCTATGGATAGCTTTAGTTGCATTTGATTTAAATAATTATTAGTTACGTAATACGTATTACGTAATACGTCCATGCTATGAAAACACAGCTAGTAATGTTGCGGGGAGTTAAGTGTGTCATAAAAATGTAATATTAAGGCTTTCCCGTCAGACGCATTAGCTCCAAATTCTGAAGTGCATAAGAACGACAAACCTAGAGACAGTCGTGCAGATACAACATATGGACTTTGTAGTCGACGTACAGACTTTTGGTTCAAATATCTCCTTACACCATTTAAAGTAATCGAAATTTTACTGTGCGTGAGAATTAATTAGCGAAGTTTCCATCTATCTGTCCATCTGTTCACCCTTCTATCTCTAAAAACATAAAAATGTGGGGGCCGTAGGCATGTCAATTGAATTGAAAATAAATGTTAAAATAAACATGAAACATCATGCCATCATGATCTAGGCGTTCATACAGACGGATGAGTAGTCGGACTGATAGACGAACAGACAGACGGTCAAGACAACATTGACTCGGCTATTTTTGTTAATCAAGAATATATAGTATATAATTTGTATGGTCTGCCACGCATACTTGCTTGTTACAGACTATTATTTAACAAGAGAAAGCGACAGTGGAGTGCACTCGACATTAAGATACCAATTACGTTCGGCTGTTAAAAAATAGTTCTTGATACTGAATACTTTTATTCGACGAGCTAACAACAATGCATCGCTTTTTTCGAAGTCAGCGCCAGCATTGACCCAGAGACTCTGCTGTGTCTCTGCTGCTATTTGTTTGGGAAACTTCTCGCGCCTATAACTTATATGTGTTTATTTTCCGATCGGATTGAAATTTATAGAAGAGAGAATGGCGAAAAAACATTTTGTAACTTTCCACTTTTCCTACAATTCGATATATCGATTTTTAAAATCGATTTCTGGGGGTGGTGGGCGTAATATCTAAAAGTTGAAAATCCGCAATCTGCGTAATGTTGCAAGGAACCATCCTACCACATTTGATGCGTTTATCTCTTATAATACTTGAGTTATTTGCAAAAACTTTCGGTTGTGGAGGCGGTGGGCGTGGCACATAAAGTTTTAAATAAACTTTGCATGTGTATTGATACACAAACCCTTCTACCAAGTCTTGTAATATCAGAATTCGGAGTGGTTATATAGACGGACAGACAGACGGGCATGACAAATCCATACACATTTGCCTGCATACGCACTCGGAATAGAATCATTGATTCTTTCTTGCAGTCATATGCATATTAATGTCCGACATATCCTGTACGTTTTTATAAAACATATTTCTTCACACATGGATGGACGGCATTTGACCAAACCACAGGACCATAGCTGGGAGCCCATTCTTTTCGAGAGATGTTAAAATGTCTATTCATCTACTTATATAGATGAAGAACTCGTCTCGGTATTGCCGAAACCAATGCGATATTTGTTCCAATGGCTGTAGAAGCGAATCTACTATCAATTCGGCGTTGAATAACAATTTGACCTGAACCAGAAGTCCGGTTCAACCGTTGGACCGTATCGTTTAATAAAAACACCGCAGCTTGCAAGTTCGCAACTTTGGCTTTCAATTCATCCATGACTTTCGTCTGAGGCATAAGTTGAGCTTGAGTTCGAGCTTGCTCTATGTCTTTGCTGGTTGCATTCAGATCCATTGCCCCCAAATTGTCTTTTAGTTCGATAATGTAAAAGATTTCGACTTTTAATGCAAATTTTTATTAGTCGCGAAATGCTGTTGTAAGAAACGATCGAGCAACGACGACACTTCAGTCACCATAAGCTGGATGCCAGCATTTAATATACTTTAGCCAATATACTTTCATAATTGTTGGCCAAGGGTAAAAATATCAAATCCAAACATTTCAACAAGCGCGTGCGTCGCGTCTAATCTGAAATATAAAGGTGAATGTACTTGCCCCAGCAAGTATTTTCTAAACACCTACAATCAAGCACCGAAAGCTACAGTCGATTGAGTCCGATAAGTAGAACACCATTTACATACCTTGGCTGTTTACAGTTAATTCTTAACATTAAAAACTTAAATTTAACGAAACCACAACTGCGCGTTGCATCGGAAATTTTTAACAATTTATTGATCTCAACGGGGGATGAGTTTTTTCACACATAAGGGCAAACCACATGTATTTACCGAGAACCTTGATCTGCTATATATGACCCTTCATGCCAAATTTGGTGTTTCCTGCTCTTTTAATAACTGAGTTCTGGAAGTTCACACAGACGGACAGGCCAACAGACAGACGGAAGCAATTGATGGTGATCAATTCATACATATAGAGTACTTCGTATGTTCAACCTCACCTCCTACCGACCTATTACATTCATGAAGTTGCGCAAAGTTGTTAGTAGAAGAATTTTATTAAACAAAAATATTGCTAATACTATTTAATTTAATATTTAATGGTGTTATATATAGTCTGTCCGTAACGGCAATTGATTTGTGGACTTGCAGCTCTGTGTAGCCCTACTTCACAAGTGTGTACGTTGTAATCCTGGTAATCTATCGGTTAGCCATAGTACTGCCAGTTTGCGGACTCATTATACTTTGCTCATTTGAAATTGAAATCGAAATCGTATGCAAATCGAGCAACAAATTCTATTAAAAAATAATAAGCGAGTATTTACGTAAATTAAAATCGCACAATTCATATTTGTTCAACTATTAAATCAAATTGAATCAAGCACTCGGCAAAGCATGCAGAAAAATAATACACATTATTGCAAATATTTGCATTTTTGCGCTGCTTTGCGGTGTGTGTATCTCAAAATCTGCCAGCTTATGTGTGCGTGTATCTATCCATTTCTATCCACTCGTGCCTATGCGTCTGTTGCCATGCGATACATTTCGAGTAGGCCAACATGATACTGCCATTAAAATGATTGAGCCGCAAAACCAAAAGTCCCCAATCCATGGACTAAAAATTTCCCAAGTAAACGGATTAAATTTCTGCTCGCTCCCCTAATACCCTTCCTTCCCTTCTGGTCCTACCCTTAAAAGCTCTCTCCAAGCCCATTATTTACCTTATCCCGACTTCTTATGAATGCGCTATGTCTCATGTCTCCAACTGCCTGGGGTAGCCTCTGCATTTTTTGCGCGATAGTGTACAATTATAAACTCTTGTGAACATTTGCTAATCAATTTAGGCATGGCAAATATTGTTGGCTCGACAAAGTCAGAATGTTTGATTTGCACTGACAAGGCGCAGAGCACAGGATGGGGGCGTGGCAGGCATGAGCGAGTGTTTTCAAACTTTGTCAATTCATCCGGCAACTTTTCGTTGACACGGGAAAAGTTCGCCATGTTTCGCGCGTCGGTCCTGCAAATATTTGCGTTTAAAAATAATGTTCTGTAAGGAAAGAATGTCTGTTTTTTTTACGGCTTACTGCGAGACGTAAGTTGAGAAAGTGAGAGAGAGCGGGGGGGGAGGAAGGACGACAAAGGCGCTGCCAGCAATCAACGTGTTTGCTGTACAGAAAATTATAAACATTATTTTTCCCCGTACGATGCGAAAAATATGAGTTAGTTCCCTAATTGGATTGTGGCACAAGTTCACTGGAATTTCAACTATGCCAGCACCATAGGTGCAAATAGAAACGTCTCCGATCCTTATATACTCGTATATCAATATTATTTCTAATTTTTAATGCCACGCTTATCGCCGTTGTTATTCTATAACGAAAACATAATTATAAAACAAGTGAAGAAAGCTACAGTCGAGTGCACTCGACAGTAAGATACCATTTACCTTTAGCTGTTATAAAATAATTCTTAATATTATTTACTTATATTCGGCGAACTATGTAACAAATATGTATATGTATGTATTGACGCTATTGGCTCACGCCCATGTTCGCCGGGCCTCTGCTGCTGTATGCCTATAACTTCAGTGTTTATTATCCAATCTCATTTAAATATAGAGTTGATTAATATTATTGGCAGCTACAATAATATCTAAAAAAACCTTTGACTTTTTAACTTTTCCTATAATTCGATATATCGATTCCTATATATGTGGCCTCCAAAAGTTGAAAACCCGCATTCTAAGTAATGTGTCCAGGCCCCTAACTACCAATTTTGGTGTTTATAGATTTTTTAGTGTTTTTATAATTCAAAAAATTGGTTTTCTAGGGGCGGTGGGCGTGGTATCCAAAAGTCTAAAATCGAATTTTTGCACAATGTTGCAAAAACCTTCCTACCAATTTTGATGCTTTTATCTCTTATTGAAAAACACATTTATCGATTTCAAATAAACTTCTTATGTTTATTGAATACACGAACACTCCTACCAAGTCTGGTATCTCTAGCTATTTTTATGGCTGAGATCTGTGTGTTCAGACAAACGGACATGACCAACTCGACTCGGCTATTGATGCTGAATATATACTTTGTATGTTACAATAAATTTCACAAAATTAATATACCATTTTTTATCCATTTTGAATGGATAAATGGTATAATTATTAAATTATGAAAAATAATGTGGATCAATAAAATATATACTTCTGTGCAAGCATCTTATCAAAATCACGAAATCATTATTCTGAACACGAGCCGAACATGTTGGAGTGAAACAAAAAAACGATCGAGCCCGAGTTGATTTAAAATCAACAATGAACTTGTGAGCGCATGCAAGTTTGATCGGCTGATCGGTCTAAATCTGGCGAGTATGGAGCTTGTCTGATGGTATTTATGGAGTTTAAGACCTTGTATTCGTTCACAAAGGTAGCTCGATGAGACGGTGCGTCGTCCTAATGAAAAATCCACGAGTTGTTTGCCCACAATTCCGGTGTTATTTTCCGAATTCTTTCACGCAAGCGCCGAAGTACGGTCAATTACAACTCCTTATTGACCGTCTGTCCCTGTGGCACGAACTCATGATACACTAGAACGCGAAAGTCGAAGAATAAAAGTCCCGGTACAGAAGGTAGAGCAAATTTACAAGTTGTAAAACATCAAAAACTATCAATTTATAACTATTTTGAAATTAAAAAAAAAAACAAGAACTCAATTTGTATATTATTTACTCATCGAACATAGTGAAAAATTTTATATTAGCTTTGGGTAAATGTATGTAACAACAGAAACAGCATCAATAGCCAAGTCGTTTTGGCCATGCCCGTTTATCGATCTGCCTGTATGTGCATTTGTCTGAACACACAGAACTCAGATATTAAAAGACCTAGAGACACCAAATTTAATATGAATAATTGTGTATAGCGTATGTGATGAAGTTTATTACAAACTTGAAGTTCTACGCCCTCTACCGCCGAACATAGATTAAAGTGAGATCGGTAAATCATTGCTGTAAATTCGAAAGTACTAGGAATATTAGTATACTCATTTCGTATATTCATTACATTACATTACTAGAAGTTATTTAGAGATCGCGTTTACTTGGATAAATGTTCTCATTCGCTTGCGCAGAGGTTGCACTGTGCCTTTCATTACTAGTTACGCTCTATGCTGCTGGATATGTCGCAGTCGAGAGCACTCGACTGTACCCCTTTCTACTTGCCTTTTAATCAGATGCCATGCAATTCGCCCAGAGCAAATACCTAGAGTGCAGAAAGCAGTTGAGGTCAAGTCGAAGACATGAGCATAAATGAATGTCAATCCCGCATAACAAAATACCGAGCTCCGGCAACAGGCACTACAACTACAATTACAGCAGGACAGCAGCGAAGACGGGGACAACAGGGACAACAGGGGAGCGACTGCATCATTAGCTGGGGCAGCAGCCGTCAGTGGCGCTACCATAATCTATGTAGGATATGTTGCGCCCCATGGCTGACAGTCTCTCGCCAGGCTGACAAACTGCAACGTCAAGGAGTCAATTATATAATGACGTCAGCGTCAGGGTCTGCGTCGCACTCAGCTGTAGGTAGTTAACGTCAGCCTCAATGCCGCGTCGATGGCTTCTTGCGACAAGCTCGTTACAATTTATGCTCTGTTTGCATTGGCGGGTCGCTTCACTCGCCTATTTCGGGCACCTGCTGGGCCCGTACAGCTGTCCAATATAATTGTCCCCTGTCCAGGCACAGGAGTGTCTGCAATATTACGACAGCCCGAGCCAGGGAAAAGCCACTGCAATGACAAATTTGTGGGCTTACCTTTCCGCTAAATTAACTATAATATTTATATTTTAAGTGTAATTGACAGCGAGATACCCTCTGCTCTCTATGTCTTGATAACATGCGCAAATCCCTGTACTCGCATTATCAATTTTCGCAAACGCTCAAACAAGCTCAGGTATGTCAAGTAGTTGTACTTATACCTACATATATATACTTAAATAGTTCACGAAATAATCCAATTTGCATTAACGATTGATTCTGTTGTACTTACTTATTATAATTATAAACAGAAATCCACCACGTCGTTTGTGCTCAATTCAAAGCCCAAGGGGGCGTGGCAGATTAGTTGCGATTCAAAGTTGATATATCTCAGAGTGTGGCCTCTCCCTGCCTTATTGCTTACAATGCTGTTCCTGTTGAATGTACGATAAAGCGATTTCCTAATACACTCGTATTAAATGCAATGCAAGGCCTTAGCTCTCCCAATTCGAATTCGAATGAGCACAGTGTGATAATCCCGAAAGACACTTAAGATGACAGCAGTGCTCGAATTTTTACTGCACATTTCAGTAGAATAAGATTTTTGTTTCAATAAAGGGGCCGTGAAGGCGGCTCGTCGTCTGTTTATGAAATTCGTGCCGTGTTATTCTTCTGCCATTAAACAAACGGTATCTCATAGTCGAGCTTAGCTTACTACTCGTTATAATCTCAGTTTCTCCGCCGACCGACCTCTGTTCGAGATTTGATTTCAGTCGAGTGTCGAGTGTCGAGCTGCCTTTGAACAGTTTGTCTTCTATCAACAGACAAAGCGAATTCCCAGTCACATAGAATGACTTCACGCAGTGTGCATATCTGCTGCAGCCTGCTTCTGATATTGGGGGCGGCGAACGCGCAGCCCGATGTCGATGCCGAGCACAAACAGCAGCTGCCCGAGGTCCACGGCGACAGGTTCTACTACTTCGGCTTCGGCAGCAACATGCTGGCCAAGAGGATCCACCTGCAGAACCCGACGGCTGTCATCATAGGGCCTGCCCTGCTGGAGCACTATCACCTGGACTTTGCTGGGATTCCCTCGAGTATCTGGAAAGGAGCCCCTGCAACGATTGTACCTTCGGCGGGAAGCCTTACCTGGGGAACCCTGTGGGAGATAAGCGTGTCTAAAATGCCACATCTCGACAAGTGCGTTTTTACTTGGAAGCTGTGCAAAATCACTAATTAACACCACAAACTCAACCAACAGCCAAGAGCTAGTGCATCTGGGTATTTACAGGCCACTCAGTGTGGAGGTGAAGCTGCGGGGCAATGGCACGGCAGTCCCGGCACGAGTTTACCTGCTGAATAACCAGCCCGCAAGCAACTACCACGACATGCAACCTGATCAGATCCCCGAAGACCGACAGCCTTCGCGGACGTACCTCAAGGTGCTCGTGAAGGGCGCCATCGAGAGTGGCGTGCCCGAGGAATACGTCACTTGGCTGAAGGGCATCAAACACAACAACCAGACGGTGCAGCACATGGAAGAGCTTCTTCAGCTGCAGGCCGTAGAATTGCAGACGGTAAGTGGGAAGAAAGTAAATCGTGTCGATTCGAAGTGAATGGCTGCCTCTACGTCCTTAGAAATAGGTGAGAGCCAAGGCTTAGTTGGATCGGGACTGTGCTGCGCCACGGGGAAATCACGGGCAACTGTTCCCAGTGTCTTAGTCAAGTCTCAAACCCTGTCGCCGTGTCGAAAGCTTCCTGCTGTGACTAGTTTTCTCTTGTGAGCCGTCGTAATATATACAGAAATCGGTTTTATATATGCGTCTTTAAGCATATATGAACAGAATAAATATGTACACAGATCTGCACAATTGCAACAATCCTTGCAGCGCACAATCAATATCAACTTCCACTCCCTTATCAGTGTGTCGGAAACCCCTGTTGACTAGTGTAAACACGCTCAGCAGTGTGCTTGGGTCTCCAGCTAGAAGTTCAGTCTCGCGCTGTCAGCTGTTGGCGCTGTGTGCAAACAAAGCGCATCCGCTCGCTCCCACGTGTCCATTTGAATTCGTCCATCAATTTAAGGGATTACTCCGTATAAAGGGCCTGGCATTGTGTGTCCATTAAAACGTAAGTGGGCAAATTAAACGTTTACAGTTTGTTTGCTACACCCGCAAGTGCAGTCAGCTGTTTCTTGACATTCATACGTCCAACTGGAAAGCTCGCGGAGCTGCGAGCTTTTCTTAAGAGCGGTTGTAAATAATTAACACATCTATAGTTGAAGTTGTTTAAATTCCATTAGAAAATCTAATTTTGTGATTTCTCTGTGCAAGTGCAAGTGTTAAGAGAACAATAAGTGATCATTTTAATTTTTATGTTTCTTATTGTAATTTTAATTGAATTTTTATTTTATGTTTGTATATTGGTTATTTGGAAGAACCTCTTAATGCGTGCCTTAGCTAAGAACTCAACCTTGGCACTGCTTCGTAAAAGCACATGTTGCACTGCACAGTGCACTGCTTTGTTTGTTGCACTGCTTGTTTCAGTGATACCATCAAATTGTGGGCACTGCTTCGACATGCTGCAGTTACTGTGCTTGATATACCTCGCAGCATAAATAGCGCCCTCTACCCGCATTTAGTTTGCGCTGCATCTAACGTCGAAATGCCTGGGCCCTCGTTGCGATCAAATTTACTTATTTTCCCTTTACTTATTTTCCAATCATCACAATGCATATACCCTTCCAGGTTTTCAACAAAGCAAACTGCCTGAAAATGAGCAACAAGTTCTTCTACTTCGGGTTCGGCAGCAACATGTTGGCCGGCCGCATTCACATACAGAATCCCACAGCCCGACGCGTCGGGGCAGGGAAGTTAGAAGTAAATGTGATATGACCCATTTGCATTGTCCGTATTGTATCTACTATTGTCTACAGAACTATCGCTTGGACTTCCACGGAGACGGCACAAACAGCTGGCTAGGCTCCCCGGCCACGATTGTGCCCATGCCTGGATCTCGGGTGTTCGGGGCCATTTGGGAGATTGACACGTCGAACCTGAAGGACTTGGACGAGTAAGTGTGCTGCATACGCAGTTTAGGGATCGCCTTACTAACTCACTCTTTCCTCAGCCAGGAGGGCGTCGCAGCCGGCGTCTATAAACCGATCAACGTGCCCGTCCAAGACCTGGCGAGTAATAAGAAAATAGTCTGCCGCGCTTACCATCTCACCAATCAGCCCGAGACGGACCTGCATGGATCCTCAGGCACTGGATACGGCAGGGACATCCCATACAACCGCCAGCCCTCGCTGACCTACCTCAAGGTGCTCGTCAAGGGTGCTGAGGAGACGGGCATACCCGCAGACTACATCAGTTGGCTGAAGAGCCTCAAGCACAACAACAACGTCGTGGAGGCGATGGAGAACAGGCTGAAGCTCTCCGACGTGGAACTCTGACAACGTCGATAGCTTCTGCTTCTGATCTGTTGGAAGTAACATGTGACATATCCACTTCCGGCTTAAACTTTTATTAAACTTACACAGAACTTTTAAGTTTAAAGTCTCGGCCATCTCCGATGAGGCTGCTTCGAGCTCTCAGCTCAATCTGTTTGCTATTTCGAAAACGCCGAACTTGCTCCAAAAAATGACTTTAATTAACTTTAATCACTTATTTATGATGATTACCAATTTCCTGTCTCGCAGCATTGTCTTTCACAGACAAAACTAGCCCGTTCCCGGTACAGGACTCGGTCCTGGACCCCTAACCAAGCCATGGCCAAGGATATGAAAGTTTTCAGCTGTTTTCAGCTGGATGCCGGTCCTAAAGTGCAATTAAAGTGCAATTTACTGTGAGCCAAAGAGAAGACGCTGCTCAGTAGAACTAGCAAACAAGAGAGACAGACAGAGAGATAGAGAGAGAGCGACAGTCTTTGGCTCAGACTGCAGACGCTTAACGAGGCTCATCGAGGCGTCTTTTGTGCATTTGCAGCTCGACTTATTAATTTAAATTTCGACTCCAGCGGGAAAGCAGGGAGAAATGGCAGGAATGGAAATGGCAGCCCGAATTGCGTGCCAAAGTAATAATAAACACAATTTGCAGCTAATTTGGAGTGGGGCAGCTGACCCACGATTACAACAAGGTTACAACCGTCAGACGCCAGCTCAGAGCTCTCGACCCTTCTCTCCATCCCTGCCAGCCAACCAGCCCAGCCCTATCTGGGAGCTCCAACGCGAAGGTGTCCAAGTGCCAAAGTTCGAGCAGAAGTGCTGAACACAATTCCGAGTTGGACTTTAACAAAGTAAAAAGTTTGCCAAAGTGCTGTAGTTGGCTTTGCGGCACTTGTTAGCCTGTTATGTTTGTATACCCTGCATTATTGTGAGTTTAGCGGGCGTTTTACTCTTCGACTGTCACTAAAAGGATCAGTCCAAATATGAGGATTAGTGTACGGATTCTTGTTTTTCTTTCAAGCCATCAAAACTGAGCCAATTGTATCTTAGCCGCAGATTGTAAGTCAAATTTTGTTAGGATATTGCCAAAATGATATTATGGCAATTATATTCGAAAATGTATCATTCTTATAGAAATTTTCCCTAATAATGTCGTTTCTGTATGTTGGCTTTTTTTTTCTTTACGGCCTTTACCTCAACATTAATACCTTGAAATATAGCTAGTTCCCATAGGAACAATCGGCTTAAGCTACTGTAAGCGTATAGACAACACAAATGTAGGCCTTTTTCAAGATATGACAGCTTCACTCACTGTGTCTCAGCATAAAGTTGTATATTTTAAAAACTGTATTAGTACAGCAATTGTAACCTATTCGGCTTCAACCAGCTATGCCATCATCATCTTCATATTCTTGAGAGGTTTATTAAAACCATCAGTTCCGTCTTTTCGTCTCCTTCACAACATACAGCAGTTCCAATATAGGGCATCTGCTAGTCGGTCATTTACCATTACTCGTCCGTCCACTTACAGATGTTGCCCCTGTTGTCGTTGTTGTGGCTTAGCCCTTTGTGTTAGTTGTAAATTAAATTTGCAATCGGTCTGGCAACTCAGCAGTCGCTCCGTAGTTTACAATCGTTTGGGAATTGAAATGCACTCGATGCCAGAGTGTCTGCAAGTGCCACTCCTCCCCGTGCCTGCTGCCTCGTACGTTACTTTTCCTGGTCAGTTAACTTTTCGGGTGGCATTTTTATTACATTTGTGGCAGCCTCTAACGCTCGCAGATGCTGCAGCTTCTTCTCCAAACTCAATCATTAATTATTTAAACTGCTCGGCGCCATAACCGTTTAGCTGAAGGTGGGCACAAGTGCACAGTGGGCTGATTCCACTTATCTCGAAGAGCCCGAGGAATCTTGATTTCTCGCAGGAAATCGTGTGTCAATATACTATAACGATTCTTGCTCAAGGCGCTCTTCCAGCTGTTTCTGTGAGGAAACTCTGAAATATTTCTTTTGTATTCTTCCTACTTTGAATCCTTCAAATAATCAAAAAAGGCCTTTGAGGACAATTTTTGTTGTTTACTTATGTACTCCACGGTCGACCGCAATTTTACCTTAATATGGTTGGCTTGAGACACATGTTGTCAGTGTTATAGAGCATGGGCTTTTCCGATCTTTCCACACTTTCTATAATATTGAAAAACACGGTGAAAGATTTAATTTTTCCGGAATGACAGAAAAACATTGATAAACTAAGCGGGGTTAAACATGTCTCCAACTCAACTATATCTTTCTGGCGTTATATTCTAAGATATCTCAGCTAAAAGTGTTAGTTAGTTAGTTTTGAATATGAACACAATTTTAAGTGAACTTCAGTTGTATACACACAGTCTGCTCACTGTAGTATGCGTCAGGACGTTACTTAGAGGACATAGGACGGGCTTGTAATCATAAAAGTTTACGAGTTAAAAAACCAAATCACTACGACAAGTGACGAGCCGCACAATGACAGCCCGACAGGCCAACAGTCTGGACTCAGCTGCGCCCAGTGCACTTTGTGGGCACGGGAATTTAATTAAAACCGAGCCGGGCCAACCCTCTGACCCCTCGCCGCACAGACACCCTGCGAATGCTACGACTACGTTCCCAGGCCGTCGTTTAGTTTCAATCAAAGTAGCGCCAAAAAATCTACGTAAATTGACAACAGAAGCGACAACGATGTCGTCGCCCGTCAATAAAAAACGCTTAGAAATCCCCACGAACTCTCCTCGGCCGTCGTGCCTCCCTCTGGCACCCCATTGCCCCGGTACAGTCGTCGGATCGGTCGTAATTGAAACTCATTAGCGTGCATTTTAGTGGCCGTTTTTTGGCCCGACAAAACCTTCTGCGAACCCTTTGGGTACCATTTCCCTGCTCGTTCCCCGCTTCTAGTTCGTGTGGGTTGTTGGCTGTGGGATGTCTGTGCGTTCGTGTGAGTGTGTATGTATGTGAGTGTGCGGTTAATGTGGTAAGTGTGTCATCATTATGAGTGTTTTGGTTTTATACCCAGCACAAATTGAAAAAACATGAGAAGGGGTATAATATGCATCATACCATGCATTGGGCAAACGTGACACACAGAAAGAGGCAATACTTTGTATTTCCCTAGTATACAATATATTCGAGTTACTTATGTACCAAGTCGAAGAAGAAACTGCATAAAGTACATAATATTGTTTTTGGCGTTATTTTATAAGTTCCATGCAAAAATAACCTAAATAAATCAAGTTAAATGGTTTAGTAGTAGTAGTATTTGTAATAGTTTCATTTTTATACCCTTGCAAAAAAAAAAATACTAATTTTGGTGACCCTTTAAAGTATATCCATACGAGGTGTGTTCAAAAAGTAAGGTGATTTTGTATTTTCAAGAAAAACTATTAATTTATTTATCAATATTTATGTTGTCCCCTTCAAAGTAATCCCCCTCAGATACAATACACTTATGCCAACGGTTTTTCCAATCCGCAAAGCACTTCCCATAAGCACTTTTCGGTATAGCCTTGAGCTCTTGCAGCGATGCAGTCTTTATCTCTTTAATCGTTGCAAATCTCCGTCCTTTCATAGGTCTCTTCAGTTTTGGGAACAAGAAAAAGTCACATGGGGCCAAATGACCCTTTTGAGTAAATCTGGGTCGTCGTTGACGTCATTCAACAGCTCTTGAGCGATGCTCATGCGACGGCTCTTTTGGTCATAATTCAGCAATTTCGGAACAAACTTCGCTGACACACGACTCATACCCAAAACGTTTGAAAAAATTTCATGGCACGAGCCAAGCGATATACCGACATCTTCAGCAACTTCTCTGATAGTGATTCGACGATTTTCCAAAACAATTTTCGTCACTGCTTGAACGTTTTTATCAGTTGTTGACGTGCTTGGGCGTCCAGAGCGAGGCTGGTCATTGGCATCTTCCCGGCCATCTTGGAAGAGTTTGTACCACTTGTACACATTTTTTTTACTCAGAACAGTTTCACCGTATGCCACTGTCAACATTTCAAGTGTTTCAGAGCACTTAATTTTATTTTTTCCACAAAATTTGATGCAAATCCTTTGATCCATATTTTTCGATAGCAAAAAATCGCCGAGCTCGCAAAATAACTTGTAACTTTACGCCTCTCACAACCAAACAAAAGAGGATGTTCCATTGAAACTTGGTACAGATGTTAGGGAAGAGTGTACCAATATAACAAAACAAAAAAATCGATAATCGAAAATATGTTGCCCGCGAAATTTGAAAAGTCACCTTACTTTTTGAACACACCTCGTATATTATTGATCAGCATCAACAGCCAAGTAGATCTCGCCATGTCCGTCTGTCTGTCCATCTGTCCGTCGTTCTGTCGTCATATCATTTGAAAAGCCACCTAGTCTCAGATGAAACTTAATACACACGCCGCAAATTAGTAGGAACTAGCGAGAGCAGACCGATATATCGTTTAGTTGCCATAGAACTTACTTAATAGTGCCCTCAACATTCCTCTCAAACTTCATCAGAACCGGTTAAATGTAGGTTCCTGTAGGTTCGGCCAAAACATGAGTTTTCGTATGAAAACAAAAATTGTTTGGCATGTAACTATATGGAAGCTGTCAATATCTTCAACACTAAATGTTTTCATATTCTATTTATTTTAACTTACATAAAATCGGACTATTATTTCCTATAACTTATAGTAGAGCTAGAGGACAATAACTAAATTCTTTTAAATAATTGCAAAGTTATATTAGTTTCAAAACTTTTAAACATAAGCCGCGGTTTAAATGGATAACTAAATATGTTTAGTAGTATAGTGAAAGACTACATAAGTTATTATGTATAATCTTCTAGTTTGCTTTAAGCCAACTTCATAAAAAGAAATGACAGTTTAGGTGAATTGCTAAAAAATACATATCAATTTTTTAGCGAAGATTTAGTTTAGTTTGATTATTGTAAGTTATATAAGAATAGAAAGAAATAATTTTTCGTCATAGACATATTAATTTATTTTTTGACCTCAACACCTGCTGGGTATAAGATCGTCGGAGAAGGAAACGTGAAATAACATTGTACGAATATTAAAAAGGAAATAGAGGTTATCAATCAAGAAGTTACAAAGCTTACTCCAAACCGAGGCACAGTGCAATAAAATTTAAATTCTTGGGTGTTCCGAATGTAGGAATACTTAATCTTAGCAGAGTTCAAGGCGTGGGTGGTTCTCGTTGTTTTGAGTCTTCGCCTCTCTCTAGAGTCTCGCCTTAAGCTTTGTTAGTAGGACAATAGTTAGCTTACCTGCCCGGGCGAATAGCTCAGTCCAATTTGGAAAACGTGTCAGGGCTTAATTGACTTTTCGAAAACTATTATTGGTGGGTACAGGCCAGGGCACATGCGAGGCCTCTGATTATACCACATGTGGCGAGCGAAGTTGCCAAGTGGAACAAATTGGATTTGGATCGCGTCGACTTGGCGGGTAATGTTAAGAAAACTCTTGATGGAAATTTGCATATAGTTTCTGACAGCTACAGTTCAAAGTGAACAACTTTTCAAAGAACTAACTATTAATTAGTCCCACTTTGGACCCGAGACTCCATTAGTTGAGGGCGTGTGTTCGCAGAGCTTTGAAATCCTTGGGGATGAATGGATTGTAATGGATTGGAATTACTGCAGGAGAGGCAAAGCTGTGCGCTTGATATTATTTTAGAATGTTTGCGAATGTACAGTCTGTACATACATGACGAGATGTGCTCGAAAAAACAACTGCAGCTGCAATTGCAGGGCGCCACGCGCGAATCAAATTAAGCGCAATATTTGCTTTTCATATGCGATTTTTGCGCGCCAGAACCGAGACGGAAGTGCGTCATTGGCAGGAACATCGGCTGCAACTTCCTGTCGGCGGGCCTGGAGGCCGCGGGCATTAATTACACTTAAATGTTGACCACATGCCAGCATTTGACTGTCTCTCGCTCTCTTTCCCTCTCCTTCCCTCCCTCCGCCCCACTCGGGCTCAAGTCAATAGCTTTTGCAGCGTGCAGTGCCGGGCCGCCCCCGGGCTGGCTCGTTGCAATTGAAGGGAAGGGGCAGCAGGAGGTTGGGGTGGGGTTGCTTTGTGGAATTCCACTTTGGTATTTCCCCTGAGCCACTCTTGCACTTTTTTGACAAATTCTCTTGACACGCATGCAGTGTCAACAAGGCGTGCCACTTGCAACATGCCGCAAGGGTCTCTCGCCGGCATGTGTGTGTGTGTGCATGTGTGTGATTAAATCATTAAATTCATACGCTCCACAAGCTGCACTTTTATTATTATGGAAATCCTTTGGCTTTGTCCGTTTGCCGGCCACGGATTGACCGTTGCGGTCCGCCGATCCCAGCCAGAGATTGTCACCATCCAAGTTCCGATTATTTCGTTTCCGTTTTTATTAAAATCACACTCACACACACATGCACACGCACGGGGTGCATCTGCTGGGGTTTGGGTAAATGCTTTTGGGGCATTTTTAATTAAGCGACAAGCAGCAGGCGCTGCAGCTGCAGCCTTCCATTCGGTGGGCGTTGCACGCTGCGCGAGTGGACACCGAATTGATGCCACGTGCATCATAGCAAATACTTTAGACAAATAGCATACATACACACCCCCACATACGAATGCGGATGCAAATGCATTTTGCACTAACGGGTCCGCTGGGACCTTCGATTGTCATCAGTTTTGTGTCTTCCATATACGAAGTCAGGCTGCAGTCCAAAATAAAGCTTTTCTAAATTCTATATTAAATTCGATAGTAAATATTGTTATCGAGCTCGAAAAACATAGAATTTGAAAAACCAATTGTTTATAATATATATGTATATATATGTAATATTACGTAAGGAATAATCAATGTCCTTAGGTACGCCTCGAATTAGTGCCCATGAATAAACAAGTACAGAGCGGCTACACACAATTCAAAATAATTGTATACCATTAACCCACTGTAAAGGGGAATAATGGGGTATATTAGCTTCGTGCAAATGTATATAACAGGAAAAAGACATGGCAGACCACCCAAAATTGCTCTATTATTGTCAATTGTCTGTCTGTCCGCTTGCATGTTTGAACACAAATAACTCAGCTAAGTCACCAAACTTTAATGTTCATAAGTATAAAGTATTACAGAGGCAACATTGTCGTTTTTCACACATATTAATTATAGTGATGAAAGATTCCCATACAAAAGTAACCGAGACACAGACAATGTGAAATTAAAATTGAAAATAAATATATTCAGTCAGACAGACCGATCCACTCGGCTTGACGTTGATCAGGAATATATACTTTGTATGGCATGACACACATCCTTCTGTCAGGTAAAGACATTTACACAAAGTGAATAGTACTACTATTTTCAATGAGTAGCTAATCTGAAAAGGGTCAATGAAATTACATATGTAGCTTAAGCACCTCGAGTTTGTCTGATGGTCCTGCAATTAGTTGATGTCGTTGATTAGTTGATATGTCGCATCGACTGGTGACAGGAATAGTGCCAGCTCTTCTGGGTGGATCAGTGCCAATCATGGCTTTGATAGAAACTGTATTTTTTGTGTTGAATGTGCTAACCAAAGCTTTTGGAGTCGTAGAATTCAGTTTTGACCCAGGCAGTCAGAAGTTTATTAGATCTACCTTCTGGAAGCGATACCTATGGGTCTGGTACTGTGTTTTCATATTGCCTATTGGTTGCCTTGGATTCGGCACACTGTTCAACGAGTTAAGAAGGAATGCAGCCAATGGACTTGGTCTTAAAGACTTGAAGAGCGTCTGGCCGCTTTACTGTTGCGTCTTTGGAGTCAGCAGCATGGCTCTGCTGAGGAATCGCAGAAGTTTGCTCAAAATGCTGAATTTGTTTGTATCACTGTATGAAATGCATTACCAGCTCTTCGGAGGAGAAGTGAATGTTTCTTTGGTAGATTTCGGATATAACATTATGCGCAACTTACTGCCCAGTTGGTGGTCCGCACCCAAGAATCCTTGGCTGAAGCTATATGTAGTCTGCTCGTGGTGTTGTTACTTGACTCAGATTTTGCTGATTGATATGGCGATGATGCTCAACGTTAACTTTTTGGAGAGTCTGGCGCGCAGACTGGAAGAGCCTTTCCAGTGTAGCTCGGCCAAGCGATCTCTCTATTTGCGATATTTCAAAAAACTTATCGAGCTTCGCCGGAATATGGAAGTAGTCTGGTGGCCTGTCCACGTCAGTATAATTACCATAGAGGGAATGTTCATTATCAAGTTCGGACTGAATTTCTATTTAAACAAAGATGTAGAATTATTTTATCTACTAGGGGTATATTGTTTTTTTGACTCGATGGCAATACATATGCGTTCTATGGTCAGGAACATCTCCCGCTTTGAAGAACGTCTGTTGAACGCTCTCTTCGAGCAAGAGATATCGGTTTTATATAAAGAGCCTCAGAGCAAACGCAGCGTACGTCTCATTCGAGTGAGTAACCGATCATTCCGATCATACCAAATAATACTTACTCACTATATATTTAGATGGAGGAGTTACTGATCAAACGTGGCACGCTCCCGGCACAGTCGCGTATCTTCGCTCTATGGGGCATTTAACAGATTACTTCTGATAAGCCCATTAATACACCCTTGCAGAAGTTAATGAGGTATATCCGCCTCTATAAAACAAATATGTTATTGGTCCGGATTAATGAACGAACAATTTTGTTTACAACAAATTCTTGTCAGTATTTCACCTTAATCTTAATGGTCAATAGAATAGAAATTTAAGAAATTCCATGTTTGAAAATCACTTAAAAATAAATTTCGCTTATAAAATTATATAGCTTGAATTTATATTATATGTAAATTTATATATTAAGCTATCGGAAGAAACAATCGGATGATTCTAATGAAAGCATCTGCAAGCGAATTCAGCCTGCTTCTCAGATTACTTCTCAAATAGTAAAGAAAACTGTCTCACGCGATTTTTTTATGTTTTTGTTCTATTACATGCAACTGTATTGAAACGGACGGAGCCATAATTAAAAATAAAAATGAAATTGTTATGTTGAAAAGTTAACAGAATATAACATATTAGGTCGTTCACTAAGTTATTTCGTTTTTTGTGTAAAACATTTTATGAAATTATGTATATAATCAGCAATCTTTCGAGTTGTTATTCGACCTTCCTGGATGGTGTCGAATATGCCAATCAAAAGAATGAATATTTAAGAGACAATTTGGTAACCTTTTAATTAAAAATTTCTCCATTGCCCGTTCTCACACGCACATGCTGAGCCCACACATACAGTCAAACCAGGTGGACATTGCACGTATTATTATGTAGCTACATAAATCAATGTTCTAATAAATCTTTTTATTAATTACTGGCAACGGCTTATCAGACTAAAATATCTCTTCTCTTTGGAAGGGAACATATGGTTTCTAAATATGTAGTTTAAATATATTTTTAATACATTAATTAACTACTATTATCTTTTGTGTAAATTGTCTTAAGTTATCCGCTGTTCCGTGGGTGCGCTGCGTACCAGTCAAGGTGGCATTCATATCCATTCTTTTATTTTGATTGGAAATCTTACCAAATTCTTCTGCCTGACGACAATGATTGACCCCGGAGAAGACGGCGTTGGTATAGGAAACGTATAATGCGACCCAAACACGTTCTATTGAGGTACTCAAGCTATGACAGGCATCATTTCAAAGCATTCGTCTTCATATTTTATATGGAAAATTCCAAATGAGTTTAGAGGTTGGTATACTTTATCAAAAACTTTTGCATTGCACTTTATGCCATATAATCTTAATGTCAAAGTTTGTGTAATAGCTGTCATCTGTGAAATAAAATACCATTTTTCCCACTTCTAATGGCAGTCTAAGAGCTTATCATTTTTCAAACGATCCTACAATTAGTTATAATTGACACATTACTCGCATCGACTACTGCCAGGCACAGTGGTGCTTCTCCCAAATGGTTCAGTGCTAATCATGGCTTTGATAGTAGAAATTATATTTTCCTTGATGGGTGTGTTGAGCAAAGTTTTTGCAATCATCGAATTCCATTTTGACACAGACAGGCAGAAGTTTATCAGATCTATATTCTGGGAACGTTACATATGGGTCTGGTACTTGGTTTTCATTATACCTGTTGGTTGCCTGGGATTCTGCATACTGTTCAACGATCTTAAAACCGAGACAGCTGATGATATTGGTCTTAAGTACTTGGAGAACCCAGAGTCTAATATCTGGCCCCTATACTGCTGCATCTTTGGAGTCAGTAGCTTAGCACTTCTGAGGAATCGACGGTGTTTGCTGAAAATGTTGAACTTGTTTGTTTTGCTGGATCAAATGCATAGCCAAATCTTCGGACAAAAAGTGTCAATCGGTCGATTTGATTTCGTATTTAAAATGTCGCATAATTTGATTCCGAGTTGGTGGTCCATGCCAGATAATCCCTGGCTGAACATACTCGTTGTGTGCTCCTGGTGCCGTTGTTTGATAAACATTTTGCTGACTGATTTGGCAATGATACTCAACACCAGCTACTTGAAAGCTCTAGCTTGCAGACTGGATGGATCCTTAGAATGCAGCGCAGCCAAGCGATCTCTGTACTTTCGATACTACAGGAAACTCATCGACCTCCGTCTAAATATGCAAGAAGCATGGTGGCCTGTTCACATCAATATTATTATTATTGAGATAATTTACGTCCTCCAGGGAGGACTTCAATTCCTTACTACCTACAATATAAAACTATTTGTGGAACTGTTAATGTTCTGCTTCTACGGCTCAACGGTTTTATATATGCGCACAATGAAACTGAATATAATTCGATTGGAAGATCTTATCTTGAATCGCCTCTACGAACAAGAGGTTTTGGTCTTGGTTAAGGAGCCTCAGAGTAAACGATGTCAACGTCTGATCAAGGTGAGTAGCCGATAATTTTTACCTTACCAGCTTGCTTACCTTCTTAACATACAATTCTTTCAGCTGGAGGAAATGATTATCAAGCGTAGCACACTTCAGAGATATACAGGTACCATCGGCGATTGTTTCTACCGAAGGTATATTTTGGTGCTAGACTTTCTCAAATATTTATTCATCAAAGGCGTTCTGCTAATAACCTTTGAGCTATCATTTTAGCAAGATTATTTTTTAGTCACATTTAAAAAAAAACCGCTGTGACTTCTATAATTTAAGGTTCGCAACTTTTTCTGCTTAGTTCTATCTACGGCACACACCGGGGCCTGTGCTATGGTAAATTGTAGACTTCCATTTCGGGTTTTCCGCTAAAAGCTTTTATGGAAGAAAGGGCGGGACTAGCCGCGTTGCTTGTTCGAGACCCAGACTGACTTCCTGCCTTGCACCCACTGAATAGACTTGTTGGCGTTTTTAATTAAAGGTGTAAATATTGATATTTACTCTGGCAGAACATGCAACGCCCAACGCACTGCGCCTGTGGCTCGTGCAGCTGAAATGCATTTTGCAAAATCAAATGAACTAAATGGAAATATGAGCTGAGAATTAATATGGCTACATGGGCAGCTTGTTTTTTGTTTGTCTGGGACTTAAAAACAAATACTTGCATATTCTGACATATATGTAAAAAGTATATTTATATTTCTTTATATTATATTCCTTGAGACCTTAATACCAAGAGTTTCTTCTCGCTGGTTACCGAAAGTTACATTTAAAGTTTGGAATCCTTACAAAACTTGCAATTTGCAAATGCTATTTTAGTAGTTCTTCGAAGTCTTAGTGCGTAGTGCTCTTTAATGATGTTTTATGGTTTTTATTCAACTTATAACTTTGTCACTTATACCTTTGTAACAAATAAATAATTGTATTACACAGAAAAAATTATTCGCAGACTTCTAGAGTAGCTCTAGGCCTTTTATCGGAAGCGCACTCTAAGCCGCATCAATAACGCTCACTTGACGCTTCGGATTGAATAACCATCATAGTGATCAATCGAAAACATGTCTGGTGCTCTCCCCTCGTTTCGCTCCGCCTTTCGGGCACTTTGCTCCTGGTGAGGCAGCAAATTGAGTTAACTCTGGCCTAAAATCAAACGGACCCCGACAATGGGAGCACCTGTGAGAAGGGAGTCTGGCTCATGGAGTCCCCGGAACCTGGGACCTGCTCCTGATCTCTTACGAGTTTTGTGCAAAAAGTTAATTTTAATTAAGGACGCTATCGACACCCGACAGGCATCCTAATGCGTTTACAGGCTCGGTGGTTGTAGAGGGAATGGAGGGGGCACTCGAAAGTGCAACGCAGTGCAACTGATGCACTTTGTGTCATCTGCAAGGGGGAGTGAAAAGAGGGGAGGGATGGAGTTGACAAGAGAGGATAGGATATGTTATGTTATGTTGTCTGCTTTTGGCAAATCAACGAGCCGTGCGAGGACGAGAGCTCTGCATTGTGGTTGTGTCATATGCAGAGCGAGCAGAGGCGTAGCCGAGGGGACGTGTTGTGAATTGTGAATAAAGGTACGTGGCACTCGCTCACTTTTAGCTGTCCCCCTCTACTACTGCAGAACCATTCCCGGCTTGGCGGACGCCTCTGCTGGTATTATTCATGTGTAAATACAACTCTACAGCACACTGCTGCATACACATTAGTTTGAATAGCCGGGGCGGTGCAACAATTTGTTGCATGTGCCGCCGGTGGTCACCGCCGGACTGCGCTGGGCTGCGCTTTTATGCGGCGGCTACTCAAAAATTTAAATTAGCGCAGACCGCCGAGAATTGCATTAGCGCGCAGTTTTTAATTCACTTCGTGAATATTTCAGCCGTGCCTCGGATTTTTCACAACATTTTAACACGTTGGCCACACGGCCATGCGATGATTATCCCGCGGCTTATCAGCCCCGGTCAGGTCACGCGCTGGAAGTGGTACGGGAAAGGATGCCATCTGGACGTGTTATTGAAAAGCAATTAAAAAAGCCAAGCGCAAGTGCCTCGCACTTTATTGAATTATAATGAAGCGCTAGAAGCCCAGCCGAACTGGTTCGCTGAATCTGAGCTCATAAATATAAATAGCAGTATGCATGCACCACGGATCGGATTCGAAGTCTGAGGGGTCGGCAGGTTGCTGGACTTAGCCTTCAAGTAATGGAAGTTGCAGTCAGAGGCACGCGACTATTTGATACCAGGCACAAAAAATATGGTAATAGAACAAAAGACTGGAATTGAAATCGCCGCACAAAGCACACAGTAACTACCTGCTGGGTTACAGGTATTCGAAGCACCGAGAATTGGTGCAGTTGTCAGTCAATGGGGAATATATTTCGAATGCACTCCGGCATATTCAGGAATCCAGCAAGTCAGCAAGTCAGCGAGATCTGCCGTCATCTGTCGGATAATCGGCTTACGGGCTGAAAAGCTACTCTGGCCAGAACCAATCTGATTCCCTGCCGCTAATTGTGACTATCGGATTACCGACGCCACGAGCTATTTGCTCAGTGCAAAAATGAAATTTTATAATTGGCTTTCGATATGAAAAACATGGAAATAAAATAAATGCGAGCTCTCGGCGCATACGAAAATAATTAGCATAAAATTAAACGGCAAACAACGCGCGGAAGAAAATATTAAATTTCAGGCAATTAAAAAATGCGAGCGCTGTAAAGTGCACAACGTTTTAATCCCGCAGCCAGACAACAGAAAGGGTTCGCAGGAACGGATAGAGCCATGGAACTGGGGAACTGTGGACGCAGGGATCGAAGAAAGGCCCTATCAAATTACCTGGGGCGTGTTTTTACGAGCTCACAGCAAACAAAATATAAATTGCAGATTTTTACAAGACGAATCAAAACCATTTCGATGGGCTCAGCAAACAGTCGTAAGACTCGTAAAAAGTGTTCTCGGAACCGCACCCACCCCCAAATGTACCCCATAGACGTAATAGAGGCTCAACTTTTCGTAAACTGTGAACAGAACGATAAAAATGCTGCCCTCGACACCTGCGACCACAATTAAGTCGCGTTAAGCGTTGCCAGACCGCTGAGGCGGCAAAAGTTTGCGCAGTTTAATCAAGTTAAGCCCGCGCGACCAAAACTTTTGCTTTGGCCATTTTTTTACTTTGCATCGTGTATATATATTTTGCTATGTATTCACCAATCGAAAGTGTTTAAAAGGTATATTAACTGTGTGCAGTAGTTAGAAGGAGGCGTGACAGACCACACAATGTATACATATTCTTGGATTGGTCATGACACAAAACTTGGCAAGAAGATTCCTGTACTCGTGACAGATAATATGCACATACACTGCAAATTTCATCGAGCGGACAATAAAATTAATGGGACTTTCCGACGCAACAAAATCTGTGAAGGAAAAACTGGGTGAATGCTATTCGACTGTCGACTTTGCTTGACTGTTTTATGCGCCCAACGGTTGGATGTGCTGCAAGTTGATAATTTAATTGAAGTTGTTCAACATTTTTTCCAGAAGAGTCAAAATATGCTGAAACCCTCGAGGAGTCTTATTAAAATTTGGTAAAATATAATTAAATCCACGACAAGTTTAATTGCCCGACTGACAGAGACAGGGGTCGATTCTCGGGACTGAAAGCCGACATATAATTGCATTAAATTGGTGTCCAGCTAGGAATGACAGGCAAAAGCGACCTTTGCGAGAAGCAGCTACAATTCGAAATGTCCAAATTGAACGCAGAAAGCCTTGCCTTCTCTCATTCCATCCATTCGCTATTCGCAACTTGAATCTTAAGAGGGGGCAATGAGCACTTTTAGCTCAGCTATACATTCCACGGATTCCACCATTTCCATGTCGACTCACATTGAATTTGCCTCGCTTCGCCTTCGTTGACTTCCAATTTGCCAATAAATCCGTAATTTTCCGTAATATTAGACTCAATCAGGAGTCCAAGGCGAAGGCGAATAATGAAAGCAGACGGGCACGCAAAATAAAAGAATATTGGCATAGCCAAGGCAGAGGATACATATGTCAGGCACTCCAGGGTTGAAGCCCAGGAAGCCACGGAAGGTATGGCAAATATTTGGGGAATGCAATGGAATCGGGGATCCGAGGATTCGGGGAAGTATTTATGAAGCGACAAAACGAAATCGTCAAATTGATGCAAAGTGAACAAATAAAGCAACAAATTTGCATGCGCCACATTACAGTCTTGTACCATGTGCCGGGTGACCAGGGAAGAAAGTATTGCCAACTCCTGTAGCTCTCAATAGGGATGCGTTTCCACGGGGGCGGCTGAAGATAAAAAAGCTGCGTTTGCCAATTTATGCTCTTCGCTTACCCATGTATGGATATATAAACTAATAGAACTCTTAAACAAGAAAATACCGAAGATGTCATACCCTACAAGATGTTTGTATAGAACCTCATCTTACTTTTCTACGGTAACAAAATTGTATCAAACAATTAATAAATTATCAAATTTTATTTTATTTAATTCGACATAATTTCTATAATAATATAGTCTTAAAATTTGGAGACTTATTTCTATGGCAATAGATTAGATCGACTTCAATATATAAGGTCGTATAGAATATACTGTCTTCGGTAATGCCTTACTAGGGCGAACCAAAATTTGTTGATTGCAAATGACAATTCCGCAGCTTGTGCAGGACGTTCAAAAATAATATCAGACCTTTCCTATTTGGGTAATATGCAAATTCATTTTTTTCGCTCTCCTTTCCGCGCGTCGATGCTAATTCTGAGAAGAATACTTCACTTGTTCGCAGTTCTTCAGCGATTCGAAATTCATTCCTCTGCTTATTTATGGCAACTAATTTGTTGTTGGGGGCGTGGCCGCTGGCACACAAATCAATTCCACTACATTGAAGCAGGAATCAATTGAAATATATAAAAAAGCGGCAGGCAGTCGGGCAGTCTGGCAGTCTGGCAGTCTGGCAGTCTGTTCAGCTTCAACTACATGCCGGGCAATTAGGTGGAGAGTCGAGCAGCATAGCAAAGTTTATCTGGTTCCTTTCAGGAAGCTGCGTGCGGAGGGGTTGGGTTGCTGGCACTAGACATGTCCTTGTTGGATCGTCTCGCTTCGAGTGGACTCCGTTCTAGGGCTTGGCTGCTGCAACTCAATTAAAATGAGCTCAGGTGTAAATTTTATTGAAAGTGCTTAATTGCCGACAGACCGGGCGCATCTGCTCCAGCCATCGAGCCATCCGGCCAACCAGGCGCACTCATCATTATGTGCCATTATCCTGCCAGCGATTTTTACTTGTAATTATTTGTTTTTGTGTGTCTGCGCATGAAGTGAGTGGGAGAAGAGGCGGGGAGGTGAGTCGAGTCGAGTGTCTCGTTGCGCAATGTCCTTTGTGTCCTGTGGCACATACAGTGCACAGCCCTGTTTGGCAGCCTGGCATGTGTTTAGCACAAGGATTTATATTTGTTTAAGCTGCTCCTGACACCGTCGTGATGACGCTCGAAGCCCGAACTCACAAGCACTCACAGCTCCATGCACACATACCAAGTGATGGGCGCGAGGGCAGTTTCAGCAGAAAGGGAGTTCACAACAGAGATTACCCAAACAGATTACCCAAACATTTAAACCTCTGCTTTGACTTACAGAAAGTTATGCTGCACCCCTCGTACTAGTGAGTATCCCGCGGCGCTAGGTTCATATTGAAAATTACGCAATTAACTTAATTGGCAAACTATTACTGTATACTAGCTGCGAAAACTGATTCACACTGTTTTTGTCTGGCCCTGCGGAGCGAAGTTAAAGAGCTACCCAGCATGGACTGTCTTTAATTCCGGCAATTAATAATCAAACATTATCTAACTAAGTCACGTGACCGCAAAGGGCAAAACAGATTCCCGTGATGAATTTATGACTGACATTGATGGCATTACCATGGCTTGGTCAGCTCCCTGCAGCAGCAGCAGCAGGCGGAAGGTGGGTGAATCCTTTCTCTCCCATTCCTTGCCCATGGGGGTGTGGCTGTTGCGCTTTTCACGCCCGCACCCAGACCGAGGAATATGTAAGTTGGAAAGAACGCAACGGGTTACAGTGGTTACGGGTTACCCTTTCGCGCGCGATCTGTATTTAAGGGGATTACGAGCGTGACGTGTGTCTGTGTCTGTTGTTGATGAGACCTACGGAACTTTACGATTCAGGCTGAGTTTTTATAATTCATGCCAGTCAGTCGGCAATTCGATGCGCCTGCATGTCGCAAACTGCTTAAAGCCTTCTGACAGCATCGCTTCGAACTATCAACCTTGCGATGGGCTGAAGGAACTTCAACTGATTACTTCTGATCATATCTGGGGCTTTGAAACACTTTCGATATATTTACTCACATAATGCCAATCGGAGTTGTGGCTAGTGAGATTTGAAAGTTCTTCTGACATTTGATCCACAGTTTCGAGTACAATATGAGTAATTGCTGTGCCACGCTTTCCCCGGATATTCCCCTTTCGGTACTCTCCCCCCGAGGAGGCGTAGCACATTTGCAATGGAAATCTTAACAGAAATCAACATCGAAGTGACTGATAGACACCCACCTCTTCGACAAAGGCAAAGGCAGACAATTAATAACAAATTAACATGATGGTCACACGCCGGTAGTGAGGGACCTCCAGAGCTCTCCAAGAATCCCACACAATACACAAAGCCCAATTGAAAAGAGGTCGCCAGCCGCAGAAAAATATACGGAAACAGTCTCGTATATCCATGTTTGTACAAAAATTAGGCGGAAAACGCTCCGCATTGTGGCAAGTTCGGATCAAATATTTACTCAGTGGCATTGCGAGGCAGTAGCTCCTTAGTGCTGCATTCTGGCCCCTACTCCTGTCGCTTTCGGCCCACAGGAATATTTCTGGTAAGTTTTAAACAAAAGCGTGTCCACCTCCTTGCCGAGAGAACCTGAGTCGGGCACGTGCTTAAAGCACGTGTCCCTTTTAATGACCAACGAATTGTGCAGCGCACTGGGAGCGAAGTGGAAGCGGACAGGGACTAGGACAGGGAGCTGGGAGCTGGGAGAGAGAAAGAAATCAAAAAGTAACGCGGCTTTTGTCGTACAATGAAATCCAATTCAATGAAATTGTTGCCACGCTCAAGTTCCATTAGACAAAACCAATCACAACAAACAACATGAAAGGTGGTTCGACGGGTCGGCTGGGTCGGCTCAGGGAGAGAGCAGGGAACGAGACGACGCACCACTCAATTGTTGGTCAGTTGGAAATATTTCGACAATTTGCATGGGCGCCCAGCACAAAGGAATATGTCAGCCGTCAATTGAACTCTTTTCTTTCTTTTATTTCCACCTCCTTTCGCTTGGGCCCATTTTAATTGAGGACTCTGGCGGCGTGTGGCCAGCAACAGCAACAACAAACCACCAACAACAAACAACTGACAGCGACAACAGCAAATAGGGGGGAGAGAGAGATAGAGTGTGAGAGAGAGAGAAAAGAACAGAGAAACCTCTCCGGAAAGGTATTAAATTTCATGCATCTGACCATTGAATTGAATTGAATCGCACGCTCTCCATGGCGCAGCGTGCTCAGTCAGCCAGTCAGGCAATCAGTCAATCCCTCAGCTGAATCGTAATTAATATCATATTTATGACTGTGCAATCGGCCAGTGTAACATGAGGAAATAGCATCCTTGGGCTTGGGTTAACTAACGAGCTACGAGTCTGTCCCGGCATAGTCTCGCTCGTCAGCTCCCATCTCTATCTCTATCAGAGACGCAGTACTCCTGCAATCGACCGGCAGGCGACTCCATTCTCACTTCTGGTGGGCCCATAAACAATTCATTTATTATCCAGCCGGCTGTGGCCTAAGACACACAAGTGCAGCGAAGAAGCAAGAAGGCGTGGGGCGAGGTACAAGGGAGTCGGGCTGTGATCTAATACTTCATGCTTGATTTAGTGGCAGCGGCTGCGAATCATCGCCCAGCTGAAAACAAAAAGGATAAGCCATATATGAATATGAATAAGTGCGCACACTTCCAGTGGAACACCCAGAAGTGCCAATGTGTGTGTGTCGACAACGTGTAGGCATGTGCGATAAATTATCATATGAGTTTTTTCTCCTGGCTTTCTGCCTTCAACCCGGGGGAAGCTGGCAATTGCTCATAATTGGTAGTCAAATATGGACGCCCTCTGTCGATTTGTCAGTGGTAAAGCCACCTCTCATGCATGTGAGTGTAGGGACAGGGGCAGTGGTAGAGCGGGGAGTTGCAGTCTTAGCTCGATTTGATATATTGGATGGATTTGGCGTAGACAATTTTATGAGCGCACACAGAATTTATTTGATGTCTGGCATCAGGTTATTTCGTCCTTTGCTCTTTGCTCCTCTGCTCTCAGCTCTCTGCTGTTTGTCAATAAATTTCAATCATTCATCGCCGAAATCCTCTCGAATTTATGTGGCATATTAAAAAACGTTTTATAAAGGAATGGAAACTTCGAAATTGGCGCGCTTTATATTAAAAACTGAACGAGCCGAGATAAATGAGGGAAAATACTTTTTACAATACTCAATAAAAAGGGAAAACGGGAAGAAGTACGCGAAACGAAACTAAAATATTTTGCAATCGTAAAGCAAAAACGTAAAGGCAAAACGTTTTCCTCTTTGCCAATATTCCCAATTTGCCCAATCGTAAATGTTCGAACCACCCTCGCCTCGACTAGAGAAAAATTAAAAACCAAATTGCAAATAAAATGTCGATAAAAAGTAATTTTAATGTTGCCTTTTTATTTTGAATGGCCCGAAATAAGCCGAAATATATACGACTAGCGGATACTCTTTGCGGGAATAAATTTATAAACATATATATATATAATAAGAGATTAATGCTCTATATAATTGTATTGAAAAAATATGAATTAATTAATTAAATACCTTGAGATCCGCAGAGGAATTGATGAAATGCCACAGGCATGACTCATTTGACACAACTGGCATGTGGCCTGAGGAAGGCGAGTTTATCTCTTACACTCGGATTGGAAACGGTTCGTAAACATATAAAGTGTTTCTGTTATATAATTTAAATTAAATGCGGATCTGACAGTAAAAAGCGTTCTGCACGATGACTGGCAACAATTCAAAAAGTGCCTCTGACTCTTGCGCAGCCATAAAACATTTAATATGAGATTTTTGAGCGCCAAAGCCCAAATCGGCAGTTAGGTGACAAGAGCAAGAAGAAGCTTTGAAATGCGCAAACAAACAACCCTCGAAAATGCATTTAATCATTTAAGTAACAAGTCGAAGGCATTTTAAAGTATTTGCCAACAAGACCATTGGATCTCTGGGATCCCAAGACCACTTGAAAGGTCCCTTTCGAAGGCGAGCGCAAGAAGTGGCACTTTTGTCGCCTTTTATGCTTATTTGACCATTCAAATACCACACCCTGTTCACCCATTTCCCCAGACTGCCCTCTATTCATTGAAATTTGGTTAGCTTTTGTATTGGCCGGCAAGCCCTCGACCCCCGAGCGCCAGCTCTTCGCCTTCACCCACATCCAACTCCAAATCCAGCTCAAGTCTTACACAGACTAATCGCGCTCTTTCCCGCAAGTCCTTGTCCCTTTCGTCTTTTTTACGGCCACGAATTCCCAGGGCTGGCCACATAAATTTTACTCACATGTTATCAGACACAACTTTCCCACAGAGTTGGCGAGTTACAAGGAAGTTATTGTTGGCCAGTCTGATCCTTGGGCCCGGCGGGCCTTTGTATAATTTCCATTTAATGGCCAACACCTCGACCGAGACGAATAAGCAAATACCCAAGCAGAATCGCAAGAACTGACGAAGATGGATACGCCAGCTTTGGATTTGCATACGGAGTCTTGGCACTTGGAAGCAAGAAGACCCGCAGGATAGTTTGACTTGCTGACAGGATGAGTGGTCCGAATCCTTGACCTAACGAACCGGAAATTATACGCCTTTGCTTTTGATGTTTTGTCCGGCAAATGTTTATTTAGTTCCAGGACATTCCGGTATAACATGTAAATGGCGAGACTCGAAAGACTAGCAATAAGGTATTGTTGAGTTTATCTCCCAAATTCGATTATAATGAAACCCCAAAGACAATGGAAGACGCCTTCGACTTTTCGTGTGTACGAGTAGCAAAACAAAAGCGCAGACAAGACCTGAGGGATTAAGGACATGATTGAACTGCCGTCGAGACAACTTGTTGTCAGTATTAATTGCGTCCGAGAGAGAGAGAGAGGGAGAGAGAGCTGAGAAAAGGCAACGATTTGCATAATTTACAGCTGTAGGATAACACCCAAACACCCAAAACACATCGTACAAGCCATAAATTCATGTCGGTCCTTCGGCTTAAGTCTTCATGTTGGCAGCAGCGAAATAAGGTAAACTCAGAACAAAATCACACGAATGGACAGAGAAAAACGCGATTACTGACCAAATGTGGCCAGTGAAAGTGTAAAAAACCAAAAGAAAAATAAAATAACTGTACTCTAGCCCCAGTGATAGACAGATCGGACAGAGGGCTTAAAAAATTATTACTCATCCCCGAGCAGCACCATCAGCTTCCCGTTTCCCATTTCCCATTTCCCATTTGCCATTTCGCATTTTCCACTTCTGGAACCGCATGAATTATGTGGCAAATGCTTCCTTATTAATTAGACTCATTTACCACTCGGATCGACCTCTTGTTGTCATGAAGACACCTTAATTAAATGTTTGTCTGCTCCTGCTCTCACACTTCGATATCTCTGTTCTTCTATCCGACCGCAAAGTCAAGCTTTTCGGCCAATTCTAAGGGGTTGTTGGTGCTGACGCTCTTGTTTGGCACAAAATTTGCATATGAGCCTGGCCTGAATCCTCCAGAGATTTGTCATTTTAATTTCCATAAATCAATTTGTTAATTAGCGGACTCATTTTTGGTCGCCTGGACCCAAAACTCTTGCGATTAGCGGTATATACACGAATGTGTACAGCTTGAAGGGCAGGAGTTTATCCAAGGTTTCTTGATTGAACATTTGTTATGACTTGTTTGAGCACACATAACTTCTAGAATGCATTATTCCATTCTGCATTATAATTGTAATCGAAAATGAAGTAGTTAAGCACTAAAGAGTCAGGAGCTTTTAATGGCTTTCTTGTTCTAACACGTACTACATTTCGAATCATAGCAAGATATAAATTCGCACCTCCTTGAGTCTTTCACATGCATTTTCACAAGCGGAGTACACACAAGAAAACACTTTGAAAATATATGTAAATGTGAAAGCTAAAGGCTCAAAGAAAGTTGCCAGGATAAAAGAGTAAGCTTAATTCAATCAGAGATAAGTCTGACTTGAAAGTTTCACAGCCAAACTGAAAAAAGCACACAGCAAATAAAATATATTCAACAGGGCAAACACTCAAAGCTTTAATCCTATTTTCCTGCTATCGAAGATGCGCTGCTTCAATTTATTTCGATAACTATTATAAAAGGGACATCAACGTAAATAACTGAAAATATACATTTTATTTACAACGCCATGGAGGGCTTTAAAGTGCTTTCGGCTGACAGCTTAAAGCTTCCTCCCTGCCACTTGAGCCACTTTTATGAGCGCAGCCGGGCGAAACCAAACCCGGACGAACCGAACCGGAGGCCAAACCCAGCTCAAGTCGAACCCAAGCCAACTGCAAGCTGCAGCCATTTAATGCCACTTGGGCGCGCAGCCATCAAGCATATTACGAGGACGAAGCTCTGCTACTGCCAGCCAGGAGACTCCTGTCTGTCTCTTGTTGAGAAATATCAACAATTTACACAACAAATGCAACCGAACCACATGTGAAGTGTGTGCTCTTGCCTTTGCCTTTGCCTTTGCTCTTGCTCTTGCCCTTGCCATTGACTTGGAATTGACAAGGGGATGAGTAGGGGGTGGGGGGAGGTGGGTAACCGGCAAAGTGCGGCAACAATTGTTGCCAGCTGTAAATAAACATGGCTTTCGCCAATGCCACGCCCACCTATACACATGTACGGTTGCTACCTTCTCCTGATATTGCACATCACAACAGCGAAATGATAATAAGGTATATAATTTAATATCAATCTGACAGCCAGAAGGCAACAAAGTGCGCCAAGCGTCGACTACGACGACGACGCCGACGGAGATGGCGCTTCTTTTTATGCTACACTTTTTCGCATGATGCCCTTACGGACAGGCTTTTTGGCTTGGTTGGTGTGTACGTAACAATTGCTTGGCGCCAAGTGCAAAGTCTTTCTGAAGTTATCCAGCTTGGCAGCAACCATTTTCTCATTGAGCAATCCTTAGATGTAGTATATATTTTTTTATCTTCTACCATTCATCTAATGGAAATGGGTTAAAATGGTATATTAACTTTGTGTATGTGTATATAATAGATGAATTATTAGTCAATCTAATTTGCCTGTCGGTCTGAGCATCTGTGTCTATTTGTAAGTACGTGTGTCCGTATGTCCCATTAGCCGTCCGTAGTCAGTCCATTTGCCACCCTGTCCATCCTCTGTATGCCACGTACATCTCAGCTATTAAACGAGCTAGAGACACAAAATTCGGCATTAAGATTCCTGGATGTATTATCTATACCCAGTATACATCAAACAGATCATAAAAGTTATTTGCCTGATTGATTATGTCCAATTATATATTTCCTTACTTGTTTAAAATTTAATTGCAGCGTATTTGGCATTCGCTCTTGTCTTATACGCCCCACACTCGCAGCAATCGCCCCAGTCTCTGCACTCTTCCCCTGCAACTTGCAGTTGCCTGGCGCACTTCACTTTTATGCATTGTCTGTATGCGCTGTCGTTCAGGCGAGGGACTCAAATGGTATTCTTTCAGTTGTTCTTGTTGTTCTCCTGTTTTTCTTTTTGTTAACTAAATAAATGCAGTTTGTTTGCCTGCACTTGTTGTTTGTGTTGAGCCAAGCAGAACATTTCCATTTGAATGTTCTTTTAAGCGCAAACAATTTCTTCTTTGTTTTGCTTTCGTACATTTCTGCATTCCTTTTCGCCAGCTATTTGTCCTTTCCCACTCTCCTCCTAGTGGAGATTCACCCTAGTCAGGTAGGTTGGCGGTAGGTGACCTGGCACCGGTCTTCGGTGCACAGAGCAGAGTGGAGGGCTCTGCAAAATTAGATCATGGGTTTTGATTTTGATTTTGAGGTTGGCGCTAGCTCATCATATGATGCCATTATCCGGGAAGGGACCTGCCCAGCTGACTGCCCTTTGTTATCCCTGTGGAGAAGCAGCACTTCTCCCTGGAGTCATTTTCTTTTGTTGTACCTTTGCCCATTTCGCCTTTCGCATTTTATTTTACATTTTTTATGCGGCAACTATAAAAAGTTTTTACATTTTTACAGCAAAAGAAGTTTTCGCTGAGTGCATTATGTGCGGTCTTACGGCGCGAAGTTGATTATGTTGATTTGTGAAATTGATTCGAGTGGAGGGAGTATGTGATGCAGTGTGCATCGAGAAGATTCCATCCTGAAAAACGATGACCTTTCTTCTAGCCATAAAAGTTCCTGGCGTATGTCGTGAAAATGCTGGCTGATTGGTAAGCTTTTGTTAAAATATATTGAAATTTAAAATCAACGGAGCAGAAAACTGCGGTATTATATTACTGAAAGTGTATTTCGAAACTGAAAATCATGATGAATTGCTTAGAACTCAATATTCGAAAGAAATTTGATATATCAAGGCCAAATATACTGCTGGAATTAAACCTTTTCCGATGATCAGTTCACATGAGTTATGTGAGAAGTATTCAATGTCTTCCCATACTGAGCATCAATAGGTTCGACAGTACTGCAAGCTACTGTGAATGAAAAACGAATTAAACAGCGTCTATGATCCTATTTTCTTATATCTGTATCCTCGCAAGGCGTGGCTGTAAACAATCGATCAATAATAAGTGAAGAAAGCTAGAGTCGAGTGCACTCGAGAGTAAGACACAATTTACCCTTGGCTGTTAAAAAATAATTCCTAAATGAATTACTTTTATTCGGCGAACTAATAACAACGCATTGACGCTAATGGCACACGTGCGTGCGCAGTCGGCGTTGACGTCGGGCCTCTGCTGCTGTAAAGGAAAATTCTCGCGCCTATATCTTCTGTGTTCATTGTCCGATCGGGTTGTAATTTAAAGGGTAGATCAGTACTGTGGTAAGCTACCATAATATCAAAAAAGTTAGGTTAATTTTCCACTTTTCCGATTATTATTCCGATTTATGGGGCCGGTGGGCTTGGTATCCAAAAGTTTAAAATCCAATTTTGGCAAAATGTTGCAAGGGACCTTTCTACCAAGTTTGATGCTTTTATCTAATTTCATTATTGAATTATTTGCAAAAAATCGTGGAACATCAAGTTTGAAATAAAGTTCTTATGTGTATTTAATTCATGCACACACTGGTCTGCCACGCCTCCTTCTGCCTGTTACATACATTTTCACAAAGTTAATATACCATTTTTTAAAAATGGTATTTTTTAAGAAGACTTGTGGATATATTTCACAGATTGCAGACTTTTGTTTACCTCGCCCAACATTTTAATAACTGAGTTAGCTATATTACCTGATTCGTGTTTGTTTATCCGACTATATGTACATATGTCATAGCAGGAACTTTTCTTGTTCAGAAGATCGTTTTCCTAATGAGGGTTCGCTAGATTGTTTCTAATCAAATAAGAATGTTCAAAGCTTTTAGGTATGAGTCTAACAAGCCTGACACAAGAATTACGAAGCGACTCGCTTAATGTTTAAGGGAGTTCTTTGCTTTTAACTAGTTTTAAAAGTTTTAACTAGTCTTAATGTATTTTGGCGCACTTTTTTCAGTTTCGTAAATCTGCATATAATTTTACAAATTAGTTTCCAAGAAATAAGATACTTGAGAACAAAGTATCTCATCTACAGTGAAGCACACTCGGAGGTTGTATACCCTTGGAACACTAAATTCATTGAAAATAGTTTATTTTATATTTCTTAACAAATTCATAACAATAGCTTGTCCAATTTCTATGAAGGACCTAAACAAGAATGTGGTAGTTGTAGTGGGCTTTACGTTCCAAAAGATTAAAATTAAATTAAAATAAATGAAAATATGCCCAGAAAAATGCAGAGTTGTAAAAAGACTCAAGCATAGACTCATACTGACATATTCAGTCAAGGAGTAAACAAAGAAGCCAAAGTCAAGGAATTTGGTCAAGGACGTGTTTGCTGCTCAAACGAAGAGCGCTGAACAGGGGCAATTCGGAACAGACAGAGTTCTGCTCGAAAATTTAAATTCGAATTTGGTGCGCAGAGATTTCCCCTGCGAGTAGCACAAAACTGGGGAAAATAACGTAAGACTTTTACGTTCAACGTAAACGTAACATGCTACAAGTGTGCCCTCCTTTCCCCTGTCTCTCCCGCTCCGTCTCTTTTCTCTCCACGTGAACTATGAACAGCACGTGATGCAGAAAGTATACGGCATTGTATAGCTCGAAGCAAGAGGGGGCGAGACAGAGAGTCAGAGAGAAGGCGGAAATGCGAGAGAGCGAGAGAGAGTCCTTACGGAAATTCACGCTCTCTCTCGCCGGCGAGGTCTCGGGGAGGGTGCCGAGCATTGAGTTAGGGCTGTCTCTGGCATTTCCCGGGTATAAATACGCCCGCTAAGAGCCCGTGCGAGTCAGTCGAACGACAGCTCGCAACGAAGTCGCAACGCAAGAGCAGAGCGGGCAAAGGACAAAGGTGAAATAGAAACGGAGAGAGAATCGACGTAATTCTTAGCGATGGCTATTCCCTTCTACGAAGACGAACCTGCCTCTGCTGCGGCAACTCACAGTCAGATTACCGACGGCGACCAGGTGGATGGCCCGGGCAGCTTTGCGGGCTACGACCAGGTGGACTATGAGGCTCCGTCGATATCTGCAGCTACAACAAGCACAACGACCGGTAATCAGGCGAGTTCCTCTCCGAGCACAGAGGAGCAGCTGCTGGCCTGGAAAATGCTCGCTCTGGCCATGTGCAAGGTGCTCCGGCAGTTCTACCTGCAGCAGAAGAAGCAACCTCCGTCGGGTAAACCCTGCAAGCTGAAGGCCACCGTGCAGATTCAGCCGCAAGCGCAGTAATGCAACAACAACAGCAACAAGAACGACAACGAGAACGACTGCCACTGCAGCAACAAATGCAAAGTGAAGGCTCCTAAGCGCAACTTGTGATTACTTTTCGCTGGCAGTTGCTGAGAACTCCCGAGCAGGACTGTAGGGAGAGAGAGAGAGAGAGAGAGATCTAGCGAACATGTTGTGTGCGTTTTCCGAAGACCCATTATTTCACATCTGGAAGTGGAAAATTGACGACAACTGATTTCGTGACTTGCCGACGCTGAAGATGTTTTATGTTGAAGGCTGATAAGAGACACAAAAAGATAAAATATTTTGGATAAGCGCAAATGTGATAAATAATTTTGCTAAAAAATCATATTTTCTAAGTGCATTTTGGTAAAGTTATTTAATCATCCCAATCAAGATATTACTGTTTAGTTGATTAGTAAACCAGCGTTACTTATTTCCGTAATTTACTCGTAACTAACCTAAGTTCACTTCTCCGCAATGGTCGGCACAGTGCAAGCAGCTACTGGTTCTCACTCCGAGAGCAAACCTAAGCTAAGTCCATTTTTCTACTTACATGATAACTGATAAATACGAAAATTATATATTTAGATCGTACTTAAGAGTACAACAAATTTTCCTCTCTTGGTGTCTATTTACACACGACTCGACAAATCGCAGGTCGGGTCGATTTCATCTAGGTAGCTGGCTTCTTCTCAACTCTAGCGGAACATACGATAGTTATACAATTTGCAGATTCCAAAACTATATATTTTTGTAAACCTATTTTGCTGTTAAACGTAAGTTGATGTTCGTCGTGTACTCGTGTGTCAATTCTATATAATGTAGGTCCCTTATAATTATAAGGGTTATATTTTACTACATTGTTATTCCTAAGAGCCCCGATATGAACCAAATGCAGAACATTGTCGTGTCATGAGCATGAACATAGTACAAGAAAACAATAGAAGTCTTTTTACAGCAGCCGCAAGGCTGAGACTAATCTAAATTAATTAAATCATAAGCATAATATACTATGGTACAGAAATAAATGTGTAACATAACGAAAATAATTACTGCAAGTAATCGTTTTATTCTACCAACAGTTTCAATAATTATGTTCTAAGCATTTGCATCAACAGTAATAGACCGCAGCTAACAAGCGACTATGGACTGTTACCTCCTCGATTGGGTATTCAAATAGAAGCATAGTAGATGGCACAGATCAAAGCTAGAAAGCAGACAATGGTCACAAAGCCATGGGGGATAGGGTTTCCTAGTCTCATCCCCGTATTTCCAAGCTGGACCCACTCCACTCGCTCTGCCATCGACGCGAAAAAATGTCGCGTGGCAGATAAAAGGCCCTTGGGCTAAAATGGTACAAAAAAAAATAAGTCTTATTGTGCAGTGCAAATATGAGGACGAGTGGCTAAGCAGCTTTTTTAATTTTTTAAGGCTGAACAGATTTTAAAATCCATTGAATCAATCAATCAAATCAATGGAATCGGCGCTAGTCATGTCAATCATAGCTGGAAAAACAAATACGAGTCCCAGATGATTTTAAATAAGCAAAGCAGGCTGCAGGCTTCAGAAAACTTGACGGTTAAATACCCTGCACGCAATCCATTATCGAGAATGAGAAATTCAGGACTATTTTTGCGTGTTTGCGTTCACGAACTGGATGTACCCATGTTCGACCATCTTGCCATGATTACAGACAAAAAAATTTGATATTTTAACACAGATAAGCGATAATCCCCATCTGCATTCTGCACCAGATGAAGAAGTCTAGAAAAACGCACGCGCACAGAACAGAAGCGGAATAAAGAAATGCGCAGTAAAGGCGGTTAACTCTCAGACCAAATTGAATTCAATCAAATGTTCCCTCGAGATTTTGCACTTTTGTTTGCACTTCCACACATGATACCGGACCCGCGCGTATGTTGGCAACCCTTTTTACTCCTCGCCTACTGTGATACCAGTGAAAGTGGTGAAGGCAGGGAGCAGGCCTTAAGTGCATGTGCGCGGTGTGTGTAGTTGTTGTGTGTGTCCAACTGGGGTGAAGCGACCCATAAACAAACAGTTTAGATTTTTTAGAGGGGCTTACAAGACTTGTTTAAGGCAATTTTAGTGCCGAAACTCAAGTTGCTCCAGGGTACACATGGTAACTGAGAGGGAAAATCTTTGGTTTTTTAATATTTTCTGCACAGGCAGAAAAGACGAATTTTTTTTATGAGAAAACTGGTGCAAAAAGGGACAGAACAGGGGTATGTCGACGGTCTATATGATAGTTTTTCTCAGTGTACTCGAAGTTACTTCATATTTTTACTCAGCCTCCGCAAATATTTGAGTTATTACTGGATGGACGGAACGTGGCCTATGCATGGCATCAAAGCTTCGGAAGCCTTAGCGTAATTGAAAGTACACAAAACTAGAAGAAATAAATCAATTGCCAGGCCTTATCATATTTGCCGACGGTACGGGATGGATTAAAGCAGACATTCGGACTGAAACAACATTATTAAAAGTAAATTAGAGTACCTTCTACTCAAGGATTGCTCTGAAGTGGTTTCACGTTGCCAGCTACGTGCTCAAGTGCATTGCTCGAGGTCCTGCGGTCATCATTAGTGTGCTTTATTAAGTGGAAGAAACTTCTACTCCATCCACGCTGCAGCTGCCGGGACTCGAGTGAGAAAGCCTGAAAAATCCGGAGAACCAGCTCAAGGTCGAGCAGCAGTCGCAACTCTTACCTTGCATGTTGTCAGCAAGTCCCTGAAAGAGGGTCTGGGATCTGAGGCTAATCCCTCGTTTGCTGCATTTGTGTCAAGGCTAAGCATGCATATGCCATAGGACTGCAATGGAGGATGCCACTTTATGAGTGGATCTGTGTCAAGTCTCTGCACAAGTGATGTGTTCAGAGGAATTCACAGTCATTCTAACTGAGTTCCACTGTCATCGTATCCGGTATGCAAATGTAAACTATTTACCGAATCTGCTGTCCAGTTGCCACCCAGAGGCATAAAAGCGTGAGGTGACGTGAGGATGCTGCCATTGTTGCACAAGCTGCGTAGGGACCTCATAATAACAATTAATAGAATGCAACTGTTGCAGATCAAAGGGCGAAAACAATGGCGCGCGAGATAAAAGACGGCGACGGCAACGGCAATGGCGACGGCGACGGCGACAGCTAAAAGGCATCAACAAGAGTGCAGGCCATGTCAAAGGTAATGACTGAAGCCCAACAATTGAAAAGTTGGTGGGAAACGAGGAGGGAGAGGCAAGAAGAGGCCAGGCAGAAACAGGGCGGTAAAACAAAGAGCGAAGCGACTTCGTTAGCGCAAACAATTGTCAAAGCAAAAATGGAAAGAAAAGTACATGAAAAATTTCACAGAATAAAAATCCAAATAAAAGTCGAGTGCGATATTCGAGCAATATATTTCCCGGCAAACTTTTCACGCGCGTTTTGATGTGTCGGGTTCAAAGTGCAGGAATAACAAGCCAAAGGCGAGGAAATACTTAATGAGGAGCAGAGAAAAATAAAAATGGAACTGAGAGAGAGAGGAGGGGATACGAGTGTATGACAAAAAAGTAAGAAATCTAATTTCATAATCAAATGAAATGCTGGCCAAGACGAGGACAAGAAAGTCCCGAGAGAGGCGCCAAGTGCAAACGCAAATCTGATAGAAAGATACAGAAAAAGGAAGGAGAACTTGGCGATTTCACAAATTTACGAGTGAGTTTAGCAGACTAATCATTGAGGATCTGCGTGAACTGAGGCTGAGGCAGCCCCCGGGCCATAATAAACATAAAGCGACTGAATCAGGAGCTGGAAGGGAGGGACCCAAGGATGCGCAGAGCACACCGACTCCTTGATACGATGCTGCGTTGACAACGCCAGAGCGCTCTGCTGCTTCTTCTTCGTTTCTCATTTCTTTCAGCAGCAAATCTCTGGATCATAATTTTAATGTTTATCGTGTTTTATTGTCAAGCAAATTATTTTTGATACTGCGCTGCAGGCGCCCAGGGATGGGGTCTACTGAGGCCAAGGTGCCTCGGGCTCTGAGAAGCGACTCAGCTGCTGAGGGTAGTAAACCTGCAGCGGGGTGGGCAGAGGCAAGTTTGCTGGGCAGGCACACACACGTCTTGTAATTTGATTAGCATTGTGGCGGCAAAAAGAATCGCAATAAACATAAAGAAAACTCTGATAGTATCAGGGAAAGCCAAAACAATTTAATGCCTGAATAAAAAATAATTTTTCTCGGGCAAAGGTAGATATCCTGACTGACATCCTGCTGGGCACAGAAGCTTTATTAGATTCGGGCTAGCTCACATGTGCAATTCGTTGCCAGGTAACCAAATCCAGTTCGGCTTTCAGTTTTGCTGCTTCCTTAGTCGTCCCTGTCCTCCTGTTCCCTCCCTACGCCTGAGCTGGAGCTGCCTTTTAAGTGCACATATTTGATTATTTACTTAAGAACATTAAAGGAAACGCTCAGAAGAAGCCCAGCTGACATTTTGCATATGAATTAAAACGCAATAAATTAGCAAAACATTTTTCCTTTAGCAATCGAACTTCCTCTGGGAATACCTCAGCCCCTGACAGGATGCCACTCTTTGGTCTGCTAATGCCTTCGTCGTTGTCTGCAAATGTGGCTTAAATATTTATCATGTTTATTTCCTAGCACAGGCAGTGCTAACTTTGGCCAGAAGCTTGCAATACACAGAAGTGGCATGTGTGTTTAAATAGAGTAAACTGTACTATATGAATTCTTGGTATATATCCTTTCTTGATTGGCACTAATGAACGATTCGATAAGGCGATTTTATTGAGCCTGTCCGACGGCTTTGATTGGTCTGTATACAAGTTGGAATGTGTCATTAGAAGCTATAGTCCGATTATCGCATTTTCAAGATTTTTCAGGCAAACTATTAAGCGATATAAAATTTAAAACATTTATCAGACATTCCATTTCAATCTGGCCACTTCAACACAATATATCACGGCGAAGCTCAGCCTGACTTATTTTGATGACCTCATGTCGTGCACTGTTTTGAAGTGTATTTATATTTTAACTATCGAAAACTTTTAATCCTATATAATTATATATAATAGTATTTTTCCATTTTAAATATGAATTTAGTCACGAAGCAACCACAATTAGCTTAAGCCTCTTAAGTCGATCGGCTCATTAGTTTATCGGTTTTTGGCCTCATGAATTGGCTAATCGGTTCCAAATCGCACTTAATGCGCCTCACCTAATTATACGAGTATACAGCACAATTGGAAAATCCTCTGTAAATCTAATGAGCAGCAATCGGCTGACAGGCGCCACATCAATATCGCACGCATCATGCTGCACTGAACTCACCATTCGTCCATCCCTGGGACAGACAGACGAACAGGCGACGGCGACAGACAATCAGACAGACAGACAGGCGATGGCGACGTCGGTGGCAAACATTAATCAGCGAATTATCAATGCAAATAATTTGCAGCACGCCTCAATGCGATATCAATCAACGGTCGAGGGTCGAGGATTGCGGGCCACGAATTGTGGGCTGAGCAGTGCAGATGGTGGGGAGAGGAGCGCGGAGCGAGGGCTACGCACTTAACACACAATTAAGTGCAAATAATTGCAAGCCCTGCATATAAATGATTTGTTTAAGCCGACATGAGGTCCAGCGGCATTCCAAGAGGCGCAGGAATAAATCATTCCAAGAACACCGAAGCATCTTCATTGCCGACCAGGAAACTGTACAGTGGGACAGGCGTATTAAAATGGGTGCGAGTGTATTTGACCATGTCCGTTTGTTCTTATGTTTGTATGAAGATACATATAGTATGGCATGCATATTCCTATATAACATACGCAAATAAATTATATGTTAAGCTCTGAGGGCCACTCCCACCGCCTTCGCAATGATTTTTTAAATTTTAAACAAATTTACCATCTACAATATTCTGTGCATTTTTAAAAGGCTTCACGCCTATGTAGTCTAGCGCGCTCGTCCACCTAAATAATTTCGACTGGATGTCGGGGCTGATATGTCCCACTGTGCGTGCTTTATTTAGGGGGCGTGATAAGCGGATAATGAATTTGCAATTTGCAGCGGAAGCGAGCCAGAAACAACTGACCAGAGAATGTGTGTGCTAGGTGAGGTCCGGAGGGCGGACTTCGCGATAGTTACACGGGTTTCCATGGCCGACTTCACTCGAGGGGGGGGGGGGCGTGGGCTGGCGGTATTGGCGCGCTTAATTAGTATAATCCGCGTTGAAATTGCTCAAGTGTGCATTGTGACTGCGTGTGTGCTTAAGGTTTGGGTTGCTGCTGGGCTGGGACTGGAAGTGGGTTGTGGGTTGAGGTGTGTGTGAGGTGTGGTTAGGCGGGGCGAAGAGACGCGAGGAGCACAGCTTGTTTTGATAACATGGCGAGCTGCATAAATTGAATGACTGCAATTAAGCGAATCGCTGAAGTTTTGGCGCAAGGCGGCACTTAGGTCTTATCAGGCAGCTGCAGAGCTTTCCCCAAGCTCCTGTTCCAGTTCCTTGCCCTGTCCACCCCCTGGCCGCAATAATTGAATGCAATTAAAGCAACTTAATGCGCGTTTCATGAGCCAGACATTTGCATATGCAGCCAGGATGCGTTGAAGGACGTGCCATGTAACAGCGATTATTTATGCAAATTGCCATCGAAGTAAAATGCAAAATAAAAAGCAGAATGCAGATTTAAAGGGAAGAGCAAGGGGGAGCGGGCAAAGAGGAGCAGAAAACAGAAAAACAATTTGGTCAAACGGAATTTATGTGCCTGGAGACGGCACAATAAAAGATGTGTAAAGTGCACTTAAGCCGCGCAGAGTTGCGAAACCATGTGAAAGGATTGCCCAGCAGCCACTCCCCCAGCACCACTACCTCTGCCTCCGCCCCATTGCAACCCATACATAACACGACTGCGGTCACTGTGAATCACTGTGGAAACTGGCGCCTGGCAAAGACGTTCATCGTCGGCGTCGGCGTCGGCGACGCGTCGGGTCCTCCGCCGGGCACACAGGAAGCCATAATGGACTTTTCATTCAAATTATTTTGGGCGAGCGAAGGATGCGCCTCCTTGCCGGCACAATTGATGCTCTGCTTCCTGTTATGCTTGCTCGGACTCGCTGTCTCTGTGTCTCTTTCTCTCAAACTGTCTTTCACTCTCTCTCTCTCCCGCTCTCTTCTTCGGGCCCTGCTTCAGTAAATATTCTTCTCTATGGCCGGCTGAGCGTAAATCAGCTTGAATGCAACCAGCAGAGTTGCTCTGCTTATCTTGCTGAGGATGCTTCAAGGGGTATGTGGCAAGTGGAGCATTACACAGTCAAAGGATGCTTGAGTGGCACAGGAGCCCTTGGCACTTGGCAGCACAGCAAGTCGTGGCGAAGTCTGCTGCAAGTTTCGCTTTGAACATCGCCTAGCCAAGGCTCCAAAATCGCACGCTTTGCTGAATGTACTCGAAACATATGTATGCACACTCATACACTCACTCTGACTCGCACACGCAGACTCTCGAGTGCATATGCACTATGGGTATTTAAGCGAATTTTCGGTGTGTTGAAGGTTACAGGTATTTGTATAAGTTTCATCCGATTATTCCTTTCGTATATATTAATTTAAACTCTAACGTAAAATGCATTATAGAATTAAGGAATATCATAAATCGCATTACAATTAAGTATTTGGTATTTCCATATAAAGAATATTACTTGAATTTAGCATGGAAATAAAGTATTACTTTTACTTAAACAACATTTTTTATAGCATATTATAAATTATATGAAATAGTGCACAGAGATCAATTGAAAACTTTTTAAAGAAATAAAATACCACGCTATGTATATGTATTTCTTGTACCGGAAGGAATAATCATAAAACATATGCAACGTTCCATTTAAGTTGGCATCACATTTAACATTTATGTGATACCTTACTACGTTAAAAACATAATGACTTACATTGCCTAAAACTGGCATTTGCCTCACTGTGCGATGTCACGGCGAACAATGCAAATCGCGCCCGCATTCTTTTCGCACTTTTTGCATCATTAATTGAGGAATTTACGAGCAGATCGCGTTGTTTTCTATGTAAATTTGCGCCTTTTATTGAGTCCTGCGAGGACAAAGGACGACACTGAAGATGTGTGTGTGTGTGTGGTGTGTGTTTGTTGTGTGTGTTGCGTTTGTTGTTTCAATTTCGTATGAGCATGTAAATAATTTCCAGCTGATTGCACGAATTCGTCGCGTGCTTGATTTTTATTGCATAGCTCGGGGCGCAGCCTGCAGAACGAATTCCCGAATTCACTTACTTTGCCTCTACCAATTCCCCCTTGCCTCGCCTTGTAGTTGCTGTTCGCGCTTTTGTTTTCAATTTGCAATAAGTCTGTCAATTGGCGAACTAATAAAGTGGAAAATGCGAAAGGCATCCAAAGGTCGCGAAGGTAACCTGCAGCACATACAAACACACACACGTGTGTGTATGTGCAACCCCTGTGCCAGCTGCAATATCTATGCAAAACAGTTTCCGCATCCCTGGCAAGCCCCCACCTCGGACCCTGACATCAGCAACTTGTCAACCCTGCAGAAATCGCAATCGAACTGATTCCTCGCCGATTTTATTGCGCTTTTATCGCGCCCGTCTCTAATCATTTCATTTAAGTTTAGAATTATATTTATGCGCGTCAGACATTTATGACGAGGCTTGATTTGCGCGCCCCCTGCCTCTGCCTGTAGCCCCGTCCCATCGCGTTTCGACCCTTCGCCTACGGCCAATGCGAAATCCGTCCGCGGAATTTCTCACTCACAGCACGTGCCACTTTTTACGCGGCCCCGACTGTGGCTAATTATGCAAAAAGTCGCAAATTTGCTTATTACAAAGTCGTAAACCTCGTGCAATTTTCTTTCTACTTTCCAGGCAGTCATAAAATGTGCCGGAAAATTAACATAATTATTGTAGTTCATTCCTCCTGAACGACCCGACGACTCGCTGACTCCATGACGTAAGGCATAGCGCTTGATCCGTTATTTGTTGGCGAGGCATTCAATATTATTGGATGAACTCTAACATTCTTCCCGCCATACGCAGCACATCAACTGTATATATGTATTTATATATATATATATATGAATAACTTGGAAATTACGACTTGATTGATTACATTTTGGAAATTATAATGTAATACAATTTTATTTGATCAAGTTCAACACCAAAGATCACGTTGTACATTGAATATAGTCCTTTAAATTGGGTTAAAAATTGTTGCCTTTCGTCAAAAATATCACAGTTCTTCTGTAGTCAACTTTTGATGAGAAATTGTAGACAAATGTCTATATATTCTTAGTCAATACTCAAGATTTTTTATTACACTGGTTGGAGTCTAAAGGCATAGTGCTGCCAAGGATTCAAGTGTCTTATATCATTATCTCGTTCAGAATGTCGTTATGACTTTGATTCGAAAGCGGATTGACATTTGCATCTGCATAAGGTAAAAAAAATTAAAATAGTTTTTGAAAATTGGAAATCAGATAATCCAGTACAGGTAATTAAGTTCTCTAGAATTGATTTTTTAATTAAAGTCTTGTCCATGAGTTTTTCATCAGGTCAAGATCGAAATGCGTTCCGAAATTATTGCCATATCCACCAGAAAGTTACAATAAAGCCTATAAAATGTGAATAAAGTCAAGATAAATAAACTTAGCAGACAATTCAATGTATTTGAGAGCACACTATAGGTATGTGCAGTGTCTCACATGAACATCAACTCTAATCGCATCCTGAACCTGGTTAGCGTGTGCTTTGATCCGCGGGCAGCTGAATAATTTGGCATAATTTATGCATCACGCCGCAGTTAATAAAATTGCATGCCACACAGTTTCGATGGTCAAAAAGAGAACATTCAACATGCCGCATGCAACATGCCACATGCAACGTGCACGAGCCAAATGCAATCAAATCAGCTGCCGTCCATTCGCTTGGCCAATCTAATTTAATTTTCGATACAAATTCGTGCCCGAAAAGCATCACACACCCGCACACACCCGCACACACATGCGCACACATACTCGAGCAGGCACAACAAAGTGTCAAAAACACACAGTGTCAGGAGCTTCAAAGCCAAAATTGAATTCCAATAAAAAACCGACTTTACCACGGAACCTGCGAAATAAACAGAAAAAGCGTACACGAATACCGAAACCGAATCGTGCGGGCTATAGCCAAGCTCGGGATAGCTATACGGTGCGATGTCCGGGCTTAGCTGGAACAGGAAACGGCGGCCAGCAGGTGCCAAAGCTGACGCCTGTCCAAATGGTCGGACACACAATCGAGGGATAAGAAAACGCTAAAAAAGAAATTCGGAAGAGAAACCGGTATAGAACGGAACGACTGAGAGATACCCCGCAACGTTTCTTACCTCCACTTAAGCCGTTGTTCATCTTCTCACTTCCCACAAAGTCGCAAGTGAGGTGTACACCATGTGCTGTGGCCACAGGGTGTACAATAAGTGCATATGGAGTGTCCTCGGTCAGCGTTTAAGCATTGAGGAATGTGCGAGTTGGCCACAGGTAGCTCGGTTGGCCGGTTGGTCAGATGGTCGGATGGTTAGTCCTCTTGTCCGTCCTCTGGCCGGTTCTGTTCGTTGGGTTTTATTTGGGTGTTAAGCGCGCATCCTGCAACATGTTGCGGTAGCTTGCTTGGAGGTAGAGACTTGTAAAGGGAGAGGGAGAAAGAAATAGAGAACGAGACAGAGAGAGAAAGGACGAGGGAGTTGAAGTGCTGGTCGCATAAATCTCACACGACAACAACAACTGCAACAACAAGTGCAATGGCAACTGACTGCAACAATGGAATACGCAAAATATTGACAGACTCGCAGAGAGGAGACAGGGGAGACTGCGGCAGGAGAGCGGAACGAGCAAATGCACTCGGCACATGCGAGTGTGCGACTTGGGTGCCCGTTACAATTAAAAGCCCTGCTGTAAGTGGGATGGGACTCGCACTAGGACCTCAGAGCCGCATGTAATGCACTGACAGGCGACGCGTCATTTAGCCGCCCACACACAAAGGCAGGGCGAGTGGGGAGTGAGAGGCGGCAGGGCATTGTCCATCTGGGACACAGTTGCGCCAGCTTGAATGGGCTTTGCTTACTTGGCATGAATATATCAGAGTCTCCGTGCCAGTTCCAGTGGTTCCAGTCTCTGTATCCATGTGCTTGTGTGTTGTTATTAATCCGACATGATTGGCAGCAGGACACCCAAAAAGGACATCCGAGAGGACACAGGTGGATGCATGCCCCACTCCCGTCTCTTGATAGTCTGTCAGCGCCCGCTTGGAGTATTGAGCATTCAACATCGTGCATCGAGCATCAAGAGCAACGCAGGCAAATTTGTTAATTTATTAAGCCAAGGCGTGACGACGAGTCCTGCCACAGTTCGCAGCATCATTTGGCCAAACAAGATGCCAGCTGCCGGCCTGCCTCCGGAGTGTGTGTCCTCGTCACCTGCAGTCTGGACATTGGGCAGTGCAACTTTGTTGCGGCCTGATTTGCTATCGGCTTTTTTAATAAAATGTCCTGGTTCGAAGGACTCGCCTCTCCTCTCTCTCTCGCTCATCACTTGCCTCTCGCCAGCACTCCACTTGATCATACAAATTAAGCCTCTGTGTTGGCCTGTTTGTTTGCATGTCCGTCCGTCCGTCTGTTTGTCCAAGTGGACGCTGTGTGACTTAAAAGTGAAATATTGCAATCAGTCAATGGATTTCGCTGTGGAACTCGGCACTCTGAACTCCCCCCATCCACTCCTTTAGCCATTTCGGTCTCGGCCATTTGGCGCCAGGGCATAGGCTTCGATTTTAATTAAGGAATTAGACGGCGAGCGTCGCCGGCTTTGTTCAAGTGGCTTTTGTATCTGCCCGACAAATGAGCCTACGCTTCTGCCAGAAAGCTCATTAGAGCCTCTAGCAGAGTGGGAGGCGCTCAGAAAAGCGGGGAAGCCAGAGAGGACAGGAGATTAGGCGGCTAGGGATAACTTCAAAATCCAATAACCAAACTTGCCACAGTGAGAAGCCACATATGATGGCTGAGCATCTGAATAAATGCGAGTATATCGCAGGGCGTATTCAGTCGCATTTCTATCGTAAGCTTCTTTCAGCTGGAGCTTGTGCCTGAGCATGTGTCAGAAGCAAACACCGAGACAGAGACAGAGCGACAATAGTCTAATTACCTTTGACTAAGCACAGGTCAAATGCACCAGCCTTGCCCACACAGGAAAAGCACCTCTGGAACACACTCGCACACACAGGCCACACACGTGGCCACAAGTACCCAAACATTTGCGCAAAATATCAAGCAACCTTTAATAATCGAACTGTACTGTCACCCAGAGTGGGTCAGGGCGGAGCAGGAGGGAGGCGAACGGAGAGTGAGAGCAGCAGAAATTATACAAATGTGGAGTTTCGGGAGTCAGGCGGCAGTGGACAGGGGGCCTAGGGTGTGGCCACTCAAGGGCCTTCGTTGCGGTTGGCGCACCCAAAGTGGCATTAGAGATTTATCAAGTGTGGCGTGACGTGGCATGGACTGTGTACAGTCCAGAACTCGCACAACGCACAGTCATAGCGTTACGTGTACCGTAACAAATGTGCAAAAACACGTAAGCTCTGTGCAGGAGACAGAGGCGAAGTTGGAGGCTGCAGCTGGACAGACGGAAGGACGGACAGAGGGCATTGCGAGCAGCTTTTTTCCTTACGCCTGCAGCCAGAACTGGAGCAGGAGAAGAGCTGGAAATGGAGTCGGAATTGGAGCTGGAGCCGGAGCAATTCGATGACAATCAATGGTTTTTGGTCTGCTGCACAGACGGGTGGACGCGGAAGGCTTCTTGTGGACTATACTGACTGGAGACTGCAAATGTATGCATGGACATGAGTGTCCTAGCACGCTTCACAAAGGATTCAAATTCATTGCCAGTTGGCGTTGAGTGCAGTGGCAGTGTCTACCAGCTACCCATCACTACCTAATTCCAAATAAATGAAGTGTATGGCAAACAATGTCATTGTGGCATGTGGCATGTTGCAAGTGCAACTGGCTGAGTATAAGGAGGGAAACCGAACTCTAATTCAGATAAACAAAACTTTTACCTTCTGCTGATTTAATTTGGCGAGCTGCAACTGGCTTTTACGTAACCCCTCCAGGACTCAGACTCAAGGCTCCCAGCTCGCACTCCCATTCCCAGTCGCAGCCTGAATGCATTTCGAGAGACTTGGAAATTAATTAGAGTGTCAGCAGCAAAAGTGAGCACTCGAGTCGCAATGCCTTAGTCCCTGCTCGTATGCCTTAGTCCACACGCCTTTCAGCAACTCTTTTGCAATCTGCCTTTGTGGCCCTGCGACTAATTAGACGCTCGGTCAAAGAGTTTTTCTGGAGAGATTAATAAACTCATGAGAAGAAAACCAATCACAACTTTGCGAGCTCAATTTTTTGTATGCCCTGCGGGTGGCAAGTGGGTGTAATGGGTATATCGTCAGCCTGACTGCGCCTATCTCAGATTTAACTTCTAATTGCCTTTATTTAGATTTGACTGATGGTAAAGTTAGTTCATTGCACCGGGTTTTAACTAAACTTTATTACAAATGAGTCTTAACCAGCCAGTTTTAGAGGGTAACGGGAATATCAACTACCTGTCTGGGAGTGAAAAAGTTATCAAAAGTGAAACCACCCGATAAGAGTGTGATGATTTTTATTAAGATACTGGTCGAGAAGTCGAGAACTTATACCATGTACTGAATATAGATAAGTCTCAAGTGATTCTCTTCGATGGAGTATGATTTTTGACTAGGTCGAGGTTGAAGGAATAAATCTATTGCGAATGGAAAAGATCTTCGATATGAGTGGAAAATGAGTACTAAACTCGAAATAACAAATTATTTAGCCATATGTATATTCCCACAAAACTGTCCTAACTGGTTCGTTATCACTGTGCTAGAAGCTTGTTCTATAAAGTACAGGGTATTTGCGAGTCTGTATTGGCATTGACCCGTTCGTTCAACGGGGAAGGACTTAATCAAAGGCTGCAATTTGGATTCTTTCAATTTGATGCGACTCAAATGCAGCGTTCCCAGCTGTCAATCATAACCGGGCACAGCCTGTTGCAGGTGGGCGGCTGTTTCTGGCAGGAGATGCGTGGCATGCAGCATTAGGCATGCGGCATGCAGCATGTGGCATGTCGCTGATTGCAGAGCCTCAGCCTTTTATACAGACGTAACAAAAGACTGAGCTGGAGCTGAGCCGCTTCCGAACGATGCACAAATCCCGCTTCACGCTCTCGTCGCGACGGCACTTGCCTTGGCAGGCTGCACGTCCTTCGCCTAATGCGCCACATGTGTCTGCAGCAGTTGTATCCACCCATCCCCTCGCCCAGCAACCACCCACAGCCCACTTGGAGTCGGGCGAGTCGAGTGCAGTTTCTCTGCCAAGCTAATGGAATTTTCCTCATGAGTTAATTCAGACAATAAATGCGCTCGATTGAATGCAATTTTCGTTCGCCGTTTTGCTTTTTCCGAAAATGAAAACGAGAAACGAGGACGAGCGCAGCTTGCTAGGGATATTAGTGGCTGACTAGCGTCCTGGCGTATCCTGGGGTATCGTGGCATATCCCGGCACATCCTGCCTTCCTGCCAAGGGAGCTGCGGTTGCCGCTGATAAAGCCACTTGAGTGCAGTACGAGGCGTTGCAGGCACAAAGGGGCAGGGGCATGGTCTGGGCGGTATTCCGACTTTGTTTTCGATGACGTTTGCAGTTCTTTTTTGCGCCATGTGCTTTGTGTTCTTTCCGTTTGCTTTGCTCTTAATAAACGTATACAATTTGTTAATTTGTACAGGATCAAACATGAGACAGCCGCTTCTCCCGCCCCTGCCCCGCTCCTGTTACGCTCCAGCTGCGCTCCTGCTTTCCTGTGCTAATTAGATCCTGCGGGCCGAGCCGAGTTGAGCTGAAAGCTGAAAGCTAATTAGATTTTGGACTTTTGCGAGCAGCGAGCGAGTTAAATGCGCCGCAGATTTAATTAAATGCACTAACTAAACGGATTAGTAGCGCGCCAGGTGAAGGCAAAGAAGGGATTCGGGTAATTTATAGACAAGGCGAAGAGCTCAATTCGCCCCGAAGACTTCTGCAAATATTGAAAACTAAATTCGGACACAGACCATCAATTGTCCTCAGCGAACTAGGACCCTGAAACGGCGTCCATTAATTAAATTAAAATCCACTTAGAAGCTCATTAAATGCAAATCTGGCACTCGCGCTGAATCCGGCCCTGGACAGGGAAGGGCAACAAAAACACAACAATTCTAACCGCAAAAACGCATTTAATGATTCGCGTGGCGAACAAGAATGCAAGCGCGGGCCCGGGGAGACTGAAACGGTAAACGGTAAACTGAATCGGTAAACTGAAAACTGAATCGGAAACAAAGCGAGTGACCGAAAACCGCATGTTAATTAAAAATCAAACTAATTTCCTAATTGCGAAGCTTACCAATCATTAAGCACGGTCAGTTTGGAGGGAGGGAGGTGGGAGCCAAGTCATGGATGAGGAGACGGGGAGGAAATCAGAAATAAATATTAAGGTTGCAGGCCGAGGGGAGCTCGAAAACAGGAGCGGGTGCGAGAGCGAATACCTTTGATTTATTCGCAGAGGCTCCATTTGACAATTGTCACGCGATTAAATAGACAAATTCGAAAATAATGTTTCATTAAATGCAATGCAAATCCAATCGACTGCCCGTGCGACTGTCGCGGTGCCAGATGCCAGGACAACGCTGCACTGCCCGACGGTTGGGAGTATAGACGGCCGGACGGCTGGACGGATGGGCAGTGCATTAATCCCGTTACACATGTGTGTGAGCCCTTTTAGCATACCCTCTACATCGAGCGGGTATACTTGATTTGCAGATCAATGTGCATGCCCAACTGAGAAGGAATGGAAGTGAAAGTAGGAAATTAAGTAGAAAAAGGAATTAAGTAGAAATTATGACTTGTATGTAGAATCAGTAAGGGCGGAATTTATTATTATTTGTAGACTGAAGCTCTCTTCCAGACTATTAAGATGGCAGATAAGGAATGGAAAATTGGAAAGGCAATATAATTGCCTAAGATAAAAAAGTGAAAAGAGAGCGGGATTGTAGTGATTGTAGTTTTTGCAAAGACGACATAGTAGATTGTAATAAATCACTACTAGTGGACTGCAGATTTTTACAGGGTATTCTTATTTCGCGCACACCCACCAACGCCTGCAATCTAGCCCTAGTTTCGTTGCCCTTGCCTTTCTCGCTTAATTAAAACGCGCCGCAATATGTTGTACCCCAAAAAGGGTACAGTCCGCAATCCGGAGTGCGAAATGTAAATTTGCATAGCGCAAGCTGCTGCCCGCGAACCCGAAAGAAAGAGCAGTGGTGCAGTCGGAGGAGGGGGCGTATCACGCGTGTGTTTCAAAAGGCCCGGACTCAATAAATTTCAATTTATTTGCGTAAATCATTTGTTGGGCGTAATTTTCAGCTTAATTTCATGTGCGATATCTAAAAAGAGATCCGCGGAGAGCGGAAGGCGCCAATACAGAAAAACAGAAGCTGAAATTCAAAAAAACAACAATTGGTCGGGGCAGAAAACCCTCATAAATCAATTAGGACTATGGAGCGGACTGGCACTGCGTGCCAGATTTCGCTAGCCAATTTTTGGTTTTGCGGCTTTTTCGTCATCAACTTATGTATGTGTGACTGAGTGTGTGTATTTGTGTCAGTGCAAGTAATGCTGTTGCTCTTCTGGTCGCAATACAACAGGACGCAGATATTGAACGAGTAAAGAAAATCTAAAGTCCAGCGCACTTGACTGTATGATACCTTTCACTCAATTTGTTTGGTAATTTTGCCTTATTCTCTTATAGTCCGATGTGTCTAAGATAAGAATATTATAACAGATAAAATTTGGAATATGTTCCTTACCAAAAGCAGTAGAAGTGATGTACGATTTTTTTCGGAAGAAGCTATTCTAACTTTGGTGTCTCTACTTCTTATTAGACCTTAGTTCTGTGTGTACATACGGACTGATAGACAGACAGCTATGAATATACTTTGTATGTAATTCCATGCCTCATTCTGCCTGTTATCAACACTTAAACAGACCTTATACCTACTTTCAATGGGTGAACGGTATAAAAACGTTGTTTGGGCGGCTTGAGGCAGGCTCAGGTGTTGCCGCCCGGGCATCCTCTTCGCTTTATGATTAATTGGCCATACGCAGCAGATTTATGGCCTGAGCTTTGACTCAAGCATTTATACTCCACATGCAATTAGCATAATGGCTCATCAGTAGTTCACGCAGCAGCTGAAGATAGGCGCGGGGGGAGGGATTGATAGCATCAATGGCAGCAATCGCAGCAGTGGAAACGCTTCGAAAACTCTGTCGAAAATCGACTCGCATTTCCCTTGGAGTGCCTTCTGTTTGTGAAGTGTTTGCACAGTGGTCGACGTTGCGGCTGCCAAACTGAGCCCGGCTGAGCCTGGCTGAAACAAAGAGCAGGCAGGCGGTAAAAGAAACAGGGGCGGGAACGGGAACAGAGCCGGCAGCAACAGGGCGTACGTCCTGCGATTTCTTCGACGCGCGGCGCAATCAAGCGTATGAGCAATTTTTCAAAGCAATTAAAACTGCGCTCGCGCGCAATCCTTTCTTGGCGGGATCATGGGAGAGTCTCGGTCCTGTTCGCGCTCTCGTTCCCATTCCCGTTCCCACTCTCCTTTCTCCGTTCATTTCCAAGCGCTCAACAAATAATTGCCCGCGGCGCTGCTGGCAAAGTTAAACAAATGTAATAATTGTTGCCGCTGCTGCAGCAAACTTCTGTGCAAACAGCTCGAGTGTGGCAGGCGCGGGACAGTGGCAGGGGCAGGCGTGCGGCTGCAGAGCCGGGCCAATTTGTTGTTTGTTATTGTTGCCACTATTCCGAGTCCTTTCGGCTGTGATTGTTTCTGCGACTGCGACGCGTGCGCGCCTAATGCGCCTCGGGGTGTGAAAGTCAGCTCTACAACATGCCAGATACACCCATCCACCTCCGCCTCCACCACCTCCTCCTCCTACCCCTCTCAGAAGCGGACTTTTTGTCCTCTGATTCGATTTTGATTCCTGACGAGTTCATCTCGTCGCGTGTGTCCGTCTAAATGTTTGGCAATTGTTTGTTGTTCTTGAGCTTTGTGCGTGCGTCGCGCTGCCACACGCAACTCTTCAAGCTGAGGATTTCGGGCTGCCAATCCCGGGGAAGGGCTGCAGTCCCGGCCACACTCTGCATTCAAATGCGAGCAGAGCGTCAGTTGGAAACTGCAAAGTGAAGTCACTCAAAAGCGTCTTCAAGTGCCCCGCATGGGCTTATGGCCAAAGTGGGCGTGCAACTCGATTGGACTGATAATGCGATATAGCGTAATGGGCTCAGCACGAGGAGCAGCCCAGAGAGGTAAGAACATGGGCGTGGCAATCGGTCATTGTTATTACATACAGTCGACATTACATTCGAAATTCGATTATCAGATTTTGTAGATCGTTCAATAACAATAACAATAACAATAGGACTTTTGAATTGAGAAGTAAACTTTTAAAACAAATTTTTTTGCTTATAAATTATGCTACAAATATTTAACTCTAACGAAATAATGTTTTTAATATTTATCTGCGTATATTATACGAATCCAAGTCTGTTGCGAAACACAAGAATAGTTGGACGAAATGTCTTACATCGACTCAATTCCTGTTGTTCATAAAGAATATCTTCTTCTTCGGAATACAAATATTCCCCAATTGCACAAAGCTGAAATACAAATTGTATACCTTTTCAATTGGTTAATGGTGTGAAGACACCAAAAAATAGAAAAAAATAAATAATACATACTCTGCTTGAGCCGCTGTCAAGTTTCGACTGCAGCATACCCATTGCTACGCACATGACTTATCAAAATATTATTGTATCGCCTTCCCTTACCCTGCCGACAGTCTCCGCTCCCGCCACGACACACGCAACACTTAGCCAAGCGTTGATGAGTGAAAACATGCGTTAATGGGCTTAGCGGGCAGAAGAAGAAGAAGAAGAGGAAGAAGAGCGACAACGAAGAGAAGAGAATAGAAAAGTGAAAACCAAATCATACTTTTAGGCTTAGCGCCGACACACGGCGAATAAAAAACAGAAGTTACTGGAGAAGCAGGCAAACAGAGGGCCTGGACCAGGGATGGGGAGGGGTAGCAACCCACTCGCAACTCGCCGAACTCCCCGCACCGGCACTTCAAAAATTATTGAAGACAAGAGGCGGCGTCGCAGGACACGTGTCCTGCTCGGAGCTTACACGGCCGCCACGTGACCACCATCATGTTTGCTTACATTCACGACTCACTGACTCATGGGCTGATGGGCTGATGGGATGACTGACTGACTGCCTGGCTGACTGGCTGAGTGAATGACGGACGCATGTCCTATCGAGCAGGAGAGAGCGAGAATGAGGGCGATCAATCAAGGACAATAACAATGCAAAAAGTGAGAAGAAGGCGGGGAAGATGAGGAAATTGCAGTACAGTTGCCCACGCTTCCCGATTCCGATTCTTATTCCGAATTCGACTCCGACTCCCGATTCGCTGGCATAGCGTCCATAAATTAAGGATCTGTCGCCAAACATTTTGCAATTTGGCAAATGCATCGCCCCCGCCGCACCCCGCTGCTTGTCGTCTGTAGAGTGTAATTAAAATCGCATTCGCATCTAATTAATTGGTATGCAGAAACGAGGACTAGTTGCAGGCGCAAGAAATGCGGGAATATACGAGCAGATACACCATATATGTATATATATACTCCTCTAGGGGGATGATGCACTCACTCCAGGCAGACTCGGGGGTGCGAAGGCATTCCGAGACGCCTTGCGGGCTTGTTGCAACTGCTACTGCAGCTGCAACTGCAGCGACACCTCGTGCAACCCTTTCACTAAGCCGTCAGCCCCCACCACGGCCTCGACTGGCCTGGCCTCCACCTCCTGCCCGAAGCTGCTCCTTTCAGGGGCACGTCTGCATTGTGCTTTCTCGTCCCGGACATGATTGGCTTTTAACGCTCAAATAAGCTTAATTGAATTTCTTTTCAACGCTAACAAAGTTTCCGTTCCGTTCTGTTCCGTTCCTGCTTCTGTTCTCCTGCTTTGTCCTGCTCAGATCTCGAATTTGAATTCGGATTGACTGACTGGGATTTGTTAATTAAAAGTGAATTAGGCAGAGGCTGGAATAGAGACCAGGGGTGAACCTGCGGCAGATAACGGCATTTGGTTTGATTTTGCGGCGTGTAGTGGGAGGCCTGCCAGAAAGAGGATTACGGTCGACGAACTTGTAGACGGATCTACTGGGAGGAGAGCACAACAAGTGAATTCCAGTACAGACGTAGTACTGGAAATGGTACTTCTTCCTGCTCCCCAGGAAGTCCTCTCTCTCTTTAAAGCTCACCTCCGTTTGCCCTTTCAACTAGCTCACGCTAATTGCCGTCATTTAATTACGCCAATTTGCCGTTTGATTAGGAACGAGATCGACCAACTATGAGAATTGAGTTCTGTGCAATTTGCAAATTAATGAAATGCAACTAATAAAATTGTGTTTAATAAAACCACAGCTGCCATGGTAACTCGGACAGGCCCTCCTCTTGGGTCTACTCTCCTCTGTCGGCAGAGGGATCTCTCCTATACCATGAGGCTACCATCAAAATTAACTGACATGCAGGAGAGTGCAGGAATATGGAAATAAAATTTAAATACCTGGAAAAAATTGGCAACTGGCGACTGGTGACTGGTGGACAAGCAGACGACAGACAGGCGGGCGAACAGATCGACAGACGAACATGTGGGCAGACAGACTGACAGACAGACAGACTGACTGCAGTGACATTTTAGCTATCAAAAATGTATTTGCATATAAATTAACAACGCAGTTTTTTCTATAACGCAATTTAAACATATTTTATTTGCATTTATTAATAGCCCAAGGAGAGCAACAAAAAGGAAACCGAATGCCAAAAAACATCAAAGTGAAATGATTTTCAATAAAATCTGGCATGGGCTTCTACGGATCGGACTGAACTGGACGTAGTGTCGCATATTATCCCTTTTCCCTTTTTTCTGCTTTCCATATTCCATTTATACCTTTTACATTCTGCGGCCTGTTACAAAATATGTTTTATAAAAACATTTTGCAGCATTACCATAAAATTGAAAAAAGTAAAAAAAATTAAAAAACGAAATATACAATAAAAACATCGCTCTGACCGCGTCAGAACATTTGACGCGTATTAAAACACGGCCACAGCCGTGTGTTGGCTTTAAGCGGCTTCGACGCTCTGATGTGTTGCATTTTTATAGCCCGGGCCTGGAATCCGCTTGCACGACCCTCGGCGACCCCTTTCCGATATCTCGAATGAACATTTTGCGCAAATCATGTACGAAAATTGATGGAAAATGTGATTCTGGCAAACGTTGTGGGATGATTGCTCTGCCGCAAGCAGCAGCGGGCAGGGGTGGAGGCAAGAGTGGTGGGAGGGGACGGGTGGGGCGTGGTGGTTTCAAAGGATTTTCATAGCCAGCGGCTACTTATCATAAAAAAAGAACATAATGCAAGCTCCGCTCGCTGTCTGTCAAGTCATGTGTGCGTCCCGGACATAATTGAGTTGTAGCTGGGAAGGCCCGCAGCTTCTAACCCTTTCTTGGCACACTCTGCAATCGGTCGACGTGTGAGAAAGCAGCGCGGAAAGGTACTCAAGGAGAGGAAGAATAATTGCAGCAGCCAAGCTGTCTACAGGGTGTGCACTAGTCCAAAATACTAACAAGGGAAAGAAAAGTATATCGAAACAGATAAAGCTCGCTCTGCTTCAATTGTAGTCGTGCGAAAAGGGTATATTCTCGTCTGTCATGTGCATGAAACCCGAGCTTCCTTTCAATCCGATTTTATGACAATTTTTGTGATGATTTCGGGCTTTCACGCAACGTGTTGTTGTTATTATTGAGAATTGGCCAAATTGTGTAAACGCACATATGCGTGAAATTCAATTCAATCAGAAAGTGTGAGAAGGAGCAGAGTGGAGTGAGAAATGCGAAGGGGGAGGGGTGTAGCAAAGGGGGATGTGGCAAGTAGTTGCGAGTGAGAAAGGGTTTCAGGCAAAAGTAATTCAATTTGCAAGTGATTTGGCCTGCACACAAAACCGATTTAGTTCTCCGGCTTGACCATTGCAAGTGCCGTACCGAGGCCCTGTAACGCCGTGTAGCACTCACATAGCGTAGAGTGGGTGCCGTGTACTAAATTTATGCAAATCCCATTTAAATTGTTTGCATTGCAATTTCAATTTAGAAACAAAATAAAACGCATTACGACAATGGTGACGCTAGGGCCGAGGCCCCTGCCTGCCCACAAATGAGAGCAATTTATTTAAATTTTTGCAACAAGCAGAACCACAACAACAACAACAACAACGACAGCATCATCCTGGGTACTACCGTAATTTTGCCAGCTCCATTAACCGAAATCCATCAACGAAATTGCCAGGGAGAAATCAACGGGTCGCTTGTCATTTCAACGCCTGCGATTCGAACGCCGACGCTGGCGCTAACGCAGACGCAGACGTCGTTTTCAATTTGCACGCTTATCACTTGAAATATAGATGCAGGTTTCTAGCACCCACTTTGAAGCTCCCGCTCTTGGGGCTACCGTCAGGTTCACCTTGGTCATTTCGGTGCGAACGTCCGGGCCCGTCGACGCTATCACTTGGCCATAAAAACAGCTTTCCGGTCGTTACTCATTCATGACAATCAAAATGGTGCCAAAATAGAAAAAGTTCCAGGCCAGAGCAGAAAATGGAAAAGCCTGAAAAAAGAAGAATTCGCAAATTTGCATATCAATGCGCTCGAGGAATGTTACACTGAGAGAAATTCCCTGGGAGGAAGTGACAAAACAGAAAACCAAAGCATCTGTTGGATTTGAGGGAGCCCACATAACAATCTCAATTACTGTCAGTACACTTAGCTTCTTCACCCAACTGTCTAGAGGGGAGGCATATTTCTCTGATTTGTAGCAAAGCCTTACCCAGTTTCTCTACGTGCACGCTTCCATCTATTCGGCCTAGGCTCTGTTACTTGTCGAGCGCTTTGTTTCGCTTTGTTTCGACTCGGCGACTGAGCAGTAGCAGGGCAAATTATCAGATAACTTCTCCATACGGAAGGGGATACCCGCTGTAGAAGTCTGTATTCAAATGTTCAAATGAAATGTGAAACGCTGAAATTTAGGGAAGTGAGCTCGGGTACAGCCCCGTAGGAACTGAGACCCGAAGTTGGGGGCAAAAGAGAAGGAAGGGGCAGCCCAAATCGTCCGTAATCCGTCAACGGAAGTCAAACGTATTAGCATCCTGGCGATTTTTCATACAAATGGCGCCGCTGCCGGTCCAAAGACAAGTCGGTCGCCATGATTGGGCTATCATGGCTGGCGGATCTCATGCCGGGTGGGAGCACAGGAGTACGAGCAGTAACAGGAGTCACAGGGAACCTGATGACATATTGCAACCATTTAACACTGTCGCCTGTAACGCTGCCACGAACAATGCCACAGACAGACTGGAAGCCAGGCAGACGACGAGAGCGGAGGCAGACGGGCGCGCAGATAGCATGCCTAAGCAGCTCGGGCGAGTTTGTGGCAAACAAACAAAAAACAATTTCGAGGAAATTGACTGAAATTTTGCAGTGTTGCTTCATCATCATCAGCAGAAGGGGCATATGCTGGCAAAGCTGGTGCTGCTGTTACTGCTGCTCCTTTGCTCCTTGCGGAAGTTTGCCTCGCTACTTGGGGCTAACCACATGCTGTGCTTTCGTAATGAGTCCTTCGCTCTACGCTTCATTTGAAATATTACGCTGCGCAGACAGAGATCGAGTCGGTGAGACAGAGAGAGTTCCTGTACCAGATCCCGGAGTGGAGGCCAGTCCATTCGGGCCATATCTGTCATGCAAATCTGATAATTGAGGACTTGCAGCTTGGCTGAAACTTAAAGTGGCTGAGCGTGTAGAGTGGAGCGGGCAGCCAGAACCAGTGGATGATACATGCGCCTTGATAAGACTACCAGACGACCGACAGACGACAGACCTAGCCAAAGTCTCAACGACGCAACCTGTGCCCAAATTGATGATTTAAGTTTTGCATATTTCTCCGAGTCCCGAATGCTTGCACTAATGAAGGGCTGCAAGATGCGAGTGTCGCTGCCTGCCCAGATAAGCCTTCATTGGCTCCAACCTCTGTTACTTGTGTATTATGCAGTACATTATGGATTTTGCTCTCAACCGATTGGAATCCGCCTGGCAGTCAATATCGAGAGTCTTCCTCTAATTCGTAGCTCCCTTCCAACTGCACCTCTGACTCACAATTTGTCTCACTTGCATTTTACATTTAAAATCTGAAGAGAGGACATTCACGCTTCATGTTCGCGACAGTGAAAAGATCAAAGGATAACAAACAAATGATTGCGGCTGCAGCTACAACAACAGCAACATCAACAACAACAAAGGCGCAGGAACAGGAACAGAAAAAAGGCAGCAGAAATAATGTCGAAAAGCGGAGAAACAGAAAACATCCAGGCGACTTCAGTTTCAATTACAAAATTACAAAATTACAAAACAAGCGTCAATCAGCATTAATAATAGCGGGACGAGAGAGGCGTGGCTCATCCCCCTCATCCCCCTCATCCCCCTTGCTACTCCTCTGCCCCTGCCCGTGCCCCTTGGCCCATTCCCCGTGCTACTTAACCCTTTTGGCTGCCTGCCCTGAAGGGTTGCTTGCCGAGAACCGGGAACTGGGAACCGAGGCAAGGTAAGTGCTTGCCACAGTTTTTAAATATTTTCAACAAAAGATATTCATTATGGTTTCTGGTTGTTGCATGCCCGACAGGAAGTTGATGCTTCAGGACGAGAGTGTTTATGCGGGCGCTGGACGCTCTCCGACGTCGCCGGTCACGTGTCCTGCGACTCATCAGGCGCGCGACAGGCCGACGACACAACCGGGAGCGCGGCAAGGGAAATAATCAAGCATATTAATGACCATAAAAGCTGAACGAGTTAAATCGTTGGATCGTCGTACGGGCGGACACGTCATAAGTCGTACCTAGAAGCTACCTCCTCGACGGCGCTGGAAGTGGACCTCTCCCAGTGGTTAATTACGTCTGCCGGTTCAGGGTATTTGGTGTATGTGTTAATGTGCGTGTGTTGACTCTTCACTCATCACTTTGCTTCTGCACCCAAAATAAAATCACATCCCCTTATTTCTGAGCAACCTTTGGAAACTACTGTTGATTTACATACAAATAGCGAGTACAGTTCCTAAGGGAAAGCCAAATGGACATTGACTATGATTGGAGCTGATACGGTTTACTGTTACTAATATTTATTGTAGACAACTACAAAGGTAATCCACTTCAATTACTTTACATAGCATTACGTACTAGTACTAGCACATTACTTTTACTTCAACATATGACATACTACTACTGAAACATTAGTACAGTTGTGCTTGTACATATGCGCGCTCCGTTCGCTGTAAGTAATCTAAAACCGTTCGCATCAATCAACTATAATGATCAGGCACATACGTGTATGAAAAGTTTGTGAAGCTATTATCAACTGTAAAATATCAAATAACCCCGAGGATAACTGACAAAACCATGGCAAATAATGGGAAAGTCGAAAGCATATTTTTATAATGATTTGGCAGTTTGCAGCATTTGCACGAAAAGCCGGGCCAACATACACCCACACACATTGCCCGCCTTCGCACACCCACATACAGATGCACAGTCACATCCAGGGCACACATGTGAAACGGACACAGGCATCAGATTACATTGTTGTGGCCAGAGAAGTCCCCATCCTTACCAGACACACGTGTTGCCCCGGACGATATCAATAAAAAGCCGTCGCTTGGCGCATGCGATAACAAAATACGGAAAAAGCAAAAGGCACCGCAAAAATTTGCGGAATTGACAAATTGACATACGTTTCGGCTTAGAAACGGGCCCAAGTGACACGGAGTCGAGGGCCCCATCATAAGACCCGTCATTGCAAATAATGGCGGATCTGGCAGCTTAGCTCTTGCGTTCGTTTGGTCAGCTCGGTGCGTGATTCTCGATTGATTGGTACTTAGTCCACAGACGGAGAACCCTTTAAGTTCAGACATACAACTATGTGGTTATGCCATACACACATGTACATATGGTAGCTCCCTCTTCTAATTGTATTCCGGATTTCACTCTCTCCTCAGATGCTGCGTGTCTTTTGTTGTATGTGCTGAATTATGTGCGAAACGCTGGCGATTCGGATTTCGATTTCAGATTTGCGATTAACTCGGAGTCATATGTCCTGACAACCGAGGTATGGCGTCGGGGGAAAATATGCCCTAAAAAGCAGGACTTATTATGACGTTCTATGAAGAGAAAAGAGGTGTAGTGTGATGGAAAGTCAGTAAAGAGAAGGAAAGGCAAACAGCAGACCTGAATAATAAGCCCCTTATAGTTTGCTTATCGGGCGTAATTAAAAGATGGCGAGTCTCGACAGCGCTTCCAGCAAATGTTTTTAATCCTTTTTGCATAATTTTACACGATTTTTACGACAACGTCTCCAAGGGGAATTCGCCGCGTAAATGAAGTAAACGTTTTACGATGGCGGAAACAAAACACGACAGACAGAGACACAGCCTCAGAAAGAAAAACAAGAGCAGGAGTAAATCATAAAAAGTGAAATAAAATTATGGAAAAGCGCGCAAAAGAAAACAAACAATGAAATTTGTTTTTACGGCGCAGGCGATGGAATTTTGTTTTCTTTGCGAGTTTTCCGGCTTTGTCTCTGCCGCGCAATATTTATCTAAAAGAATAATTGTCGAAGGGTTGACGCAAAATGAATTACTGCTCCATAAGCAATAAAATCATTAAACTTTTATTATCAGCAGAGCTGCAGAACAGCTGCAGAGCGCCGAAACAAGCTTCTGGACAGGCTAAGGCCGAGGAGAGCCTTATGGTCGCGCCCAGGGACCTTCGACACTTTCTATGCTCTTCAAGTAAACAACTGGAGATAAGATGATTTCCGCACGTTGGCGATTGCACTTTCCGGGAGATGCTATATTTACTTCCCATAAATCCAATGGAAGCCATCAACTAAGCCGATTTTATAGGAAGTGAAGTTATCACATATTGAAACGTTCAGACAAAATCACTCTAATACTCCAACTTACCTATCGATTCAATTTGAAATAATTTAGACAAAGTGTAGTAAGTTTACTTCGGATACCTGGAGAACTAACAAAACTCAGCCGATAGTTCCCATGACTATATTGCGCTATATACAACCGACACGACGCGTTTCAAGTAATTTATGGGAAACAATTAAACTATAATACTAAGAGACATGAGGAATGGACAAATATGGTATACATGGCTGGGTCAACTCAGCAGTTGATGCTCTATTATTTATTCTAAAATCTAGCATGATCCTTCCTTTGGTAAGTTATAAATACTGGTAAGAATGATGACATGTGTATTTACGAATAAATAATAGATTTCAATTGTCTCACAAGTACTCTTATTTTGCTGGCAAGGGCATCACAGAGTCGACTTGTCTCACCCGTCTGCGGCCCTAACGTTTATTATTGTTTTTAGCACCAGTGCAACGCCGTTATTTATTTGTATAATGTGCGTTTTTATTTGCTTATCAAGTTTGCAGTTCTCCTAATGCGCTTAAAGGACGAAAAACAAAACGATGTCCATTAACGTGCGTACTCGGAGGACGGGAAGTCCTCTGACCCCTGATTCCTGCTTCACAGGCCTCAAGCACGGGGCAAGTAAGTCCTATGGCAGTCTCCGTTGCCATTTTTCCCTTTTGGCTGCCCCATTTAGCCACTGGCGAGGATAACTAATTGTGCCGCATCAGCAGCCCGAGTGAATCGCGTGTATTCCCAACCTGGACGCTCCTCCGCCCTTCTCCCAGCTGCCTTAACGCCTGGCTGGTCTGTCACGCCGTCTGCGAGTTCATCTGTCAAACGTCAGATCGAGCTGGGGACTCGCTCGTCCTGGATGGTCCTTGGCATTGCCTTGCATTAACTAAATGAAGTGCTCCTCGACTGTCGTTCCCGCATGAGCGCTGCCTAATTTGTTAATTCACCAATTGCTTGTTTTTCCATTTCTTAGCCAGGGCAATCTTTTGCCATGGCGAGTAAATAGGCTAAGAGGATTGAACTTCTGCGCGCTGTCATTGATTCACTGAGGAATCGACATAGATCGAGAGTACTCTCTCTTAGTCTGCCCTTCATCCAAGCACCCAGTTCCAGTCGAGGAGCTCCCTGTCTGTTCTGTGCATCCCCCAATCGTTTGCCCATCATTTCAAAAGCGAAATGCTAATTGCGAATTAATTGTGCACTGCAGCCAAAAACAACATAAACCTGCCTCTCACCGTTACCCTCAACTTCGGCCGACTCGAGTCGGCCCGAGTAACTCTTGTGAATGCCTAAAAAAACAAACAGACTCAAAAGCCGTGCCGTGAAAGCTTAGCAAAGAACCAAATGAGCGTTAAATGTTGCAAAAATAACAAAAAACCAAAAGGATCCCAGCTCCGGCTGCTTCTCCTGCTCCTGCTGCTTCCTCTGGAACAAACACTTGTGGCCGCACACATGTGGCCCACTCAACTGAAGAGAGGGAGACAGAGAGGAAGAGAAGGGGAGTGAGGGAGAGGCCGAACCTGAAAGGAAAAAGGGACGAACTGGATATGCAAACAAATTAGTCATCATTAGCGTTTCAACTGCAAGGACATCTGTTGCAAAGCGTCGCCTGGGCAGATTTGCGTTAAATAAGCGCACTTAATGTGATTACAATAAGAACAACAAGGCTGAGACGAGGCAGCAGCAACAGCAACTGCGACAGCAACATCACATCAAGTAGAGTATCAAAAGGCTCGCAAATTAAAGTCAAAAGCGTAAAAGCGCATTTGCAACAATTTATGGTAGAGCAACAAAAGCAGAGTATATGCAGGTTTGGCTGCAAGGGAACTGAGCGAAAAAGTGCAGCCTGGAGAATTTACTTTGAACAATTTGTGCATGAATGAACGTGCACGGACACGCACACGCACGTTCTTTGCGCTGTGTTGACCAAATCTGCGACGATAAAAGGCCCTAACCAACAAGTGCACAGGGCCAGACTTCCTGGTATACCCAGTAACAGTGTAAAACGGCTATATGAGTGATACGTAAGTGTAACCATTTAAGCTAAAGGCCGAATTACAGTCCTATTGACTTGACAGGGTATTTGTCTGTGAGTATGCTTTTTTAAGCTCATCCGAACTGTAGACCGACTAATGCGTCTACAGAATTTTGACTCAGCATGGTGTATACAAGTTCACTTCCTCTCGCAGTGAAGCCTCCCGAAAAGGACGCTCCCCTTTTCACATTAACTGCAACTTTTACCATTGCATGCCTCAGCGACTTTATTCATAGCCTACCCTCACAGTCCTGATTCAAATAAGCGGGTTCATGTCCATTAACAGGTAAGTACTGGACACATCGGTCCAGTGCGATTGCCTTCTAGCGGAATTTCACTGTACTATATACAACTTTTAAAGGTGTAACGTTTTTGGGGCGACGACATATAGATACGCCTCGTTGCACGCTATAATTATAGAGAAATTGTCGGCGATTGGGGACAAGTCCTGGCGCCTGGAGCTCCATTGTCTGCCGGGTCCTTGCTGCATTCTCCATCTATGTAAGCTTATGATTTAACAAAATAGCAATTAATTGGGAGACAACAGGGATGCGTGGGAAGGAGACGGGCCAACTGTGGAACTCTGAGGTGTCTCTTTCAGGCCTGCACATAACCTAGAATACTGCTGCAGTACAGCAGCATTAGATGAACTGCCTAGCTGACCTATCAAGCTCTCACAGTCCAATTGTAGTCTCAGGGTCTCATAACCGACGGGATTATTACACCCTGCGCCTGACGAATTCAATGACATAACACTGGCCTGAATTCACCCCTTGCCAGTTAGAGCAGGAGATGTGATTGGAATCAATTTGCGTCTGTCGCGTCCGCCTAATCACCATGACCATGAGTCCTGCCAGCCTGCCCCTGGCCAGCCTCAGCTGCGGGGAATGAATTAGCCGCAGCCTGGCAAGAAAAATTGCCCAATCAGCTGAAGCCCAAGCGCGATTCCACTGGCAGCCCTTTCGGTTGTCAAGCAGCTGTCATAATGATGGCCAAGTGCATCAGCATCAGCATCAGCAGCAGCAGCGGGTGAATGCCACGCAGATGGGGGCGGTGGCTGGAGTGGGAGGAGGGACAGCGACAGGCAGCACTTGGAGACAAAACGCTGACTTCTGTGGGCATAAAATACAAAAAGCAATTACAACGCCGAAAACACACACGCACACGAACACACACCTACGCATGTACGCACTCAGTGCTAATCATGTGTATGGCGGGTGTGGCGAGCACATCTGTGCGCCACCTAGCGTTCAAATATTGCGCACTAATTGCGCGCAATTTGCGCCGGCCCTGGCCAGGCCCGCCTGTGAATTCTGCATTCTCTATTGTGGGCCCTCAGTCCAGTCATTAGTCCGCGCCCGGCAGTTAAAATGCCTTTATGAGTTATTGTCAAAGTATCTCCAGAGAAAGGAGACGCTGACAGACAGTAACCGAAACAAAGAGGGGGAGAGAGCTGCAGTCGAATGCACTCGCCTCTTGGATACCATTTACCTCAGCTGTTGTAACTTCATGCAAATGAAAATAATAAGTATGCGAAGAATATTTTATCAACGCGTCTAGTGATATTGTTTTAATATAAAAGCTTTACTTAACGTATCACTACAAAATCGGGAACATTAATATCGAATTTATTGTTGCCTCTCGAGATATTTGAGTTCTGTCTGTCAGACGGACAGGCCCAAATTGACTCGGTCTGACAATTCATTTCGTCTTATTAGATGCATTCGCACACAGCCAAAATGCCATTCTTAAGTACGATACAAAAGGTGAGGAAGCCGTGGAAGGCACTTCGTGTTTTATTACCTTCACGCGAGGCAAAGGATTCTGGGCTTCGCGCCTCTGCTTAATTGCCATTTAAATTTATAGGCCGGGCAAAGCGTTGAGCATTTTTAATGCCGCAGAACGATCGCCACATCGAAGGGACTGAACGATTACCATTAACTTCACTATGATGCGAGAGTCGAAGCTTATTAGATTGTAAGGTATATGGGAATCGAAATCAGAAACCGAATCGAGCTACGGGCAAGACATTAATTAACAAAAACTCGTTAAAGCTGAGCTCTCAGGTCCAACGTAGGCTAACCTTAATGTACATGTGTTTTTCTTCTAGCTTCCAGCTTCGAGTTCCCACTGCTCTGGGTTTACTGCACGCGTATCCCTTGCTTTTATGACTGCTTAAACAGTCGAAGCTCCAGTTGTGTCTGATATGTCAGTTATAGTTATAGTTGGCATTTTATGCATGCCGAGTTAAAACGCCATGAAGTATGCAACACATGGCGCCTCGAATCGTCTGTAACGTGGCCCGGCCACGCCTCCACCACTCTGCTCGACTCCCGCACGGGTTGTACTGGGTTTTATGTGCCAATGCAAATAGCGCATTAAAAAATTTGCGAACCAAGGGAGCCCCAGCCGGGGCAGGTCTTATCAGAGCCCTTATCGTCGGCTGGTCGTAAAAGATGCGCGACTATAAAACTAAACGCGGCAGCGTCAGAATCAAAGTAAATAAAAAACCCGCTACCAGACTTTTCTCACACAGTTGGCCATAAAATTGATAAAACCGAAATTTGAATAGTCCAGGCTGCATCCATCCAAGCAGGGGTTCGCCAGGGGTAGGGGTAGAGGAGGGAGGACGTCGCCGCCATGTCGTCTGGGCGTGTAAGCTATACAGGAAATCGTAACGATACTATCCAAGCCCGTTTTATGGCCTCACATGGCTCGTAAATATAAATTAAATTATATAATTTATGTAATTTATTTAATTTAGCACTTAACCCTCCCGCGGAAGTCGTTGTCGTAATTCTCGGGCTTTTATCTAAATCGAATAAGCAGGCACTCAAATAAAATTGATTCTCGTTTGGATTATTAATTAGGCAATTGTTGGGAGGGAAACTATCCTAAAGAAACTGAACGTATCGATGTAGTATGCTAATGCCAACGCGATGGCAGTAATGATTTTGGGAAACCTTTGGATATGTGTGTAAGTCTCATCCAAATTTTCCTTGCTTTACAATATTTATTCATAACTTTGAAGTAACAAGTTTACAATTTACTATTGGAATTCATTTAACTGTTGTATAAAGCTATAGGATATAGAGATTTATTGAAAGAGGGGCATATTGTTACTATATGCAAATTTTATTCTTTATTTTTTCATTCAAAAACGCAAGCTTGGAGTCATTGTTTCTATGGAAACTGTATGATATAGTGAGCCGATGTAGTTATCATTTAGAGGCAATGTTGGAATCATTGTTTAAACAAGATATGTCGATTTTGCCTTTTATATCTCGAAAAAGAGCAAAAATAGGCAGTGATCAATTGTATATATAATTAACGGTGTATGTTTGTCCGTCTGCTCTACTGGACAGACAGACGGACATGATGCTCCAATTGATCACATTGATCCATTTAATATACATTTACATTTTATAGGGCGATGCTTTGTAGATTTTGCCTTCAATACTTTGCAAAAATCTGCTTAAAAATCTGTTTTACATCCTATAGAGAGGTATAATTTACCCTTCACTCCTTGTAATAAATTTGCCACGCACTGCAGCAACTTTTGCCGGCGCAACTCTAATTGCCGTACATTTTCCACGCGCATTCCCGAGCTGTCGCCGCATGACTCATTCGCGCGAACACACTTGCCTCTGCTACTCCCCCCGGCTTGCCCCGAGTCGAATGGAACCTGCACAGTGTACCCAATCTCACTCTGCCTGACTACTGCCCCTGTGAAAAATATTGGTGCAACTAAGACGATGGACAAATAATGACATGAACAAACACGAGAAAGAACGGCACACACGATTGAACATGTCGTTGCATGTCGACTACCTTTCACAAGAGGCGTAAAATAAAAGAAAACTCGGGAGCAAGAGATGGAAAGAGTGAGCGTGAGCGAGAGGAGCAGAGACCTTATCTTTTCAAAAAATCTATGAGAAAAGGGGCGAAAATTACTCAAATAAAAAAGAGCATAAAGAATTGACATGTTTGTGCAAGAAACACACACGCACACACACACGCACACACACACACACATAAAAAGGCACAGTCTCACACAGAGGAGAAAGAGAACAATCAAATAAATTAAAAGACGGGCCGAGAGTCCGACACAGGTCCACATCTGGTTGGAGCATAACAATCTTATCGGCATATCATCTTGTATCTTTTTTGCGTTGAGTGTGTGCTGTGTGATGTGTGTGCGTTGCACCAACTGAATCCGAAGCCGAATTAGAACCTGAGCGAGTCCGAGCCTGAGTCCCAGGCAGTCGCGAGACGAAACCCCACACACAGCAAACAGTCGTTAAATAACATCAAATGGGTCTCGTTTGGAATGCTCCCCTCGCTACCTACATGTGCGCTTCTTGCTGCCAAGTGCTCTGCTCGGATGAGTCATGGACTGGTCGACCAGTCGGTAGGTTAGTTGGTCGGCCCCGACTCTGGGAAGCGGAGCTTCCGCGATCGTTTTGTAGACTGCAGATCGATTACCTTAGCCATACACTGCAGCAGACGATGACGCTCAGCGTTGCGAGTTAACGACCCATGCCCAACGGATCGCAGCGATCCGAATGGGATCGGTTGGATCAGCCAGCAATTTTCTTGTTTTTTTTTTGGTGTTTTCTAAATGGAAAACAAATAATAAGAAATATACCAGACAGCAGAGACAGCGAGAGACACAGGCAAGCAGAGCAGAGACAGAGAACAGTAGAGATCGTAAAATGTTTATACAAATTACACTCATCGCAACAGCGGGAGGGGTACTGAGGCGAAGACAGGCGTATAGAGAGAAAGAGAGAGAAAGAGATCTTACGCTAATTAAAACCAGAACAAAACAGGCGAGCGGGACTCTGAAAATGTGACAATTTGATTCAATGGAATTGAGACAAAGGGAGAATGGATGTAACGCGGTTGATAAATAACTTTCGCTGATCTGAAAGCTGTCAGCAATCGAGTACTTGATGAGAAAGCTTATCCAGAACTCACGAATATCGTTAATATAGCTGGGTACATAGGTATATTGATCTATATCTGTTTACGACATATGAGATGATTCTAAGCGTAGTATTCTCAGGAGTAACTCTAAAAATTATTTGTTGGCAAGCTTCAGCCCACCTTCCATAAGATACGCTTTCAATATACTATGCAGAGATCTACATTAAGCAATATTACGCAACCCTGATGATTAAAAAAATTGGCATACTAATATGTATAATTTACGCATATTGCCTCAGATGGAAAAAGAAAGTTAATTAGGAAGAGGGCAGAACCTATTGCACAAACTGCTGAAATGTGTGAATTGCTCATAATCATCCTCATAAATAAAAATAAATCTCCGGAGAACAGGTGACAGTTCAAGAGGAATCTGGACTTAACGGAATTGAGAACTGGGGCAGAGACAGAGTAAAAAAATACATGAACCTGTATTACGTACTTTATATATATTTTCCATGTGAGTAATATACGTATGAATATTTTTAGACTGCCCCAAGGCAACTGTTTCGTATACGTAGTCAGTATACACGAACGAACCCATACCAAGAAAATGGGTAATGAAATATTTGAATGATGCCTTGTCGTATTATGTGGCTTTGCTCGTCTGAGGAGTTGTACGATAGCTGATATAAGAGCTGATATTGAGAGCGTTCGAATTCTTAACTCTTATCAAACTTATTCACAATTTTACAATTAGTTAAATTTTCTATGCAAATTCTAGATTAAACCAAAATATATTATATTCGTAATACAATGGGACAACACCGATTAAGTTCTCTGGCTCTTATTTTCATTAAAAATAAGGTAACAAAAAAATGGACATCAAAATCGTAGTTACTGTATATACACGCTCAACAAGTAAGTACAATTATTTTTTAGATAATTAATTTATAATTATAACAGAAAGGAAAATTAACTTGTATCCTAAATATTTCATTTTATATGAAATTAGAGTGGAAGAATCGAATTTTCTATAGTTAAGAAAGTGAGGGTCGAATGAAGTCGACAGTAAAATACTATTTATACAATTTTGGAATGCTAAATACTTATATAATATAATACTTAACTAATTCGCAACAAGGCGTTACATTACAATTTCACTGATTTATTGATATGACACGCATTTGCTTTGTTCACACATACAGTCAAACGCGCATATAGGGTTGCTACAAGCATATGTCGCTCTCACACAAACAGTCATACGCAAAAAATATTATCTGAAACTTCTCGTACAACTTTTGTGTTTTTTGTCTGATCAGGCTGATCGATGACTGACAAGCTAACGTATAGGCAGAGAGACATTCAGATAGATGGGCAGGCGGACAGGGCTTTATTGACTTTATTGACGCATCTACAGTCGGATGCGGATCAAGCATATATAAACTTTATATGGTATATCACGCCTCCTTGTTACATTTATTACCACAAAGTTAATATTTAACTTTTCTCCATTTTCAATTGATAATGCAATTCACAACCTTTAAAACTTATGCTAGCTATAAAACACGTTACTTGTGTGTGTTGAATGGTGGGTGGAGGGGGGGAGGGGGTTAGGTCTGCTCACACGTGTCGAAATTGCGATCATGTGGGTCATTTGACATGCAGATTGAAATCTCAATTAAAAGCCAATTTGACATATTCATATTTAAAGATAAGTTTGAAAATCAAATTGAAACTTTTTTATTCCACTTCCATGCAATTAGCTATGCAAATTGATAGCCACAACATCGGTATAAGGGTTCTGGATTTACCCCGCAAGTCGAGGAACACTGCAATAATTACCCGCATGGGTCGAGCGAAGAAAGTCAATCAGCCAGAATTGTGCGAGAAATCCTTTAAGAACTCGAGAGATCTGTATCTATAGACAGCACTTCTTCCGCTTCATTTGGCAATGCCATATCAGAGTGCATATCTTTGCTTTCCTCCAGAAATATGTTCCATCCAACCGACTAATGCGCAAATTACCGACGGACACGCTCAGACCCAGAGCAAACTCCACCTAGAAGGGAAGCTACGTAGCAGCCCCTCGGTGGAAATGCTGAGTGCTCTGTCAGCGCTCGCACCAAGCTCCGCCCCACAAAAACCGAGTGGCCAAAAATAAATAAAATAAAAGAAGGCAGCTCCAGGTCGCTTGTTCATTGGCTTGGCTCATTGGCTGAGGCGAGAGAGAACGTGCTGTGGCTGTCGCTGCTGCTGTTGCCGGCGTCAGGGTATAAGCCACGCCCTGCGGACTTATGCTGCCAGCGCGAACCCGGAAAACCAAGAAGGAAGCGAAAAGCAAACTATGCGTGCGAGCGGGACAGAAAGTGCCATTGCCATCCGAGCCAGCGAGTAGTTCTTCTTGTAACAATAGACCTAGCCTGATGCCTGATGCCAGTTGCCTGAAGCCTGAAGCCGAGCAACCCCTAAGTGCAAGTTGTGTAACAGTGGAACGACCAAAACACTTGAGATACAAGGTTCGAGTAGATGATTCTATTCCGACGGTTTTGTGGGTGGAGTTACGAGTTATTTTCGAATTGGTAAGACGTGAGTGGACGGTCATTGGGTATGATATCATCAGACGAGGCCTTCATAGGCCTGCACAGCTTGAATCATGTTTGGAAAATCTAATTGCAATAATTATTGACATGATCCATAGTTTTCGAGCTATGACTTATTTCAGTTTTATTTAGCCGCGATGGATCATCTGCGGTTTTTAATCTTATCGACATTAATATAATATTCTCACGTATACTCTACGAGTAATTACGGACATATGCAAGGCGCTATAGCTACGTTTCCTTGAATGAAAGCGATGAATCGGTTCTACGAGTTCTTAACTATTTCCCTAAGTACGACTAACCTGTTGCAATCGTGAGTTCCAGAATGAAATTAGTTACGCTCGGAGATAGCAAATTCGTTTGTATTTTTTATAGATTCCGGTTACTAGAAGATAGCTTCCACGGCAGGGATGTTGCAGTGATTAGTATTTCGGAAATATCGAGTTCTCTCATAGTATAGTCTATATGAACAGTGGATTGCATATCGGCGAATCTCAAACAAAAAGACGATCTATAACAGTGACAAAGTGAGGAACACATTGTAAGATTTAATATATTTTATGTATGCATACATATACATACATAACAACATGTATTATATTTGTACGCAGGTCGGAAATTATTGTAAGAAAAACTTGCAGAGCATTTATAAATGACGGCCACAAAGAAATGGCAAAAAGGCTTGTCAAACGAAGATAAACGTAAACATGCAGGTATTTGCTTATATGTATCTGTATCTGTATCTGTATCTGTCTGCACACTTATATTTGTACTACTACACATAGTTGCTCACATGAACATTAATTTTCCTCAAGCCAAAATCAATTGATTTGATATCCCTATTATTGTCTCTGTCTCTGTCTCTGTCTCTATCTCTCACTCTCTCTTTCTAGCTATAGTCTGTATAAATATCTTTATAAATCTGTCTGTATCTCTCTTGATCTCGCTTCTTACTCTCATTCTCTCTCTCTCTCTCTTTGCTTTCCTTCCCTCTACTTGCCTTTGCGTCTTCTTCCTCTCTCGTTCGAAATGATGCGACAATTTAATACAATTAATATGCTAACTGTACTTCTCGCCGCAGCAACAACAAAGGCGGGAACGCCGACTCAACCTGACAGGCATACACACACACACACACACACGCACACACACTTGCGCGCACAGAGCTACTCGCACTTGGTAACAGACGCAAGGTGGCCGCCACCCTCACTCCCTCACTCGCTCACTCGCTCACTCCACAGCGAGCGCAGCAACAATTTTTTTGACAACAGCAAAATACGAATGAGGCGATGTCAACAAAAATACCAAAACAAAAATCCCGACGGCGAGCCCCAAAACGAGAGAGCAACTTAGGCCTATGAGGAGAGAGCGGGACACCAGACACACCAGTCGCTGAGAGCAAAGAAGGCGAGAGCGAGTGCGAGAGCGAGAGCGAGTCAGCGCGAGAGCGGGTAGCGTATAAAAGAGCGCACATGACGCTGACGGCAGGCAGTTTGAACTGAGCAAGCGAAGCGTACAGGCGTGCGCAGCGAACAAAGCAGAGCAGAGCAAGCAGAGCAGAGCGAGCAGCGCAGTAGCAGCATCAGCAGAACAAAGTGAACGAACTTGACGACATTCAACAGCAACAACAACCACAACAACAAAGCATTTGTGTAGTAAATTTATTCATTGTGTGCCTGCAAAGAGAAAGTCTTGAGTCATCTGCAAAGCAAGAAGGAAGACAATTTTAATTACGAACAATTGTGCAATTGAAAACAAAGAACAGCAAAAGCAACAACAACACCACCACAACAACAACAATGGCTGTAGCGTTCTTCATTCCCGACCAGGCGACTCTCCTGCGCAAGGCACGCGAGCAGGAGCGCCAGATACTCCGCCAGCACCACTGGCAGATGGCCACAGTGGTGCTCCAGACTCTCCGTCAGCTGATGCAATCCTCGGCCAGCCAGTGTCTGCAGCGCGCGGAGCGCAAGTGCGGCAAGTGGCGCAAGCCTTCGCAGTGAAGACGCGACTTGAGTAAACCACAACCTAACCTCAAAAAAAATAAATCCCAACATCATCGACTTTTATGGAGGAAACAGCAAGCAATCTTCGGCCGTCGGCAAGGTGAACTTCATTTTGCCATTGCCCGATCTTGATAATGACACTGATAAAGATATAGAAAGATGATACCATGCAACTAGCAGCGCCTCTTAAGTTTACTCATCAAAGCGAGTGTGATAATGATTTTCTTTCTATAGCAGCAGCAAGAATATTGATGGAAATCTGACATTCTTTAGATCAAGCAATATCCGATTTTGAATATGTACTTCTTTTTATAACTGAAACATTTTTAACTCAAAGTGTTTATAGGATCTAAACTGAAAGCTCTTGCAAAGTGTTGAAAGAGTGTAGAAAACTATTAATAATATAATATTATATAATATTACTTATAAGGTTTGAATAAAATTGTATCAATTTTTGACGAACAACACTTCAAATAAAAAGAAGACTAAAAATAAAAAAACAGATCTTTTTATTCTCGTAAAATTCGATTTCAAAATGTTAAAACAAATAAAGCAAATCGAGTAATTAAATCTGATTGGAGCTATACAATAAATCGAATTTCGTTCAATTACAGAATACAGAATTACAAAATGCAGAAAAATTTATCACACATACTTCTTACATCTGCATGCATGGAATCAGACAGATCGGCTAGACATAATTTATAGCTGACAAGGAACCAATCAGCCGATTTAATATAATTTTGTACCAGAAATTGACAAATTAAAACATTGTACCTATGAGTCTTTTAAAACTAATAGAAAATATAAACAGTATTAGTTTTTTTTATGGTCATCTAATAATTCTTATTATAGATATTATAGATAAGCCAGGTCAAACAATATTTTTTATAGCACATTTCATTTTATGTTAAATCAACTCCCTATATCTTATGACTTACATAGACTCAATGGCACGAAAATAAGGATTTCTTAAAATATTTTAATCTTATTGTACAGTGGTAATTATAAAAGATAATGGAAAAATCGGATGAAATTCCTCCAATTATTAAACAAATAAATAGCTTAAACTAAATGGCGTTTCTATTTTTCCCATGGCCCTATATTAATTATCAGTATCAACAGTTTCGCCAACCTAGAAAATTCTTTGATCATTAATTCTCATGAGGAATGATATCACAAAGCTCAGCATCATGTTTGGATATGAGTGGGTTTATTTTCTAATGGCAACGATCAAATAAAATATTTTGCAAACGTTACCTTTAAGTTTTTAATAATAATGTTGAGATCGAACAAAAAATATAACTTAAAAGAGTGTGCAGAGTGTGTATCGTAGTGTTACATCACACAATTAAATGACTGTGGGCAGAAAAAATTCAAGAATAGTATTGTTGTGCTCCTTTCGCGATATTCTGAATAATTAAATAAGCTTTATCAATTCACCATGACTGACCAACTACACTTTTTAATAAAGTCCGATAACCTTATACACAATTTTAAATTTGCATGTGCATTTTTGATTCCCTATCATAGTGTTCCAAATTTCCATCAACAGAATTCAATTATGCAAAAAATATAAACGAAACTAGATCTCGAGTCGGCATTTTTTTGTCGAAAGAAACTTAATTAATAGTTTGCATTTTACTGAAAAAGAATTCAAAGAGTATATCGGGCAATAGATGATTTTACAACCTTTTCTAGAACATATGTTTATAGAAATATGTAGTAAAATGTCGTTTATAACAAGAGCTTGATAATCTTAATGTATGACTTTAAAATTCTTTAAAGTATCTATTGTCTATAGCATTGAAATTTTGTCAAAATATAAGACATTAGTTGTGCATATTTTTTTAGCTTTTGACCATGGCTTCCCAGAATCTAACCTATGGGTTATCATATCGAAATTATTAGTCGCATAATGTCCATATGCTTGACAGGGTGTGCGATCTTCGGCTTACTTAGGATAGTGTCAAGTTCACTTTTGCCGGATGCGAAGCTCCGACAGAGAGAAACTTATGAAAACGGATATTCCAGGGGGGCTCATCATAAGCGCCATTCGCTCGACGATTCTCTCTCCGCATCGCGCGCGGAACGCAGCCGCCGCCGTCGTTTAATTAAACTTTTACACTTATGCAGCTGCAATCAGACGAAGTGCATCCTGCTGCCTGCCCTTCCAGTGTGCTGGAATTGTAGGTCTCCGCTGAGTCCTATGTGTTCAATTCCCTTTGATTGGCAAACATTTTTGGCGAAAAGTTCATAAAAAGTCTTGAGCTGGCAAACGAAAAAAAACAAAGATTTTCACTTTACCAAACAAAACTAATTAACGTTCTGCAGATTAAAGTTTGCTAAATGCTCTGCTTCTGGGAGCGTGGCATGCGAAAAATAATTGAGACAAGTTTATGATTATGTTTTTAGCTTTTTCTAGCTCTTCTGTTCCACACTTCTCGACAACTTGTTGGCCCATTCGCAATAAAAACTTTTCCGCGCGATTTGTAAAGCTATAAAAATCACAGACAGAAAAACTGTTAGTACAACAACTAAAAAGACTAAAACAACAAAACAAGACAAGAAACTTGCCAAACTTTTGAGCTGTTAATTAGTTCGCAAAGCGTTTCTAATGAAGCTGCAAAGTACTCGCGAGTCGGGACACGAGGTTGCGAAAGAATCAGCTTTATAGCTGCCTGCGCGTTTTGCGATATTGATATAATTTTCCAAGAAGATCGAAATAACAACTACCGACGGAGAGCACCCTTCAGATTCTTATCAACTGTGATTTCTGCACAATCCCCTGTCATCTTGACCAATGATGCTTACCCCAAGCGAAATGTGCGAAGAGTCCGCGCCGATGCCAATACTGTTCTGGGATTGGTCAAGCGGTGTCTCAGATACGATTTTTGGGCCAACCAAAATAACAGAAAAATGAAGTTATAATGAGTGCATGTGTGGAATTGTAATTTTCTATTTCCGGCATACATCTTTTTCAATCGTTAGGCAGTTCTTATATGGAACTAGTGAGCCTAATGATGGCTTAAGCGTGCAGATCGTAGTAAATTAATTTTGTTGCGAACTTTCGACGGTACAGAGCAGTGACTATGGTGAATGACCCATCACTAATAGGTAGGTGTATAACAGTATTATATCAACTAATTGTCACTGAATTTAAAACATTTCATCAAGTGGTGAATGGTATCTTACAGTCGAATATACCTGACTACAGCTTTACTTGTTTGTTGTTTTGGCTTATTAAAATTGATGAAAATTTGCCATTTAAATAGCTGCTCAGGCACGCCCGAAAATAATCAGAATGCCCTCGAAAAGAGGAAAATGTCGTCTAACAACATCATTTATAAGCCGAGACAAGCAGTTCGCAAACGAAACATTTAAAAATGCTTTTTGATTGATGATCCCGCAATGGCAGTCGAAAAGTCTGGGCGAAAGCCAGAATGAAAATGACGAAGGACACGCACACAACCCAACCAGCTCGGGCAGGAAAACGGAAATGGAAAAATGGGAAGAAAAACACATTAATTATTGAAATATCGTTAAAAGAAAACGAAACTGACAGCGCTCAGATTCGCATGAATATTTAACAGAAGCAACAACAAATGGGCGAACTGTAGCAAAAGAAGCGCGATGCGTGACCGCATTCCCCAGGATATTGACAAGCCTTGGCCGCAAGGAAAAGGAATACCGAGGGGCTTATACCCTTGCCATACGATATATGATACTATTTTTAGCCTTTAAATAGACAGACGAAGAAACTACAATGTTTTAATGAGTTGGTATATTTGTTTGTTTTGCCTGTTTTTACGAAAAAATATTTTTGGAAAATTAAAAAGAAAGTTAAAACTTTAAGTACTTCGATTCTTCTGGTTCGACATAACGTAGGATCTTTTACCAAAAACAACGAGATTCTAAAGACTTATAATTTTGACGAAGAATATAAATGAATACGTTATGTGATCGTTGCAAGCCCTAGGCTTAAATGAATATACCTCCTGATAGGGTATAATAAAGGGACGGGGTGCAGCCTTCTTGAGGTGCGCAAATCACGCAAAGATGTTGAAGACGTTGGAGATGATGATGGTGGAACTCATCAGAGTAAGTGGGCCGTTCTGCTCGCCCCATCCCCGATTAAGAGCATATTAATTGCGGGGTGGAAAAGCGAGGGAAAGCCTGAACAGGAAGGACCATCCGTCTATGCATTCATTCATCATCTGTCCTGGCAGCCCAGTTGAGCATTTAATTAGTTTGTTTGGCCCCTGTGTGGGCTATCGCTCTGTGGCATATCGCAGATAATAATCCTTAAAGGCATTAAAGTCATGTGTCAACTTCTCGGCTCTACAAATCGCTCGCTCAGGAGTGAATTATGCTCGCACTGCTCTATTTATCAAATTTGCAACTGCATTTCGAGCAGACTAGCGTACAGGGTATCGCTGTTGACATATATTGACCATTATTCCCATAAAACAGATTCAAATTTGCACAGAGTGTCAAGCTCGAGCCGCAACCGAGGCCAGGACACCCCGTGGTGCAGGATTTGCGAAATTTTCGCACCGTGCGCCACTGCGACGGCGGCAAGAACTATAAAATAAACAAACTTCCGGGCGAGGACTACGACTTCGCGCCGGCGACTGATGAGCTGTTGATTTTTGATGTGTTTGACATGCGCTCGCTCGCATTGATTGCGCCATAAATAATGAATTTATGCTGACAGCAAGTCATCATCAGACAGAGACGTATAGAGAAAGAGAGACAGAGAGAGGTAGGTAGTCAGCCAGACAGAGAGGGAGCGCAATGACAACGGACCAAATCGGTGGTGAGATCGTCGTCGGGCAGGCAGGACTCGGCCGTCGGAGGCCTTTTTGCGCCGCTGTATGTCAACTAATAAAATATGTTTTTATTGCAACCAAAGCCAGGAGTATACACACATGTACTGCACACACATATGCACACACACGTAGCGCATATAAAAATTAATGAGCCAAGGAGGCGCGCGTCCCTTCCTGACGATGACAATGCTCCAGGAACCAGGCAGTGCAGCCAGAGTGACGCTTGCGAATTTAATGTTAATCATATGCATAAATATGTCAACTAATGGAACGACGCCAGACAGCACGACTCGCCATCAGCTAGCGCACAGCTTGCGGTTAACCGAGCGAGCTCTCGTCTCCGTCCAGAGGACTCCAGAGAAATGAGCATGCTAAGCAGGCCTTTCATGGAGGTGCTAATTGAGGCCCATTGTTGTCGTGCGACTTAAGGATGCCATGGGAATTATACTATGTCTTGTTTTATAGTTGATACGAAACGATTTCTATTGGCGTCGAATGTGTCGCGAAATTCTTAAGGAAATTTAAATAAACTACCAGCTGAAGTATTATATAATCTCTCAACATCTCGCAACATTGTTGCTAGCGTCCGTCAGCGGCAGATGGAACAATAATACGAAATAGTCGAGGAGAAGTTTTGTCGGAGCGGGGAGCGGAAGAGAGGGGTACTTCCAGTCTTTTATGATATGAACGCAGAGATTCTATTTTATAGATTTATCTGCACAGTTCGACGTATTTTTATTGAAATAGGAAACTTTGTGCATATTGCATGCATCAAATGGCACTGGGATAACTGCGATATTGTTCTGACAACAACAACAACTCGGAAGAGTTCCTCCTTCCTGGTCTCCCCAATGTCGTCGCGGACAACAAACTTCGTCACTTGCAACAGTTTTTTGCTGCTGGCCATTTTTTATGACGAGGAATGAAATGAGATGAAATTATTGACGGAAGGAACGGAAATCGCTGGCAATAGTCGAAGGAAATAAAAGCAAAATTACTTTTGATAAAGCAACAAAAACAACAACAGCAACAACGAAAGTACACAAGGACTATAAGGACTACTACTAAAACTACACACACTCGTAAAAGGACGCAGGACGCAGAGGAAGCAGCAGGAAGTCGACTACAAGAGGGCGTTGATTTGCCACAAGTGCAGAATTATGAGAATCTTCGGCAGCAGCAGCAGTAGCAGCAGCTGCCATCTCCAGCAAGAACTGCGACAACAACAGCAACAACACAACGTTAATAACAAGGGTAACAACAAACACTTCAATTACCGGAAAACGTGTCTGATAATACCTTCCAAGATTTCAGTGGCAAGTCGCAGAAAAAGTAAATAAAAAGTAATTTTATTATTTTGATTTTACGGCTGCGACTCTTGTTCTCCCGCTCCCCTTTTCTCTGCCCGTTTTTTATGCCATTCACCCATTAAAAATGGCAAAAAATGGTGTATAAGCTCTGAGTAAAAGTATGCAATAGGCAGAATACAGCTTATAGATATTATTGTTCAGGTATAATTAGAATGAATTCGTAACTGCAGAACTAGGTGAATGGTTTATAATAGCGAAGATTGGGGTTTCTCGACAGCTTTTTTATTTGTTTGGTATTTTTCTTGTACAGTGAATAATACCCAGCATACCGAAGACGAGGCTATGTGGCCACCGCCCTACATCTCATCTCTCTCTGCATATTGATTTTCTCCGGTTAGAGGGTATCTGCTCCTTGGACTACTACTTCCTCGTGCTTATGCTTATTGTGAATGGCATTCTGCTTCGGCTGCGGCTTCAGCTTCTGCTTGGGCCTTTTTATGGCTCGTACTCTGGGAACATTAATATTAATAACCAGTTCAAACATTGTTGTTGGCGCCAAGCGGGAAATCGCACTACTCGGAAGTGCTGACATCTTGCTGCCAGGATCTGTTGGATCTGCTGGATCTGAATAGGGCTCGCCCAGCAGGAGGCACCTATGTATGCGAGGTGTGTTTGCGAATAGTTTTAATGGGTTATTACGTCGACGCTTCCCCTTACTCCACTCTCCCTCTTCACTGCCAGAAGCACGTCATAAATGTCGTTTGCTCGTAAAAGGCGAATGCAATTTCCACGTCCCGCGCTCCTGAAGGAACTGCACTTAAATTTATATTTTTTATGCGCTAGCAGCAAACCCAAACCCAAGCCCAAAACGAGAAGAAAAAGGAAACGAAGGGACAACTGCAGAATGCCCTTGTTGTGACTCCTCGTCGAGGGCTGCGTGTGAAATTATGATAAATGTGCATAAAATCGCATCAACCGCAGCGCACGGTACGGCACATCCTGCTTTGTGTCCTTTGCCTGCACTTTTCCGCTTTCCCGATTTCCCAATCTCCCGATTCGCCGCTGCAGTTGCATTTCGTCATTGTTTTGCGGTCGTAAAAAGTGTCCTGCGCCAAGGAAAATTGCAAGGCGGCACGCATCCTGCAAGGGGAAAAGAGACAGAGGTGGAAGAGTGAGTGAAACAGCTAGCAAATGGCCTTTTTGATTGCATTTTCTTTTAATTAAATTAGCTTTTCCATGCGCTGTTCTGCTTTTTGTTTGCGCTCATAAAAACCAAGCAAACTTGGCAAAAGTGCAGAATGTGGGAAATGAAAACGGACATGGTACTTAGGAGTGTCCTGCAATTTTTCAGCAGAAACAAAGGCGCAATAAAATCAAAAAGATTTAAATTAAAGAGAAAGCAAGGCGTGGATACAGATTGAAGGCACCTTTCCCTTCAATGAGCTGTAGTCGAGTGCGAGTTGAATTTTTTTTGGCATATGGCAGTAGTTTTCTGATTGATTTGCTGGCACTTCTAGTAAACACTTGGAGGTTGGGTTAGGCTCGGTCAGGCTAGGCTATGTCAGGTAAGGGCTGCCGGACTGCTTACAAGCATTTTCCATTTCCGCCCAAAGGTAAACGGAAAATATGCCAAGACGTAGTAGATGCCCCAGGAGCAGGCCTCGACTGACCAGTCGGGCAGGCGAAAGCCCATGGTCCAGTTGAGTTCTCGACTTTGCGGAAATTGCAAAATTTCTGCACCGTAATAAGATGAAATTAAGTCTGTGCACAAAGCAAATAGCAAGGAAACGCCAGTACAAATACGTCGACAGACCGACGCTCCGACAGACTAGACAAACAGGGCAAGCAGGACTCGGGCCTAGGCCGAGGCGGACCTTGAGGTGGGAGAAGGCGGCTCAGCCACGCAGCAAATGAACCACTAATTGCGTGCCGAAATGCAATTTAGTGAACTTTGCCCCCTCCACGACTACGTCGACGTCTCTGTCGAAATCCAAGACAAACACACAATAGATACACAAGCAAGTGACGCGCTTGTGTGTGCATGTATGCTGTTCATCTGACCAGGGCCTGCAACAATTAAACTGAAAACAAGTAGAGACGTTGAGTGCACTCGACTGTAAAATACCCGTCACCCAGTTTTTCTGTTTCAAATTTAGAAAACCTTGAGCCCAAATTTAGTAACTCTGGCACTTGTAATAACTGAGCTCACCCAGCCTGATGGACATGCAGAAGGATATACAGATACAGAGTTAGTCAGAAAGTCCGACAGTAAACACATAGACAGAAAGACGGGAGATGGACAGATACGCATATCGAAATTCTCCCGGGTATTGATACTTGCAAGATTAAATGTATTTCGAATAAATACATCTACACAAAACTAATATACCAATTCTACCAAAAACACTGTGTGGATGGTATCGCAAAAGTCTTGAGATACGCAAACAGACGTGTCCGCCGCAATTCACACTGATAATGCCCCAAAAAAGGGCGTGGCCTGCGTTAATTATGCACCGGTTAGGGCTTAAAGCCTTTCGATTTTTTGCTCCCTTCGGAACGTTTGCCGATTGTTGACATTGATAAATGACTTGGCATTTGTTTTAGCGTGATTTATCGCGCTCTGCGTCTGGCCCCTGTCCACTCTTCCTCTCCGCTCTGGTGTCACATTGACACGTGTCCTTCCTTTTTGTCTGATTTTTAATTAAATGCAAACAAAATTGACCATTTGATAAGCCTCGCGCCACTCCATGCGCCCCAGACACATGGGCATATGAGTCGCATCCTGGCGAGAGTCTCCTTCCTTCCTTCTTCCCTATGTTCTTCCCATTTGCTTTTCCACCTTACCACTTTCCATTTTCCAGGCTTTTTAACTCATATTTAAAACGCACTCAGCAACTGCAACCAACTGCCCTGGCATTAATTTTTATAGACTTGACTGCATTCATGAAAATTCATTGCCTTTGACCCCAGCCCCTCTCGGCGCATCCCCACTGCAATTCCCACTGTGGTCCTTCATAGGCCGTTGCACTCGCCACTCTCCGAGGCCCAACAATTTTCAACTTAATGATGTTTCCAAATGCATTGGCAAATATGTTTCACGTGTTTCGCACACATTCAAAGAGAACACCAAAAATAATGATACGAAAAGCAATCCGAACCCCGGCCTTCAAATACCCTTTCATTACTTTGACGTAGGAGTCAGCGTGCAAACAGGTTCCTATTAATTTTCTTATTGTCCTCAGTTCTTAAAGAGAGAGAGAGAGAGAGATTCCATCAGTCTATAAAATACTCCTTTTAAGGATATAGTTTACGGTCAGTCTCATGTGTTCTCTTTAGTTCTAATAATGTAGTACTTATAAATGTGTAGAACCTGATGTGGTTTTCTATAGAGATACCCGTTTCAACTACTAAATACCCTTTCTATGCTGGAAATCCGGTATGGGCAGAGCCAGTTCTCTATTTCCTCATCAGTTCCGAACTCGCAGTACCCCAATCGGCGCATAAATATGAACTGCCTGCTGCAGTCATGCTCAAAGCGTAGTGCAGCTCCCCTACCTCTCCGTTCATCCTTCCTATCACACTTCCCATATGTTTATGTGTAATTTTCAAATAAAGGTTTAAATGTTTTTGGCAAACAATTGCAGCGAGCGGACACCCATAGAGGGGCCCATCCAGGGGAAACCCCCCAGCGAGGGACCCCTTCAGCGAGGAGGGCCCTGGTCATGTGTGCTTATTTTGTTTATGGCTTTTTGGATATTCGCGAATGTGTTACATTGCGGTTTCCGATGCGTTCGATTTGGTCATTGATATTGGCGGTTTGCTTCGCTTCGGTTTGGTTTGGTTTGCTTTCTTTTTTGTCCGGTTTGCTGGGTGGCTGTAATCAACATGGTTGCGGTCGGCTGTTTGCTGTTTGCTTTTTGCTTGATGATATTGCAAATATTTCCGAAATTGTTGCATGCAAAGGCGGGAAATCGGGTCTGTCAGTTGGCCATTAGTACTGATTAAATTTTAAAATATTGCCGGCTTGGCTTACCATAGTCATATCGATCAAGAAGTGTTGCATGCATAACTTCTCTGGGAGGCAGCACCCCTGCTGATCTGTGCTAAATTACGTGCCAATCAAGCACTTTCAACGTGACAATTGGAAGGCAAGTGGAGGAGACGGATAAGACAAAGCAGACGACACGTCAGCCAAAGACCGAAGGACAAATGCAGAACAAACGTAAACGTATTTGTTGTACAAGACAGAGAGATGAGCGGCAAGCCTAGACAGCAGCAGGAGCATAGCTGGGGCAGGAGTAAGACAATCCTTGCACACAGACTCTGTCTGAGACACAAATTGAACCTGAAGACGATTCCCGGTCGAGGCTAAGGCTGGGCTGACTGTGTTTGCTAATTAGCACATATTCCTCGCAGGCAGAAACAAGAAAAACAAGCAGGCGACAGTGTCAACAATTTACGTGCAAGAACCCGTCCCATCCGAGCTATCCGAGCTATCCTATCTGTCGCCCGTCTCGCAGGATTAAATTGTTTAATTTTAAATATGCTCTGTCACTTCATTTGTACGGCGAAAACTTTCCCGAGCGGTGAGGAGGGGCAGGGACTCGACGAGAAAAATCATTAACACGCCGCAAGCCAAGCCAAACGAAAGGATAACAGATTTTTCTGCTAATTTGAGACGTAGTCCTTTGTGCGTGACGCCTAGACATGCAGGAGTGGGAGCGGCAGGGGCGGTGGAGTGCCGGAGTGCCACTCCGGAGACACTATCTCAGACTTGAGATCGACTTCTTGCCGGAGTTTGCTGCGTCTCGTTTCGCTTGAGTGACGAAGCACAGAGATAAGCTTTTAGCCTGCCAACATACTGAGGGGGACGCAGAGACATGGAGCCAGATCCCGGGGTGAAGTTGGAGGTGGAACTGGAGTTGGTGGAACTGGAGTTGGAGGGTAGCTCGAAAAGTTTTCCAATAAATTGCGATTCTCGGTTGCACGTTGACAGTTTTGCTTAACGCTTCATAATCAGAAAACAAATAAGTTGCCATCTAATTGTGTGTCCTGTGCTTGGCTCTACAATTAAAGTACTTGCCAGGAAGAAGTCGCTTCGGGCGCTAGGGTCAAGTCACAACTCTCTAGTCTCAAGTCAGAGTTGGCACAGCTGGCACTTCCTTTAGCTGGTGATAACTTTTAAATATCCCAGCGCAATTACGCCCGAGTAGCTCGCAAGGAAGCGCGCCGCTGTCCTCTTCCCTGTCTTCCTCGTGTCCTGCAACGTCTTTTAACGCTTCGACGATTGTTCACGAGACAAAATTAATTGTTGAGTAATTGAAATTTTATTTATATTAGTGTCCTTTTGTGCGGATTTCCCTTCGCTGCGGGCGCCTGTTCTCTCCCACTCTTTCCCAATTTTCCAACGCTTCATCCTCCCCCTAAAATGGAGTCAAGAGTATAATTCTCAATTTTTCTGGTAATCTCGCCCCGTTCTTAGGCCTCAATGCACCGCCGGACTTGCGGCCTTTTTTTTATTCTAATTCGCTTTGTTTTTTTTTTTCCAAATGCCTCGAGCGAGCATCACAGGCAGAAAATCAATTTCTCGCCATACTGATGATCTCATTTAGAACAACTCAGCTGTTAAGTCCAAGGGATTTATACTGTCAAACAAATTTAAGATGTATAACCTTTTGTTTCAAATATAATTGTTTGCTGAGAAACGCAAAAAAAAGGAGTTGGCCAATCTATTCACAAATGTTTCGTTTACCGTGTGAACACTTTATGCATATATGGAATCAGCTGACAACAAATTTACGCTTTTACCGTACTCCGTTAATACCCCCCACATATTAGGCAAACTAGTAAAAAACTGTGCATTAGTGTATATTGTATGTATATCTCTAGTAAGAAGTGGCACACCACGTGTCTGTCTACATATTTTCATCTGGTTGCAATGGTTTTTTGATTTTCAAGTAATATTAACAACTTCATGATTAAGTAAATACATAGTTTTCATACATGATAAGCCTCTATATAATAATTTGTAATGGTTGATAGTGAATAGTTATTTTATTAAATTGAAAATTTTATTAATTTGAATTGGTTCTTATCAGTCGACCTTGGTCGATGGAAATGATAAATGTTCGTATTTCCTGCGAATATTAAAAATAAGAGCGTAGCTTATTATTCACAGTGTTACTTATCAGCTCACTCGTTTCTGTCATCGCTCACAAAAACTACGGTGCCACACTTCACAGTCACTAGAAATTTCCGACCCATCTGTAAAGTTTGCGAACTGGCTGCAGGGTATACAACTATCGTGTAAGTACGACTGCATCATTCTCTATTTGTTTAATTTAATTTTGCATGCCCGACCACACAACACAGGGCATAAAAAGCATTTTAAACAAAACATTGTTGCTGTATGCAGGGGGTAAGGCATGGCCGGCAGCAGATATGTGGCATGAGCGGGTACTGCCAGCAAAGTGGCACTAGACTCAATAAGAATGCGAAGTGATGCGATGCGATGCGATGCGAATGTCTGCCAGCCACATTACAAGCTGGACACGACACGTCGCAATGGACAGTCTCTGAACGAGGCTATCAGCAGCACACACAGCACACCCACACCACGCCCAGATATTTACTCTCTGCCTGCATTTATCTCCAGCAGACACACACATGCACACACACTCACCGGACAACAACATAATTGCCGGTCATTTGCTGCAAAATGAACAAGCTAACAACAAAGGCAGCCCCGCCCGACCCGCGCCAAGTCCTCAGTCTCCGCAGATCTCCGTTTGTCATATGCAAATCAAAGAGGGGGAGGCCGAGGGTTCAAGCCACTGGCAACATTGTTGCATTGTTACTGCAACATGTCCGCTGTTCGTTGTCCGAGACCAATGTGGCCTCCAGTTTTTAGCTAAGCGCAGTTTTTGATGGCCAGGATAAAGGATCAACTTACAACTCGGGCCACTTTGAAGGGTCCCGAGACCCGTTTGCTTTTATTGGCTGGCCACAGACAATTACGTTAACTGCGGTCAGGAGTGCAGCAAGTGCTCGACGGATGGACCTGGAGGAGGCAACAACTCCAGCATCAGTCGGCTATAGACTATAGACGGATATAAACGCCGTTAGTTATGGCGGACATGCTACAAGTCGTATGCGTAATGCTGCGAGGCAATCTCGGGGCGGGACTCCAAAGTTGTTATCAAAACGAATGCAACGGCTGCCGAGGATGGGGACGGGCAGGAATCAGTTTAATGTTGCCATAAAAACTGCCGCCTGGCAAAAACTCATTAGAATAATGCATACACCTAGAGGAGGGAGGAGAGGGGGCCGAAAAGAGAAGACCATGGAGTTTGGGCGAAACAATTGTTGATTAAATTCGCTTGAGCCATTTGCATATGAAATTGTCTCGCTTCGTTTTATTATGAAGCCGCATCGAAAAGTCATTTCGTCCTCCGGCGTCCTCTGGCCACAGGCATAATGAAGTTTGCAAGTCTTAAGTCTTGCCAAGCAAAACAATGCCAAGCAACAACGCTCTGCCTCTGCCCTGCCGGCAATGACTTAGGTGTTTGGCTTTGTGGCCAGGAACAGCCAGGAGCTGGCAGCTAGGAGCGGCAGCTCCTGCAAAATGCGGAGCAGCTACACAGAGAGCCTGGATATGCACTTAGGTGTTTGGCTGTGGCAGGACCATTGTTCTTTTCGGGGAGCTGCTCCTGCTGTTGTGATAATTTAATTGAAATGGCAATGCAATGTTTACGCTATTTCGATTCTGATTTGCATAGAGACAGCCCCTTCCTGCTTCCCCGGGATCCCGACTGGGATCCAGTACTTCTCAGCCAACCCTCTGCACTCACTCGCCCAGGCAATTGCATTAGACAACAACAATGAATCGAAAGCTGCGTTCAAAGCGACATGTGAAGTCGATGTGAACTTGTCCAAAAGTTTGCCAGCTCAGCCGAAGACGGGCCCACGTCAGACCCACGCCGCTTCCTGAGTCGTCTTGCAGCTGCCAGTCATTTTAATTGACTTTAGGCAACAGACCGCAGCTAGAAGCCAAACTTTCGGAACCAGGCACTGCCTCGTTTGACTTTTATTGAATTAAAATTGCGAGCACAAAGCCAGCGTCTCCACTGCCTCGCCTTCACTCTCTGCTCTAATTGCTGCTGTAAGTGGAACGTGATTACCCGAAAGAAAAACCTCATACGGCGCATTATGTCGGGGCTCAGGTACACACATCCTGCCGCAGGACTACTCAGTGGCTCGGTGAAAACTTTCGCCGGGGTCTTCGGTAGTTTCCTAGCTTTTGCTGCAGTTTCTTCTTTTCCGTTCGCCTTTTGCGTTTTTTTCCATGCCTCCATGTGCGCATTTTTGATGAACTCTTGTGTTGGACTTGCAGGATATGTAAATACAGGCTGGCGTGTGGCATGTCCTGGCTGCGTCCTTTGCTTGCTTCCTTGTCAGCGCTTCCATTTGCATATCGTTTACGCTTTAATGTGATTATGGCGTGTGCATATTCAATGGCTTCGAATTCGTCTGCTTCTCAGCTTTTCTCTACTTTTAAAAGTTAATTTTTTGCCTTTTCTCGGGAAATTCACTTCGGCTTGCGGTTTGCTGCTTTTATGGCTGGCTTTCTTTCGGGCTCTGTATTCTTCAGTGCCTCTGCCTGTGCCTGCGTCTGTGTGCAAACATTAGCTGTAATGAATATTTAAATGGCAGTTAATGGCTTTCGGCCTGGCATTCACTTACACCTACTCGAAGGCCCTTCAACTGACCCCAATTGCTGCTGCGAGCAGTCACACCTCAGCTCGACAGCGGCAAAGTTCTTTATTGCATGCAATTTACAGTAAAATGACTTTACGACAATGTTTTCCAACTGCTTAAGCTATTGCCTCCAGAGTGTGCTGTTTAATGCACCTTTTATTGGTTTCATTGGCCCAAACAGGAGTTCAATAGACGCCGGGAATAGTTCCTAACAATTTCATTTCTGACCATCGAGTCCCTGCTTTTTTATGTGTGGCAAATGGTTCTATTTATACCCCGCACATATACTTTAGTAGGATGTCATATTTAAGGATATAGTTGAGGACAACATCTGTATTCGCAGACGGATAGTCGCATCTTCTGCTCTACAGGGTATTCTCACTCGCCGACGCTTCCCACTTGTTTTTTATGCCATTCCCCACTTGATTTTATTGTCGACTATTGACTGCCAGCAGCAGCAGGGGCAGAGACGAGGGCAGGGGCAGCAGCTGGAGGGAGGACCTGGGTCCACTGTCCAGTGACAGGACTATATGTCAGCAACATAATTCACAATTCGCTAGTTTTACGAGTCGCTTCCGTTCATTTGGACAGTGTGCCGTAAAATGGCAGGCGAGTACAGGCGAACAGGCGGACTCAGGCGAGGACTGGCGAGAGGAGCTGCATGCACTGCCCACTGGGAATACGCGAGAATATGTGGCAATTGTATGGGAATCGCTCTGGCGACGACGCGCCCGCATCATCAAGTGACCATTGTCCAGTCCGTTCTTTTTTACGGCATCAAGGGTCATCCTTTTGTGCTTAATGGCCGGGGAGGATACTGAACACTAGACCCTGGACTGTGGCCAGTTGGCCGGGGTCAGAGGGGGTGTGGCAGTTCTCGCCTCTCCTCGCCTCCCAGCACTCCCGGACGAGAGTCGAGCTTATGCGTTACGTCACTTCGTTTATTCGTTTTTTCGTTTAGTTGCCTGCCCGTCGGCGCACATAAGTTATTTATGATCCATCATTGTGCAATATTTGGTGAGTCTTACAGACTTTTTACGGCCCTTCTACACGACCTCCTCCATCCCCTCGCTGTTCCCCTACTCCTGGTGTAGTTGTTTGACTGGGGCTTTTTCATTTAGGCTATGCCCCCCTAACACGTGTGTGCCTCGCACTGACACTCGGAGATTTATTTCGCTTACCCTATGTACTCGTAGTGTACAATTAAAGCCATGAGGCCTGCTGGGAAGTGATTAGATTTGTCTTGTAGCCAACAGATTGCGAACGTATTCATCATAGGAAGAGATGAGAGCGAGAGCGAGACCGAGATCCAACTAAAGCCTTGGTTCCTTTAATCAATTGAAGTCAATTCCACGAATTTCCGAAAATGAACCCTTTGTCCTTTTGGGCTAGTTAAACATACATCATTTCACGTTCCACCGATCGGGTAATTCAGCTAATGTATCCTGTGCCGAGATTCCAACGACTTTCGCATAAACATGCCAACTGTCTGTCAAATGGAAGCTGCAAAATTAATGTCGCCAGCGCATAAAACACAGAAATCCATGAAATTGCAACGCAAAAAACATAAAAAGGCCACCAAAAAGGGCAATAAATAAGCTGGCCAGAAGCAGAGGGAAATCGGATCGAAGAGGCAATCGAACTGAAAGCAACCCCGCTCCGATTAACAACATAATTTCGAGTGTGTCATTAATGTGCACATTACGCCGAATAATGCCAAATAATGCAGAATTCATATAATTCATTCTCTCCTTAGTCCAGAAAGGGTTGTGGCCGGCCCAAGGCCCAATGTCCGATGCGAACAAGCGCCCAAAAGGAATGGCCACTAAACGGGACGTCATCCGGGTGAAAGTGCCCACAACAGCGCAGAGGGGAAAAGGGGCACAATTGAAAGGGTCAAGGGGCGGGAGGTTGCCCTTTTGTGAGGCCAAATTCGAGCATGTGGTCAGTAGCTGGAGAAAAACACTTGAGAGGGGATCTGGACATGGGAAGCGAAAAAATGTTTTTGCGATTGAAAGCCAGTTTAGCTGACAACTTTATTAGGATAGTCTAAGGATTACAAACTCTTGAGCAAATAGAACATATACGAGATGAAAGAATCGTCCTTGATTTGAGGTTCACTTTCACTGATTCCTGTTCCATGCAAGGTGTACATTTCTCTGTCTCTCTTGTACATTCCCAATATGTAGCATTCTTTTAAAGTAGTGCCCTCATATTCCCTTTGCAGAAGGCATACAAATTATAACAAGCAGTTTGCCACATACAGTGGAAGCATGCCGAGCATACGAAACTTGATGCAGACTCTTTCTTCTGCTCATTTTGGAGTGTGTGGCGGACGGCACTGATTTATCATAAACAACCATGTAATATATCGGTTGATATGAAAACATCAGTTTCAATGCAATCCAATTCCTAAGTTATACTGCAGCCATAAGATCGATAGGGCAGAGAATAAAATATTTTTTAAAACATGTGCCATTAAAAACCGCTTGATAGCTTCCCACATATCTGGCCTTGTGCAGGATCAATCTGGTGAGTCTTATCTAGCCAACTGCAAGGGTATGCACCCTGCGACACGCCCAAGGTAACGTTTCTCTTCAGTTCAGTCCCTCGCCCTCTTCTCCCTCTCCGGGCAGAAACGCTAACGAACCACGAAACTGTCAAAATATTTCCTCGGAGTGCAGGGGCATGGCCAATCCACGGCAGGAGCGTGCAGTCAGTGCACGTTTGTTCCATCAAAGAGCAGCGGAGTGCGACGCCGGGACATATGTGGAGGAGAGGCCACAGTTGCATGGCGAACGGAAGGATACGCAAATAGCATAAAAAAAGCTGCGGAAACGCGGAAACGTATGCAAAATACACACGGCCTTAACCCCTTGTTGCCCCGCCTGCATTCTCTGCGATATGATCACACACATGCACGTATGTGTTGAGGGTGGTGGTGTGTGTGTGGCGTCGTGATTTTGATTTAGTGGCACTTTTAAGGCGACAGGACTCCGCCGTCTCCGCCGACCCCACCATCGCCTGCCTATAAATTCAATTTGCGTATTTATTGAGGCAGAAATGCGTCAACGGCAGCAACAAGCACCCGCACACACGCATGGATAAGAAACATGACGAGGGCGAGGATGAGGACTAGGACGAGGACGAAGACGAAGACGGGGACTTGGAAGAGGACAACTTAATGCACTACCAATTATAACTCAATTTTCATAAATAAGACGGCGCAGCAAAAGCCAGAAGCCATTTACTTTGGAAACATCACGCACGACCCACGCAGCTGGGCCGGGGCGAGGGTTGGCAAAGGGGTTGCAGATTCGCTACGCCTTGACAACTTTATGCTTTGATTTTGCTAAAAAAAGAAAAAAAGTGTAATATATGAAATTTGAAACAACCGCATGTGTGTAAACATGTCGGGCGAAAGGGTATGCCAAACACCGCCACCCCACCACCCATGCACCCTACACACCTTCACCCTAGCATCGCTCGGCTCATGTGTTCCAGTCCCAGTCACAGTGCCGGGACTTTTAGCGAACCCCTTTTCGCTGCTAAAACATTGATTTTTATCACCAAAATCAATTGCATTATTGTTTGGTTTTCGGGACAGGCCAGAAAGGGAAATAAATACATAATATTTAACGTGGATAAATCAGTTTTCGACGCACCAAATGGATCACAGGCTATTAATATGTTAAGGCTGGTGAAGGGGTTGTAAGGGCAGCAAAGGAGGAAGTGGGAATCACAAGATTGAGTACAGAAAATGAGCAGCAAATTGTAGTAATATCTAATCGTATAAATGCAACTTGGAACATAGTTTAAGAGCTTCTTGAATATCCCTACTTGTGCCGGGCCTTCGTGGGAAGGAAGATGATGCAACGCTTTGTTGTTATTGGTCTAAAATGCCACATAAATCATAGGACAAGTTGAAAATGGCGTGACAGGAAAGTCTTGCCAGGATGCGCCTGCTGCCCCCTCCAGCCACGTCTTTGGCTTCACACATGAATCACTCTATGGCGCAGCGAGTGCAACAAACTGTGATTAATAGCAGCCACAGTCCCCCTCCAATTCACCCTAGTGCCCCTCCTCATGGTTCAAAGACAGAGCCAAAGCCCAAAGCTCGCTAGCTGACAAATTTTCATGAATTTTTTATTAAACATTGAAATCAATTCCATTTTTTGTGGGTGGTAGTTCGTTCAGTTGTTGCCATTGTTGATATTTTTATACCGTTCCGTCATACCGATAGAAGTCAGTTAGAAGAGTTCAGCTGTTATAAAAATTAAAAGCCCAATTTTACGTGAAATAGAAATAAATAAATATATATATATAGACGTGTATAGAAAACGCAGATAAACTTTTAGGTTTTTCGAAGTTTGCCTCTGAAATTGAACACTGTAGAATTTTTAATTGTAGTGAGTGCAAGGTATCTTCTCGTTGAGTGCTCCGGACTGTAGCGCTCTTTACTTCTCGTTGTTGTTGCGGATGCATGTGTGGTAAAATTTAAAATTTCGACTGTGGGTCGTGCTGGCTCTTTGAGATCCTGCTGCAGCAGCACACGTTTGACTTAACTTGTTGATTTATGGCTGCAGAGCTGTCATCGAACCGAGCGAGCCAACTGCCGTGTGCTGCGCGGGCGGATGGAGGCACTGACAAGGACAGAAGATACCGAGGGGGGAAGGCGCAGACTTATATCCAGCATGCCTTGTATTGTGTGTAAAACGCTTGTTAACATTGCCCACCGAAGCTCATTTGGTGTTCTCCATTTGTCCGTGTGTGTGTGGGTCTGTGGGGGAAAGCAGAACGCCAGGAAAACTGTGACAGTTTTCAGCGCGAGCATGGCGAATCTCCACGTTGTGATTTTTCACAGAGAGGAATTTAAATTAGTTGAATCGGTAAATGCGTAGCAGAAATGGTTTTGCCATAGTTTTTGCCATACAAATAACCATAAATCACGTTGCGTTGCGTTGGGGGTAATAACCGATGATGAATAAGTCGAATATGTCTTTCGATTGCAGAGAAAAGTTATCACTGCGATGGGGTTCTATATTTTCGGAAGGGAGCATTTTTAAAACACAACGTAGTCTTTTGCATTCTTATAAGAGCGAAACAGTTTTTCACGGAGAATCGCCTACATTAAACAGGAAACAAATGCTACTTCGAAAATTCCAAAGCTCGAATACTTGAAGTTACCTACAACCACTTTTTCCTACAGATACTATGTGTGGGATATGTATTATATAGTAAAAGTCTTTTATTTTTTATATGCGCCTATGATTGTGACAAGCTTCAACGAACAGACAGAGGAGAAAAATACAGACGGACGGAAAAATCGACAAATAGATACACAGACGGACAGGCAAACAGACGGACCGAGCAGCAAACAGACAGACAGACAAACATAATAAAGCGGCAGACAGACAGAGCGACAGACTCATTAAGAGATGGGCAGACATACAGATACACTTTGAGTCAGGCAGAATGCCAGACATACTGATAGAAAAACAGTCAAAGGTATAAACTGAAAAAGATATACTATATGCTACGCCAACTCATCTCGCCTTTCTAATGCATGTCTGTATATATATTCCAGTTTTGCGACTTGGTCGAGAGTAACTCCTTTGATACGTTGCGAACTTTTGGCGGAATTTTTCACAACCTCTGTAAGAGTTTAAAGGGTTGAACTGCGCACTCACCCCTGGCAGAATTTCAATATTTACAATTACTTAGCATTTTGAGCCGCGGCATCACATCGGAACGACAATTATTTGTCAAGTCATAATCAAATTGAGCACGTCACAGTTGTACCTAATCCTGCGGCTTTGCATGTGCGGGATAACAGGACACAAATAAGAGACATAAAAAAGGATTGCACTCTCGTCAAAGTGACGAGTCGAGGCATGGCCGGGCCCGAGTTCTCTCCGGGGGATGTCCCTGCCCCACCCCGCCCGCTGGTTGCCTGCCTGCAGGCGTGCGTCGGCCATAAATGTTTATGATTATGGGCAGCGCCGGCGGAAGATTTACTTGACACATGTGCTGCATTTTGCATATGACTCCGGCTAGAGATGGCAGCGTCGATAGCAGAAAGCTCAAGTGTTCTTCTCGGGCCGAAGGGCAGAAGTGCTTATGCTCTGTGTTTGCTCGCCTATCCTATCCTATCGCCAGACTATCGCATCACGCTTCCAGCTGCCATCTCCAGCGTTGCAACCCCCAAACTCCAAGCGCTCTTCGAACTGGCGAACGCATAAAAACTTATGTTTATTTGACTTGGCTTTTTCCAGCCTGAGCCTCAGCTTGGCGTTAATTGTAAATTTCGCGAATTGCGACGCGCTTATATGGCTTGCATGGCGCCCTCTTGCCACCTCCAACATCCTGCTTTCTGCCTCCAGCCTCTTGCTCCGGCGAGGCGAGTCGAAACATATTTGAAAATTTTCTACTTTATTTTAATCTTTTGTGCGCGTATGATAAAATTTAATGGTATTTGGTGGGGTTGCCAGGGTTGAAGCGTAAAAATGAGCGCATATGCCCGCTTTCGAAATTATTTTTAATTGCTGGACCTGCCGCAAGGTACAGTCGCAGTAGCTGTCACAGTGGCAGTCACAGTCGTGGTCGCGGTCGCAGTCAGCCCCAGTTAGCCGGAGTCTGCCGGCGGCGAGTAGGCTGTCCCTTGGTATAAAAAGCTTTCAAATCAAAGCAATTTACGCTTTGATTTGTGCAGGCGAACGCGAAAAAAGCGGCTCAAAGCTGGCTCAGAGTTTGCGCGTGAGATTTATGTAGTTGAAAGATTTATTTGCGAAAATTTATTGTAAGCCTTCGCCGGGTCCCTGTCCCCCAACGAGCAGTCCGACTGGACTTCATGGACTTGTTTACCGTTAAGTGCTTTAAAAGCGCATAAATCACGCGGTTTCTGGATTTCAGTTCGCCTCGTCGCGCAACCACGTTGACAAGTTTGCCATAGCACAGTCCACGATCCGGTGCGTTGGTGGCACTCCTGTCCTCGCGCCTGGTATGCTTTTAGGCCCGCCAAATTACGCGTAAATCGCAACTCCAACTGTGACCCAACTCCGCGCCATGCCACACATTTCTGGGGTGCCACCGTGCCACCGAGTTAACACCACGGGTATTTGGGTATTGCACGGACAGGCACGTCGCATCGCCTGCGGCCGCAGAGCTTCCCCGTGCGATGATGGCATTTTAATTAGTTTTAGGAACTTGTCGCTGCCACCGATTGATTGAATTGTTGTTAGACTGAGAGCAGAAGCACATCGCACGCGTAGTAGAGAAAGAGAGAACTAAAGAGATAGAGAGTAGATTTAATCACCTGTTACCTGTCGGGCTTAAGCCTAGACTGTACCACACACCATCCGTCATCTATTGCTGCTCACTTTAGCAATCCAATAAATGTATTTAATCATTGCGAATATTTAACCACAAAGTATATGAGGAAAGCTAGAGTAACTCTAAGTTAGGCATTCATGAACAGATAAACAGAACGAAATTCGGTAAAATGGGGAATGGTTTTTAAATTTAAGCCTCGTAATTTTCCTGGAGGGATTCCGGAAATCCCTCATAAAAAATTAAAACATCAGCTTTTTCAGTGCCATAAAAATTATTTCCAACAAAAATGCTTAACGCTTATTCCGTCAGTCAGCCGTCAAATAATATTTTCACATTTTTTACGACATTTTTGTCAAATTATGTAAGGCCCCAGACGTCACCCTCCTTCATCTCAAGGCTTTGTTGCAAGCATTTCGCAGGACTTTAGAATACTTGAATAGGCAAGTGGAGAGCTGCTTTCTTATAATTATCTGCTCGAGCGGCATCTTGGTACAATTTCAAATTAAAACAAATGCGGAAGATTACACTCCGCGAGCCGAATGATAGATACCCTTGCACGATGGAGCCCAGCGGTAACCTAACCGAAATTTGATATAATTACATTATATACTACATTTTGTTAACTTTGAATATTTTTTTTTAATATATTAGATTTTATCTTATTTTAAACCATTATTGAAAATGTTTTTGGGGTAGTACACAACAAAATTCGTTATGGCCGATACTTACTATTTCAGTTAAATGCAACTATAAATCGAAGACCAAAAGTATTCAGATATTTTAAAACTAGCAAATATATGTGTCATAGCATTATTGAATTGTCTGTGCTGATTAGATTTGAATGAAAATATAGAAGCTTAGAACTGCGGAAACTAATTTAGTAATACTTTATACCATACAATACGTTGAAAAGAAGTTTTATAGGTTGTTGAGTCAATTTTTAAGATACTCTTTCACAATCTAAATATACTCTTTCTTAACCATTGGGGACACAAATAATTAATGAAATTTTACGGGTTCACTTTGGGTCAGCCATAAAAACATTGGAAAATCTACTCATCGCCTCATAATCATCAGCGTAGTAATTTTCAGAAGTGAAATTATTAGTATCCCGTGCCCATTCCCAAAACAGACGGTGTTGAAATAAGCACTTTGAAGTGTCGAGATTTCGTCCCAGGAGAGTCAACCTACCGCCGGCCGACGTGCGCGACATTTTCATACCGTCCACTGAGAGAATGAATACGGTTATACTAAATGTACTTCAAGGAAGAGTCAACAGATGAGGTTATTATAATGGTAAATATAATTATGAGATATTCTAAAATTATCGAGCAGACTTATGGTATAATCAGACATATTACAAGAGAGGTAGAAACACAGCTTTGTGCCAACTAAAGAAAATCGCCTAGTTAGAAGTCTTGAGTGCAGGGTATTGAGCAGCCGAGTGCCCTCGACTGTAGCTTTCTTTACTTGTTACTTAGTACTCTTTTGTTTATAATTGAAAACTGGAAAGTTTCGCCACATTTCTGGTTTTTAATTTGCAAAGTCTACGCGTTGCCGTTATAAATGACCAAGCACATACGTTGAAATTAATGACAGTCCTGCCACGCTGTCTGTCATCCTGTCTGATAGCTAGTCGGGAATTCACAAAAAAAAAAAAAAAACAATAGAAATGTTGGCAAAAAGTATTTTTTGCTTAATGTTGATTAAAATGCCAGCGCTTTCATTTAGCGCTCGGCGTGAAAAAATGTGCGACAAGCCAAGTTGCAGCCATTTGCTGCCTTCCAATCCCCCGTCCCTCCTTTCCTACTTCTTCCCCTTTGTCGTCTTCCCCGCCTACGCATATTGACAGCCCAAGTTGGCCGAAAACAGCAGGCAACAGGCGTCGCACAATGCCAAATGGTTGGCTGGTTGGACGGGCAAACAAATGGACGGCTGGATGGATGGACGGATGGACGGATGGTTGGATGGATGAGTGGAGAGAATGTCCGCTTGGATGGACAGCAGTTGAAATGATTCTATATCTCTGCTTTTTTGTGTTTTCTTTCTCCCCATACTTTTGTATTGCTTTCGCATTGTTTTTGTTGCCTAGCATTGCGTAGACAAATGAATGAAAATGTCAAACTGAACTGTGGGCGGTTTCGCCTGGCGGCTGCTCTGGCAGTACCTCCAGCACCCTCATCGTGGGCTGCGCAGCAGCAGTACCCCAGAGGCAGCAAATGCAGAGTTAAAGCATTAAGCCAGATTGTATTTGCAATCGTGTCCCACTCAAGTTTCCCTTACAGGTCACTGCGCGTCTTGGCGGCAACTGTACCTCAGCTCAAGTGCAGCTTTCCACACTGCACTTGCGCACACATATGCAGCTCCACTCATGTGTGTGTATGTCTGTAAGTAGCAATAACTTCCAGCTATAATGACAAAGCAATTAAACATTTCAACAATCAACGTGAGGGCATAAAATTTCAAAGCCCCTTTCCATACGCCTCCCCGGCCCTGTGGGTGGGCTCTTGGGGTAGGTAGTAGCCAGTTGCCCATTGCCCGCTGCCCGCTGCCCGCTGCCCGCAACCCGCTGCCCGTGTCCGTTGCCCGAAAACAATCAAAAACGGTGTCGAGTCGCGTCGCAGCCATTGTCAATGTCGGGAGGGAGGGGTAATAGCTTTCAAACAATAAATGTCCGCAAAACCATTGACGTGGCCAGCTCGCAAATATGCAAAAACGGCCAAGTTTGAGGCAAATGGCCAAGTCATTACAAATCAGCCCAGGGGTGGAGTGCAAGGGGTCCAAGAGGGGCCGACGGCTGGCCGGAATGCTGGCAAACTTCGGACTGCCAAGCAATTCATCTAATTTGCATGAGAGTTCTGGCCAGGCACGTTAGGGTAGTCGCACAATAAATAAAATTAAAATGATGGCAAACAATGAATGAAGCCGGAACGCAGCTCCGCACACATGTAATGACCTCCACAGCAAGACAGACAGCCGACCGGGGGTTTCATCCCAAAGAGGGGGAAGGTGACAGCGAGAGCAGACAGAGACTGGCAATGCAGCTAACAAAATTGAAAAGGAAATTGTTTGTAACTGCGAAACGAGTTTATTATTTTGGCACCCTTTCGACCAGGGTCATCCTCTGCAGAGGGTCGCGGGGAATCAGCGCTGGTGCGGGGCATGGGCAGAGACTGGGCGTGCAAAGAAAGCGCTAAATTTTACATATGGCTTGCTTGATCTGAGCTCATCGACGCAACCGTAACCTTTTTAATTAAAACATTGACAGGCGCATGCAAAAATCCCGACTTGGAACGCCTCGAACTGGAGCGAGAGGGGAGAGAGGCACTAGGGAAACTAAAAAAAGGTCGACTGGTCTCTACGGTGTAGAAGAGCGCTACATGCTTCGTCGGACATACGGTCACGGGGAGATAAGGAAGCTGAAGCTTATGATCGGCAATTAAAATATTCCTACTTCCGCTTGGAGTGCTTTCTTCTAGATGAGCTGAGAACTTGGGAAATGCGGGCTCTGAGTACGACTAATTCGAAACTCGCCTTCGGCACTTTCCCACATGTTGCGGCAGGAGTTTCGTGTAACGCCATCCCCCTGCCCGCCTACAACAGCACACCCTTGCCTCCAACTCCCATGAGGGTTGAACAAATCAGGGAAAGAAACGGAATTATTTTATTTATTGCGACGCTTATGACATTTAAGTGCTTTTTGCACTTTTTGCAACGCACGCGACCGTCGAGTCAGGCGACTCTGCAAAAGCTGAAAAATGTAAATTTTATTTGTGCTGTGGGCGTGGCACATGTGAGATATTTGCGTTTGCCAAGAGTGATTTATCATTTTTTAATTGAATTTTAAAGTAGCCTACTTTTTGACCCAAAAACCTGGGCTTAGCCTGGGCCCGAGTCTTGTCTAAGGACTTGTCCTTTAAATGTGCGCATATGTTTCAGAAGAGACGGAGAGACGGCCCTGCCCCTTGGAGAAATGCCTGCGAGGCGTATCAGTTTACAATTACAAATGTCAAATTTGACATGATAAATGGGCATATGTGGGGGTTCTCGAGTCTACGCCAATGTTCTGTGCCCGTAAATGTTTTTGGCATTTGCCAAGTGCTCGCACTGTTAAGCTTCTTTACTAAGGAGATATCACCTACGGCTGTAATAACTGTTTAAAGGTGGAATCAGGCGGAAGAATTATTTAATTTGATTTTTGAAAGCAATTTCCCTAATTTCAGACTGGTAAATACAAGTATAATGTGCCTCAGTGTAAAGAAGTTTTTAAAGAAGTTTTCCCTCCGGTTCTTCTCCCTGATAATTTTTGGAAACTTTTAAAGTAGGTTATTTTCGGCAGGTTCTTTTTATCTGGTAGTTTTTACTATGCTGCCAACCGCACCAACGTGAGGTTGCTTCCAATAAATTCAATGAAAGCTGAAACCTTTGGTAATTAGTTGATTTTTCTTTTTTTCTGTCGCATCCGCTAAATAATAGATAAAAAGAAAATTAAACAGGAAATGCAATACAGCCCTGTGTGCTTTTATTATTGATCAAATGTGGCGGTAATCAGAGAACGGTAAAAATATTTATGCTTTCCTATCACAAGCCATTTGAAAGTTGACACTGTTTGCACCACTACGAGGAGTCTCACCTCGGAGGTTATACAATACCTTTATGTGGGCAGGGCCTAGACTGCCAACTGGGCAATTTCGTCAAAGACCATAAGCAATTAGCATGAAAAGGTTGACAGAAGTTCCAGCTAAGGTGAGTGGGGGTAATTTAAGCGGTTCTGACAGCTGGAACCGGCTATATGAACCCATCAATCTACCGGATCATCCAGTTATTCACTTGCCTAATTGAACCTCACACTTCTCTCTTTGTCTCCCTGATAGGGAGAGCCCGCACTGCCTTATGCTTGATTGCACTTGTCATCGCCTGTGCAACTACTTGACACTTAAACTGTCATTTAGGTCGGGTTCCGGCCATTCTCTTTAGCTTAGCCTGTTTTGGGCTGGCCTTTTGTGGGTCACATATGTTCAACTTTTTGTGCACTTCACCACCAGATGAGCAGAGTTAAGTGCTTTAGTTTTGATTTTCAATTATGTCACATTAACGATACCCTCCCCATCCTGTCTGCCTGCCTCCGGGCTGGCCATTAACAGGCTTACAGCCTGAAAAATCTGCTGCTCGGCAAATATTTAAACATCGCGTTGAAAGTTGCAACCCCCCGACTCGGGGCGAAAACTGGAAACTATTGGAATCAATTCAGACTTCGCTCATGTGTAAAATTTCATTCTCTTTTTTAAGGCCTGCTGCAAATTGCGCTCATAAGCGGATTATCGATACATATACGACTTTATGGTATATGCATTTATTAAATTAACTTTAAAATTGTAACAAGTGTTTCGCAAAAGAAATTAGAGCACACATATGTACGAACTCTTAAGTCACGAGTAAATAATGCTGGGTCTGCTCTTGTGATGTTTCTCGCCTAAGGGTTGGGTATCAGGGAAAATTATTTTGTTCACATAGAAAGAAAAGTGCCAGCTGCCTCTATAGTCCAGCAAGCTCAGATCTTTGGGTGTATCATAGATTACCACAAAAGATGTCATTAAGAATAAAATAATTGAAAGAGTAGACAGTACTGACTATTGAGAATACAGTAACGTGGATGCTTCCTGTTTAGTATTATTAACAATATCGACTTCTGGTTGTCTTTAGTTGAATAAAAAGTACAATAAAGTTATCTTTCGGTCAGCCAAAAAGATTTTCAAACGTTGAAACAAGTCCCAATTTTCGATTTCCCAAGTAAACCGAAACCGAACCAGGATGTTAACTATGAATACAAAAAGTGTTCAATAACAAATCAAGCGACTCCATCGATTGATTCATGTCCCCATATCATGTCCCCCAGGACAAAGACCGCTTTGACTGCTTTCCTTCCGTCCCTTAAAAATGCAAATTTCAGTGTCCCTGCATGTGAGTGCATGATTTAATTGGCCCAAATTATGGAAAATTGAAATAGAATGCAATTCTCGGTCAAATTGTTGGGCAAGCATGCCCACGTCCTGGGACTGATTAGTGGGGATTACTTAGCGCTAATTGAAAACCATACGCTCGCTATACCCGCAATTATGTCAGATATGTGCGGTGCCATCATAAGTCTTGGCCCTGCGGATAATTGAAGAAATGCCGGCGAGTCACGCAATCAGTTTAAATTATCCGAAGACAAAGGCAGAGTGGGCGCTGGGCGTCGGGAGGGAGTGCGTGGCACGATAAACAAAGGCAATTAATAAAGTTGCCAGAATGTCGACTAGCTGCAACATATTTTGACCCTTTGAGGGATAAGGAATGGAGGATAACAATGCCAGCGAGTTCACAGCACATGGCTGCAGCCAGGAGTCGACTGCTTGAAAAATTTCTCTCGAAGACGGAGCACCAGCTAAATTTATGGCCGGCCATTTGGCGGCAGGACCTGCACTACACAGAACGACACAACACATGACTAACGTACACTTATAGGATTAACTGACGGGTGGCGGTTTCGGGATGGCGCGCGGGGTGTGGGCTGTCATGCCACTAACGGCGACACTTGGTTGTAAGCTTCGTTTGCTTCAATTAGCATTTGCAACCGCATCTGAACAGTTGCTTGCATGATAGGCAAATTTTTAAGCTGTCAAAGTTGCCGCCTGCTTGAAGGACAGACAGGTGGGAGGGGGGTGGAGTGGCGAGAAATATTACAGGCCGATGAAAGGCGGCGGCAGCTCATTGAACCACGAAATAAAGCGTATCATAATAATAATATCGTAATATGCAGTCGCGCCACTAATGCGTATTACCTAAGCCCACTCACAGCATACCTAAGTGTCCTGCCCTCCGCCCACTACCCTTCCACCATTCTCAGGCCGTGCCCCGCCCTTAGCCAGCCTCAGTGCCACAGCGGGGGTCCTTTGTCATTGTTGTCCCTGCAGCGAGCTGCAAAGCGCGTCTTTTGATTTGAACCATTTCCGATAGCAACGTTGCGACGCGTCGGCGTCTGATCTGACCACACCGCACTGCGAGACACCCTAACCTGAAGGGCAACAGAAGGTTACAGCTGTCAACTCGTCCAAGCATTTGATGTGATCTCTTGTGATCTCCAGTCTCATGTTCTGATTTCTACTAAAAATGTTGGAAAAACGATTGGCAAAGTGTGTAGAGATAAAAGGGGACTATGTTGAAAAATAAAAAAAAAATTTCTGCAAAAAACAGTGTTTTTATATTTATTATTATTATTTATTTTTTCTAAAGACTTATTGAACGACCCTCGTATTTCGAAGCTCCACTGCTGGGATAATCGTGTGTATTCTCCATTCTATCCTATAGAGCAACCCTCTGTAGTGCATGCAGGAGCCGTTATGATGGGCGAGACATCCGAGTATTGGGCTACCTCCCATTTCTTCTTAGTCTGTTTGTCGCGCTTAAATCCACCTAAGTATTTTTGCAGCTGCCTGGCAAATTTTGCCACGACGTGGAATTTCCGTTTGAGCTGAGCTAAGCACAAAATTTTTCTACTTTACTTTACTTACACACAGACGGGATGCGATTCTTTATTATTATTAAACACGGCAGGGAGAATAAGAACAAGAAAAAAGCGTCTCGTCTTCGCATTGGTTTCGGCTTTGATGTGCGTGGGCCAACAAAAGGGCAGGAAAGTACGGAGAGAGAAAGTACGGAGGCTTTAAGGAGCCAGAGCTCCACTGGCAGATAAACAAGTCCCCAGTTGTGCCTAATCCTGCATCCTTGCGGCCCTAAGCCAATTTAATGCCCGGCCACTGTGGCGCCAAGCAAATCGTAAATCGTAAATCGTAAATTAATGAAATCACACGAAGCCCAAAACTTAAATCCTTCTACACAAAATGCATCGCGTACTTGGCGGTGGCGGCGCCCAGGTCGGCGCTTCGCTGCGCTTATAAATTCCCTCCTTATCGCCATTTGGTCCGTCCGCTTTGTTGTTGTGGAAATATAGGGGAGACGCAGGCGACGCAGAAAAGGGGAATCCCATGAAAAGCCAAAACAGAAAGCTGAAAACCAAAGGCCAGAACCCAAAAGCCAAGCGCAGAACAGAGAACGGAGAAAGGAGCACGGAGAACTCGTTCAAACGTTATGCAATTTGTAATATGTAATTTTGTCCTGCGTTGCCTTCTGCACGTAACTCCCCGTACTCCTGTCACCTCGGATACCACCCAAACTCTCCCTCTCTTTCTCTGTCCTTCGGACTGTAGGCAGCCCAATTTATGCACTTGGCATTGTCCGCCGCCGCGCCGGGGTAATAAACTTTTGCCGCGACAAATTTAACAAATTATAGAAAAGATTACGTGTCCTGGGTTTTGTCTGCTGTCCTGTCCTGGGGCAGCTCGTTGGGCTGCCCCTCCCGCCGCCTTTCACCTCACACTCACAGCCCAGGCCAATTAAAGCCAATTAAGACAAATGCCTGAATATTTTCACATTTTTTCTCTGCCCTTTGACCGCGAATATTAATTGGGATTGGAATGAGCTCAAGTTAAAGCTGCACATTGGGGCAAGACTGCCGAACGTTCAAGAAAGCAGTACCAAGCATATACGGGAGGGTCTTAGAGAAGATCTCTCAGAGTTAGGCCACAAATTATACAAATTAATAAATCAGTATAAGAAACTAAGAATCAATTATTTACTATAAATGCCTGAGATACTATATCCGAATAAACTTAAGTTAATCTACGTAGTGGGAAAAAGTTGCCGCTTGTTATCTTCTTTGCGAGACACACTTAACTATCGCAGCCGATATGTTTCGGAGAGACCTCTTGCAGGAGTCACAATAATAAGAACTGCAGTCGGCATCTATCAGTTTAGTATTATATATTACCATGGAACTAAGGGCTCCAATGAATGCTCCAAAGCACTCATCAAATATTTAAAGACCTGAGATCCTTCAAGTCGAATAGGGATACGTTATAGATACACATGCCATGCACGAAAGCGCACATTAAATATTTACACTTCACTTTATGGCGATGTGGAGGCAGACAATACCACAAAGCAGTACAACAATGGGAGCAAGCAGTGCACCGATCCGAGGGGTCAAGGGTCAGGGGAGGGGCGCAATCACTTCGTCGCATATAGCTTTAATGGCAATGACAACTGTTGGGTTGCGTTCCACGCTAAATGCAGAGCACAAAGAAGGAAGACGGGGAACTGCAAGGGAACTGCAAGCGAACTGCTGGAACCGCAGGACATGGCGCAGGTCAACGGAAGCCATAAAATTCTCGTTTGTCACGCGAATTTCGCCTCAGCAAAATGCCAACACATGCAAAAGACAAAGTTCTGTGCACAAAACAAAGGACAAACAGCGCAAAAAGAGAACCTAAAAATAATATTAATGTTGAAAAAATGTTCGAGCAGCCGGCAAAGGAGTTCCCGAAGAGGAGAAGGAGGCACAAAGTTAACTTTCCTCGGAAACTCTCAGCTGGAATTATTTACGTTTAGTTTTTATAGTTTTTACGGTCTCGGTCGCAGTCGAAGTCGGTGACTCGGTGGGGCGTTCAGGGCGTGGACAATCATAAAATATGGGCGCAAGTTTATTTATGAGCTCCTGGGGTGGCATCTAGCGATGTTCGTCCGACCTGACGGATAGTAACTACTCGCAAAATAGATACTTCGTCCTTTTCCTACTTCTTTTACTCCAAATGGCCGCTAATGCCAATTAAATTTAGCTCGGTAAGAGGACGCGGGCCAAATGAATTTTTAATTACCGTAAATAGAGGGTCGACCACCTTCTTTACCCTAACTTCATTATAGTCAGAAAAATGGATCAAATGAAGGTGAAGCCCGGCCAGTAACAGTAACAGGTGGAAAGTGCAGCATTCACGTATATCAATTAAGTAGAATGGTTTTCTCAATTCATTAATTTGATAGGAATCACAGATCAATACTATATAAGACTACAATATAGTAAAGCTTATAACAATTTTTTTAAATTTTATACCATTTACCAATTAAAAATGGGTAAATTTTCTGAATTTATGTAGCAGACCATGCATTGGTAGTTGGGTTCCGATCGGCCAATAAACACAGAAGTTATAGGCGCGAGAAGTTTCCCATACAGCAGTAAAGGCCCGGCGTCAATGCTTGTGCTAGCTGCGCATGCACAGTCGTCGTGCAGTCAGCGTGCAGTTGACGTGTGCCAAAAGTGTCAATGCATGTGTAATTGAAAATATAAAAGTATTTAATTAAAAAGGAAATGGTATCTTAATATCGAGTGCAATCGAATTAAATTATTTTCTTAAATTATTTAAAATAAAAAAAAAACAAGTGTTATAAATTTTGCATAGGTCCTTAAATAGTATTTCTTCTGAATATGAAAGCTCTAGCTTCAGCGTTCTCTGGGAATTTGCACGTATTCCTACTGCCTGTATTTAGCATCCTACTGCTGAAACAAGAAGTAACTATGAACTTTGAAGATAACTGTAATTTTTCTGGATTGATCAATAGTGCTCACATGTTCTGAAAACGGCAGAAATGAAGTACGCGACACGAGTTCCAAAACAGACTGATGAGCCGCTTTCACGGCTCCTTTATTTATATCAAAATCTTATTCTAACTTATCTCTATATTAAGCTACGGGGGGTTACATGAGCGCCCTAAGCGATAAGTGTGTATTTATATTTAGGGTCACAATGTGTCATGTTGCATTGCGTGGGTCCAGCTGCTGTCATATGCATATGCTGCGGACTCCTACACGCTGCTTTGGTCAGGCCTATCTCAAGTGTTGGACTGATTTATATTTAACCTTTTGAACTCATCTGCTTGACAAAGTATTTATTCGAATCAGAAAGTTCATTGCCTTCTAAACGTTGCTGGTGTCAAAAACTTATTTCTAGTGCATTGTTTATGAGTTGACAACGGCAAGAAACTAATCTTAGCATTCTAAACTTCATCTCAACTGCAGTGTTCAATCCATGTGTACTCTATAGGATTGAACATCCTGGCCCTGTTGAAAGGTGTACCTTTCAAAAAAATACATTCTTTATGTCTTGTTTTCTGGCCCTGCTAGATGGCCGTTGTTTACATAAGTCATATATTTCTTATGTCTTAATATATCTGGCCCTGCTAAACGACCGTTACTTATAAAATGACATTTCTTCTAAATATCTTAAATTGTATATCATTATTCTAAGCTATGCGGGGCAGGGCAATTGTGGCTGGCAAGAATTGTGACGGCATGCGGCATACTCGCTGGATGAGGATGATAAGTCCCACGACGACCCCAGCGATCAAAATCATTGCTGTGATGCTAAGAGAATAGTGAGCTGCATGGTGCCACTCCAGTTCGACCGGAAAACCCATAATCCGACCTTGGCGGGGAAGCTCTGGAATCTTGAATGCCTGGATACCTCCTTTTACCTCGATATGGTTCATCGCTGGAAGCTGGTCCGTTAGGTTTATCCTTGGTATCCAAAATGATACATCTGACGTCCGGTCCTCGAAAGCCCATAGACTGACATGCTCAGAATGCAGGTAACATCCGGCCTGAAGCTGCAGTATTCCTACGCCAGTGAGTTCCAATGTGCTTGTTTTGTCTGCACAGAACACATCCGCAATTATTTTGGTTGAGGCGGAGAATAACCAAGAGTTCGGTTGATGTAGTTGGTGCCAGGTTGTCTCAGGCATCATTACGTTTACATAGCATTCTTCGATAATGGGTGACCTTTTCGCAAGTAGAAGGACTTCACACTTGGTCGCCTTGTTACAATTGAAGAGAGGGTGACGCTGCTCGCAAATGGTTAGTTCCTCCATCTTCTGGCAGTGCTCCCAATTGTCTTCAGACATGCCATAATAAACAGTCCTCGCTTCATCCACTAGTATATATTTATACACGGGATTTATGCTGACGAAGCGCCCACTGTGTACCACAGGCAGCTGATATACTTGATATGCTCGCAAAATGTTTTGGCTGATCAGCGGAATCTTTACGTGGAACAGAATGGCTGACTTTGTTGTCCGGGCCTTCACTTTAGCAGTCCTTCCAAGCTCTAATGGATCCAAAGTAGGTAGCTGTAGTCCAGATGGCATGTTGAGCGTAATCTCCTGAATGTGCTTCTGGAACTGGGTAACGGGTAATAGGCTGTCCAGGAAATTTCCCTTCTTGTTCCACATCAGGTTGATGATGCCCTGCTGGAGATGTTCGAAGGCATCCATAGCCTGATTCAGCGTTTCGAAAGCTTGTAGAAACAATTGCTCATCGCCTACTCTGTCCGTGGCGTCTTTGATTTTCAATATGTTGTCGTCTATCCTCTGGAAATTTCCCCAGATTGCCTTGTTCTGCTTGTCGAGCACCTCCAGAGTAGCGTCTAGTACGGAGGACCGGTTGCGCAGTAGGTCCAGAAGGTATCCTTCATTTTCCCTGCCTTGGTCCACCCTCCGCATTAACTCTTCGGCCTGCTCTTCATCCATTAGACCGAAGACCGCACTATAGATGGACCCAAGTATCTGCAACGGCGCCCTTGGTAGACGCTGCTTGCCCGGTGTCCTTATGTGTTTAATGATATCGTCATGTTGTAACAGCCTCTTTGCTTTGCTGTCCAATGTCGATATCATTGAATTCACTTGTGCATCGTTTTTCAGTGTTTCGCCAATGTCCTGTGTCGCTGCCAACGCTTCGTCCACTCGGTATTTGAACGCGTCATAGTCCTCCATGTCCGCATGTATAATTATGTCCCACGATGTTCTTGACAGGCCGACAATTCCCTGATCTTCGTAAAATATCCCTGCCTTATCTCTGATTTGTGTTACATTTTGACAATTTGTGTTCTTAAAAATACTTAGAAATGCTAAGATACAAAGTATTAAATTTTTATTCTTAACCTTTCTTGGATTTGTTTGTCTACTTGCGGATACCTTATGTGGTATCTCGTTTCGATTATTGTTTTTATTTGAAATGTTTTTCTCATTTTCTTCCGTAGGAAAAGGACAAACATTGTGTGTGGATCTCATAACCACTCCATTGCTTGTCCTTACTTCTACCATTCGACAAAGTCCATCCTTTCCTATGATGGACTTTGTCACCCTGCCCCTCCTCCAATTGGTTTGAACCAAATTATCATCTTTTAAGAGAACTAGGGTGCCAGGTTCGATGTTCATTTTTGGATTTGCCCATTTGTACCTTTTTTGTAACTCGGACAAGTATTCCACGGACCATCGCTTCCAAAATTCTTCCGAATTTGCTTGGACTGCCTTCCAGTGGTCTCGGAACCCCTTATAACTTTTATTATTATCTGCGTCAACTATCGTTGACATAGCTTCTCCTAAGATAAAATGGGCAGGTGTTAACACTTGCAAATCATTCGGATTGTCGGACAACGGTGTTAAAGGTCTAGAATTCAAAATAGCTTCAATTTGTGTCATTAACGTAGTGAGTTCTTCGAACGTCATTACACCGTTTGACACCTTATCAAAATGCTTTTTTACTGATTTAACACATGCTTCCCATAATCCTCCTACATGTGGAGATCGAACTGGTATGTTCACCCATTCGATCTGTTGTTGTGTACAAAATTGTTCTATGTCTCCCTGCTGCTGCTTGAAACATTCATAAATCTCCTTCAGTGAGTTTGCTGCCCCAATAAAATTTGTGCCATTGTCGCTATATATTTTCCTCGGGCAACTACGTCTACCTATAAAACGCTTTAGTGCGCCTATGAACGCTGCTGCTGACAGATCCGAGACCACTTCTAAATGTGCAGCTTTAGTTGCAAAACAAACAAACACGCATACATAAGCTTTATCTATTCTTTTGCCCTTTATTTTATGATGAACCATTATGGGGCCAAGAAAATCAATTCCTACATTTAGAAATGGTCTGGTCTGTATTACCCTATCTTCCGGTAGGTTACCCATCATCTGATGAATCGACCTGGGCTGTGCCTTAAAACATCGGTAGCAACGTTTCACAACTTGAGTCGTTAGCTGCTTACCTCGCAGTGGCCAAAATTGTTGTCGCATTATTGCTAACAACCCTTGAGGTCCTATATGTAAATGTTTCCCGTGCAAATGCACAGTGAGAAGGTATACCCATTCATCGCTATATGGTAATAAAATAGGGTGTTTCGCGTCAAAACTCAGATGAGCATTCTGAATTCTCCCTCCCACACGAATAATATTGTTATGATCTAAAATGGGAGCTAATGATTTTATGTTTATTGATCCGGGCAAACATTCTCCTTTTTTCAAGAGTTTGTATTCACTGTGAAAATGTTCTTTTTGAATAATTTTCACAATAGTAACTAATGCTCTTTTTTTTAATTCCACCCAATTGGTTGTGTCAATTTTTCTACATTTAGCTATAAATTTTAGCACATTGGCTAAAACATTTTGTAGAAACTCAAAACTATTTTTGTGGTCAATTTTCCGGAACATTGAAGCTGAGTTGCTTACCAATGCCTTTAAATTTCCCTTTCTTTCGGGTACATCAAATGTTTCATCAAACTTTAATGCTGCCCTTGGGAGGTTAAGCCGTAAAAAGTCTGGCCCTTCAAACCAAAACTTATTCCCTACTAGCTCTTTTGGGAAAGCGCCTCTTGATATTATGTCAGCTGGATTATGTTTTGTATCCACATAATTCCAGTTTGACACTTCGGAATTGACTTGAATATAATTTACCCTATGGCAAACAAATGTTTTAAGTGTTGCTGGTTCAAGTTTTAACCAGCATAGGACAATCTTGGAGTCAGAGTAATATTGTATGGTGTCGAACTCCATTTTTAAGCTTTCCTTCACCTTTATTATTAATTCAGTCAATAATGTTGCCGCACCTAGTTCTAAGCGAGGCAAAGATAAGACTCTTGTGGGGGCGACTCTCGATTTTGAGGTCGCTATATTAATAAAAGTTCTTCCGTCTGCACTACACGATTTTACGTATATGACGGCTCCATACGCTTTGGTGGATGCGTCACAAAAACCGTGTAGCTCAATACGGTCCACATTATCCCCAATTAGTCTTCTTGGTACCATTATCTTATTAAGTGTGGGTAGATCAGATCGTAACCTACCCCATGTTTCTAGTATATCTCCGGAAATCTCTTCATCCCAATCCTTTTTTTCCTTCCATAGCTCTTGGATTAAAATCTTGGCAGTTACTGTAACTGGGTTGACTAATCCTAATGGATCAAAAAGTCTTGAGATATCGGACAATATATTTCGCTTAGTTGGCTTTAGCTTGCATTCCCAATTGCATTTTATTGCAAACTTGTCAATATCTGGCATCATATTAGACTTAAAAGGCAATTTAACTAAGAACTTCCCATCCGAGCCTTTGCTTACATTATTCGCAAAGATATCCTCGCATAGGATTTCTTCCTTAGTAAATTTCGGAGCCTTTATATTGACTTCTTCAACTTGCCAAAATCTCTGAAGTTGCTCGTCTAAGCTGTCTAACCTTTCGGTTACTGTGCCACAAACTGCTGGTGATTCCTTTATCACCAACGGACCAGTGGCTACCCATCCAAACTCTGTTTTATTTAGTCTTATTTGACCATTATTCAGAGTTGTTGTACCTTCTAACAAGGTCTCATAGAATTGCTCAACTCCCAACAGCATATCTATTCTTTTTGGAATATTAAATGATGGATCAGCTAAGCCTAAGTCTGAAGCCACTTCTCCTATTTCAAACCGGCGAGTCGGTAGCTCAGAGACAATATTTTTCATTACTAACGTTTCAATTTGTGTATTGAAACTGGAATTTTTGGATCTTATGTGAACTTCTAAGCACTCTTTTATATGTGCTGTTCCTCCAGAAATTCCTTCAATGGAAGTTTGAATTTTACTTCCTTTAATGCCCAGTTTCTTCTGCATAGCTGCAGTAAGAAAATTCACCTGCGAGCCGCTATCAAGCAGAGCTCGACAGTCATGCCAATTTCCGTCCTTATCTTTTACTTGAACTATGGCTGTGGCCAGTAAAATATACTTTTTTTTATCTAAATTACTGGACTTACTGACTGTGGCATTTTTCGCATTTTTGTTAGAAGGCTTATGCAGTAAGACATGATGGGACATTTTACAATCAGAACACACCTTTTTACAATTTTTGTATTGGTGGTCTCTGCCTAAACAGCGGCCGCATACCTTATGCTTAACCACCGTTTCCCATCTGTCTTGGCTATTTAAAGCCTTGAATTTATAGCAATTCTCCAAAGGATGAGCACCTTTGCATTTCAGTATGCATGCTTCGTCCTTTCGGAGTTTATTATTGCTACTGGGCCTTATTTGACTCGCTTCTAGAGCGAAAAATTCGTGCTCCAGGAATTTGAGCAGCGGCTCTAGCGACTGAATTTCCCTAGAGTTGCTGAGACCGCTCTCATATTTTGACCTCAATGGGTCACTTAATTTCCGTAGGAAGAGGAAATTAAATAGGCTCTGAAGAATATCTTCATTCTTCAAGCCCATGGCTTTTATAGCCTGGACATTTTCTTGGATCGTGTCCAAAAGAGCCTTAATGGTCGATGCTGAATCCCCGACATGGGGTGCATCGACCAAATTTTTCAAGTGCACACTCAGCACTGCTCTTTTGTTGTTGAATTTAGCATCCAACAAGGACCATGCAAGTTTGTAATTTGCGTCAGTCGGCGCCAAACTTGCTATGGTGGCAGCTGCGTCACCGTGTACCTTTGTTTTTAGGACGCACATTTTTTGTACGTCCGGAATCATAGTTGATCCTATCAGTTGTTGGAACAACTCTTTGAAAGTCTTCCATTCCTCATATTTGCCAGAGAACGACGGAATATCGACTCTAGGCAGAGTGAATGGAAGACTCTCGCTTCTTGACCTAGAGGCAAGTTCCTCATAGGCCTCGTTAAGCGAGAAAAAAGTTTCTGTCAGATCATCATCATCGTACTCATCCATGTACGTGATGAAAATTTCCTGACAGTTTTTCTTTGCTTGTCTCACTTCGCTCATGGGTTCATGTCCAGCCTTAACTCTATTTAAGGCTGACCGATATTCACCCAGCAAATATGAGAATTTTTTACACACATTTTTCGTGCGTTTATCACCCTTAGAGTCAGGCTTCCCGGCCTTCCCTAAGGGGTTAATGGAACTTAATAGTACATGTGTTTTATAAATTAAACCACGTACCTGCTCGCCGTACTTCTCCTTGAAGTACGGCGTCTTTTTTGCCTCTGCTGAGAGTTCGAGCAACCTCTTGTCGTTGAGCTCGAACTGCTCAGTGATGGCAGTTAACTCCTCCTTGTACAGCCCTAGCTGTACCGAGTCTGTCCGACTCGCTTCTGCCGCCGCGGTGTTGTAGAGGATTTCCAGGGCTCCTCCTAGAGCCTTCTGGGTTTCTATTAACTCCATAGTTGTCTCCATTTTTCCACAACACGCACGAAAATTTTTTTTTTTTTTAAATATATTTTATTTATATATATTTAAAAAAAAAACAAACACACGGGTTTTTTTTTTTTTTTAACACACGCGTACCGAAATTGTTTATAAAATTTAAATTTTACTTCACAATGTTCACTGATCACGTCGGGGTCACCAAAATGAAAACGGCAGAAATGAAGTACGCGACACGAGTTCCAAAACAGACTGATGAGCCGCTTTCACGGCTCCTTTATTTATATCAAAATCTTATTCTAACTTATCTCTATATTAAGCTACGGGGGGTTACATGAGCGCCCTAAGCGATAAGTGTGTATTTATATTTAGGGTCACAATGTGTCATGTTGCATTGCGTGGGTCCAGCTGCTGTCATATGCATATGCTGCGGACTCCTACACGCTGCTTTGGTCAGGCCTATCTCAAGTGTTGGACTGATTTATATTTAACCTTTTGAACTCATCTGCTTGACAAAGTATTTATTCGAATCAGAAAGTTCATTGCCTTCTAAACGTTGCTGGTGTCAAAAACTTATTTCTAGTGCATTGTTTATGAGTTGACAACGGCAAGAAACTAATCTTAGCATTCTAAACTTCATCTCAACTGCAGTGTTCAATCCATGTGTACTCTATAGGATTGAACATGTTCTCCTATGTTGATGTTGGTTGTATACGAACACAGTGCCCATCCTTGCTATTGGATCACCTCTCATTTCTCATGCTGCACACATTCTTTTATTCTGTCATTCCCGCTTACTTTTTTCATGCGAATTTCAAGAAGAGCTACTGTTTTTTATGCCAGACCTGAGCACATGTGACTCCCACTACCCCTAGCAAGCAGGGGGAGATGCCAGCAGGGTCTGCTAAATGTTTACTCAACTGTGTTGAAAAACAATTTCGACAAATGGCCGAACGGCGTCGACATTACAACAAACAGCAAATGTCATGTGTCAGCGTCAAAAAATTGAAATACAGGCGCCCAGCCTCCCGATTCAGATGGAGCAGAGAGAGAGGAGGGCGGAAATGTCAACACGAGTTCATCAGTCAAATGAGTTGTCTCTGTCTGCTATACTGGAGGTGGTGGGAGGAAGAGGAGGAGGAGGGCTGCGGCTTGGATTCACCATGTGTGTACGCATTTTTGCGAGAGTTGCCTGAGACAGTTCTTCTGCCCCGTTGTAGTCCTTGTCTTCCCAATGTGTTGACCCACATTTCTATGCACACATCTCTGATGCTTATTAATGGCCATCCCGGCATACTTCTGTTGGGATGAGTGAGATAACAGTATGACAATTGACAGTTAATCCGAGAAAACACAATCACACAAGAATAGAGCTTGAATTTGATCTTAAACTCGAAGAGTAATTTAACGCTTGGAGCTCAGAATATAGAATTTTTAAGGGTTCCAAATTAATGAACCCTCTCCTGGTACTTGAGTCATACTGCACGGCAGACTGAACTGGCCGAACTCTTACTACCAACGGGTTCAGTGGATTGTAATCAATTTCAGCAGCAATTTCCATTTTGTCGGTTTCGCTTTAATTATAAACCACATCCAAATTCGTTTTACAAAATGTGCAACGCGACTGGCAAGTGAGCACTGAGCGGGAAGCACTTGAGGAGCAGCCCTGCCCCGTCAAGTTGCAAAATATTTGATCAAGTACTTGGACTCATTTTTCTGTGCACCCAGCGCGGATACAAATGAAAGTAATCGGTTGACTCGAGGGGGAGGTGAAGGCATGAGTAGCGCGAAAGCGTTGTAACTTCTTTTGCGCAGAGTCATTCAGTCAGGCTTAATGAACAGTCGGTGGCAGGACCTTCATCTTGGCAGGGGAAGACTGCGTTGTACTTGTTGTTGACACAACTCATTAGACACAAACGACTGCGGACTGAAGTGAGTCTGATGAATCTCTCTCTGTCGTCCCGACGCAGACCCTGAAAAGGTACTCACATCTTTGAACAAGGACGTTCTTTTCCTAACATTTGTTTTAAATAAAATTGTCCAGGTAAGAAGAATGTTATTTTCGGCAATGGTAACCTGCCTCGGTTTCAACTAGACTCAACAGAACTTTTTGAAGTGTGAAAATGTTACTAAATATAAAGAATTTGTCGGCTGCGTTATGTTATAATTTTCGTACCGTCGACTTAAGTTGTCCACAATTTAAAAAATATGCTGACAGCATTAAGTTTCATGAAACTAAGATACTTTAGCTTTAACTAAACTACAGTTTGAGCATCTGAATTGCCGATTTCGAGTCGTAAGCTAATAAAGCAATAATGTTGGTAGACTCTAACGTAAATTACAAATAAAAATGTGTAACAGTTTCCTCCTTATGCGCTATGTACGCCTCTGACCAATCGAATAATCCCCTCTGAGGTCTTTAATGATGATCTCTCCACAATATATTAAAACAAGTGAAGAAAGCTACAGTCGAGTGCACTCGACTGTTAGATATCATTTACCTTCGGCTGTTAAAAAAAATTTTTTTATATTAATTACTTTTATTCGGCAAACTAAACAACGCAAACAACGCATCGCATATTTTCGAAGTCAAATACACATGCATTGGCGCTAATGGGACATGCCGACTGCGCGCTGACTGCGCATCTCACACATTGGGTCCCAGGTTCGAATCCCGGTTAGTCCAGGTTTTTTTTTTGAAAATGCTAAAAACAATTGGTCTTTCTTATTTTTTTGAATCATCCATGTTCTTCAATTTGATTAAAAATATCGTACTATAATTTTCAGTAAAGTGAAAAAGTAATTAAAAAAAGCAATTTACCAAAAAAAAAAAATAAAAATTCACAATTCTAGCTCTTATAATAGCTGAGATCTGTGCGTTCATACAGACGGACAGACGGACGGACGGACAGACAGATGGACATGACCAAATCGACTCGGCTATTGATGCTGATCAAGATTATATATACTTTGTATGGTCTGCCACGCCTCCTTCTGCCTGTTACATACATTTTCACAAAGTTAATACACCATTTTTTACCCATTTTCAATGGGTAAATGGTATAAAAATGTTTAGCTCATTCTGAAAGTCTGAGTCTAGAATTGCAGTCTTTTCCACACCATTGAGAGGAAAGTAAGCAGAAAAATATTTTTTAATTGAAATGCTCTGGCATATGGACCTAAGTAAACAGCAAGACCCTCATACCGACTAAAAAAAGTTCATTACAAATCCGCTGGCAAGATAAACTCGACAAATTTTTAATCAAAACAAAAATGCAGAGAAAACGCGCCACTTTGGCAGCTTAGTGCAGGCAAAATAAACAAAGCCTGAAAAAAGGACGGAGAAATTAGTGAGCCGGAGTTGAAGAGAGCAAAGGTGGAAAGTGCGCGAAAAACAAAAGCGCGTCAAAGGATCAAAGGTAAAGCGGACAGCGGCGTATTTCTTGGGCTAAGCCCTAAACAAATACGAAGAGAACACAAGTCCAAGATAACTTTTTGGCCGATGTGCTAAAGGAAACTTGAGCGGAAAATTGTAATAAGCCTGGCGGGTCGGGTCGATGAGCTGGCTACTTCCCCTGAAGGGGTGACTTGCCACAAAATCAAACCAGAAACAAAGCCACCAACGGGGGAGGGCTCAATCCTTTCAGCTGGACAGACCGCGAAAATTTAATTCACGCGTAAAAAACATTTTCAATCATTTTGATGAGCCGCAGAAATTTCGAACATTTAAGCGGCTTTCTGCAGTGAGTTTCTAGAGAGGGTAAGGTGGGAATAAGGAGGGAGAGTCGCGTAAAATTCTTAATTAATAATCTGTAGCGAAGCTGTCGCTAGGCTTCACCCCATCGAGCTCCCCAGCTCTCTGTTCCCTTCCCCGTCCGCCTCCCCGTCCCAATTCAATGTGTAGTCAATTGAATTTTGTTTGGCAATGAGCCGTCGAAATCGCTATTAAAGCCCTTGTAATTAAGCGTCTCACCATGGCCAAGGGGTCCTTGAGGGGTGGGCAGAGACATGATTATGAATTGCTCCCGCCGCATTTTGGGGTTAACGAAAGCCGCAGCAGTCAGCGACAGGCCAATCCCCAGTCCATTGCAAATAGTTAACGGCATATTGTGCGCGGAAAGGGGTTAGGTTAAGGCGCCGAATTAAATTTAGAAATCCCACTCAAATTTAATATTAATTAGTCGCCTTCACTGCGAAGTTTGTATTTAAGTTATGCAAATGTCGTTGGCCATTGCCAGGAATTGCATATTAATTAGCCAGGCCAAGGCTCGGCTAAGCCCGCTAATCGATTGCTGCCCGAGATACAAAATACTTTTGCAACCCACCGAACCCAGCGAACAACATGTTCTCTCCCCCAAAAGCTGTTGACGTTCAAATAAATAGCTGGACATTAGCACTGTAGCTGGCAAAACTAACAGTTGTCCAAGAAGGGGACGAGGAAGCAGATGAAATAGCAGAGAAATTGCCGCAAATCAAATTTGATAACAAGTAAGGAATGCAACTGTCAGGCATACTCAACTGTTAGATGCCATTCACCCAAATTATAGCTTCAAAAATTTATTCTGAATATTTACTCTTGTTCAAAAACTAACAATGGTAAGGTTTGAAATAAACTCGATCCGGCTATACTATGCAGTAACCTAAATAACAAAAATCATGCTTCTGGGTCTGAACCTATAGTTGAGTTTTGAGTTCATACAGACAGATTGACACATGCACAAACCGGACAGAACCAAATGGGCTCTTATATGCTTTCCACAAATCGACTACACCATTTTATCCATTTGCAATAAGTGAACGGAAAAAACACACAAAAAGCGACAGAGAAACGAGGGGAAAAGTGACAGCAAAAAATGGCAAAGTGTGCCGCGTCTGACAGGCAGGCAGGCATGGGAAGCACATTGAGTAGTGTTTGTGTAGTGTGTGTGGACTGACGAAAATGCCGGAAAATGCTTTATTGCTGCCATAATTTTGAGTGATAAGTGAAGAAAAACGGCCGTGAGCAAATCAATCGCCCAATCTGACTTCCATAGGGTGAAGTCGCCAGCAGTCGATTGTTTGTGCGATTATTTATGCAACGCAGATTATAAATATCATCGTTTTTTGCACACGAGTCTGTTAATAGATTCCCGCAGTTGCCCAAGTTATCGAGTTAATGGGCTGTCCTTTAATAAAGATTGATTGCTGCGTGGGGAGGGAACTCTTAGCCAAACACTGATTGACCCGGCCTCGTATGGCGATGAAAACTATTCCAATTTCTGGACATTTGCGAACTGCCCCTGTACACCCAAAATCTCAATTGTTACAAAGAGTGTTTTGATATTTCTGAGCGACGTCTCTTTAGATATTTATGGGTCGCCGGAGGAGCAACAAACCGTAGAAAAACCTTACACAGCCTGCGTAACCACAGCGTATCATTGAATGCGGCAATTTCGGAACGTTCCCGGGTCCGGAAAAGAACTCCCAAATTGACTTTGTTGCAAATTTTATAGGCCCAGCTCTAGGGAACAATGGAACAATGCGCACTGTAGGCACATTGTCACAATACGCAATAGTCGAACAAAAGGCGCTGCGGAGGGTTGCCAAACGACCTTGAAAGCGACTCCGAAACTGCGAATGTAGGCAACAGGATCTGAATCTGTCTGATTAGTGTAAATAATTGTCAGGCCGAGGCACAATGAGGAAATAAAAAACGAAAAGTCAACAGCGGTGCGACGTCCCTTTTGTTGCGCTAAACTGCCAATAAAAACTAAAACAAAATTATTTTTATAATGCCTAAAAGCAGCAGGCAGACAGACAGACAGACTGACACTCAAATTGTCAAAAAGCACAGCGAATTAGCAACAAAGTTGCCTGCGCTTTCGAAGGATCCACCGAAATCTGATGATCTGAGGATCTGCGTACTGCGCAGCTGTCAGAAGCGAGACATTAGCGCATGACAAATGTAACAATTTGCTGCCTGCCTCTTCGCCCAGAACACACACTCGCCATACACACCGAGCACAACATACACTCAGCATACACAAAGGCTAGACGGCTTAGGAAGCTAATAAAGAGACGTCGCTTGGATATTTTTATTACCACAAGACAAAAGGGTAAGAGAGAGGACATAAGACAGGAGGCAGAAGGCAGAAGGCATGGCCGAGAGGAGTTCGTCAATTGTCACTTTCGGCGCATAAATTAGTGTTAAGGGATCGGGTGCAACGAGCAGCTTTTCGGGGCCTGAGAAAATATTTTATTGATCAGCTGTGACGCAGCAATCAACGCTCTTTGAGATATATGTATGTATATATTCTCGACGTATTGCTCTCTTCGACTAGTTGTGGAAATGGTCAATGCCTGCGAGCCAAGCCTCCTACAGTTGGATTATGATTGGGCATCAGGTCACTTTTAATTAAAAGCAAATGTTTAGCTTTGTTTTATACCCGAAATAAACAGGAAGCCTAAGCAAATACTCGCAGGGTGCTGCCCCATTTGTCACCCGATGTTGCTGCTGCCTTGGCTAATCCTTTGCCAGTTTTGGTCATATTTCATGTTTTATGGCCAACTAAGCGACTGCCGCTAAGCTTAACATGCTCCAAGTGTGTACGAAATGCGGATTGGGGAGAGATGGGCGGAAGAGGAAACAGATACAGGGGAAACTTGGAAACGGACGAAAGCAAATAATTCATCTATGGGCTGCGTGTTGGGCAACTGTTATGTTAAGAGAGTATTTTACACTCTTCCCCTAGTGGCCTCAGTAGCAGCCCAGCTCCAGACCAGGGCTCGGCCCGGCTCCATCTTTAATATACTGGCAACCTCGCAGTCTTCCTGCCGACGTTATGTCTACAGACAAATTGCCATAGTCATAATAGTTATGCCCGGTCGGGCGAGGGTGTTGTTGTTGGTGGAGGCAAATGCCATTATGGCCTATAAAAAATGATTTCATAGACATTTACGCACTGCATGAGATAAATAAAAGAAAATAATAATAACACAACACGATAATCATAATAATAGCAATAATTGCTGTACTAACAGAGCGAGATGAGCGGCAATACTTTTGATAGCTGCCAGGCATATACGCATATTCTCACTTGCATCTCGCACTTTGCGCGCACTGCTTCCTTCCCTTGGGTCTCAGGAACAGGCTCAGAGTCGGGGAAATCCGCGGGCAAACATAATAATTGTGTTAAAAATTATATGGCACGTCTCACCCCACGTTTCCTTTGTCTTCTGCCCCTGGGCTGAGTCTCAGCGTTGCTTGCGCTAATCTGCAGATTTATATGCAGAGAAGTTGTTCAATAAAATCGTCTAAACCAGGCCATAAACAAGGATATTTATGTTCGCTTCGCATTTCTCGGCACAGGATTAGCGACGTGGCAACTCAGTCCTTCCCTGTATGACGAACTGACCAGAGAGCATTAAAGTCCTACCTCCTCCTCCTGGCAATAGAACTTTGCACGTTCATTCGTTGGCCAATTGCGTGGAAAAGCGCAGTATTCTGAGTGAAATGTGAGAAATCTCTGGGTCTGGGAATCGGCGAGTCTTTACAAATATAAATGGAATACAATACCTTATGGCAATCTGTCAATCTTTCTGTTAGAGCTCCAGATAGCCCATTTAGACACTAAGGCATAACCATCGTCAGAATCATTAGTATCTGCGACTTCTTCAAGACTTGCGGGTCATCCCATAAATACACATGTCAAGAAGAACACTTAATGCAAATGCATTCAAATGATAATAATGGGATGGAGGAACAACAAGAAACAAGGGAAGCCCAACAGAAGGATACACATAATCTGAGCGAATGAAGTGGCAACAACTATTACAACGCACTAACCGCTTATCGACGAGGATACGAATTCGAATCCTTGCTCGAGCCGGGCCCGAGCCCGCCTCAGTACTTTTCCCGGGCAATAACACTAAAAAGTTATGACCGACTACAAGAGAGCGAAAAGAAATTTGGAAAACAAAAGCGCACAAGCTCTGAAGTAAAGCGAGTAAAGCCAACTGTGAGCATTCATGGGGACTTAAACGTTTATTTATAATCCCCGTGGAAGGGCGGATCCAGCGGATCCGGTAGATCCGGGAGTTCTCGGGGTATGCTTTGCTTTTGTTTTAGCTCAGGTCACCTTAAAGCCAAACCTTCATTGAATTGAATGTATTCGAGTGAAGTTAGGAGTAGGAGATGGAGTTTGCCAGCAGGGATGTCTGACAATATCAATAGCACTGGCTGATGCCAGTGATGATTACAACTTTTAAGGCTTAGCGCAGTTGCCTTCAAGTCAAAGGCATCGAGTTATGACTAATCAAACATATCCCAACCATTTAAATATGGACAGTGGGCATACCGAATCCGACAGACTTTTATCTCACTCTCGCACTTAGCCTCTGTCTAGTTCATTACTTACACAACATCGTAGTGCTGTAATCGAGCGGCACTCACACATTTGTTTATCTTTCATTGCTTTCTATTTGCTTATTCGAACTAAGCGTCGAAGCGAAGTTTGGGGAGGAGATGAAACTAGAGATGGAGCTGGAGATGGAGATGGAGGTGGAGCTAAGCCTGTCCCTGAGTTCTTTCATTAGTCTAAAACTGATAACCGGGCTGGATATGGATATGTTGCCCCATCTGGCATATATTCCAGGTTTTTTCCCTGGCGCCGCTCAATTAACCCGGGGCCGTACCAGCAGAGCCAAAAGTTGTTGGCTGTTGACTGTTGACTTGTCTGACTTTTTGGGTGGAAAAATTGCAATTTCCTGTAACAACAAAGTAAACATTAATCCATTTACAAGCCCATCTCCATGGCTACCACGGCTTTGAGCCTTGGGTCTGGGTCTGGGTCTGGTCTGGGACTGGGTCCTGGGTTCGCTTAAGCGACGTGGTTTTAAAATTTGTCAATTAAATTAAGTGCAACCGCAGGCAGCATACGAATGAGATGCTGCTGTTGCTATTGCTGTTGGCGCTGGTCTTGCTTCTTGCTCCATCTTCAGCCGTCTTCAACTATTCATAAACTGTGCTGATAGTTCCCGTGCCCTGCCACATTCCTGTCTGTCGGTCTGGCAGGACTCCGTAGAGTCGTGCCCGAACGACTTATTTGCCGCTTAATTTAATTTGCCTGGCATTTCGTCTTAGGGGGACAACTACAAACAGAGCAAGGATCCAAGTGTGTGATCCGCTCCTTCCTCGCTTTGAGCAATTTATGGAATACTCTGTAATTAACAATTCATGTATGAGTTTGTCCACACAAAGCACTTGCTTGAGAGTAGTGCAAGTGCTCCTTGTTCGACTGTTAACTTGTTAACTTGTCAGTCTAACTCTAAGTGCGAGTGAAGTCAAGCCGGGGAAAGAGAATTGCTTTGGGCTTACCCTTCGGTCCCTGTGAATCTCTCTAACGACTGCGACGTAGCATTATGTTAAACTTATCTGCCATTGAATCGATATACCATTCAATGCTTTTGTGGTGTTAAAACGGTGCCATTGACAGGGCAAGCAGGACTATCTGCAGAAATCTGCCAATCGGCTTGGTCACTTCGAATCAGTTAGGAGCCTTTCATCCATCGACTAGCATTATGCCGTATGTTTCTCCGGTTTTCATCCGTTTGAAAATATCATTTTTCAATTGTTTGTCCATTTCGCAGGCGTCGCAACAGCATCAACAGACTCGACAGCCTCGACAGAGCTGCCTGGCCTAAGCGCGAAAACCAATAAAAACCATAATTAAAACTCCAATACGGTGAGGAAGTCCTGCTGTGAGCTAAGCGAGCAAAGGAACCCAGTGGAAGCACCACCAACTGACAAAACAATTTCAATTTTGGCTTTCGAAAAAATACTTTACCTTTTTTTACGATTTGAAAAATGATACGAAACGTCATTATGTTATCGATGAATGGAAGGACAAGCGCTATGGGAAGAAGGGCAAAGGAAACGAGGGAGCATTGACATTTATTCACTGTGTTCGACAATTGAAGCCTGGCAGCCTTTGTTGGGCGACACAACAACAATTTGGCTCAAAGGATATGCGATGTTAATTGTGCCATTTTGTGGACAGTCGCAGCGGGACCGAGGAACGATCTCCCACACCACCACACCGTCGGACCCAGTAGCCCATCGATCATATTTCATGTGGTTGTCCTGGCTTGACTTGCTTTGATTGTCGGCAGGGACCTTTCTCTTCCTCCTTCTCTCCCTTTATCTCTTTTTTATCTCTAGCTACCCAAAAGGGGTAGTCCGCACATATTGAGGGTGCACTTGTGGTTCTTGTTCTACTGTTGCTGTTGCTGTTGCTTCTGCTTTCTGATTATGATGCATGACTATTCGGCTATACGACTGTGCGTATGTGCGTGTGTGAGAGTATGCATGTGTGCGTGGTTCCATTCCTATTTAGTTTCGCTTGCTTTTTAATATCCCAACATGATATTTTTCACTTTTCTCCGTTCTGCGCTGCGGCTCACCATAATTTTTGCCCGAAAACGCCTTGCATTTTTTTGGAATTCATCAATCAAGTTGTCCAGTCTCTGCGATTTGACAACACATCATCAATTTCTATTGTCGTCCAATAAGTTTATGAATATTCATAGTTTTTTGACGCAACCCCATTGTGTTTGTTTATTCGCCATATTTTATTTATGATTTTTTCTCGATTCTGCTCTATTTAGTGTCGAGTCACGTTTGCGTGCAGAAATATAAAAATAGATTCCGACTGAGTTTCGTCGGTGATATTCGCAAATAAAGGGGTTAGGACCAGGCAGCTGCCGCTGATGCAGAGGTACAGTTGACCCAATAAGTATGGTATGGGAAATTCATTGAAATGGGGGAGATTACTTAATGCTAGAGTTCTATAATTCACCAATACCAACAAGTTTGAGCAATTCTTTCGCGCAAGGTGCACAATCGCATCGGGCTGGACTGCATTTTAAGCTCATTAGGATAATTCGGCATAGCTCGAACCCAATGTTCTATCACTAATTAGGCACACAGAGCTCGAGGCTTGTAGCGCTTCTCACCATTTTGGCCATAACTGTCAGAGGAAAGACCACAAAATATGAACTGCTGAAAGTGGAACGCTGTACGCATCATAAACTGCGGCAATAACAACAAACAAAGCGAACTGAAGCGGGCAAAATAACACGGAGTGGACCCAACTAATCCTACTGGCGTAGACTGCACTTTGCTAACACAACATGGAAGCCGAGGCGTAAGAACAGAGACCGTAGCAAAACAAAAACAATAACAAAAAGAGCGCAGGACACACCCAGAATGCAACGAAAATATTTTGACAGCCCGACACGACGTTAGGATAAGCTGTCAGGGGCGACAGAGCGAGTTATGAGTGTACCAGGCAGCCCTCGCGCCAGGCAGCTCGGGTTTTGATGTCCGAATCGGAGTTGGGAGTTGGGAATGGCAGTGGTATTGGAACAGGAACAGGAACAGGAACAGCAACGGGAATCGGAATTGGACTTAGAGCCAATTAGCAGCACGCCTTGAGAAACGCACAGGTGTCAGGTGGTAGGTGGGAAGCATTTGGAATCCAAATTAGAAACAATTAAGGGAAGTCCCCGATCCGTGCCATGCGATAAGGAACTGTCTGCCCGCTCGTCCGTCAGATATGCGTGACAGTTGAAAATTATTTGCATAATTTGAGCGGCAGAAGAACGAAAGCGGTACGGGACGGAGCACCGGGAGTGGGAAGGGGAAAGCAAAAACAAACCACAAACCGTCTGAGCCACAAAAAATTACGGAATTGTGTATCTGAAAACATAAAAATTAATGCGAAAATGTTGTATGCGAAGCGATGGACAGTAAAAATACATAAATTCAATTAAATGCGACTAATGAAAAGGGAAAAAGGGATGCGGAAAAGAAAAAAGAGACGCCAGTGGAAATGTGGCAAAGCTGGAAAGCACCGCGAATTAAATTACTAAAAATGTGTTAAAATTATGTAGTAAATAATTAAGTGGAACTGGTTCGAGTTTGACGAGCAAACAGTTTCGGAAAATATCTGATGACAGGCCTGCATCTGTCCAATTAGCGGTACATTTCGTATTGTCATTCCGTAATTGGGAATATTAAAAATCGAGCTCCCTCGAGGTACGAGCAAATAACCGCAATCTAGAAATTTAAAAACACACGCTAAACTTAGAGCTATTTCAAATAATTACTGGTCCGACAGGAGAGCCCTATAATTTTCGGGATCTTTTGCAGGAATCTTCTGGAGGTACAGAAAAGCCCTGCGAACGCTTCGGCAAATGACAGACCTCGACAATTTTCACACGTTTTTTGCGTTTATTGTGCTGCAGTCAGACGCCTCCTTCTTCCGCAGTCACACAGATTTCGCATAAAAAGCATTGCTGTCCGACACTACCGTCGGATCGGACAGTATGTTTCCGACATATGCATATATGTATGTATGCACATGCCAAATTACGGTAATTTTGTCTGGCGGTTGGCAAATAACTCGCCGCAATCGGCACTTAAACTGTCACACGTGTGCGGAACGGCGCGGTGCGGTGTGGTGCGATATGCGGGCAATGCGGTAATTATAAAGTCATCTTGACATAATCAAAAGTGACAATTACAGTCATTGAACAGGAAGGACCCCTATGACTGTGGAAAAAGTCAACAGCCCCATGTAAAAATATTGGTAAAGTCGTGACGTCACGCGTCATTAGGTACTCGCCAGAACCGCCGGACACTCAACGAACAAGTGCGGAACTGCACTGCTAATGATAGTCCGTTGCATAGGAGACCAATGCCAGTCTGACCAGTCGTAAAGTGTGAGAACAGATCCTTCGATCGATCAAGCGATACGACGATCCGTCGATCTGTCGATTAGTTTACTTGGCAGCCCGTTACCTATTCAGCAGTAGGTAAGTCTTGAATGATGAATGAAGACAGCTTCAAAAGTCATGATACTAATCCGGGCTCATAGCGTAAATAGCGACCCTCGGATCGGGGCACTACCCAACTCAGAGAGAGTATTGAAAAAATTGATATGCAAATTTATTTAAGCCTCAGCTAAACGAGCACGATAAGCTGCGAAGCAAACACGGGAGAGGGCAAGATACTTTCTACAATGTAATGCCGCAATAATCTCTCCGATACACACCTCTCTTTCTCTTACACACACACACTCATTTACACTCACTTACACACGGTCACGCCGACAGTGCCTGACAGTAATAAATCTCATTAAAAGGTTATTGACTGCAGCGCATCAAGGATTAAAAAACGAGACGAACAACAGAAAAGAGAGAGTAAAACGGGCCCGACCCAGTAAAATTTGTTTCTTTTTACGCTTCAATTGATATAGGCGAGCAGGGAAAGGCTTCTTCTTGGACGAGGCAACTGACAACAGGCATGACAATGACAGACGAATTAAGAAGCCTCAAGGAGTGCAGCATCCAGGGTAACCCTTTGAATAAAAATCCTTTTTGTCAACACGTTTCGAGAAACGCTCAGAGCTTGAATATTTGACTGCATGCAAATTGAACGACAAGCCGAACGCAAATTGAAATTAATTTAGAAATGTGTCCACCCTCGAGTGTCAGTCATACATCAAAAGGGCAGGGCTGAACAGTAAGGGCCCCTGTACTGGGCCCCAACGGGCTTTTGTAATTAAGAGTGCGTAGATATCAAGTGGTAAATAAATGTTCAAGACATCGGGAGGCGTAGAAAGGCTATCGAATAGAGGTGAAATGGGAACCTTGTGCAATGCGTTCGATTGATTCAACAAGTTATGTTCGGCAGTTAAATTGATCAATGTTCTAAGAATAGACTCGACCAATGCAGCGTAATCTTACCTTTCACCGCAGAACGAAGCCGCAAGAAACTGCACTGCAGATCTCCGAACTGCACTTTGACCTCTTCTAGGGATAACTGGAACTTCAAAAAGCACATGAGCTATGGAACCGTAGACTCAAGGCCGCTGTTGTCTTGGCCTCTTGTAAATATGCTCCCGCTGAAAGCAACATGCAAATAAAGCAAAAAGCATCTGTGGCACGCAGCGAGAAGGAGGGGCACGCGCTCTACGCAACTTTACGCAGTTTCTTTTGGATTTGTTTTTTCCTTTCTCTCGACTGCGGTACATAATGCGGTCAATGAACTGCGAGGCCAAAGGAAACAGAGGAGTGGAGAATGAGGAGCATGTTGTCAACTGCACCACATGCAGGGAAGCAGCAGAGATGTGGACTGGTGCAGGGGCAGAGGCAGGGATAGGAATAGGCGCGGGAATTGAGAGCTTCGCTGGCTTTGCCTTTTTTTGCAATCGCAAACCTCAACAGCTGCTAAAACGGGCGGAGCTATTGCCATTCCCTTAAGTCAGGCATATACCCCTCCCAGCGCTAAAAACAAAAGTGTTAAAAACAAAAGGAGTGCCCTCTCCTAGGTTTCCTACCCCGTTCCCACATTATCCCACACCGCCCACAGTATCCCCGTCGCCCTCAAGGAAAATTATCATGTTGCATTGCGTGCGTTCCATTTGCATTTTTCCGCATTTAAATTGCTGCCATGAAAAGTCGAAGGGTAACATCTGCCGTGGCCATTATAAAGCATACATATAACATCATGCACACACTGGAGTGTGCGTAATCGCACTAGTAACAAGTAGCGAAAGCTAAAAAAGAGTATACCCGACGGTAAACACCCTGCATCCTTAAAATGTGTGCTTGTTCTAGGAATTGCAGGAACCTTCAAATAGTAAAGGTGTAAATAAAATAATTATCAACTGTTCCGCGAAATTTTGTATCAATAAAAATGACTTCAGTTCTGCCAGCAACTACGTTTTTGCTTACAAAAAAATACAGACAGGTGGAAAGAAAGACTGTCGAACATATACAACCTTGACTCTTACTTGCTCTACAAGGGTATCATAATTACGGCTTGGAGTACACGCAATGCGATTTTGACAGGCGGTAGAAAGTGCGCTTTAAAGTTGCGTAGTTTATTAAGGGGCGTGAGGCAAGACCAGGTTAAAGGGGAGGAAGAACACAAAGGATAGACAGGCGTGCCGCAATGTGGCAATATGTGGGCACTTATGTAAAATGCTTTTGCAACTTGTGTTTAATTAAAACGCTGCTAATATCAGTTAATTTCTCTGCATTAAATGGCGACACTCCTAAGTGGAGGGGCTTCTCTGTGCGAAGAGGGAAAATGACTTGGGATCAATCGCTACTGCATGTAGATAATGAGTGTTGCAAAATGAGCATAAAATGTAAATTTTACCGCTAAGGCGCGCATATCAGTCGGGGCGTGACATAAACTTCCACTCAATACAATTAAATAACAATAAAACCTTAGCACATATAATATAAAATTAACGCTAATTAACAACAACAACGGGAACAGCAGCAACAACACAGTTACAGGATGAACTACAGTATTGAAGTCCTCAGCTCTCCGTCCTGGACGGCTCATAATTTACTTCATTACGATTGTTAACGAAAACAATCAGCGGTAATTCACCACAGACGAGAAAAATTTACATAACGCACAAAAAACTACCCAAAAAATACGAAAACGAATCCCGACAATTAAAGGCGACAACAAATAGCCCCACGCCTGAGGTCTGAGCCGGGGCAGAGCAGGGACCCAGGGGTGGCTAATGACAATGATGCAGTTGATGGGCGGGTGAGCAGAGGCCAGAAATCAAAAGGCAGCGGGCAGTAGCTGTTGATTAGATTTACGAGCGTGTACCATAGAGTAAAGCCAAACATAGTACAGTCTCGCCCTTCAACAATGATCCCTGCTGACCCGAGCATTCCTTGGGGTTGAGGGTTGCTATGCACGCCCCGAGGCACACCTGAAAGCCATAATGTGCTCGTACTGCTCACGCATGTGTCTACAAAAGGAACGTTCTAATGGTCATAGATATGTTATACATAACAATAATTTGGTAATTGCCAGACAATCGTAACATTTGTGTACCCTTCCTCCGCGCTCTGCTCCTTGCGTGTTCTTTTCAATTTCAGGGCAAGTTGTTGGCGATGCGGACTTGGGCGGTTTATGATACCGATACAATATGCGATATGCGTAGATAGATTTTCGACAAGTGCCCAACTACCCAACTGTCTGAACGTCCAACTGTTTTCACGTCCTATATGGCAATTATCACGAATTTTGTGTGCATCTGAGTGATGTCTCGGCGCTAGGGCTCTGAAAGTAAACGAAGCACGTGCAGCTTTTGTAAGGCTGAACTCGAGACTCGAGTTAGAGGAAAACTGAATAAAAATTGAGAATATTCCCCACTGATTTGTTTGAATCATTATGTCACTCCGTACCTTACTGGTTGACCTTATCCTTAGGAAACACGCAACCAGTGACAGCCCAAATTGATCCCACTCCCATGAGCTCAACGTTGATTTCACAACTGGAAGCAAAAATTCGCACAGAAATTAGCAGCGTGCTCAAATTAAATGCAGTTTAACTTGCATTAACATTTGCGACAGTCGATCAAGATTGGGAGGGGAGGGAAAAGGCGGCAGGGGAGTGACAGCGGTAGCGACAACATTACAACAACGGCACAAAAGAGATGAGCGTCGCCTAGCACACAATTACCAGAGGCCTCTTGCGAGACACTGTGACAAATTTGGAGTGCGATGGGCAGAAGAACAGAACCAATGAAGCGGCAAAACATGAGAGCAGTCGCAGATCGAGATGCACAGATACAGATAGAGATACGGATACTGATTGGGACTCGAGTATGCAGATAGAACGGGGCGTGAGAACGTCGGACCGCGACGCGCGCCTGAAGTGAGTAATTAACGCTGCATGCGGCGCGTTGGATTGCTCGCTAGATTGCGTCTAGGGTCCGCTTTGGACACGCTGACGTTGAAGCCGACGGCGACGGCGACGGCGACGGCGACGGCGACGGTGACGGTTACGGTGACACATGCGGGTCGTCTCCGTCTCGTGACTAACAGGCAGCTCGAGTACCGGGTGGCGGGTGACGGTGTGTCCGAGAGGGGTGTGTCGATTTACATGCCAGAAGCCTGAGCCCAGTAGCGCTGAAACACCCAAAGTCGCAGAATTTTTTAATTGTTGCAACACGCACACTAAGCGGTGAAGCTATCCGCATTTGTTTGTTGCTGTTTTGGTTTCTGGCTTGCCTTTCCGTCGTGTGAATCGAAGAGGACTCAAGAGGACTACGCACCCACCACCATCCACCTCACACCACGCGAGTCAAACCACTCGCAGCACCCCAAATTAACATCAAATGAACTTATCGCCTGCGACTATTTCATGCCACTTTCCCGAGTGGTTTCTCGTGTTGCGCATGCAACACGTGAGGACTGTACCGCAGTACCGGCTCGGAGAGGGCTGTTCGCTGTCAGCTGACATATTGCCAACCGGCGTCGACTATCTACAATTACACGTGTCCGCCGCTGCCGCCGTTGCCAAACGATATTTGCATATTTTTCTAATTAATCGCCCGAATTTTCATGCAACTTCCATCTGAGGTGCAAACTCGCGCTCACACAGATAAAATGTTGTCGCTGTAATTAATAATTGTCGCGTGCTCACACCCTGGCGCCTGGCGGTCTCGCATGTTTGTGTGTCAGAATTTAGAGATAGGATTCGCACAAGAACGGATTAAAATAATAACGCATCTAACCCTTTCCCCAACCATTCACATAATACCCCAGCACTCTTATAAATTAAAGCTTTTTTTCCTGAAACTTGTTTATAGCAAGTATCATGTATCATATGTAGAAAACGTTTACAATCTGTGATGTATAGTACGTAGTATTTTTAACATCACCATCTTCGACTGTTCGACACCTAGATGACATTGATAACTGACTCTTTTTATATTTGTTGCAAATTGGATCTACGCACATAAGGTTTAATTTCAAGTTTAGATATCACTAAATAAAACTATTACTTACTATTTAGTTATTAAGATAACTAATGCACCAAATTTAGTTTGATGCTTTCTGATAACAGTTCGAGAAGCGTATGCATGTGCTTGCCACTTCCAACCCATTAACAATCATCTTAAGTATTGCTCATTGTCTATAATAATTTTCACAAAATAACCAAATAACACTTGTATCGCTTGAAAAACACATACCATTTAATATTTTAATTTTCAATTTTGCTTGATAATAATTTGTCAATATGATGCTGATGCTTATTATCGGTGCGATCGGACCAATCAGTCACAAGTTGTCGAGTTGGCTTCCCATTTTCACACCTAAACAACGCCGCGCAGTTTCAACTGGAATGCGCAATGCTCAACGTGCAACGTGCAGCGACAAAGGCAAACAAGTGCCAGGTGCCAGGTGCCTCGCTGCCAGGTGCCAGGTGTTACGTTGTGCTGGAAATGAGGTTAAGTCATCAATAAAACTGCGTATGCCACACAAATGAGTCACCGGCACGACGCGACGCAATTCTGTCACAGTTTTCTCACAGTACTTTGGATGGAACTGCGCGCAATTGGACAGCATTTACCTAACCCCAAATGGAAAGTGCATCGGGCGAGGGGAAGCCGAGTGGCTGCCAGCAATTGGAGTTGGAGAGTATCGCACACAAATTCCAATGCTCTTTTAATGATTTACAATAACGAAAGGCGGACGGAGATCGGGTGATGCACTGGCAGCAGGTGGGAAACCGGCTAGGGCTCTGGAGAGAGGGCGAGAGTGACGAGGAACGGCAGGGGATACCGTTTCAATTAAAAATGACACAGAATACGTTGACAAAGGCGCAAACGGTGGCTACATATTGGGAAACAATTTCAAATCGCATGTGTGTCATGGGAAAGTCGTGCGACCGGAGTGCCTTCTCGCCCATTTCCCCTGCTCCTGCTCCCTACCCAAACTGTGACGCACTTTACAATCTTTGTTAAACGCTCTTGAAGCCCTGAGGATGAGGACCAGGCCCAGAAGAAGAGGGATAAGCCACCCTAAAAGTGAATGCTGTATGCCTCGTGAAACCCTTACGTGTTTCCACATTCAAAAGTTTGCAGGTGTGCCTGGTTCGATACTTTTTGTTGCTCTATTCTTGAACCGACATACTGAGTCCAGTCCCCTTCCTCCGGGCGTTGGAATGCCAATACACTTATCGCCGACAAGCGGGTCATGCAAATATGCTCAAGTACGCTGTAGGGAGTTTAAATACAATAAACAACTAGAGTGAGCGACCGGATTGGAGGTTTTTACAGTGCACAGTGGGTCAGATGTATTGAATCCCTTGCTGTATTTTATCGGATTATGCAGTAGTCTGTTGACACAGAGAGTACACATATTAACAAAAAAAAACCAACATTTTGGAAAACGTTCGATATATTTCCCAAAATAGGGACCTAGCTCGATACACTTGGCTAACCGATTCTCCAACCTTTTCAACCGGTTAAAAGACTATGATTTTATAAAATCTGCAAAATATAGCTTCGCTGTTACGTTAGTCTGTGAAACTTCTCGCTTCTATATCTTTTGCATTTATTGTTCGATCTAGTTGCGATATGAAGCGATCGCCAACACTTTATTTATTTGGCTCTAGCTCTAGCCAGACATGATCAAATCAGCCTAAGGCTGTTAAAAATGTTCAAGAATATGTAGACTTGCATATGCCTTAGTACGCCTTCTTCTATCCCTTGCATACTAAACTATACGCTAAAAATATGTAAAAGGAGTTACATCCAGAAGGTTTTGTGAATGCGGCATCAGCTCGCATTATGTATTATTATGTTTACCTACTTTTTAGATGTAGTCAGTTCCGAATAGGGATTGTGCTCTGCTCACCACTGTGCGCTATGAGTCATGGTCCGCCTGGATAGCCAGCACAAGAAGTGAAACCAGCAGCAGTAGTAGGAACAGGAGCAGCGAACGAGGAACGGGGAATGAGGAATGCCTCGGGGTGCAAACTTTGCTTATGCATTACGCATTTATTAAACATTAAGCGAGCGCTCTCTCTTGATTTAAGGGTTGGCCAAGGACCCGATCGGGACTGCAAGTTGATGTGCTTCATCATGACTATTGAACTTTTAGAAGAGGAACAGGATGAAGTGCTCGTTCTGCTCCAGCCAAGATGCTGATTGCTGGAGGTTGCTGGGAAACAAAGGGCATGCTGGCGAACGGATTGCACGGGACAGCAAAGCACAGGACAGCACAGGACGGGACTAAGACAGAGTTGGGACGGGACCAAGTCAGGAGTCAGGAGCAAGCTGAGAGCACAGGGGATGCCCTCCAACTAATCACAAAGTGCATTTTGAGCTCGCGGCAGTTGGTAAACAGAAACAAAAGTCCAGCTGAAGTCCATGCATACAATTCGAGCATTAGATTAACGTTGAAAACGTTGAACGAGAAGGTTCCTCAGCCCTGTGAGGGACTGCGTCTCGCTGCCTCGCTACCCTCAGCTGCATCTTTATGCACTTTTCAGTGCTTGCTCTGCTCTGTTTTCTTTTCTTTACAACTTGAAGCAGCGGCAAATACTACACATAATCATAATAATAAAATGCCAACTCTCACATTCTGTTCCCTTTCCCCAGACTACGGCTCTGAGGCTCCTCCCTTCTGTTCGTTTGATGATTCATTTTGCCCTGCTGACGTCTCTGCAGGCGCGGGATAGAACGGGGTTAATGCACTGTCCACAGCAGCAACAACAGAAGCGGCAAGTCCTTGGCAATAAATTTAAAAATCTTTCGCGTTTATTGCTGTTGCTGTTGTTGCTGCAGTTGCAGTTTCAGTTGTTCTTGATATTGATGTTGACATTACTGTTGCCTCTTGTTAGTTGTTGTGCCTTTTTTGTCACTGCAGTATGTAATTTTGCCACGCGTGGAGGCTCGAGAAACTGCAGATTAGGAGTTGCTTAAGAATTGTCAGAGTTTGCACTTCTAAAGAGGCGGCTATCTGACCTGGGACGTACTTCCTTATTGAACGGAAGCTCAGGGCTCGAATATCACATACATACTGGCAGCCACTCCCCCTCCTTCTTTTAAGAAACAAGCTTGGCCCCGCCCAACACATCAACATCCCAGATCTAGGGCCAAAAGTGCTCACAATGGACCACTTAGCAATTGCCGGCCAACGACAGCGCTGGCCATAATAATAGAAACACGCAGTTTTATGTCCTATCGAGGTGTGGGGCAGCGGCTGGCAGAGATTACAAACACTTTGAATAAATTTGCAATAAAAGATAATTATGTTTTTTCACTGTGGCGCGACAATAAAACAATTTTGTATGCCACAACAGGCGATGACTGCGGCGGCAATGTGGGGAGTGGCAGCGGCAGGGAAGGGGGCAGTTGCAGGAGCAACAGCATTAGCGAGGCAATTGTCCGGCCTGCCGGGGTATCAGTTTTCAGTTCAGAGTTTACAGTCTACAATCAACGCTCTAACGTTGCTCGCCGGCTTAAAGATGTTTCCTGTGCAACATTGTGGCAGCAAGTGGCTGCCCAGGCAGTGCCAGCAGCCATTACAAGTGTCAAAACGGCAATTTATTGTCTACAATCATGTGTATCTATGATTGCACAGTGAGTGTGAGAGTGTGAGTGCGGCATTGAGTGTGAGTGCCTGGTTCGAATGTGTTTGCTAGTGTGAAAAGCAGTTAATCAAATAAATATGGCGACGTCGGGCGATGGCGATGGCGTTAGCGCTTATTATTTTGGCTTGGCGGCAGCGGCTGCTGAGATAACATGGCATAGGAATTGGCAACTCGCAGCTCGCAGTTCGCAACTCGCACTCACAACTTGTTCCTTGATTTACTACAGCTGTAAGCTGTGCCCTCGCACCAATACTTTTCCCCGCCTCACCCCGCCGCAGACGGCCTTTATCGGTGCGTATACTTAATGTATATCTGTATCCCGAGCCAAGGATGTTGCCAGGAACCAAAGCTAAAACCGCAAAGTCATAAAATTACTTTCGCGCATTATAAATTTATAGTTTGCTTTGGTTTTTGGCGTCGGCGGGAGTTGACGGGGTTCCCTGCTCAAGCGTAAAAATTTATTATGCTTATGGCTGAGATGTAGCCCCGGGGGCAGCGAGTAGCAGAGGAGGAGCAAGTTGTTGCAACAGCTGCTGCTGCTGCTGCTGGCGGACATAAGTCATTTATATTGTAACAAATTGTGCGCGATTGGCGTTTCGCAAGCATCAGGCTGGCAGCGTAGCCGAAGACGTGCCAGATGGATGCCGAGTAAATGTTTTGTCTTGCGAACTCTGGTCCGCGGTTTGGTCGTGGTAGGGGAAGGGGTCGGAGTCAGGGTCGGAGTCGGGGTCGGAGGTTAAATGGCGTCTCAAGCTACGCTAACAACTGACTTGAGGTCGCGCTTTAATGAGACGGAAGATCAAACGGAAGGCGAACTGGAGCTGGAACTGCAACTAGAACTGAACACAATTCACAAAAGGCTTACTTGACAAGGAAGAATGGACCTGGAACGGTCACAGTCCTGGCTGTAGTAGAGTAATATTGTTCCCTTCCATTCCACAAGGGGTAAGACATAAGTGATTAGTGCTTAGTGCGATTAGTTGGAGCTCAGTCACAGTGCAAACAGCTTGGTTTGCTCTTTAAACACACGCAAACGCGCTAATTAAATGTGCATAAAGCCAGAAGTAAATCAATACCCTGGACACAGCGCGCGAGTCCTTGAAGTGCTAACACGAGTTGGCATTTTGTGCTCCACTCCTCTCTGCTGTGCTCTGCTCTGCTCCGCTCAGTGCTCGCCTTGACTTTGACACCCTGCGTGGCAACCAGGGAACCATGCGCATTATCCTGCATTGTCCTTGGCACCCAGTCGCAAAATGCCAAGGACAGGATTACGCGTCAATCGAAGCCAAGGACAGTCGAAGTGGGAGTGCTTCCCTCTGAGTGCGATTGCGAGTGTTCTCTTTAGGGTGGCCACAGCTTGAAATGTCCGCTGGGTGAACAGAGCAGGGAAGAGCGTAGCCGGCCCGACGCAACTTAAAATCTTTATGCAAATTCCCCGATTCCAAGCACAATTATTGGCGATGCTGGCGTCAGCAACAGCTACGACAACAGCAACGGCAACTGTTTGCTGCATAATTGCAGCCATAAATTTGCCTGCTCTCGACTCGAACTGCGGCTGCGGTCGCCGCCTATTCAAGATTCCTTTTCGACGACTTTCCACTTGCTACTCGCGAGTGCCGGCCCATTTCCCAGTCCCCATTCCCATCTTCCATCTACATTTGCACGCTGCCCCACCTTGGTGTTTTTAATTTTTCCGTATCATTGCATTTTTGTATTTTTCATTTTTTTCGTTTCTTTCATTTCACCCCGCACTTGACACGGCGCAAAGGTGCAGGGGCGGTGCTTGGACCGCCCTTCAATTTCTATTACGTTTACAGCTGGAGCCAGAGTCGGAGCTGTAGCTGGAGCTGTGGCTGCGCTGTAGCTATCGATGTCCTTTTGTGTGCTCCGTCATCTATTCGGGCAGGTCTCTTTCTCTCTATCTGCTGGTGCGTTCCGCGTAAGATTCGAAATTTATGCAAAGTACTCGACGTCGACTCAGCCGCACTCAGCGCAAATAATGAGCAAGCCGCATTTCCTGCCACGTTTCAGTATCTGAGACTGTATCTGAGTCTGCATCTCCGCACCTATATCTGGCTATGTCGCGGAATGGTTCCAAGTGAAGTGTTGTCTACGACGACTTGATGAATCTGTTTCCTTTGCCAGAGCACTTTGCGAAATGGCAATAGTTGCTTCGGGTCTGAAAGGTTGAACGTGTCGCTTTTAGTCGGAGAATAGAGAACATTCACTCATGCACTTGATGCAGTTGTGTACTCATGTTCTGGGCATTCATTAATTGATCAATTTAATTCAATTCAAAAGCTTCCAGTTGGACTTAAAGGTATAAGCGTCCTCAATGAGTCTGCAAGAAGTGCTCCCTCCCTCTAGTCTCTTGTGCCTAGGACATTTGTATTTGGTTCGCATTTTCGACGCAAGCTGCGCAAGAATGCGAAACTTAGGAAAAGAGCAAAATGCTGATTTTGTCTCTGACACAGCTGTTGCCTGCGTACCAAATAGTTTGTTATTTTAATTCAGTTGAGAACTCCAACCAAAAACGCGTCTCTTCAATTGGATACAAGCGCCTTAGCTGCCCGAAGTCCCGGAGCAGAGTTTCCTAATTATACCCTTAAACCATTGAGAGTAGATAAATCGGGTATATTAGCTCCGTTCGCATATTCTCACAAGACAGAAGCAGACTGACCCCATGAAATGTTAATTTGTTCAGGTATCTAGTCGCGGTTTAGTTCACCTGTTCATCCGAAGAAGTTCATGACGATGACTGACTGCTAATATCATTCCTACCTATCACCACCAATAAATTATATAGCCTTTCATTTGGCATTTGATTCAAATTCATTTTTTGAAACCGATTGCATAACATCAAGTGGCGTTTTTCAAATTGATTAAAGCTTAAACAATAGTTAAGTTTATTCTATATTCCTAGTTTGCATCAGCTTTATAATGTCTATGTCCGCCTGTCTGTAATCTGTTTGAACTCTCGACCGCATCCAAAAAGAGGAAAAGGTATTTCACAGTCGCAAGCTTTCTCTAGCTTTATGTCTGTTTGCTCGGGGCTTGGCATTTATTTTGTTAGCATTTGAAAAGCATTTCCTTCCTGGGCGCAATAAAACTTTTCAGGCAAAACTGCAATAAAAGAAAACTTATCTGGTGTGCGGCTTGTGTTGGATTCTCTCTGCGGTCTCTGGCCAGATGAAGCAGCAGAAGTGCATTCTCCGTCGCCTTCGCAGTCGAAAAAAAGAAAGAAACTTTATGCCAGCTGATAAATTTGCCGCTCGGACTTGATAAAAAGGAAGAGTTGCTGCCAGGATACTGCGCTCGCTCCTCGCTCTACGAGCTTTTCAAGTTAAGACATTCAGTTCGAATAATTTCAGCAAGTGCTCAACGGACTCCCAATTTGTTTTTGCGCGGGTGTGGCTGGGTGTCTGCGGGCTTTGTGGTTCTGTGAGGGAAGAGGGCATCGAAGGGGGAGCAGGCAGGGAGTACCCCCTGCGACCACCGCATAAATTGCATATAATTGCTTTGGCTCTGAATTCGTTTCGTTTTCGTTTTTGGTTTCGTTTCGTTTCGTTTCGTGCTCCATCGTCCGTCTTGAGATTTATGCGCACATGCTACGCTTCTCTGCTGCCCTCCTCAGCGCTTCGCTATTTATTCGCAATGATAAAAATTTTATTAAAACAAAAACCGCATAAATTGCTCAGCTTCCCCTGCCATTCACAGCTTCTGTAGCCCGCTGCGCCGAGCACTTTTGCGTCGTCGCATGCAATGGTTTCACCTCCCTTTGCCACTGTATATACGGCATAATTAGATTTGATGTCCTGTGCTTCGCAGGACCACAGTCCAGTGGTCAGCAAGAGCTTCACACTTGGTAATCCGCTTTGGCATTGCCCGTTTTATGACTTAATACGTTTTATTTCATCGCAAGAAATAAATCTTCGATCCGACCCGACCGACCGGGCGCATCATCACCAATTCAAATGGACTGCCCTCTGCCTCCTGCCCACTGCCCATAGTCCCCGCCCGCCGTTCACGCTTGACCAGCTCTGGGGTTTTCGTGACATTTGTTGCTCCTTTGTCCCCCGTCCCCGCCCACGTCTTGCGCCTGCCTTTGTTATTGACCAGCTTCAGTCTTGCCCGCATTATTATTGCGCTCAAGCAATTCAGACAGTTGTCCATTGATTTATTAGCTGCTCTCGCATTCCTGGCCAGCTGCAGATCCCCCCTGCAGCTCGAGACTGTAGTGTGTCAACGGAGATGTTCCCGGAAACTTCGGGAAGAGGCTTGCCTGCTCTAAGAGTCAAAGTCTAAATCCTATGTCTTTCAATTACAGCAGGAAGTTGAAGACAACAGAGATACAGGCGCAAGGAGCACTAAGCACTAAGTGACGCAACCGGCAGCCTTGGAGTACAAATCTGAGTTGGACGAGCAGGAGCAGGGCAGATGGCAAGTCGCTTAAATAAATACGATAAATAAGGTGGAATTCAAATTAAAGATGCTCAGCAGTGGTGGCGTGGTTGGAGAAGGGCATTGCCAGATGCCGTGCTAAAACGCTTGGCATTTTGGCAAATTGCAAAAGTTGCAACTGCCTTTTATAGTGGAGCAACGGAAGAGGGGAAAGCAAGAGGCAAGAGAGCTAGAACAGACTCTAGCACAGTTAAAAGCAACAATAAAAACCGTTTGCAATGCTCGAGATAAAAATTAAAAGACGACGTCATTGAGTCCCCAAAGGATCTGCCAGTCGCGTGTGTGAGAGTGCCAGTGTGTGGGTGAGCGTGTGTGCGGTGTTTGTAAATAGACATTAAAACCTGTCCAACGTCCCTGGCCCTCGTGCAGCTGACAATGATGTTGTCCAGCGCGTGGCTGCGGCTGCAACACGTCTGTGCTGTGCTCTCTCTCTCTCTCTTTATATGAGAATGTGGGGAAGCAGCTTCCGATCCATCCGATACTTCGACTCCAACAGGAACTCTCCTCCCATTCCCATCCTCGACAGCTGCTTCTAACCAGCCGATTTGGCTTAATTTTATTTGCACGGCAAATGTAACTTTTATTGTTTTCGGTTTCGGTTTGGACTCTGCTTTTATTTGTTGGCCAAGTTCATTCCGCAAACTGCCTTACAATGCCTTCGGGGCTCTTTCCCGAGTGTCCCCCCCCCCGTGCTTCCCCTCACCCAATTTCCTTCTCCCGTCTGTGCCGTGTCATAAATTCGATTTGTGTAGCATAACTTAAGGCGGTCGGCGTTGATGTTTGCGCTGATTAGATTGAAGCACGCCAGCCGGGATTAACAGGAGCGTTCGTTTTAATTGCCTCGACATCAGCATCACCTCATCAGCAGCATTTACACGTAATGGGTCCCCGTTAAAGCTCCGTACAGCTCAGGACTGTAGACTTGGGGCCAAATGAAATGAAATGGAATCCTCCAGTGGACGCCATTAACTTGCGCTTAATTGTCTGCACTTTTATGACGACTGCCGCTCTCTAAGCCAGCCTTATCTAGCCCTGACGTTAGCTCTGGCCTGGCCCCATGGCTTTCAGTTGACGGCTTTATGAAGTCGTAAACCGGAGCAAAACAGAACACCTCGATCAGCTGACTGAGATAAGGAGGCGTCTGAAAGGGTCGAGCATGGAATCGAAAGCGAATTGACGGCGGACTGCGGGAACTTCGTTGCACAATTCCAAGTTCCAGTTAGGAGACATATTTAGGCAGTTACACTGGGTGCCTTAGTGCTAGGCAACTGCCGCTAAGCCTTGAGGTGAACCCCGCGCGGGCAGAACACAACGTGACCAGCAAAGCAATGAACAGATTTTGAGTTTTCTCCTTAATATCTCCATTCTGCGGGTAACAAAGGAAGCCAGTGAGCAGTTTACGACGGCGACATGCAACAAAATTGAATTTTATGAATGCGTCTCTGAGTATTTATGAATTGTATTCATAGCCAGGTTCGGTGGAAGGGGCAGAGCAGCGCGAAGGGTGCTGCCAGATGACGGAAATTGAAGATGACAACTGTAATGAAACTTGTTTCTCGATCTGTGAAAAATCCAGACGAAGCACAGTGGCACCAAAAATCTTCGAGGGTTCCCTGCAAGTGCACGGAGCACACTTCTTAGCGACTTTCGATATGCTAGGTCTCAGATCTCGATGTTATCATACTCTGCACAGATTCCTCTTCTTGGCGGCTTATCTTTCAATCTAAGGGAAGAGCCACAGAGAGAGGGTCACTGTAAGTGAGTTTTAACTTCTGGCTATGCTTGGTGATTTCTTGTTTCGCATCTGTAGGAACCCAAGACGAGGGCAACGGTAGAGATTCATTCTGATTTCTTTAAATGCGCTAAGTATTATACCACTGTGCAGGGTGCACACGACGGCATCCTTTAGTTCGGCTGAAAAGCTCTCCCCGCCGCAGACTGCGCCGTTTAACTGCAAAGTAAACAATCAAGAAATGCTTTTATAGAGTATAATCCATATAAAAAATGTTGAAGACCCTTGCAAGCATGCTCGAAATTAATTTCGCTAACAATCGGAGTGACGCATTAAACTTAGCTGGAAAGGGGCGGGGTCAGGCAGCTCGCCCGCACACCACTGCACTCCAGGCCCAATGAAGCGCTTAACCATTAAAATCAATCAAAGCAAATTTATTAGGCAACATTGTCCGAATTTTATAGGGTTTATAGGTTAGCGGGCGGAGCAGACCGAAGTAGCCATAAAAAACTAAATGCCGGAGGCAATGAAAAATCAAATCAGGCAAAAACGATCCAAGAATTATGACCGACTCTCGGCTCGGCTCAGATAAACCCCCTGGAAACACAGAGCTCCTCCTCCTCCTCGACTCAATTCCCCCGGTCATCTCGTGTCACCGCGCTTTATGAAGTCTAGTTTCAATTGTTCGGACTGCTCCTCAGATTGGGAATCGTATTCTTTTTAGTGCTGGTAATTAAAATTCATTCGACGCAGTTTGGGCAGGCCGAGACAAAGCACGAGCTCTTCTCGAGTATCAGAATCAATTTAGCATAAAGTCGCTGCCCGTCAGCGCGTTTTATAGATCATTGGCAACTTTGTAGCACAGAGTCCAGAGTCTCTCATTCAAGTTCCTGAACGGTTGCCCCGCCCCCAAGCGACAACTAGATAAGTCCCCGTCAACGGAAATGAGTGCGCATATCATTTCAAGTTGATAAATTTCATAGGCCACGCCCCGCACTGTGTGCAACTCCCTGGGGCTGGCATGATTTTAATAATTTTAATGGTCCTGCCAATTTGCAATTTTGATGAATTCTTTTTTTGCGCGACGGCAGCAGCTTAAGCGATGCAAAGCGATGCAAAGAGTTAATTTGATTGCGAAATGTTTGCATTTTTCCATGAGGTGACAGGGGTGGGCTGGTTGGCAGGCAGGTCGGGCAGGGGGACAGACAGTCGCCGGCTGCGTGTAATCAATCATTTTATCAATGCGCTTGTAAAAATGGCAACAATTCCTCATCCTTGGCACGCAGCGCACGGATCCTTGCCGCCATGCCGCGACCAAGTCCCGTAATCAGCAAATTGTTCGCCGAGATCGTGACTTTGCCAAAAGAGATTTGCATATTTTTGTTATTTCTCTCGCGAGTCGCGCGCAGTTGGCGCTAATGAATAGCAAAGCGGGTACAGCAATTCCAGTTGACAACAGCAGTAGCAGCAGCAACAACAAGAATAGCCCGAGATGAGGAAGAAAAAAGAAAAATTGCGGTAGTTGCGGAGGGAAACTTGGCAACAGTTGGCGGGAAAACTGCTAAATCAATTGTGAACTCGCTGCGCGTCTCAATGCAGATTAATGAGTCAATACCTCGGAGCAGACTGCCAGAGGGTCGAAGCAACTATACCCGCGAAAGATGCCTTATTAGTTGATTTCGCCAAACTGCCTACCACATGAACAGTGCACATTAGTCGGTACCAGGGTCGATTAAAGAAAGCTACAGTCGCTCTTGAAATATTTGAGTTCTAGGTATTTACACGGGAAAGGAGCCCGCTGAAAGACGTACAGAAATACGAACATGTCCCAAAATACTCGAAAATTAATACTGATCAAGAATATATAATATATGTTTAAGTTTGTTATGTTAAATATGTTTACGCAAACATCATTTACTCATAACATTTTTACACATTTCGATGGGTGAATGGCATAAAATAAAGTAAAATCTTGGACTAGAAATTAATGTAAAGTAATAATAAATCTTACTTATAAAATTTATTTTTATGCTTTATTAATTTTAATCTTATGAATAGCGAAAAAAGGCAATGCGATTTCTACGTGAAGCAAATAGATAGGTCAGAATTTGGGAAATTCATTCGTATTCATGAATATTTACATATTATATAAGTGTGTATATCTGCCATTATTATAATTATTTATAACATAATTATTTCTTATTTGTATAGATATTTCCACTAGAAGACGCTCCTCCATTCATGCCCGACCACTGTGCAACGTGTCTCATTTGAGCCATGATTACTCGCTTCTGGTGGCCTCCGGCTGCCTGCTCCTAACTTCGGCCATAACACGACTGCCAACACGAAGAAGCAGCTGAGCTGGAGCTGGAGCTGGAGGAGAACTTCAAGTCTGACGGGCTTCTGCTGACGTGCTGGCCAAATCGCAATGATTAATGAGTGAATTATGCGCGAATAAACAGCCAAACAGCCAAACAAGTTCAAAAAGGCAACTGCCCGCCTACCCCTAGCCAACGGGCCCCTGCCTCTTCAGTGTTCTCTTTGTCTGGGCACTCATACACACTCGCAGACAGAAGCATAGCAACACATAGTCGAAGAGGTTCTCCTTCGGTTGGCTGGCAACATGCCGGCAGCGTATTACCCGACAACAGACGGCGGCGCGTAGTACGCTGCTCCAATGATTATGCACGGAAATTCGTACATTTTTTATCGTGCACCCACAGTAAACGGGTACAAACTGTATATTAGTTCTGTGCAAATGTATGTAACAGGCAGGCAATCGGCGAGTCGTTTAGGATATGTCTGAGTGAACACGCTAAACTCAGCTCCGTTAGAAGGTAGAGGTTTAGCATATGCAGATCAGGTTCAAAGCCTGAAAAATACAACATTCTTGCTTGTCACACATGTAACTAACTGTAATAATGAAATCCACGTCAAATATAAACCCCATAGTGAAAAAAACGTCCAGGCGTTTCAGTGATAACTAATTTTGCATACAATTGTCGAATGGACTTAAAAGCGTTAAGCTGATGCTTGATATGTGTATGAGAACTCACTGTACGTGTGGGAACATTGTTATTATGAACTTGAATTTATTTAATACTTTTAAGGAAGTTGCAACTACGGCTAAAGTGGGTGAATGGTATCAATGAAGCGAGTGCACGCGGGTTATGCTTTCCTTACTTATTTCGCCTGCACTCGCGCTTCCTTTCTCTTTTTGTACGAATGTACAGCGGGAACACCCGCTAGAGCTGCGATACCTTTTGACGACCTGGAAAGCAAGACTTGAATCCGCCGGGGCGCGCAGTGGAATGGGCCGGGCAGGTACTGGGTGCCGGGATGGCTAGAATATGCAAACAGCTGCTGTCATTCGCTGAAGGCAAAGTTTCATCTTTTATTTATTTTAGATTTTTAATAATCATTTCTTTTATTTTTTTTGCTGCGTTCAGTTTCATGTTCTGTGTTCCATGTTCCATGTTTCGTCTGTCCGCTTGTCCGGCTGTCTGGCTGCGCGCGTGTCCGGCCCTCGCAATATTTCGTTTTCCCGCACCTCCTGCGCATTTTAATGAATTCATTCTTAATATGTGTGTGATATATTTGCAGGCTCCACTAGCCATGGGCGGACAGTCCTCCTCTATTCTCCACTCCACGCCCACGCAGCACTGGGCGATTCTGCACGCTCTTCCGCTTCTGCGACGCGCGACTCTTTTGTTGCTGACATTTGCCGCTGCCGCCGCCGCTTCCTTTGCGAAATTTGCGCTTGGCTGCTAATTAAAAATTGTGTCTATTTGCATATTTGTAGCCCGCGCTCCATGCCACGCCCGCTCTTGGATCACAGCCTGCATTTGAGTTCGGACAGCGGCGCGTTTTGTTTGTTGTCTGCTGCAAGGTCCTTAAGCGCAGCCTCCCGTCCACGTCCCACCCAAAGATTCGCTGCGCCTGTCCTTTGCCGTGCCGCCAGTAGCGAGGGGTGCGACTCGTACGCCTCGCTACAGCGTCCCTTGCTTTAATTAGCTCTGACTTTAATGAGCGCCGACTAATAAGTCGCAAGTTGAACCCGAAGCCCGCACACCTATCCACGACCCGAGCCCAGGAGCCTGGAGTCCTGCACCCTTAACCCTAACTCGCGCCTAATGACCTCTTTGATTGGCCCTGGGGACACTTGTTCGTGTAACCTGATGTCAACGCCTCGCCTAATAGTGCCGTTAGTTGCGCCGCCTGTCAATAATAATGAAAACAGCTGCCACGACCTGCCCACAGGGAACCCCGCGCCTCGCTCACCACTGCCCGCTGCGCGCTCACCTGTGCGCCCAAAACTTTTCGTCCTGCAACTGTCAGTTTGACAATTTGCGTTTAATTTACAGCTGCGGTCAGTTTGGTTTGCTCTGCTTTGCCCCGTTTCCCACTCCCCTGCTCCTCCAGCCCGCTCAAAAGTCAACCTGCTGGGTCAGTTTTAGATTAGTTTTTCATGCCAAAGAGGGAGAGGGAGATAGTGGGAGAGAGAGAGTTGCAGGGTGATAGCATGCTATTCACAGTGTGTGCAATTAGCGTGCTTTATGTGCTTGCAGCTCCTCGGGGTGCAATTAGCCAATAGTTTGAGAGTTCTTTTCAATTGGTCTCTAGAAAGTTGTAGTCTCTCCAACATGGAACATAGGACTCGTAGGAGTCAGGTGGGGGTAGCACTGTCAGTACCATAGTATCAGGTGACCCTTAGTTGTTTGTATTGAACTGATTCCGTTTTTTGGAATCAGAATCGGAATTAGTATGCTCTGTTCATTCGAGTATTATCTTTATAACGGAATAATATTAGTTTGAAATCTGACTAAATGACCAAAGGTCCGAATTAATGATTACCAACTTTCGCAACTGTATGTTGCTACGTAAATAATAGACTCAAGTACTCAAATATACCTATCATATAATTTAAATATTATTTGCAAAGGTGTCAGTAAAGACCATCTGTAACATCTGAAAGCGTTCAAGAAGAAGAGTTGGAATTGCTTGAAAAAGATAGACATAATTTCTGATATACGTTTTATCTAATTTTAATTAGTAAACTCAGTATAAAATGATATGAAACGCTTGACCACTATGTACAGCATAACATAACATAATCATAAGTAAATAAGCTAGATTTGATGCTAGATTTTTTCAGTTGCCAACAATAATAGGTGAATAAATAAACTTATTATTAAACAAGTGAAGAAAGCTACAGTCGAGTGCACTCGACAGTAAGATACCATTTACCTTTCGCTGTTAAAAACTAATTCTTAATATTGATTACTTTTATTCGGCGAACTGTGCGTGCGCAGTCGGCGTCGGCGTCGGCGTCGGGCCTCTACTGCTGTGAGCGAAACTTCTCGTGCCTATAACTTCTGTGTTTATTGTCCGATCGGATTTAAATTTTTGGGTTGGTCAATATTATTATTATCTACAATAATACCTAAAAAAAATTTCGGAAACTTTTCTACTTTTCCTATAATTTGATTTACCGATTTACAAAATCGATTTTTGGGGGCGGTAGGCGTGGCATCCAAAAGTTGAAATTCCGCATTCTCCGTAATGTTACCAGGCACCTTACTTCCAAATTTGGTGCTTCTAGCTTTTCTAGTCTTCTTTTAAACTATAAAAATGTGTTTTTTAGAGGCGGTGGGAGTGGCATCCAAAAGTCTAAAATCCAACTTCTGCATAATGTTGCAAGACAACCCCCTACCAAATTTGGTGCGTTTATCTCTTTTCGTTATTGAATTATTTGGAAAAAATCGAAATACGCATTTATCGATTTGCGGAGGCGGTGGGCGTGGCACATCAAGTTTGAAATAAACTTCTTGTGTGTATTGAATACACGCACACTCCCACCAAGTCTGGGGCCTCTAGCTCTTTTAATAGCTGAGATCTGTGTGTTCATACAGACGGACAGACGGACAGACGGACGGACGGACAGACGGACAGACGGACAGACAGACGGACATGACCAAATCGACTCGGCTATTGATGCTGATCAAGAATATATATACTTTGTATGGTCTGCCACGCCTCCTTCTGCCTGTTACATACATTTGCACAAAGTTAATATACCATTTTTTACCCATTTTCAATGGGTAAATGGTATAAAAATATTTGGAAAGAGGTGGTCTAAGTTTTAGTTCTTTGAATTATTTACTTATTTTAATCGTTAATTGACATTCCCGTTCAGTTCGAATCCGACTTGACGACAAACTATCCCGACTTCATTATGTTTATTAACAATATATCTGGTGTTCTAGTTTATATATGTTATCGTTTCACTGAAGTTTTTTTGGAATCCGACTTACTATCGAACAATTTGTTTGTATTAGTGGTTAACTAAAATCACATTTAGATAAAGTCCGGCCAGACAGCAGACAATTGTATACACATACATTTTTTTGTATTCACATTTTCTGGTCCGACAGACTTCCCCGCTAATCATTTTATTAACATGTGCGGCTAAGCGGCTTATAGACGGAGCTCGCCAGGGAAAAGAGGGAAGTACTCGGACATATATTCAGCAGACTGTCGGCGGAGAGAGACGCATAAAGAGCTGTGACGTAGCAATATTTAAACGCAGACATATTCAAATCCGACTTTATGACAAGCTCAAAAAAAAAACAGAATGCGCCGTACTCAGGGAGTTGCGAGTCAAGTAAAGTCAGCACAGCATGGAAAGGGGCAGGCAGGTTGGAGGCGGACCATTGCGGACACCCGTCGCCCTGGGACTCATAATAATAATTAAGCCGATAACACTCGCAGATTTTGCACTTGCCTGGTAATGACAGGGGAACGGGTGTCCAGGATAGTGCAGGGTGCTCAGGCGCATATAAAAAACGTCTGCAGCAGCTCAGCAAATGTTTAATTGTTACACACATGGAAGCAATGGGCAAAAAGCAGAAACCCCGGGCGGAACACCGAGAAAAAACTAAAAAAAAACAAAACCTAATGCGCTTATGGCGCTCCAAAAGACAAGATCATTCAAGATTGCACGTGCAGGGGCAGCTGAGCGCCTCACTCTCTGTCTCTCTTTCTCTTTTTGACTTCTCTCTGAGTTGGCATTTTTAGTTAATTTAGTTAGACCCCTGAGTCGGCATGAGGGTAGTTTCCCTCATAGGTTTAAGCTTCCTCCACGACGCAGAATGTGTTTGTTCGTTGACACGAAAATTTCGTCACTTTGGGTGGTTTTTTCCAGCCGCACGAAGAGTGGAGAATTTAAATGTAACAGATGGTAATATGAGGGATGCTAATCATCATCGAGCTCACCTAGAGAGTATTGTTATCGCGGTATCATGGCAATTAATAGCGCGATTATATATTATATTATGAGCAAAATCGATATCAGAGAGCGACAACACATTAAGGGAGATACGAGGGTCGTTCAATAAGTCTTTAGAAAAAATAAATAATAATAATAAATATAAAAACACTGTTTTTTGCAGAAATTTTTTTTTATTTTTCAACATAGTTCCCTTTTAGCTCTACACACTTTGCCAATCGTTTTTACAACAGTTTTATCCCGTCCAAAAAATAGGATCTTCACTCGGATTTTCTAAGGACTTATTGAACGACCCTCGTATACTAGTAGATCAATGTGTATAATTGATTTAGAAGTTAGTTCGCCTAGAGAAGAAAAACGTATATTTCACTCACTCGATACACTTGACCAAGGATCCAACTTCTTTAGCACGTCGCAGATTTTGGTGATACCCGCCTCATTATATATAAATGTTTCCAAGTATGGAAACACAAAGAACGGAACCAATTTGACTCGTGGCTGCACAGTTGGTCTTTTGCTGCAATTTTTTCTAGAGAAATTGCACCTCTCCTATAGTTTTATTGAAGATCAGTTTAATTCTTTAATCGAGTTAATAGTAATAGTAATGTAACTGTCCGTTTTTCAACTTTTGCACGCTGCACTTATATAAAGGAAAAAGCATAGTTTTCCTACTAAACAGTCATTTTTCCAACATCGCCTGAGCGCAACCGCTTTCTTATCAAAGTTGTGGCAATCAAGTTAAGCGCCATTAGCACATCCTTTTGCGGGGTGGGCGAGGCGGAGCTAACAATAGGCGCTAATGTTAGTCAATTAATAATCGGAGCATATATGTCCGTGGGTACCCATGGAAAGTTTCCCGTATGCACTGCACTTTGCGCTAATATTTCCTGCCTGCCCGCTGATAGGGATCTGACAAAAACCAGGATTGCGGGCAGGAAGCCCTCCAAATACATAAAATGTCGAGGCGAGCAAATGAATCCTTTCTGTCCCGTTAATATGCCGGCTGTATCTAATAATTCTTTTCGGGCATTTACGCGTCGCTGCACCTGTCCGCTCGTCGTACAGGCGGAAGGACAGTTGTGTTTGTGACCAGATACCCACGCCAATTTGCCGGCTTTATCTGGCTAAAAGTCGGGCCAAACAAACGCTGACATGACATTCCATTAGCACACAATTTATCAATGTATCAAGGAATGCAGCGACTGCTTCCTCGCTTGGGCGATCTTATCGCCGCGAGCCGAGCCGTACCGCACTGGAGGCGCTTCCTTCGGGAAATACCTGCCTGCCCGCTTGTCCGCTTGCAACCTGCTTGCTCTGAGACCCCTCCACGACGGACAACTAATGTCGGCAATTAGTCAAAAGGCCTGACATTAATGTGCGCACTTTTGTTCACTCTGTAGCCTCAAATGGTCACGTCACCCATTGCCCATTTTGCAGCTCAACGCCTTCTGGACTGAATATGTTTTAAATTTATGCAACCGATCGCAGCAGGTTGATAAACCTTAATTCCCTTCGCACCCCGCGGGTCTTGGGACAGTTAGTATGCTAATTCTACGCCTTGGCCTTACTTCATTTACGGTCGGTCAGTCAAACATGTGTCGGGACTGTCGGGTAAGGTGGGAGATCGGACTTCTAATTAAGTGTTTAGGCTGTTAAGAGAATCGTAAACTTGCAGGAAGAGGGGTGCGGGAGAGCGCTACTTAGGCGCTCAAAGAGGCGTAAAGTTCCGGGCGGTAACAGCTCAATTTGCATTTGCTTCAAAAATGAGAAAGTGTTCAGGCTGTAAAAATGTTTACGGTTTTTTAATAGTTTTCCTAAAAGAAAAGAAAGAAAGAAAATGGAAACAGGTACAGGACATGTGCGAAGAACGACTGTTGATTTAATTAATGCCGGGCTCGGAAGAGGTCACAGAGTGACCCCAAGGTGTTTTAATTTATGACGATTTCTTAATTATTGTCAAATTGGCAGTAAAACTTTTACGAGCGGAGTCAATGTGTCAATTATAGCAATTTTATTACCCGGATCCTCAAACTCCTCCTAGGCTTTTAAGTGTAAACTTTGATACTGGGACACCTGAGCTGTTTTGCGTCCTCTACAAGTCGGAACAAATTCTTTTTCAAGTTGACATTTGACATTTGCGCATCTGCGATCGAATTTGCTAAGCAATTTCCAACACACAGCAGCAGAGATTGATCCCACGCCCATGCGTTCTCCCGCACACCTCTTCAACGCCGGGGCTGACAGCCATTGTCTCTGGAGCTCGACAATGGATCGCAAATCCTGAGACTTGACAATGACGACTACAAATCGGAAAACATGCCGTGGACACGTGACCCAACGACACGAACAACAACCACAGTTACAACACGGACTCGAGATACGCCTGCAGACAAATGGTAAAGGGAAAGCGGAATGTCACTTCCGGCGGCTTAACACATTTAAACATGGCCACTGTGGACCACTTCGGGCCTCTCCCCCACCTCGCACGCAGACGGAGACAGGCTACTTTCTTATTTATGTGCTGTCAATTCTTTTGTCATTTAGGAAGCGTGGGCGATGGGCGGCGCTGGTTGGTCGGGGGCGTGGAGTCATCGTCGACAACGGCGCCTGCTGGACGGCCGCACTTAATGAGTCTTAAGAAAAATTATTTGCAATTAATAATTTCGTTATTTTGTTTGGTCAATCCCCGACTAAGCAGTTGTACCACAGGCGGGGAGGGTTTCCCGTCCGGCAGGGGTACGAGAAGGTGGAGGCTGCGAGCTGTTATTGTAGTTTATTTGATGTTTGTCATTTAATCACTTTGAAGTAGAGTTATTTGGCGTCTGAAGGGCATAAGAATAGGCCTTGATTGCGAAGATTAGTCTGGCATCCGTAAGGGAGAAGGCGAGCGTAATGAAATTACAATGCCCTGACTGTTCAAGAAGTCTCGATTCGCGCGGATCGTAGCATAATATAGTGTTATCACGTTTGATAGCCTAACCGGCAGCAAAGCCAGCAGCCTTCTCGCCACACTGTACTCCGTCACCATCTCCTCCCTTTTGTAGTCCCATCGCAATTTGCCCCAATGTTGACCCGGGCTTTGTCTCCAACCCTGTCCCCCACCGTGTCACCAGGCGGCTTCGTGATAATGTTGAATCAACATTATTTGGGCATCCATGCATGCGTAATGCGTCTCGAAATTGCAAGCCCTATGGGCGGGGCAAGAACAATTTACCCCATTCCTCCAAAGTTTGCATCCAAATTAAACGCTGCAGCGCCGGAGCAGGAGTCGACACCGAGAGCGAAGCCGAAACCGAAGCCCTGCTCCTCTGCGGGCATGTGCGATAAAAGTTTAGTATGTACTTGCAACTTGCAATATGCAACACGCAACTTGCAACTACGCAGCCACGTGAATTGGGTGCTTAACCAAGGCACAGCCAGGCCGGACATTGTCTGGTTTTATGCATTTTCCATAAGGACAACGCCAACAATGGCCGGCACTTGACTTGGCCTGTCATTCAAAGTGACAGGCCTGCCCCTGGCCCGTCCCTGTTGTGGTGCCTAGCTCGCACCTTTGCCACGTCTAATGTGGCCACAAAATGTACAACTGCGGGCGAGGTCCGAGGCTCAATCAACACACTCGAGAGAGTATATTTTCACAATTTGCCTGTTTATTCAGGCGCGTTACGCACGAGGGAGCCCAACCAGTCCGCCCGCCCCATTCTACTCTCCCTCCTCCCTCCTCCTTACACACACATAGAGCACGCATTGTAAATTGCATTTGTATCTGTAAGTTTGCTTAGCGTCAAGTGCAAGGTAAATACGAGATATTTTACGCAAATTTGCCAAGTGTTTGCCAAGAGGTGTGGACCAGGCTTCAGGCGGGTGGACTGGGCCTGGGTCGGGCTGGTGCTTATGCGACAGTTTGGAATTCATTGTAATTTGCATTTTAACGCTCAAATGACTTTTTGCAACGCCATTTCGGCGAAATATCAGCTTGTTTCGGCTTAGGTTCCTGTATTTCTTATGGTTATTTATCCAAAGCAACATACTCCAGCATGCCTCGACTTCAACTTGTATATGTCTCACTAGACTATTATTGTATGTCCCTTACTGCTTCTAAGCCGAATTGCTCAATATCTAATCATTCCAACAAGCAATATAGAATATAAACAACAAAATCTAACAGAAATTCGGAGCTAAGAAAAATGTTGACTTTGATATTAACTTACAAACCGAATTTTAGATTTCTCTGCAAGGTGTCCGTCCATACGGAGCGAAAGCCAGACTTTTGGTCAAAAAGATAAATTCATAAATTTGCAGGGCGCAAAAGGACCTCTCTTTATTATCTCAGGCTATCAGAGATTCACGAAAATATAATGGTTCGCTTGACTTTTCTGAGTGTTCAGTTCATTTATTGTCGCACAAAAGACGAAAAGCATAGGAGAGTAAGAGGTGAGGTATGGGGTGCAGCAGTTGGGAAAGACTGTTAATTAAATTTGGTCGGGTCTGGTCTTTGTCTTAATTTGCACACAAATTGACCAGAGTATTTTTAAAATAAATTAATATATAAGAGTACAAAGTGTACTGGATGCAATTTCAATCAAATTGAACAGGATCCCCGCTGAGGCGACAGCGACACAGCAAATTGACATGTTTCCAGCCGCCATTTCATGCATGTTGTTCGCATGAGAATCGAATCGAATCGCTCGCATTGTAAAAAGAAAATACTCAAACGGAAATCAGTGTTAAGCGTGGACCGCATGTAGCGATGGAGCAGGAGTCGCAATAATAAGGGGAAGGGTGCTGCCTTTTCAATGAACTCACGTCGCATCGAGCTACCTCGCTGCTGCTGCTGCTGCTGCTGTCGCATGCAACAAATTGTTTCAATTAACTAAATTAAATTTACACTCCTGCAGTTTCAGGCCAGGCACAACAACAAGAGCAACAACAGCAACAATGCGTCGGACATATTGAATGCATTTTGCTTTTGCGGAACGTGACATGACACTGACAGATAGAACAAGTTAAGAGTGCTACGAACGTGGACATCCGACTGTCAGATACCATTCAGCTTTTTTCGAAATAGTAACAAATACTTCTGTTGAACGGCGGTCTCTCACGCTGTTAGCTGTGCCATATTAAAATACTCCCACTTTCAGTAATAAGTCAAAAGTATCAAATTTCGATGGCGATGGGAATGCGATGGGTTCTGATCTACGCATACTAAACGGAAACTTCAATGCCAAATCTGATGTCTTTTCCCCATACAAACGAACATATTGAAAACTACTTTTCCATAGACCTCATATACCTTTGCACAAGCTGGTATACCATTTATAGTCGTTTTAATAAAAAAAGCGATGAAGCAGAGCAGAAACACCCTCCCAGTTTGAAAAACGAGATCCGAGATATTCCTGGAGCAGACGCAATGGCAGAAAAGTTGTATGTGGAAAGTGCCACGCTGCGTACAGAAAATTCCATATCCATGACATGGAAATTTATAAAAATTAACTGCCAAAGCAAGCGCTGACGCTGTAGGAGGTAGGAAAGAAAGGATTGCAGTAAGGACAAAAACTCACTGAGAAAAATAAGGTTCGCCTAATGAAAGAATGTCTAACGAGAGAGATAAGCGGAGTACCGATTCGTTGCCTTTTCGCTTATTATACTTTAGGTGAAAAGTCTTAATTACGAGCATGATTGTTGCTCCACTCTTTTCCTCAGTGTATCTCAACATTGTATCGACACGGCAACATTGTTCGTCAAAATCAATTATGCGTCCAAATGAATATTGAAGTGCAGCCGCACGCCAGTCTATTTCTGCACACACACACCTAGTCAGGAACACACACCCCAGAACACCACAAGGCCAGGTCCGCCCTCATCAGAGCGAGCCTCCCACACAACATAAAGGCACACGGACAGACGACTGGGCGAGAGCACCGCGGCAGCAGGAGCAAAAGCATGAGCGCTGGCAAAAAATTGGCAATTGTACAAAAGTGTTAACACGGCGCCGCATCCTGCAGGCTGACCACAGAGCAGGGCAGTCCACAGCCCACAGGCGAGCAGGAAGCGGAAAAGGGGCGAAGAGGACAGGCTGCAGCCAGCCTGCCGCCGCCTTGGACACATCCATCAATGCCATAGGATTTAATCGCCATTTAAATTATACGTACTCGCAGTGTGTGTCTGGTTTGCTTGTATGTGTGTGTGTGTGTGTGGTGTGTGTGCATGTCAGTTGTGTCCTGCATTTACTTAAGCGTGTTATCAGCGTAAAATAAATCTCTATGGAGAATGGTCAAGCAGCTGCGGGGCCGACTAGCCCGTTGCTATCTGTTTAGTGTTTTCCAATCAGAGCCCCGGGGCCAGCAGATTGGTCACGTGTCAGCGCCCCCGACCTCTGACCCCTGGACGTAGTCCAGTGTGACGTGCGTCACATAATTGCAATAAATTAGGAATTGCCCTGAACTGCAACAATGTGGTCCCTTGTCTCTGGCCGGGCCTAATTCGTTTCAGAGAGTACACAGCGAGAAAAAGGGAGATAAGATCAGAGAGTAGTGGATCGTCTTTAGTCGCCTCTGGTCACCTGATAGAACGCAGAGCGCTTCCTAAAGCGCTTGGACACGTTAATTCTTAGTCTAGCCACAGACCCGTGCTTGTCCAGCAGTCCGCAGAGCCGCAGGAAGTGCACATAATTAAGACGCAATGCGGAAAGGAGGAGAATCCCAGAAGTCCAGAGTCCAAAAATTGAATGGAAAATAAAAATGGAAACGAGACAACGCGACGCGAGGAAGTTATAAAATCAAATTTTACGATTTTCCTGGAAAAGCACGCGGCTGGAAATTATTCGAATCGCAAGACAATGAGTGCGATTGAGCAGCCAAATCTCGAGCGGCATGTTGCGCCACGCCCGGACGGGCCGCCTCCTTGGATCTACCGAACGGATGTGTAAACAAATGGGGCGCGGCAATAACACTAAAATCCAATGGCCAATCATTTGTTTTTACAACACAAGACACTTTTCGTTGACTTTCGATTCCTACGCCGCAGTGTTTTTTGCGTTGTGCCCGGATCTGGGGTAAAAGGCGAGCTGGGCAGGAGCTGTGAGCCAAGTCAATCTGGTCAAGTCAATCATGGCCCTGGGATCTGGTTGGAGCGGAAATGTGTCGCATTCGAAGCGTAATTGTGGGTGGACAGGGCCGCAAATTAGAAAACGAGAGTTATGTTGTCCTAGGAGCAGAAACACGGGACAAGAGTCTAAATTAACGCCTATTGCGTTCTATCTTTGCGAAAGTTTAGGGTAGTTCTGCAATCAAACACAGAAATCCGTAATCGAAGTCAGAAAACGAAGCAACTGAAAAAGCTTAACAACGTATGAAGATCTTCCTTCACTTTACGCCTATTACCCTTTGTCAAGAGGGAGAAACAATGTGTTCTGGGAGAGTTAAACATATAGTATTGGTACACCTATCAAGTCTGTAATGATTATCAATCAAAACCGCGAAAGAGATTTGCTTTCTAGATGGATTGTATTACTTTTCGTCATGCCAGACTGGCCTGTTCACCCTGCTGCAGGCATAAACTCGACAGGCTGACGTCGGGCGACTGGCGGCTGGTGTCACATGTCAATTTGTGGAAAACCCAATGCGAGAGATTGGCGTGTCGATTGGAGAGAACGGGAAGGGGAAGACGGGCGAAGGGGATCAAGACGGGTGTCTTGTCAGACTGCGAGTCGACCGAGCCCGACTGTTACGCCCAATGTGTTAAATCTATCTATTAAATCTATTAATATTAATAGTCTTTCCCGTTAGCAGTGCGTGTTGTACGTGACTATTTCGTAACCCTTTCCTCCAAACGTAAACCAATCTTCGGCAAGCTTCTTAGGCTCGCATGGCCCAGCGTGGCTGGGAGGTAACCTTATTGCTTGATTTGTAGACATTTTATTGCTTTATTGATGCTTTTTTGTGAAAAGCGCAGCATTTCGTTTGATGGATTGCTTAACTCTTTACCCTCGTTGGCCCTACCTGGGGCACATTTCCCCCGGGGCGAACCCCGACGAACGTAAACCGTCAGCGATTTTATGCTGGTAGACCGCCACACCACACGCGATTTGCCTTGGGAAACTTTTCCTTTTGTCAAAATTCTTATTTTGATTGGCACTTATGAGGAGGGTGAGAATGCGAAGACAAAACGCACGGATCGTTATGGGTAAGGCCGATGGCAAGCAGAGGAGCGTGAGCTCCGAGCAAAGACACGCACGGCTTAGGATTAGAAACTTAAGTAGAGTTCGTACCAAAGGTCCCTGCACAGTAGAAAAATAAAGAACAAGCAGTGAATTGGGCATTTTATAATTTCCAATATTGCGTGAGACAACTTTAAACTGCAGTTAAATTTAATGGGCAAGTGCTAAAAGATTCAGGAATATTCAGAAATTATGCCCGGGTCTCTGCGTAAGCCACTAATAAATTAGTTGAGCTCACCTCTCCAAAACTTTGCGCAAAATATTAAATTTTACGAGCTTAATTTGTGCGCGTGCTCAGCTTAGAGTGGCGAAGAGGTCCTTCCGGAGGACCCACGTTGTCCTGGACAACTGCAAGCATGTCAATTACAGCGATTGAAAAGTGGCCAGAAAACTTGTTGTATAAACCAATTTTATTGGCCGGGCCGGGAGCTACATCGGAAAGCCGACGACGCCATCGAACTAATCTCCTTAACAAGGCGAGTATTAGGCCAGCCTGTTGTGCTGGGTGCTGTTGTGCAGACACGTCCTAGCTTGTCTGAGTCCGTGTCGGGGTCTATTCATATTTCAAAAGCCAACGTTGTGCGCTGTGCGCGACTCGCAAAATGGCATCATTAAAGTTTACGACGCTTGCGGCGCACAGGCGTAAAGTATGCGAAGCTGCCTCGTAATAAAGGGTATTTCGCCGGCATTTTGGCACGAATTCGAGTCTCGGAATGTCTTCTAGCCATGGCCATTGTTGCCCACCCGACTGGCTGTTGCTAGTCGTAGATCTTATGTCTGTCTCTGGATGTCATGGCGTAAAATCAACAAAAGTCATCAAAAGATACGCGCCTGCCTTAGGTTTAGGTTAGCTCGTTCCCGTTCCCGTTCCTGTTCCCGTTCCATTCCGTTGCCATTCCCGTCCCCCTCTCTGGAAACTTTGCATATTAAATGTCATTTGGTAAAGTGGAATTAAGGAAACGCAGCTCCAGCCAATGCTGTCATGGCTCCCGAGCTGTCACAGCAAATTATGCTGAAATGCGTCTGCTAGAATGCGGATGAGGATGCCAATGCGGATGCCGATGCGGATGCCGATGCGGATGCCGATGCGGATGCGGTTGCGTGTATGTTGCACATTTGCACATCGTCGAGCATTGCAGTGCGATGGCGGAAGAGGGGCTCTTACGAGAAGGGTTCTAAGGGGCGGCTGTACATCGAGCCATAAATGAAAACTAAACAAGATTTTCGCAAAGAGCGAAGAGCTTGCTGTAAATTTTATGAGCTAATTTTAATGAAGTTGCTGAAAGCAGTCAAAATGCTGACGAACGTCGACACGAAACAGACAAGTTTATAAATTATGCCAAAGAAGTTAAGAGTATGCCAAGAGCGTAATGATATCAAAAGCCATGTGAGGCGCCGACAAACATTTGATGGCTAAATTCTCTGACTTTATAATTCAGTTTTAATCGCATACATAGTTCTCGTTTCACTCATAAGCTGTCCCATCATTCTAGGCCTCCTTCTCCACTTCTCGGATCCTCCATGCCGCGATCCTCTCAGAACCAAGAGAATTGACCATTGTCATGGTTGTTAGGTAATCCATTAACCGCACACAGTTCTAGTGAACTAATTAGACCCACCATTAGCGTCCACTTTGCATTGCTGTGAAATTGTAACAAAAGTGATCTGAATTTCGTGCTCCATTAAATGATCCTACGTGGTTGATGGTTGCAACGAGAGCTACAACAAAGATCGCCACAGAAATCTAATTAAATTAAAATCAAAACCGAAATCTACCCAAGAAGCTTGTCCAACAACAACTCGGACAACTGCGAGCCCCGCACCGGTTTCCTGTGGTTGTGCTATCATGGCCTGACTGTGACTGCGACTGTGTCTGGAGACTGAGTTGGGATCGGATCGGAGCCAGGGTCGCGGTCGGGGTGGGGCGACGTTGGCGTTGGCTGCTTATAAGCGTGACGATTCCCATTTGCAGTTGATCCAAGGAGAGTGTCAAATCAACATCATTATTCATTATCAAATAAATTATTGGGCTTGTGGTAAGCCGACGTCGATGCCGAATCTCAGTTGGAGAACTGAATGCACCATCCCATGTCGGAATACTGTTTTAATTGTATTTTCCGTAAGTGGATTCGTTTCTGAAGGGGGGTTAATATACTTTAACAAAGCAATCAATATCGAAGGGATAATTAAATAAAACTAATGGTACCAATGACAGCCTGCAAGCAGCTAATGATCAGCCTAGACTCTTTGGTTTCTCCATTTACACAGAAAGGCCATGCCATGCATTAAGATATATAAACACATAGGTATGCGTTTATTAAATATGGTAGAAAAAGCTTTTATGTATATGTGTACATGACTTTACACGTTGCAATCTTATGATGGTGGCATGCGACAAGTGCAAAGATCTGTCTCGTGTTCTCTCATTGCATTAGGGTTAATTACTCCTGCCTGTCGGACACTTCAAATGCGTCGGCATTTCGCTTCTGGCACCCATTCCCCTCAGATTTTTATATAGCGTAACTAACCCGCAATTTATGGCGAATGCCCAACTTTCTCTCTCGCCGCGCACAGCCTATACCGGGGAGTCGCCCAACGCGGGAATTAAAAAGAAATTAACACGCTTCCCAAATTTTGAGAGTGCCTTGTTCGCTTCGCGTGTAGCCAAGTGTATTTAATATCCACGCATGTGGAGAGTCCCAGTCGACCTTTTATCTAGTTGAGTTTCTCATTCGGTCTCCCCCGGCTGGTGCGGGATGGTCTTAATTTTAATGCGCTCGTAAAGCACGCGCAAAAATTGAAAGCAATAAAACGGGGCCGATGGGCAGGGCAGACATTGAAAATTAAAATAAACACATAAACGGCACCAATGCCCGAGGAGGTGTGGGCGATAGCAGGCCCAGGGATTGCAAATTACTAAATTACACACACTCTAACAGAAACGCGATCTCACACCAGCGCGAAGCTCGCGCGACACTAAATCAAACGAAGCATGAAACTCATTTTATGCGTTTGCCGGCGCTCGCTCATTAATTTACATAATATTCCAGATACACACACATGTGTAAATATGTATGCACGTATTGCATATACCTAAGCATGTGTGCGAGTGTGCATAAACATTTGGGCGAACGCACTCGCTGTCGGATACCCCGCACCTGGTTTTTGGAAAACCAACCAAACTGCTAACGTTTGATAAAAAAAAAGTAGAAAATAACATAAATGTGGCTGAAATGTACGGTGCTTTGGGACGTATTATTATAGTTAAGGGTTAATATTCAATGTAATATTGAAATCCTTATCAAATTAATCATTATGGTTTGATCGTTCCCAAAGAAACTTTCCAGCTTTTATGCAAATTCAAATATGCTATTGAAATTGTCGGTTGACTGATTAATTGTGTCTATAATTAAATAAAAAAAAATTTATTTAAATATATAAAATATATATTTTTATCATACAAAAATGCCTGCTCGAACTTTTATATCAGATATGTATTTGTTATTGTGCTCTGATTTTAAATAAGTTAGAAGAATTTGTGTAATATTGTTAAAAAAGGTGTTTCAAGTTTGAAAAAAAAAACTGCCAAAAGGTAATATACTAGAGGGTATTAAGTGTATTGCTCCGATATGGCGAGGTGTGACCTACCATTTATATAAAATTACACATATAAGTAATTGTGTAAAGCTTTATGTTTATACAGACATGATGGCGGACAAATAGATGGAAATGACAAGATCAACGGGGCTATTGATGGTGATCATGGTATAATATTATACGATAATATTAATATTATACAATAATACAGTACAGGGTATCCCAAAAGCTAAGCAAGTTTTAAATTAAATAGAAAATAGAAGTTTTTGGTTATTGTAATTTTTTTTTCGTTAATCAAAAAGTACATAGGATGTATGTTTTGGTATAACACCTCTGGCGAATGGCCTCCACGGCTGTGCACATACGTATGCTATTTTTTGTAGAAATTTTCCATTACCATTGGTAAGTATGGTCCAAATATGCCTTCAGTCCAAAATCTACAACATGCATTGTATATGCATTAATTATTCGACCATTACAGAACACCAAAAGCAGCAATTTTGGCGATTAACGAACCCATCAAGCACATGTTCAAACATTCATTAATTTTCAAATATTGTTGAATAAGTAAGACACTTTGTTCTATCATATAGCTCTCAATTTCACTAACCATAAACCATACACCGTGCAAGAAACAGATAGTCGCTTCGCAATGCACTTCTTTTGATCGAAAATATTTATTAATAAGTATGGTTTTCGCGTTTTTGAGTTCTGTCTGTTCAAAAGGTTAAAATCGACTCGGTTATTAATGCTGATCAAAAATATATATACTTTATATGGTCTGCCTTGGCTCATTCTACGTATTACATACATATATTTGCATAAAGATATTTAAGGCCTTGAGTGTTTTCACGTTTTCGATGGGCGAATGGAATTAAAAACCTTTTGTTGAGTTCCGTCACTGTTCAAAGCTATGTAAAATAAAATCTTCTCTAACTTCTGTGTTTATTATCGTCCTGTTCAATTGTCTCAGGCTCCCATACGCAGCAGAATTGCTTGATATTAAAGCTAAAAACTCCAAACTCGACATTACAAGTTTGACCAACGCACTGAAAGTTGTAGGTTCATAACTTACCCTTAGAGCCGATCGAGCATTAGGAAAACCAACAGAACTATCCGAGCGTGAAGGGAAATATGTCATTTCGAAAACTACGAAACAATGTCATAAGTAAGAAAATAAACACTTGGCGATAAATGAAAAAATGACTTATGCGCCGCCTATGATTATGTTGACAACAACGCAGGAACGGAGAAAGCAAGCAAAACATGTGAGCAGACCATAAATTAGCCCGCATTCTGGCAGCAGGCAGCAGGCAGCAGGCATCAGGTGGTTACGCATCGAGGATGGAAAGAGGAGACTGCGAGGGGATTGTCGAGTTGTAGTTGCTCGTGATGGCAAAACATGCGTAAGGACGAGGGAAACTAGAAGGAATTATGGGTGTGGCGTGGTGTGTCATAAAACAAAGTGCTCTGTCTACAAATGGTTTGACTTATTCGTGCAGAACAAATCGTACGTCATTTGTTGGGCCACTAAAAAGTTAAAATATCTCCTCTTCCTCGTTCAGACATCCCTCCTGGCTCTATCTGTGAACAATTGCACAATTAATGTTGCCTTGGAGTCGAGTCAAGGACAGACGGACGGAAACTGAGACTGATAGAGCCATAAACGCAGTCTCGATTCTCCAATCTCTATCCGACTTCTGTGCAATTTAACGGCTTTACACATGTGCCGTTGCTCCGTGGTGTCTCCATATTGCTAGCGCCCCACTAACCACGTCCATGTTTTATGGGCCTCGCAGACAGTGCCTAAGTCGCAATGTTGTCGTCACATTTAATATCCACCTAACCCACGCTCCAACTCATAAATTTATAATTAATCTGCATGTGCCTGACTCCTCAGCCTACAAGCCCTCGGCGTCTGTAAACACGTCAAAACATATCGCAGCTCAATTTAACTGTGCAAAATGATATTACAAGTGGTAAGTAATGGGCTTTTGTCCATGTCATGCAGAACAGACTATGGCTGAGTTGTACTTATAAGGAAATTTTTTATCAGCTTAATTGGTCAAATACTCCATGTAATCGTTCTCCGCTAATCCCTTAGTATGTATTCGCTACAAATCTATCGAAATTTCCTCTCAGTCACAATTTTTTCCCCATAGTGAAACAACTATGGCAACGATACAATCGAGCGAAATCGACACTACAAGATGCTATTTACCCACTTAACAACTTCATTGAAATTGGAAATGTTCTAAATTATAATGTTGTAATTTCCAGGTTTTTATACAAATATTTAACAAAAATATTATTGTTTTGGAGATGAGCCTGTAATACAAAATTGTAGCAAACTTGTCCTGTGTAAGCTATTTTGGATTCCTTCTTTCCCAATTTGTGGAGATATCTAGACAGAGATAGCCAAATCGTTTCGGCTGAACTTGAATAAAATTGGCTTTAACAAGTGAAGAAAGCTACAGTCGAGTGCACGAGTGTAAGATACCATTTACCTTTGGCTATTCCAAAATAATTCATAAAATTAAATACTTTTATTTGGCGAACTAATAACAACGCATCGCAGACGGACAGACAGACGGACTCGGCCTACTCGGCTATTGAAGCTGATCATCTATATATACTTTGTATGGTCTGCCACGCCTTCTTCTGCATGTTACATACATTTTCACAAAGTGAATATACCTTTTTTACCCATTTTCAATGAGTAAATGGTATAAAAACTATTTTTAGATTAAATTTATTGTAACCAATCTCAACGAAAATGATGTAAACCACGATTTGTTCAACATTATATACATATATTTATACTAATGGTGCTTTATTAATATGAATATATGTAAATAAGATTGGATCACCCGTGTGAATCTATGCAAGCAATTTTAAGATTATGCAAGCACGGAAAGCCGAATGTAACTTAGTTTCTTGATTTATCAGAGTTTTGGTGAGAAATATGCACAACTTAATATTCTAAAACTGCTATCAGCTGGGTTAGGCTAGTTTACTTAATTTTATCTCGATTCGCAATTCATTTCCAAAGTGATATACTTGGACTGTTTACAGTTCGCGCAGACACACGATATGCTAAAAAATTTGGAACGGGAATTTCCCCATCAAAAGGAGCTCAAGCTGAGCGCTTTTACTGCTACTCATTAATTTTAATGTTCGCACAACCTGCGTACAATTTGGAGTTGAATTGAATTCCGAACTGGGAGAGGGTCGGGAGTGGAGCAGCTAAACAGCTCCTGAAATGTTACGTCTGGGCCGCACGATAAAGCCAGAGCCAATAGAGCTAAGTACGGTTATGAACCCTTTTCGCATTTGGCTAAATCGACAAAGGGCCAAATGGAACAGAAGTGTGGTTGCAGAGAGGCAGTGCAAGAGTCGCACTCGCAGTCGGAGTCGAGTGCGCTGAGAATTGAAGCGAGGCAACAGGCAGTTCAATTAACCCGCAGGCCAAACAATTGCCAGGAAGTTCGGAGGATATAGAAAACGTGATGCATGTAATAGGCAAATTGATGGGCGACAAACATGCAAAGTGCTTGGACGAACAAAGGAACTACTCACAATGTGCGGCAATTAAAATGCACACAAAATTATTGTATTATTAGAACTAATGCCAAACAACGACGACTGCGACAACGACAACGAGAACGAGAACGAGAACGGATCTACCCCTCGGCTCCTCGGCTGCCGCTGCCACGGCCCGTGCCTACCCGCATGCCACATGCATCAAGGGTCAGGGAAACATATTGTCTCGATTGGGTACAGTTGTGCCGACAGCACCTGAGTCCGAGTCGAAGCCTGCGCAGCTCTTGTCAACGACTCGAGGAAGACCTGTATCAATGTCGGAGGGAGATCAAAACTCCATAACATATGTGCAGGATAAGTTCTCTGCGTCCGTCCAAATGTCTGTCCGTCCGCGGACAACCATGTAATTTGTTATCCAACAATTTATAATTGCATCAAAACATACGCACTGAGAGCTGAGAGCTGGCCTGACTAGTCCCAGTTTCAGATATCGTGAAGGCAGACATACTGCCATGCTGCGACCCTAATGGGCACGGGTCTCCATAGCGCTTCCTCCCCCTCAACTGTCCGATACAATTTTATGCTATATTTAACATTCTACATTTCTCGGTCTGTTGTGGGTGTTGTTGCTTCTGCTTATGCTTCTGCTGGTCCTAATTTAATTTTGGACTGACTTATTGTTGTGTCTTTCACTTTTAGTTGATTTATGAATTTTTAAATCAATTTGACAAGTAACTCGAGGGAGAATACTTGCGAGTTGCTTGGTCGGATTGATGCATTATGGTACGTGCCCATCCCATCGCTTTCATTGCAAGCCAATTTCATCTGCCTACATATGTGAAGTCTCATTCCGGCTGAAGATTATAGGTTTTACAATGTATTGAAAAATCCTTGTTGCGATCTAAGCTCTTCTTCTGAAGCTTGACAGACTTGTATTTTTCTAACTATCATGTATCAAGTCCAACTACAAACTGGTAACTTTATCAGTTTGTTGTGATTGCTGACGTTCACAAGTTTTGACAAGCATTGAAAATCTGTTCAAAAATCTACCCCCTAAATAGTAGCATTTTCTTAATTCCAGAAAAATACAGAACAGAGAAAACAAAACAAACCACTTAAATGCGTCTCTTAAGGCGCCGGAACTAAAAAATGTTTTAAAGTGATTTCGAGGTGTGACGAAACATGTTGAAACGGGAACTCGGTACCCGTCGTACTCGCCATAGGTCTTGCCCGTTGATCGACAGCAACTTGTGCGGAAACCCCGCGACCTTCCTGCCGTCGACGGCGTGTGTCCGCTCCGGCTGGTGTACACGCTTCACTTTGACAACTCAAGTGACGTATTAGGGAGTGGGCGGAGTGGGAGTGGCAGTGGCTGCGCCTGCCCTCTGCCTGTGGCCATGTCTGCCACAACTATTTCGCCTCACACTCCTCCATCAATCTAAAAAATGTTGAAAAATATCTGAGGTTGTTGCTGCAGCATGTGGCATGGTTGGGGAATGCAGAGAAGAGTGTTGGTGAGGGGTACGAAAGGCAGGGTATTTTTCTTTTGGTGTGCTCTCTAAACTGAATGTACGTTCCTGTCCATGCCTTTCGCTTTTCAAATAGATTTTGACAGAGTGGCGAATCGCTTCATGGGAAAGGCAATAATTGAAACGAATCAGACTGCGATTAGCAGTTCGTTTCGACGGCCAGATAAAGTGTGGGAATTTAATAACAAGGAATGTGTTATCGCAGAAAAAGTTTGAAATAACTTACACTGTACTTTAAAATGTCTTTAAAAATTTGTATTTTTCGAGCTTGGCAACAAAAGTTAAATTTTCATCCGAGAAGTCCTTAGAATATTCAAAATATTATATATTTAATATGCGTATAATAACAGCAGAAATTATAGTTGATAATCGTTCTTATGGCAGTAGTGGATAAAAAATAAAGAATGTTCATTTTTTTAGCTAATTAACATGATTATTTGGCAAAAGAAAAAAACACGAGAATCTTCGAACAACTTGAGAGAATTCAATACATCTCTGTTCTTCAGAAGAAAACATAAGAAAATGTCGTCCTATCAGGTATGTACATATGTAAACATACTTATGTAAACATACTTACCTACTTAGTACGATATTTGATTGACATAACGGTGTTATTAAGGCATTTTTAACTAGTTCTCTTATTAACTTCCCGATTTAGGGAAGTTATTGTAACGACCCCGATTTTGAAGAGTGTCAGATCCTTGAAATTTTCACGTTTCTCGACGTTTCACATCCCCCTGACCCATTTTCAATGAGGGTTCTGTGTGTGTGTGTGTGTGTGTGTGTGTGTGTATGAGAGTATGTTCGTATGTGAGATTTTTTTGTGTCAGCGGTTTCTCATAAACTACTGAACCGATTTGAACTTTTTTTTTTTTGAAAGATTCGTTTCACCGCCATCTAGGTCTGAAAGGAGTTTAAGAGGGTTATATGTTATAGTTTTTTAATAATTCGCCAAAAAGCACGATTTTTTGGGTATTTTTTGCTTTTTTCGGCTCTATCTCGTAAACGACGGGGTTTTGAAGAAAGTCGTAAGAAACTTTTCGAGCCGAAATTGAATTCTCTACAAAAAAGGTAAAATGATATTTTTCAAAATTCTCAACCCTTAACGAGATAATGGTGTTTTAAAAGTAGGAAAAAGTTGAAAAATCGCGACACGCTCGCTCACACCCTCTGAAAGGAGTTTAAGAGGGTTATATGTTATAGTTTTTAACTTCCCGATCTAGGGAAGTTATTGTAACGACCCCGATTTTGAAGAGTGTCAGATCCTTGAAATTTTCACGTTTCTCGACGTTTCACATCCCCCTGACCCATTTTCAATGAGGGTTCTGTGTGTGTGTGTGTGTGTGTGTGTGTATGTGCGTATGTTCGTATGTGAGATTTTTTTGTGTCAGCGGTTTCTCATAAACTACTGAACCGATTTGAACTTTTTTTTTTTTGAAAGATTCGTTTCACCGCCATCTAGGTCTGAAAGGAGTTTAAGAGGGTTATATGTTATAGTTTTTTAATAATTCGCCAAAAAGCACGATTTTTTGGGTATTTTTTGCTTTTTTCGGCTCTATCTCGTAAACGACGGGGTTTTGAAGAAAGTCGTAAGAAACTTTTCGAGCCGAAATTAAATTCTCTACAAAAAAGGTAATATGATATTTTTCAAAATTCTCAACCCTTAACGAGATAATGGTGTTTTAAAAGTAGGAAAAAGTTGAAAAATCGCGACACGCTCGCCCTCATTGCCCGTCCCAGATACACACATACTCACACACGCGTAGACACACACACAGATATGTGTATTTGTGTGTGCAAATTATATTCTCTATAAAAAAAAGTTTCATAACATTTTTACTTATACCTACTGGTTGACGAGAAAATTTATGTTTGACACAAAGCTCAGAGAAAAAGCACATACATACATCTCATATCGGGAAGTTATAGATGTGACCCGAATGGGGGTCACACTTTGCCCGCTTCTTGTTTGTATACCGACGGTGTAGCAAACGATATTCGTCTCATCGGGGGACCGATTACTATGGTATAGCAAGAGAATCGTACAGCCTTCCCAGTGACTGGCAAAACTAATTACAAGCCCCACCACAGGGCAACGAGTATGACCAGACCAAAATGAGCACGCTCCAACTTGAAATGGAAACTCAACCCGCGTGTTGCATCCGGGAAACTGCGCTGCTTTTCTAGGGACTGCAAAAAAACGGTTAACGGGAAGCGGGTAAGGGCAGCGGCTATCGGGGAGCAAGTAACGGGTAACGGGCGACGTCAACGCCAACTGCCAAACCAACAAAACCACTCGACATGTCAACTGAAATGGAAATGTTGACAGAGGCGCTGGCTGGGGGATAACAGGAAGGACCGAGAAGGGGCAGAGCGAGTGTCCAACTTTTTGGCTTCGCTTGCGAAGTGACATGAAAAGGACATGTCGCACCGTATGCACACATTAAGTGTAGCCACAATTTATCAAACCGCATAAATCTAAATAAAGTCTGGGAGAGCTCGAGCTTGGCTTGGGTGCTGATGTTGGCATGGGCTCATCAAAAAGTCAAAAAGCTAATTTGCATTTAAAAGGAAAAGGACCAACAATGATGCTGCTGCGCTGCTGCTGAGTTGCTGCTGCTCCGTCGTCATAGCCATCGCTTGGCCAAGCATGCAAAATATTTAAGGCAATATTTTCAATTTAATAAGCCAAGATAAATGAAGGGAGTCAGTATTTGTTCGGCTCACCCTTTTCCTCCTGGCTCCTGCCTCACTCATTCTGCACGAACTTGGCATATGTGTCCCGTGTCGACTGCTTATTTGCATAGCTGGTTGAGCTTGGCTATTTCTGTCGATATGCCATGCACTTCATCACATGACTCTGGGCTCTCCAGGATATGCTCGCTCGCATCTGTGCTGTGCTCCAGTCGATAAGACGTCCTTTGTGTGCGCTCTGGCCGGAGCAAAAATGAGAAAAGTTAAATTACTTTGCTTATTTAGCCATATTTCATGGGCCATGCTTACAATTGAATTTGCTCAGATGAACAGATAAGTTACCAGTTACCAGTTGCCAGTTGCCCGAGCTTAACTAGGAAACTAAGCGAGGCACATATCAACATTGATTGACTTGGATTTGGGATAAAATAAAATTATGTGTATATATTATATTCATCCTACATCATGAGGAAAAACTGTCAACTGTCAAACTGTTCTATCACTTCACAGCGAACGACAATCGTAGATATCGATGTACCAAATGTATGGATTGCTATCGTCAGCACTTCTACTAAAAGTATACCAAGACGGAACTCTATTATAATTTTCGGTGTTGATACAGAAGACTCGAGATTTACATTTTGGTTGCAAAAAATGTAGCTTGATTTTAATTTTGACTAATGCTGTTGAAAATGTGATGTAGTTTTTATTATATTTCAAAGTCAAAATTATGTAATGATTTCATTGTTTAATTCTGAGTATTCTAAGCGTACTTTAATATTTTAATTACATCCAAACTTCTATGCCAAGTTTGTCTATAGAGAAACGAAGACTTTCGCTGCTACACTGCTGGGAAGCAGGTTCTATACCGTTGAATGCTACACATGGATAAAGTTCATGGTTGATTTACCAAACAGTACTACCGTTAATCTTCATGATTTCCCATAATTTGTTCATTTCAGAAATCTGACACTCCAGGCATCTCGTTGTACCATTCGCTCGGTGTACAAATTGATTTGCATTTCAGTTGTCTTTTATTGTCTGGACCAGGCAACATTCGCCCTCCTAATCGAATTTGCTAACGGGGACGAAAAACTGACGATTGTCGCAGATAATGTCAGCTGTCGGTCTTCTGGCAAATTGCACAAATCGGCAATTGCACAAAACTAATTATGGAACGACCGTTTGTCAAATCAGAGTCTCAAGAGGGTCTTCAGAAGAAGTTAATTCTACATAGAAGGCCTCATGCGCGTTTGTGCCCGCAAGTCGAAGGCAACGGCGCGTGCCCGAGAATGGCAGCCAATAGAGCAGAAAGCACAATTCAAGTGGTCACAGGACTCTGGACAGCGGACGCCGCACGAAGGAAGGCCATAAGGAATTCGCTGAGGCGTGAAGCAATTTTGTAGGCGTCTCCTAAGGCAGACAGGCATCCAGACAAACAGGCAGTGAGACAGGCCGAGGTCATTCAGGCATTCGAGCAGCCCGAGAAGGCAGCCAATTTGATTTTTCAATCGCTGCTAATTAGCATAGGGCGGTCACAACTATTGACAATTTGTCGAGCGTGGCCTGCATTTCGTTGATTTGCCAATCTTCCAATTTGCCGTTGCATAATAACTGTGATAATCATGCCGATGACAACGTTGATTAGTGCGAAGGTGTGCTGAACGTGCCTGAAGTTGTACCTAGTACCATTACCTATGCAAAATTTGAAGCATTGCCAAACGTATTTAACTGAACGCAGGAGAATCGACCAAATACTACAATAAATGCAAGTCAACTTAAGTAAATTTGATTCGTACATGGTACACAATTACCTTGAATAAATTTTAAATTCTTTGGGAATGTGTAGTCCTTCAGGTTTTATGCTTGGCTGAAGCAACCCACTAGCGCAATCATTCGATAATATATATTGAAACAGGCATCCTAAGGGTATGCAAGCGTCGGTACTCTAGATTGTCACTTATTCGACAACTGACGTTTTCCTGTATATAATATACCTCTTGAAGAGGCGCAACTAGCATGGAGAGGGTTGCATAAAGAGTTGAACATCAAGAGTGGACATTAATCTGCATTATATCCAAGGCAAATCTTCTCTTCCAAGACGCTCAACTGGGTACTCTGGAAAAAGTTTTTTTTATAGCTTTTTGATTAGTTCTTGGCGCTTTAAGTCCGTTGGGAGTCTGAACTGGAGTCAATTTAAATTAAAAGAAACACGCGCTGTTGCATATTGAGCTGGACCCAGGAGGCCGAGGGCCCCGGGCTGAAAGAGTGGCCGCAAGCCAGGGGCACGAACAAAAGTTAAATTGCAGGTATTTAAGTATTTTATATAAAATTCATCATCATCAGGCATCCGCCGGAGTTAATGAAGAAGTGACGTCCACCCCGTACACCCGCCAGGCACTATCCCGTAGTATCCTGTGCATTATTTAGCACGTCGAAAAGTTCATAACTGCGTTGCGCTCGTGAATTGTAATTTTTCTTTCGCCATCGCGCACACTTTCATTACTCCATCGCTCCTGGAGGAGTTTGAGGAATTCGAGGAGTTGCAGGAGAGGCAGGACTCCGCACGCCATTTATTATGCTATGAAATTTGAGTGAGTTTTGTTTATGTATTAAAAGACTACGACGACGACTTGAGAACTCGACGCACGACCAGCTTCGCGCGAGAGTTTTTCATTTACTCCTTTTTATGATTTTCAAGTTAATGTTCATTTATGGTGGTTACACGTCGACTTCTCGAGTTTGTTTAATTAGACGGTGTGGATTTTATTTCCAAAGAACTCGTCCGCTGGGTAGAGCGCCGTGGCGAGAGGAGAAGTTGTTTATGTTTAATTGCCGAGCTTCTAGGTAAATTGGTTAAGCTTCAAGCAGGAGTACAGACAGGGGCACGGACAGCAATAGGGGGTAACAGGGAGCAGATTAGGTTCCCTTTGAATATAATGAAAATAGTCTGGAATCTCGCGGCTTCAAGTGAAAATATCAGTGACAGATAAAGTTCCGAGTATTTAGCTTGGGTATGCCAAACTAACTCTCCTGCATTTCGAGTCGCCGATTGAGGTATGCAGCGCTTACTCGTAAGCCGGGACCTGAGTCCCATCCCCCAGGCTCCCGCCGCAAAATAAAAGCAACCGAAAATAGCAAACTTATAAAATTTTACAACACCGAGCGTTTCCGTCAAGTCTTAAAGGTTTTACAGCTAAGCTGCTGGGGATTGGCATGGCCAGAGAGCGGATACGTACCACATACACATATATATATCCTATATATAGCCATGGCGTACCTGACTTGAGCTGCAGCTCGTTTGTGTAAGGGGGCGGGGTGTGGGTCTTGTAGTCGAGCTGGCAGTTCCTGTGGCTTATGCCATTTAATATGCATTTTGTGTTATATTTAATATGCAGCCGAAAGACCGAAAAGCCAGAGACGGAGCCAAGTCGGATTGCAAGTCGACTTAATGTGCCCCTACTGCCGCTGGGAATTCCTGGACGGACGAGGCAGCGGATGGCTTCTGTCTTGGCTTGCGCCAATCATTTGCCTGTCGGAATTTCACTTTGGGGCATTGTTAGCTGGGAATCTCGTTGCGGTGCAGTACTTACCTGCTGCTCATTAGGACGCCCAATTGCCAGAAAATTGCTCGGAAATTGGCTCAGTAGCGGGTAAAGTTGTTCTTATGAGGCACACAATATGCGACGCGTTGCGATCTGGCCATGAGATACCAATCGAAACGAGCCACTGGGCGAACAAAAGGTCTGTCCTTGCCGCAGTAACCCTTCCTTAAGAAACAAACGCCCTTAATCAGCGCAGCGGGCATCGGGCAGCGGCTGCAACTACCCCAAGCATAAATCTATTGTCCTAGGTCGTTCAACCTCAGCTGCTAACGCAAGCGAATGCCATTTGCGCTTTTATGAGCGCAAAATAAAAATATAGAAAGAGAAAAGGAAAGCTCAGACTGCGTTCAAGAAAACTGAAACTGAAACCCCGCATGACTTCCCCTGCCTTCCAGATGCGAGCATCAAATATTTTTTACGTCTCTTTTTTAATGACGTTTGTTGCATTTGCTGCATTCGAACTTGCCACTTTTGTCTGAAACTGCAACTGCAAATAAATGCCCCACCTACTCTTGGCAGAGACTCCTTCGCATTGATAGATACACATATTCACATCTTGCATGTCTTGTTTTCGTTGGCGTGCAGAGGGCCCTAAGCGAATCACTGCAGAATCGAGCACCGGCAACAGGCTGTCAGTATGACAACAGCTTCTTCCGCTGACAGCTGTCATTAGCAGGAAAGACGCCATCGGGAAAAGAGAAGAGAAATACCAACTATATCCAAGTACTCGACTATTCGATACCTGTCACCCGAATTTCACTTTAAATATTTATGTTTATCGCCGTTACTCCTATATGGAGAAGTCTTTATATTGAGGAGCAATGTTTAGAGGCGATTCGCATTATATTGAATTATACGTGTGTCAAATGACAATCCATCTTTCCGTGATATGTATTCTTACGAAGCTAATATCTCATATAGACCAATTCGTGTGAATGGTATGAGAACGCAGTGCTATTTGCACGGCATGCCATGCCGGGGCTGTCAATATAAACACATGTCTATGTATATTTTTGTGTATACGTGTTCAAACACTTGTACGATTCGCAATGCTTGTGCGATTTTCATCTTGTGATCATCTTGCATGCAATATTATTTAATTAACGTACTCATCGCGACGAATGACGGTCTTCAATCTTGGGCAGATATGCTTTCCCTCTATAATTACACATGATGCATGCTAAATGGACGTCGAGCTCGTATCCAATGCTGACTTATCCGTCAGTCCTGCGATTGGGCCTTTGCCGGTGCACTTAACCAGGCTGTCAGTCCGACTGCATACACATAATTAATTAACGGGGCTGACAGCAGTGCGATTCCTGCGCTCCCTGCTCCGACCCGCTCCTGCCCTGCCCCCTAACAGAAATGTCAAAAATGCAAGTGACAAGTGTGAAAAAAGGACGAGCAGAAGAAAAACGACCCACTGCCGGCAGGAGGAGGAAGTTGGCGGAAAAACAAAAGCCACGCCAGGACACACATGAGACAGCTGGCCTTGGGCAGAGCTGGGACCCCGGGAAGGGGTTGGCTGTGGCGGTGGCGGTGGCTTTGACTGCGACAGTCACTGTGGCTGGGTGTGTTGTCTGCTTGAAGACGTCGCGCAGTCGTGCGAGGGAAAATAAATTGAAATTTTAAAATGTATGAAATTAATTTTTGGCGCTTGGAGTCGCTCCAGCGCCTCGTCGTCATGATATTATATCACATGATTATTTATCTTTTACGCACACTTAGATGCAGGCGACAGTCGACAGTCGGCAGTCGACACTCAACAGTCGCCACATATGCAAAGGATGTGCGTGCCCGGGTCCTGACACTTGCCAACACTTTGTCAACTTTTTAGTACGTTGTCGGCTCTCCCCCCACCACCTCTGTCTTGGCCATTTGTCAAACACTTTGCATGACGTCATCTGCAAGAACACGCGCTAAGCTGCCAGGGTATCGTATGAGCGATGCGATCTCGTCCTGCAAGGGCAGTTAACTGCCCGAAAGTATCTTGTCTGCATCTTGTTGTGCGAAATTTACATATTGATTAGCAAAGGATTGCACAATGAAGGACAGTCGACGCATTGTATCCCTCTGGAAATGGGATAGAAGGAAGTGGATTGGGATTGGAAACGGGACTGGAAATGGAAAGTCATTAAGTACCGAGCGCATTTTGTAAGCTGCATAATCCTCCTCTTGCTCCTGCTCGCTGCCGCAACCTGGTCAATTGTATTGAGCCTTGCTGGCATTGTGGCCGTTTCCTCGACCACGTCTCATCTGCGTGTATCCCCTTTCCCACTTGCCGACCACTTAGTACACAGAATACTTTTGCGCAAAAAGCAGTCGAACAATGCATAAAATAATTGCTCGACCCAAAGTGGGAGGGAAAGTAGTTGGAAAGCTCGGGCAACTACAGCTCTTCTCGGTCTGCCTGGGCAGCTCTCCGGGCTTCCTTGATGGGCATTAAATCGCTGATGATGAGGCTTAAGCAGTGGCATCAGCACAATTACCACTCCTCAGAGCCCCAGCCCGGCCTCGAGTGATACTGTGATGCGTACGATGCTCGCATGGGTTGAATGAGACCTGTGGCCAGGAGGGTGCCTGACTGAAATCAAGAATAAAGTCTATCTACAAAAAACAACATTAACTACAATAAGCGTAAATACCTTTCATCTGTTGTTTGGCAACCGAATAGTTGTTATAGCTCTTGGATCTTAACATAAAACTTGTACAGTTACTGAGTGTAGTTAGAGAGTTCATTTTCTTGAATCGATCCAAGAATTAGTTTTGCTACTAAATTGATCAAATTGATCAATATAAGGATATAACGATATATCGGTATGCAAGGCAAATTGCGAAATGCACAGAATTTGACAGCGGAAACGGGGAATTGTCCATAATGAGGATGAGGCCAATGAAAATAAGTTAGCAAATTACACAGAAGAATTACTTTGTAGCTTCTTTTAATTACTAATAACACGAAATCCATGTTTCTCTAATCAATAAATAAGCAATTAGAAGAAAATAAAAGGGCGATTCTGTTTTGGAATAGAGTGTTATCATCATGTCGCCGTCAATGCGAAATGCGACAATTTATATATGAACTTGGGTTGGTGTCCTTTTTGCAATATCAAACAGACAGAGATACCTACAGCAGCACGGACACAAAACTGTATCATTATCGTAACATTTTATGACGAAAGGCCTACACAAGTGCGGCAACGGTTGTCCGAAATAAATAATCAACGTTAACAGCAGAACTCGGAGGGAGCAACCGGTGCGGTGGGAGCGGGAGTGTTGGAGCCAGAGAGAGCTGGAGTAGAGTTCATGACGACGCAACGTTTTGTGTGACACTCGCAGGGGCTCGCACGCTGCAGTTGCAGTAGGTGGCAGAGGATGCCAGAGGATTCGAAGCAGTTAATGCCATTGGCATTTATCAAATGCCGTGGGTACAGCAGGACTGGGGGCAGGGTTGCTCTGTGCGAGGGGCTGCACGTGTTGTTTCAACATTTCAACGTTCTTGTAATTACGTTTTTTCTCTGTTAATTCAAATTTACGTTAATGGAAAATCATTACGCACAAATGTGCAAAGTGCACTTTTCGCTGCGTTTCATTGCCGTGTGGCAGCTTTTAATGAATTCCTCTTACTGCCACCCAGCGGCACCTCCAGCCAATTTCTCACTCACACACACATAACTGCTGCTGCAAATTTTTAATGAGCTTCAAGTGCAGTTGGCAACTCTTGCAGCTGGAGCAGCTGTGGCAACAGCTCGTGCTACAGCGACTGCTTACTGCTGATAAGCGCTACGCGCTACATGATGCTGCTCCATGCCCACAGCAAGTTTGGGCACAGCTGTCGTCGTGATTAACTTTTAGATACTCGATAAATAGGGGCGGGAGGAGCTGGGCCTGTGGCTTGATTGCGACGTCTGTGCAGTTGCCCCAAGTCAAGAGTGAGCTGCAAATTATCAACTTGCTAAAAAGCTTCCTTGGAAGATGTGTGTCATAGTGTACCTAGTTAAGCAATTGCGTTCTTTATCTGGGGAGTACAATGGAAATCCGATATAATTCGCGAGTAGGGGGGAAATTAACCTAGTGGTGATATTTATAGAACTTAACGTATTATAAGCTAGTCGAATTAATCGAGAAAAGATGACCTCTGATTAGGACATAGTCAGAGAATCAAGCAAGATTAGGTTGTGGCTAGCTGTAGTCAATTAAAGCCTTGTAGTAATATAAGTCGGATAGTATAGATAGATAGAGGTAGTTTTTACAAATATATTCCAAGTCGAAGCATCATAATTCAAGGTGAACCTGATTAACGTAATTAACATTTGCAAATAAGAGAGTGAAGCGTAGGCCAAACAGAGCATCTATACGTGATATTCCTTTCCTTAATTCCCAAAGAAACTGTGGAGGGATAAGCTGTAAGTTGTAATTCGGAACCTAATTTCTCATATATGCACATCCCAAGCTTTACCACGCACAATTTGGTGACATTTAATCAATACCGAGCAACCTTGGAGAGCTTCGCCTGCGCGCATAAAAAGCACGTGCCGTCAACTGTGTCAAGGAGCCCTCGCACGCGGGGCGCTCCCTAAACGAATTTCATTGCCAAGGCCGCACGCACAAAAGCTGTGCAGGACGGAGAGGAAGAAGTGGCTAAAGCTCCCTCCGACTTGCCGGCCGGCGCGACCTTGAGCCCAGTCGAGTGGAGCTTTCGGAGAGGCGGATTCCCCATAAAACACAGAAAAGGGCAACCCACGGCCTTGACAGTGACATTGAAAGTCGCTGGTACTGTGGATGGGCAATGAAGGAATAGGGAGCCTCGGGCAAACACAGGGAAACTTTCTAAAATTGTTGCAACTTAAGCATCAATGGTGTGTGTGCGATCCAGCAGGAAGTACTTTCTCATAACGGATGAGCCAGCTCGGACCCATTGTGGGAAGCAGCTCCAAGGACAGCACTAGAAAGGGTTAAGCTTGAAATGGCAGTGGCTGCTTGGTTCAGAGATTAGATTCAGGCGGCCAAATTGACGACTTGAAAATATGTTACAAGGAAATTTGATATAAAGGGGGTACCCGATACTTTCTTGCTTCCGAACTAACTAGAGTAAAGGGGTTTTAGTGAGGCAATCCCATTAGGACATTTAAGTGCTCCAAGAAGTCAAAATTATTATGCCAGCCTGATTACATTGAAGAACACCAATTACGCGTAGACGAGAAGTCCTCTTTCCTGGAGACAGCACACAATTGTTGATTCAAAAGCATTCGAATTCCCATTGAGTGCTGCACATTCGAAGTAGATTCGAACTTCGAACACATTCTCCTCTGTTGCCAACGATTCGGGCCCAACCCGCCCCTTTTCGAACATTGTTCTCGCCACCCTGCGGAAGTACTGCTTACGTTATATACGCTTAGGCTTACGCTTACGTAAACGTAACGTAAACGATTACGTTTAACGTAATGGGCGCGAGCTGCGTTCTCTCGCTCTCGTTGTCGCTCTCTTTCGGTTCTCGCGAATCGCATCCGAGCGGACTATGACGGTGAGTACGACTGCGACTTACTTTGGGGTGGTAACTGTGTGAAGCGGTGTGAGGGCCTGTGGTTGGTGGTTCAATTGGTTGGTTGTTGGTATAAACAAAGCACACACACTCCCCGACCCTCCCCTGCCCTAACCGCACCGAGCGTGAGTTTGCCAAGGGGGATGGAGTTCGGGCGGAGAGAGTCGTGTTGCTTCCTAGCACGAGCTATTTTATAAAAGTGACTGCGCCAAGGATATTTACAGTCAGTCCACTCAGAACCTTCAACGAGGCAACAGCAGTCGCAAGAGCTACCACACTTTAGCGTGAACGCAAAAAGCGCAAAGTTTCGTTTTGGCGCCAAAAAATAGAAACCTGAAAATAAACTGAACAATTGAAAAACTAACGAAAGTGAACTTTTTCGTTGAGTGCAGTGTGCAATAAGTGAAAGGTCCTAGCAATTTTGAGACAATGGCAATCGCTTACTTCATACCCGACCAGGCGCAACTCTTGGCCAGAAGCAGTCAACAAGCTGCAGGCACCAGTGCGAGTCCCAGGCCAAATCCCAACTCCCAGCAGCAGCCACCGCAACCGCAGGAGCAACAGCAAGAACCAGCGCAAGGCCAGCGTGGACCGGAACAACAGCGTGCCGGCAGCTCGCAGTTTCGCGGGAACATTTCCTTTCCCCTAGGGCGGCAGCAAGGCGCAATGTCCATGTCGGAGTTCGGCTGCTGGGAGCTTCTGGCACAAATCTTCTGCTACGCCTTACGAGTTTACAACTACAACTCGGCCCAGCGCAGGCCGACGGTTATTCAAATTTCCTTCGAGATTAACTGTGGCACAAGCGAACCCGAGACGGAGCAGGATGGTGGTGACAGAGATGAAGCAGCAGACCACGACGATGAGGATGCAACCGATGCGACCCTGAAGCTGAACTAGATGTGGATTTGGGAGATGCAAGACTTCACACATTTTTTTGGTGGCAGCTCAATCAAAGCGCATTGTGATTTTTGGGAAAGAGTATGAATACGGATTCGAATATATTTATATTTGTATCAGAACGGTTTTTGAAAAAATTCGAAATTTGTCATCGATATGCTGAAAGTGATATATTATTATTGTTGGTACTTTTTGGTGTCAAATTTTTGTAGTAATTTTTAGGGTCAGTGGATGTAGGGAAGTGGCGAGTGAACGCCCAGTGCTGGCGAGAGAGATTTTATAAGTTTTGAAACGTCGCAAGGTTTCGGTTTGTAAAGTTGGTTCAAAATAGGCAAGTCTTATTATTCCTTCAAATATTTTCAATGAAAGACAGGAGAATATCATACATTTAACTAGCATCAGTGTCTACAATTAAACAGTCAAGCAGAGTATTGAAACTACTATATACCATATATGTCAAATTCTAGCAAGTCTATTAGCGTAAACTTTATAAAAACAGAGAAACGGAACAAAGACAACAACTACATTGTACAAAATAGTTTTTAAGCAGAACACTTTTCTATACACATACACGTACAAACAGAAACGGAAATGAAATGAGAAATACAAGGTAAATGTAGTGTCAAAAGCCCAACTAAACCGCCGAACCAAAACAGCCCAAAACACGAATTCAGAAATTGTAATCGATTTTCATAAGAACTAACAGACAAAATATCCATGCATATTGTACGATTTACGACTTTTATATTTTGATTGATTTTAGCAAAATTAAACTATTTTATGTTTCTTTTTCTGGCATTTCGTGTATGCAAAAGATAATATTAATCAATGTCAGAACTATAAACAAGTTTGTAAGCAATTTAAATCTTATTATACTATAAGTCAAGAAAAAATAAATACAATTTTATACAATGTACAACTCGGCTCTTACTTCAAGTTGCGGATGTCTTGTCCTTTGTTAACCATGCGAACCATGGAAGGAAATTACGAATTATGTACATCGTAGCTTACTCCTGAATGGCGTTTCCGGCCACTTACGCTCGCAACAACGAAAGCAAGTCGGTCAGTTTGCAGACAATTTTTTGTAAAACCGATGTTACATTTTTTAAATTTTTCTCGCAAAAATAAACACAGCCCAAATTAAACAAGTGAAGATAGCTACAGTCGAGTGCACTCAACAGTAAAATACCATTTACCTTTGGCTGTTAAAAAAAATTCTTAATAATAATTACTTTTATTCGGCAAACTAATAACACCGCATCGCATATTTTCGAAGTCAAATATACATGCATTGACGCTAATGGCACATGCCGACTGCACACTGACTACGCGACGACTGTGCGTGCGCAGTCGGCGTCGGTGTCGGCGTCGGGCCTCTACTGCTGTGAGCGAAACTTCTCGTGCCTATAACTTCTGTGTTTATTTTCCGATCGGATTTAAATGTATAGGGTTGGTCAATATTATTATTATCTACAATAATACCTAAAAAAAATTTCGGAAACTTTTTCACTTTTCCTCTAATTTGATTTACCGATTTACAAAATCGATTTTTGGGGGCGGTAGGCGTGGCATCCAAAATTTGAAAATTCGCATACTCCGTAATGTTACCAGGCATCTTACTTTCAAATTTGGTGCTTCTAGCTTTTCTAGTGTTCATTTAAACTATAAAAATGTGTTTTATGGAGGCGGTGGGCGTGGAATCTAAAAGTCTAAAATCCAACTTCTGCAATGTTGCAAGACACCCTCCTACCAAATTTGGTGCGTTTATCTGTTTGTTTTTATTGAATTATTTGGAAAAAATCGAAAAACGCATTTATCGATTTGCGGAGGCGGTGGGCCTGGCACATCAAGTTTGAAGTAAACTCGATCTGCGTATTCAATACACGCACACTCCCACCAAGTCTGGTACCTCTAGCTCTTTTAATTGCTGAGATCTGTGCGTTCATACAGACGGACAGACAGACGGACATGACCAAATCGACTCGGCTTTTGATGCTGATCAAGAGTATATATACTTTGTATGGTCTGCCACGCCTTCTTCTGCTTGTTACACACATTTTCACAAAGTTAATATACCATTTTTTACCCATTTTCAATGGGTAAATGGTATAAAAAAATGGCGCGCGTCAGGTCTCGAACTCACGAATTCTTGAATTTGCGAGCCAAACCTCTAACCACCAGACCACACAAGGTTACGCAAAGCGATCGGAAAAGCCACCAAGTCTGGTGCCTCGATCTCTTTTAATAGCTGAGATCTGTGTGTTCATACAGACGGACATGAAAAAATCGCCTCGGCTATTGATGCTGATCAAGAATATATACTTTGTATGGTCTGTCACGCCTCCTTCTGTCTGTTACATACATTTTCACAAAGTCAATATACCATTATTTACCCATTTTCAATGGTTTAATGGTATAAAAATTAAATCAAAATTATAGAATAATGATGTGCACGCAAAGGTAAGATATATTTACTTACTTTGGGCATAAGAAATAATTCATCATGTTATAAGTATACTTACATTTGTCGAATTCCCAACAATTCGTCACAACGCACATTCAAAAGCGCATTCTGACGCTACATACAGTACAACCAAACACTGATGCATCAACAGATGAGCCTATACAGCCTTGTCCGTCTGTCTGCGTGACTGACTGTCCCTATGAGCAAATAACATATAATTCGTTTCATATGAATAAATTAGTGAAAATGAATTCAAAATTCGTATTTAATATTTAGAAATAATTTATTACGCCAACATTGAGGTAATGGTAGTTTTATATCGAGTTTATTCGACTGTTACCTTTTGCTTAACCATTCACTCATTAAAAAAAGGCAAACTATGGGTAATTCAACTAGTGGCAGACCATTTTAAAAAGAATGTGCTTGATTAGCATCAAAAGCCGAATCGATTTGGCCGTCTGTCAGTAGGAAACGTCTAACCATGTTGCGCGTGGTAGATGAAGTTTATTTGTAAATTTTAAATTCCACGCCTACCGCCCCGAAAACTTTTAGCTGAACTTTTAAATGCTATATTCCGCGGCTCTATAAAAAGAAACACTGCATTTGTTAGGAAGTATTGCGGGGAATTCAGAATCCGTATTTCCGACTCTTGGAATCCAAGGCCCACTACCCTCAAAATTAATTTCTTTCGAATTCTAAAAAAAGTTAAACTTTTACCGATATTATAATTGTTAATAATATTTATAATTATATATATATAGCTTTTTTTCATAAAAAATTGCGGAGACGCCACAACGGTTTGGTCTTAATAAGTTTGGCTGTAGAGTCAATGTGAGGTGGGACGTTATTGTGAATTCAATAAATATTTAAATTTCAGTATTTAACATTAAGATTTAATTTTAACGGTCAAAGTGGGTAAATAGTATCTTACTGACGTTTCATATTTCTTTAACAAGTTAGCTTAAAATTCATCTCACAAACAATAAGCAAAAAATTTTCGAGTTTTTGTAATACACCAACTTTTACTGAGGGTTACATCATAATATCAGGTTGGCATTTATTAAATCCATCATTCTTCTTCTCATCCAAATCATATGGAAGTTATATAATTCTATAGATTTTTTTGCACAAAGTATAATATTATAAAACAAGCAAAGCTTAATTTGACAGATTCAAGATAATAATATTTAGTAGTCATATTTTATTGCGCAGAAGGAATACATGCTTTGCCTTTAGTCAAAACCTATATAAAATAAAATTTAATATAAATTCTACAGTTGCCTATATTCGAGCAAATATAATTTGACCTATATTTCTCAACTGGCCCAGGACAACTCCAATGACCTCAGGTCGCCCGCAAGGGCTGCCTTTTTGCGATCCTTATCGCCAAAACCAATATGTCACCTAGAACGGGAAAGTGTTTTGGTGCAACATATTTGTGTGGTGTCATGCCACAAGTTGCGGCAAGGGTTAAATTAAAAGGTTACGCTGCTTAGAGGCAACTGCCAAATGCTCAAGTCATCAGGGTTACGCACCCTCTGACCCGGCGCTAGCCTCGATTCCAACGTAACATAACATCTGTGTCAAATGATCCGCGGCCCCTGATAGCTGCGCCCGGTCAAACATTGTTCACTTCCCTTTTTGCCTTGTGTTATAATTATGCAAGCATTTGGGAGCGCTAATTTGCCGCATTATCTTAATTTAAATCGCGCAAAAGCGCGGTGAACAAATTTAATTGTCGTGACACGACAACAATTGCTCGACCTGCCAGAAATTAGGGTCCTCGCTTGACCCGCGCCTCTGCAGGACCCTTTCCGTCTCTTCTTACCCGTTGTTAGCTACGTTTATGCTTTCGCGTGCTGCTTGATTTTACGATAAGACCTAGAAGATTGCAGAGTATGCAAATGTTGTTCTACTGGACTGCATATGTTCAACTACCTTGCTCGAACCCATTCCCCTCGTTGAGTCACCTTTTGCATAGCAATATTCATAAAAGAGGGTATATTTCGTAAAAACGAGGCTTCAGAATCAGAAAATTGGTCTATATAGACTGCCCGATATTGTTTTGACTATAGGGTACCTTACAGTCAACTGCGCTCCTCTGGCCCTTCCTGAACTTTCCGGCGCCTGCAATTATGCATGGTATGCTAATGCGCGAGCCAAACAGTTTATGATAACACTTTCAGATAATACCTGAGCAACTGCACACGTGCTTGCAGTCTGAAGGACAATCTTTCCAAACCGCAAGGCCTCAGAAAATAAACCAAATACCATATATGAATATCTGTAAAGTATGAAGAGCGAGTGCCATAATTTGAATATCGACAAAGCCAAATTTCTGAATTCTCCAGCTGCGAAGCCTCGTTGGGGTCTAATGGTAGGCCTACTACCAGGATAGGTAGCATTGATATAATGCTCTGCCCACCAGCTCACTCAACTGAACTCCTCATCACTCCACTTGAGGTAACTCTTTGTTGGACATTTTCAATTTTGTTAATGACCCAAAAGTGCCGTAAAGCAATTTATACACGGCCAGAGTTTGGGGCAGGCCATGGAAGCACGAGCAGGGCAGGGAAGGGCATGATACGGCAGACGGGGCTGAGCCAGCTCTCAGCTGACACAAGACAAATAATAGCACAGCAGGACATTGACAACAACACCAGAGTGGAAAATGGAAAACGACTGACGGACTATGAGACAGACGCCCAGACAGGCAAAAAGACTGACGTACGGCGGTAATTGACTGCTGCTGCAGTGGACGCAGTCGCCGGTCAAACGCCGATAATGAAGCGCAATTGTTGAACGCGGCAACGAATTTTTGGGCAGAAGCAAACAGAGTGCAACTGCAGTGGTTTCCTGGGTAATTAATCATATTCCTACGACGTCTCGGGTCGGCTTCTATGGCTTTTATGGGCTCTCATAAACCTGGGTTATTCTCAACTAATTTAAGGTGTTGCCCCACTGTAATCCTAAATAAATCATTAGTATTTCAGGCAATTTTTTCTGGAAGTGCATTTTATATAGAGACGGCAAGAGGGAGAGAGAGGGAGAGAAAGAGAGAGATAGAGAGAGAGAGAGAGAGAGGTAGAGAGAGAGAGAGGGAGAGTACTGGCAGACCCCTGTAGTTTTGTGGGTGTTGACACACGTTTAAGCGTAGTCCGAGCTGAAAGATTTCCCGGCAATGAATCACAAGATTAATGAAGAGTTCTTGAGCACTAACTGTCAATCGACAACCTGAAGAAGCCTGCGTCTGGGCACTTCACTGACTAGATTCCACCAATAGACCAACTATCGTAGCCCCAACTCCTTTTTAGATATCCCACACTGGGCGCCCTTTCGCCTTTGATATTTGATTTGCTTCTTCCGACTAGAAAGAACTCACTTTGTGGTCATATTGCGTTTCACTTTTGCTCCACTTTCAGTTTTTGCACTCAGCGTGGGCGGAACGCGGGTGAAACCGTGGGTGTAGTCGTTGTTTGCCGAGCTCTATTAACTGGGTCAGTACTGGCCCCTCGCCATAGGGTTACTGCACTTCCTGGACAGCAAAAGAAATCGATAGGGCAGCTTGTAATTAGCTTCCGACTTGAAGTGCATGCGAAGTTCATTTTCCACTATTCGAATCACTTTGGTGGGAAGGAAGTCCACTGCGGGAGTATGATATATTTAAACCGTATTTTGATGGTCTTATCTCTATGATATGTGTAAATCACAAGCCAGTGCCATCTGCTACTCCTTCCCCCCTCTCAATGAATACATAGTTTGTGGGATTGTACTGTTCCAAGACTTTCAGCTCTCCTTTGATATCTCATGGGCTGATGACATTGATTAAGTGGCACTCATTGACCTCTGTCCAAGCACATTTATTGACAGGCCGACTTTTATTTTGCATAACTCCCCTTGCATCCGCTCTCCTCTTTCTGATGACGCGTGTCCGTCGCCATGCAAATTGGCCACACCCCTCACGCTTCAATGGGGCGGATCTGAAATAATAGATACAGATTGAGAGATAACTGCAAATCGATTTGCCCTGGAGAGCAGGGAGAAATTAATAAATTTACCCAGAGTGACACAATTAGGTAGCCCAACCGAGCGGATCGGTTGACCAGTTACGCAGCTGACCAGTTGAGTATTGTCCTGCATGACGTATCCTGTGCATCCTTCATTCACAATAATGAAGTGTAAATACTTAGTCGCAACATATTATCTGCTCTCAGTCCTCGGCAGGCAGCGGTCTCGGTTTGGCATTAGAAAAAGTCACGTGCCTGTTAATCCGTGCAGAGAAAGAAAGTTGCCCCTGCCCTTGCCGATGGTTCTGGTCCTCTCCCTGCCGTTGAGTCCGTGCTGCCCCTAGACCCGCAATTTGTCACGCTTTGATTTCGGTTGCCTCCTGCCGTCCTGTCGCCCGTTGCCTGCACGGCCTGGCTCTGATCCTTTGCTCCCTTTCTTATTGTCACTGTGTTGTGGCAAACAGTAGAGGACACAAGAGCACCAGTGTCTACTTGAAGTAGCGCTGATTAAATTATCTCAAGGGTTCACAAAGCCACGCTCGGCACGCTCGTGACGGAATTGATAACCATTCGTCGCCATATCGCGTTGCAGAGGCTCGCTGTTTATGCTTATACCGGTCCCTGGATATGTTCCAGTGTGTGAACTCGATAGAGTTGTCAAATTCTTTATTTGTACGTCCAATCAAAAAGGGTTAATCCACTTCGATAGTGTACCAGTCTCTAATATACCTACCAATCTCAGCAGAGAAGAAGTGAAGAACACACTTGACTGATAGATATCATTCACCCAATTTAGCTGTTACAACTTCATTCCATATATTTTATTAATTATTAACGAATTCACGACAATATTTTCAAATTGCGTTTGCACAGCACTTTGATAAATCTTTTGTGTTGAACAATTATTTATATACACACATATATATTATATATATATATATATTATTTTTATTATATATATATATTTTTTATTATTATCAATCAATACTTGCAAGTCAAGACAACTACTGTGAGTGAACTCGACTGTTAATTATTAACTATTAACTTTATTAACTATTAATATTATATAAAAAAGTTATACTTAATAAATTCACAGCAATGCGTTTTATCGGATATTTTAACTGATGTTAATCTCACATTCATTGGCTTTGCTGACATATACATGCAAATGCAAGGAGGCCTTCTGCTGTATGGCTGGATTTTTATATGGAAAATTTTTAACTTCTGTGCTGTAATTTGCAGTACATGTCTACATTATATCGTAATTAGCTACATATGTGCTTATTATTAAAGATTAAATTGAAAATATCGATTTAGGGAAGTAAAGATATTGGCTCTAAAAATTTAAATAAAACAACATAGAAATAAAAAAAAACTGGATGCGTGCAGCTGGCAAGGTTACCAAGGGATGGGAGGAGTTAAACAAAAAATTCGCCAAAAAATAATATGTTTATTTTTTTTAAATTCTGGTTAGAAAAATTGAACGTTTAAGTTTTGCTTTAAAAAATACAAAAAGAAAAGTTGAAATCGAATAAAAAACAGGAAAGTTATAGTAGAAAGAAAGTGTGCAGTTTCTTTTTGGCACAGTCCTTAATTAAGAGTCTTTAGCGCTTGTAGACAGACAGACGGACGGAAAAACACGCGGACATACCAAATCGTCTTGGCTACTGGTGCTGATTAAGAATATACATATTTATTTTGGTCTTGCACGTCTTCTTCCGCCTGTAACTTATGTACTATGCACTAAGCTCATATAAAATTTTTACTCATTTCTCAATTTTTCGAGAATTTCTAATGTTGAATAGTACAAGTAACAGTCATTCTAGATTTTCCAGTACATAAGGCACACTAAGCCCTAAACCCTTAATTCTGAGTGTTGCAAATAACAGCAAATTACACACACCAACTGCTCTTCGCTGGGGATATTTATATAAATTTGCAAACAATATTGATTGTCAACCGATCAAAATATAAATTTATCAAGGCAGTTAAAACACGCACGGTTCGAGTGCCAGTCCTCACATTCCAAGGGGCAACAACTTAAAAGCATAATCAAAATAAAGTGAAATAAAAAGGAAGAGCCCCGAGAGAATGCAAGTAAATCAGTGAGGTGGAAATGCCAGGGATTCCCCTCCCCGCTCGACGACTGTAAAGCAATTGAAAAGTCGACTAATTTATAACTTATGACCGAGTGCATAAAAAACAATTTTCCATGCCACTACAAAGCGGAGCAAAAGCCAAAATTTGACAGGAGTAGCGGCCGTTTAGCCGTCACCCTTTAAGTCTCTAAGAGGCCGTAACCCTTTACCGAGCCCCCAACCAAACTCGCAGTCAGAGTCAGAGTGAGACCCGGGCACACACATGTATTCGCATGTTCACACATGTCAGCAAGCGAATTAATCGAAGAGAAATGATTTATTTAGCGCTCGGACGCACCTCGTTGAAAGGGTTGGCAACCCCTCGCAACGGGTCGAGCCTGAGTCCGAGCCCGAGCCCGAAACAAACTGCGAACCCAAATCAAATTTAAACTGTTTTCAAAACTGCATTCACAGAAGGATCGAGGCCTTTCATTGATGGGCATTTATTGGCTTACCCACTTTCAATCGTTGAGTCGAACCCTTACCCCTGCCACTGCGCCTGCCCCTGCCCATGCCATGGCATTACTGCACTTTTTGGTTGTTTTCGGGGTTTTCCGTGTGAATTTCGCAGTGAATTGCGTGTTGCTCCTGCCATTTTTCCACAATTTTGTACTGCATTTTTATGGTTTCGCTTCCTTCAAAATATTTATGATTCGTTTTTTTATAGTTTTCTTTAAGTTTTTTATTGTTTATATTTATTTTCGAGTTTTTTCTTGACATGTGCCTTTCTGCCTTTTGATTGATTTGCAGAGAAACGCGTTAAATTTGCAGTAAATTTGCAGTAAATTTGCAGCAATTAATAAAACACAAAACCATAAAACACAAAATAATATGGGTAAGAAGATGGTGGGAATGTTTTCTAGGCAGCTGCAAGAATTTATTAAATTACCTGACTGATACATAAAATGACAGAACTCAGTTCATAGTTATAGTTACAGTTCATAGGAATATTTTCCTTCCTTCTTATAGTTTAGTTTTCGTGACTGTACACATAATGGAAGTCAAAACTATTCTATCAGATTTAGGTATTATCTGTTAACTGAACAAAACTCAGGGATGAATATAGTACTGAAGTAATTGTCAAAATCAATCGCAACTAGAAATGCAGGCAAGGTTCATCGTTTGGTATTAGTTTGCGAGGCATAACCAATCGCCTCAAATGCCCAAGAACTAGCGAATGCCATTTTCAAAACTCAATTGAGTGAGACTAATTGGAAGCGCTTCAGAAGCGAGAGGGATCGCGTCGGCGTCGGCAGCGAAAAGCGTATTCCACATATTTATTTAGGCGACAAACCCGTGACCCTTCGCGCTATGTAAAGGCGCAACAAATTGCGGTTGAATTGCTTTTCTCTGTCTACCTCGGGCTTGTCCGTCTGTCCGTCTGTCCGCCTGTTTGTCTGTTTATGAGTCTGTCACTTACTGATAAATTGGCTCGAGAGTTGTGCTACAATTGCGATATCCGCAGTCGGACGCAGGATTCCATTGAAAAACTACTTTAAATAGGGCTAATGACATCCGTTCTACGAGAAGTTCTTGCGCAGCGGCCCGAAGTGTCGCCTTTCTAGTGTGGTATCCTTTTATTGTTTCCTCTTCCTAATCAAACAGGAAGTGTGTGTGTCCGTGTGTGCGGTTAAGGGTTGTCCGACCGACTGCCCAGTGCCAGGCACTCGAACTCCACACTCGCAGCTATCTGTTTTTATAGCGTAGGCGATCGAAATGTGCGATAAGTGTGCGATGTTTAAAACTCTGTACACCTAAACAATAAGTCGGGCTTTGTTGCTTTGTTGCCTTAAGTGAGCATGGATAACTTGATTTGTTAGAGCTCATAAATTTACAGCGCAGCAGAATGAATCTCTCGTGTGTATGTGCGTCATACATAATCGTGTGTGGAGGAGTTTCCTCCCCTATGAGAAGGAAAATCTGCACCTGCCTGTGGGCGGGCAGTCACATAATGAGCCAGAACTCGCGTTGGTTCCCTTCCCCGGCTATTTGTTGGCAATTATATGCAAAGGCCTTCGCTGTTTTCTGAAAAAATCATCAATCTCTGTCCACGACTGTTAAAAGAGCATGCATTTAAATTAGACATTTAAGCCACTGACTGTGAGGGGGCAAAGGCTGTGTCAGAGGTATGGGTTGGGCTATGTGGAAGGGGCTTGCCTTAACCCCAGCCAGTCGACAAGCAAGTGTCAAAAGCACTCTTCCTTCCACTCGCTGTGGTGTGACGGTGTGATTTCCCTGCCTCTGAAAATCGAGAAAAAGAGAAACTCCGAAATTTCGATACCTTCAGCAACAGACGCGAGCCTCGCCCAGGAAACGCTTAATAGGATTTTCCACGATTTTTACTATTTTCCGGTGGCAGCTACTGGTTGCCAGTCTGCCACTCCGGTAAACTGTTTTTTGCACTTTCCATCCTTTACAACTCGCCGTTCATCCCATCTTTTTTTAAATCTCCAAATATTTTGCCTTTCCAAGGGTTAGAAAAATGCCAGCGCACCCTTTTGCTATATTTTTTGTGCATAGAAATTTCTTTCACACTTTTTGCTTTGCTTTTGTTTTGTGTGTGTTCCCCCTATTCAGGACATTCCTATTCGTTTTTGGCTTCCTCTTTTCCTTTGGCTTTCATGCACCGCATAACATTAAAATTCAGATTTTGATTGATCATTCTGTACGCGAATCGAGGAAGCCCTGCTCTCCTCTGCCTCCCACCACTTAAATGCTTGTTTAAAGCTCGTTCAACACTCTTTTTATCTGTTAGACTGGATTAGTCAATGTACGAGACAGTAGTCGGTTTCACTGACGCATTACATGTCCCTCTTCGATTTCTTCGATTACGTTAAGTTTATGGTAATTCTCTGCAATCCTTTAAGGCTTTCCCAGGCAATTTTCCACACCGCGAAGCCCTTTTCCGCGCTAACGTCCTCACCGGCCCCTTACCCGTTCTCGCTCCGGACAACCAGTCAAAAAAAGAGTTTCCCCAAGTTGGCCACTTAAATATTCATGAATTTTTACACGGCGAAAACTCGATTAACGACGATGCATATTGATGGCATTGACGGAATAATTGATCAATTCGGATGAGCCACAACACACAACATACAACAATAACAACAACAGCGAATACAACAGCAAATTGCAGTTGGGTTTGGCGAAGGAACCGCAGTATTTGCATTTGATTGACAACAAAGTTAATTGAGTGTGGAGCTGGGAACGCAGGGAAAGCTGCGAAGGCTGAGATACGCCGAAATTTGCATATGACCGACTGAGGAATCGGAATCGGCATAGGAATAGACAAAACGAAAACAAACATTTATTATATTTACCAACAGATCTTTCGGGTCTAAATGTCATTTCAATGAATATATAATTGCAGCAGCAGCAGCAGCTTTCCCTTTCGCATCAAATTTGCATATTTTGGCAGCGATCCCGCGACGATTGCGTTTAATTAATGATCTTATGCATTCGATTCGTTTCCCCATCACAATACGCATTACTATACGTACACACATGGTGGCAGTTTTTTGACTTCTCTGCATTTCTATAGTACTTTTTAACTGCTTGACTTGCTGACTGCTCTTCGCGTGGAACACATCATCAATCAGGGCTCTAAGCAGCCCTGTTGTTGTTCCTGCTGCTGAACTCATTAACCCTTTTGTTCGCAGCGGGGAAATGGCGACAAAAGTGACTTATATAAATATTTGCATTGCGAAGTGCCGTCTTCTGTTCTCTTCTCGCGGAGCACGTGAGAACTTCGGGAACTGCGCAGAAGATGCGGCTTGGCCCGAAATCCTTATTAATGATCCTGTCGGTGTCACCTCGGAGCCTCAGAGGCTTTTAATTAGTTGGCATTTGACACTCCTGCACAGCTGTCCGATCCCGACTCTAGCTCTAGTTCTGGTTCTGACTGTACGCCAACCCGCTGTGCTTTCTCTCTGGCTCACAGCAATCTTTCAGGACCTCAGCCTGGCCCCGCCACTCGAACTCATATATCAAAAAGTTCTTATTGCCTTTGTTATCTGGATCACATTAAGTCAATAAGTGGGCAATCGTACGAGGCGAACAAACGGCGGAAACACAGAGAAGTGGAAACATGCCCCGTCGAAATTATGGCATATTTTCTAAATTGCTAAAAAGTTGCCTGAGTGCAAAAATTGTCCGATAAAGAACTCCGAGCGAAGGTACATTATATGCTGGCGTAAGAATTATGGCCGATTGGACGAGATAAGCCTTGACTTATGGAGGCAAACTCATCGGGGGGCAGGGAAAACGAGAAAGAAAACAAAAACAAGAAGGGGACAAGAGGCTCTAAGTAAAGTGCGGAGAAGAAAAATGCAGGCTGGAAATTGCTCTCGAATTAATTTAACATATTTTTTAACAGTCCGAAAAATGCAACTCACCTTTTGCAATTATAACCCTTGACTAAAAAGACAAAAATTTAACTGCGACAGCGGAGCAGCTTCCCCCATGCGGGTCAAAGCTCGAACTAAGCGCGCTGCAAGTCACGCAGAAGCTGCCGCCAATCGGGAAATCATAATTAATTGTCCCGTAATGCGGTTGTGTGTCTAAACATCATTAATATCTATAAGATTGACACAGAGACAAAGGCTAGCTGGCAGAGCTTAACCCTCTGCTGCCTGGGGACCCGCATAGTTACCACGCGTGAAACACGTCTGCAGATCTCCCTCCATTTCAATTTCCAATTAAACGCGCGGATTAAGGCCGAGTAGAGTTTCGCACTGCGTTCAGGGCAGACAAATTACATATTGCTTTCCTTTTCAGTTTCCCATTTTTTGTCGGATTCGTCGGAATATGGGATGTGCATATGCAAAAGATCGCGGCATCATTAATAAAAATCATAATGAAGGCGTGGCGAAGGGAGTGGTGTCACGATCTCGTGATTAGCGCAGCCGGAAGGATTGCTTCGAGCAAGCCCTGCGTAGGCAGCCAGCCAGTCTTGTCCATAATTAGTTCTCTTCCGTTCCCGTGCGTCTAATCCTTTGTGATGTGAACCTTTCTTATGCTCGGCTAACTTTTCGCTAGACTCTTCTACTTGGGATCTGTGACAAATTCTCTTAATTAATCAATACGCGCATTAAAGATCTTTAATTTCCAATTCACTCTATTCACACTATTTGGTGTTGAAAAGAAGCTCCCATATACGAAGAGTTCCATGTTATAAGAACTCTAATTGCGTATTTGTCTACCTTCTGCCCATCTGCCTCGATTGAATGGATGGTTTCTTGGCTTGAGTTTTAAACTTTCCGACTCATAAGGTCGCTGCCCTGAAGTAAGCTTGGGAGTCCTGCAAATTAAGCTTAATTAAGTCAAAACTCCCTGGCCGAACAGCGCATTCAATGAACCAAAAATAATACGAAAACCGCAGAAATTTCAAAGGTAATAAATTTCGAAAGCAAGTAGCGTAGGGCCCCGGGAATCGCTTAACCCCAGCTTGCTTGTGAAATTCAAATAAATCTCAAGACGGTGCAAAAAACCAGAACTCGCAGTGTACATTAAATTGAATTGCTCAACAGTTTGTAATGCGGCACATTAGTGTCAGCGATGACGAGGACACCACGACCACGATTGCAGAGTGCCAGGACAGACGAAAGGGTTACACCGGGACGACATTAACACATTGTTAGAACAAGCCGCCGACAATGGGATGGTCTCGAAGAAGGGAGCGGGAACGGGGACGGGGACGGGAACGTGAGCAGGCTGGAAATAATTTCAAATTTATAGACAGGATACACTGGTCCAGCCGAGGATACCCGAAGCTGGAGGATGGTGGCCCGGGTGGTAGCCCGAGCAAAGGGACGGCGGGACAGTCCATGGTCTCTGGGTTTTCGGAGATTTATGTCAACACTTCTGAATAAGCATAATTAGTGGCGAGTTTGTCCGGGAAAAACAATTTACATGCAATTTGTTGCGTTTAAATGCCTTTTATATGCAAATCGCGGCCAACTGGCCAGAATGCGGCAACAGGATCCAGCGTTTTGTAACCAAAGCCCTATTTATGATTTTTAATGAGCTTGTTTTTCCATGATGGATGCAGTTGATGCTGTCCGGCATGGGGATGCTGGGAAATTTGAATATTTATGACCAGCGTCCGGCCACATATGAAGCGGAAATCTGTATGTTCCCGTTGCATGAAATTGAAGACAAACTTGTTTCTCAAGGCGTAAAATTCGTCGGGAAACTGGCAAGTCACGAGGCGAGTCCATTACGAGCGGGATTTCTTTCAAAACCCCTTCCTAGTTATGCAAATTAGCAAGCGAAGCAATTTTTAAATATAATATTTTAGAACTTAGAAAATACAAACTGGATCCCAAGAACTCACAAATGCTGCTCGATATGATAAATCGACTTACTGCAGCCAACTACAGCTAAACAATAGTTCAATAGACCTGACCAGCTCCACCAGCTGCATTAACTATTATACATCTAATCTGCCCCCGCTTTCCCTGTCAATCAGGTTTATGAGTTCTAATGACGATTCTCATTTTTGGTTTTTATCGCGCGTCTGTCATCAATAAATTAACTCGATACAATGACTCGGGCCGGGAAAAGAAGGAGAAAAACACGCGATTGAGACGCTCGCAGCACAAATCACAAAACGCTCAAACGAGCTGCGATTTTTTATGACCCGTGCATTGGCATTGGCCATTGCCATTGCCATGGCCATTGGCAATTGGCGTCATCGTCATCGTCATCGTCGTTTCACCTTTGTGCCAGACCATGGAACGCAGAAATCGAATCAAATCGCAGCGCAATGCACAAAGCACACAGTGCAGACAGACAAATGTCGCCGCACACGATAAGTCAAAGTTAATTTTATTTTATTTATTTATTTATCCATCGGTTGCTGATAGCTGAGAGAACTATACCCCCCCACCCTCACAAACCTATTCTATTCACCATTCGCCAGCGTATTTTACAACACTCTCTAATATTGCTCACTTGGCTCATAGCCGGGCCTGGGCAAGTCCAGAACTATTGAGCTGCATTCCCGCTCAGTCGGAGGCGGAGAGAGAGACGAAGACTTCGTGACTTTTATGCGCAATTGCTCGCTAATGGTCCAAGCAGTTCGCGTTGACGTCGCCGTCGCCGTCGCCTTTGCCGTCTCCTTTGCCATCGCTGCCTCCTTTAACGTCGCGTCATTCGCATCATGGCCATGTCAATGGGATGCCAGCGGGCAAGTTGCATTTTCACTTGACTGGCAGCAGGGCAGCGCATAGGGCTGGCCGGCGAGTCGCGGCTCGGGTAAAGAGAGGGACAAACGAACATGAAAACTTCTCAAGCTGCCCACGTGGCAGCCCATCCTCTTGGGCAATAAATGCTTCTGGGTGACAACATCATTCATCAGCTTGTGGGTGGATATAGACGAATGGCTACTGCGACTACCTGTTCGCGATTGAGTGCGATGCGGCTGGGGCACGGGAATGCACCTGCGGTTGCAGGGTGTGGGTGTGTATATAAATACATATAGTTGATTATCCAGCTGCTAATCTAATTTAGTACTCTACTGCGTTTTAGTTTTACGAGCAGCCCAAGCGACGATTCCATAAGATCTTAATATATGGAATTAAGCCGTCATAAATTTGTGGTTTAATGCGCTTTAATTTCATTGTCGGTGAAGGAGTCCAATGAAAATAAAGAAGTTCCAAGGAGTCGCGGCTGGCATTCGCTGGGGGAGAAGGAGAGGTGCAGCAAGTGCAGGTGCTGAGCTGAAGGAGGAGGGAAGAGCGGGGCATGAAAAGCAGTAAAAGTGCCCGTGGATGTGGGAGACGGTTGCAGGTTCCTTCCCGACTCTCTGCGCTTCTGCATTTATTCTGCTTTGAGTGCGAGATAGAAGCAGGCTGCAGCAGTTGGATGAGATTATTGAAATATAGTGCGAGTGCGCTGCATTCTAATTTGGTGCCGTGAATAATGGTAAGCTTAACTCCCCGAGTTGCGACTCTTCTAATTAGAGCTGGCACCCGAAACTTCATTAATAACCGAGTGCATGTGGCACTAAATCAATTAATTTCGGATAGTTGTGTCAACATTTCGAACAATTTTTCAGTGACATGGTGCGTGTTTTGAGGAACCCCAGCGGAACCCCCTCGCTCGAGTGCCGCGAGATTTATGAGTCGTTATCGGGTGGCGACGAAGGCGTCGGCACGCTTCTCCGCCTGCAGCTCATAATTGTGTGTCAGCTACGCTTCTTGACTTTACAAATTCCAATCAGTCGACCCCCGCCCAGGTTTCAGTTGAGGCCCAACATTCCTTACGGAAATCCATGCTCGACATATTCCACCAATCAGATGATTTACGATGGCGCGTCTCAAACTCGCTGCATTGTCAAAAGAAGTCTCTATTAATAGAACCCAGAAGAAGGAGGATTCTCCACTCCGTCGCGGATCTATTAGAAGTATGGCACTTTCTCCGTTTTTACGCAAATTAGAAGCGCTGTGATTGCACAAAATATGCTGATCGCATATAACTCTGATCGCTGTAATCGTTTTCTCACGTTTCCACTGCACTGCAACAATGAATAATTTGTTAATTAATCATGTAACAAACTTGACTTCGAGTTCGACTTTGACTCTGACTGCAGACTGCAGGCTTAACCACTTTCCGAGGTTGCTGCCAGCTTTTGTTGATTTTCTAAGCATTTTGTTAGAACTTTCGTAGCACATTCGCCGTGCTTTTCTATACGTACAAATGGAGAAGGGAAAACAATTTGGGATTCGGCAAGATTAATGAACCTTATGAGAGTCCAGCACAGCATCAGATCGCCAGTCAGACAATCGGGCAGTTCGTCAGAGATATGACACCCTCGGAAACTTACCTGGTCAGCCTCGACTACTTGCAAGAAAAGCAACAACAATGGACAATGGACAATGGACAATGGACAATGGGTGGTTTGACTGCCACAGAAGATGCTGATGCCTCTGGCTGCTCCTCTTCATCTTCCTGCTCGACTGCGGCTGCGGCTGATGTGGCTGTGGCGGCGTGGCGTGGCGTTAATAATTCATGTTTCAATTAATTGCCATTTTGTTGTCATCGTCGTGCATACCCCTTTCAGACGCAGTCAACACCTTGACCAGAGACTGAGACGGAGAGTGAGGCGTCTACTTGTCTGGGAGGATCGTGTCGCTCTGCCGACTTTGGAGTGGCAAGACGAATTTCAAGTTTTTGTTCAACGGCTGCTCTGTATGATGTACTAGATGATTAATCCTCAGGAGATGCTGTCAGAACTTTTTGACTGGCATGTGGACCGAAAATTCGGTGGCTTTTTCTGCGCAATTTGCTGTGATTAATTTTTGTGTGATTTTATTCAGCTCCGTCTTGTCTCTCCGTTCTCTTTCCCCTTTTCCTTCTCATGAGCCTTTTAAATGTATGTTCTTTGCATAGGGAAAACCCAAGGGTTAGGCCAGGCGAGTTATTTCCATAAAGGCGCAGAAGAACAACAAAAAATGTCGAGTATCGTTGGCTTACTAGGGCCTAGGGCCGTCGAAAAGCAGCTCAGCTGCTGAGCTTCTGTTCCGTCATCGGCATTGACATTGACATTCCCCTAGACATGAGCACCATTATTTGCCAGATAACACCATAATTTTCATGGACTTTTCGAACTCAAAAATTCCATTAAAGCTTTAATGTGCTCGACAAGCCGACAGGGCCAATCGACGCACTACAACTTGAGCGCACAGCTCACAGTTGCCTGCTCCCAGCTGGCAGACTCTTTGGTAAATCGTCTGGAACTGCGTCTCAGCCGACAAAAACAATCTGCATATTGACGACATGTCAAAGCATATTGTGAGCAATTTCTCAATTGCTTTGTTTTGTCAAAAGCAGCCACAGAAAAGCTTGACGAAATGCAATTTACGGCCAACCGGAGAGACCTCAGTGCGGAACGCAGCTCCGATTGCATCTGTCAATTGTCAATTTCTTATCTCGTGCACAGCCGAACCTGTGAGTAACGGAATAGTCATCTGCTCCTCAGGCTCCCGTGGTGATCCACTCGAAGCTGTCGTCACCTGATTGCGTGGCATTTCTCAGAGGTAAATGTAATTTTGGCTCGGTTCCCCGTTCTCTAAATCGAGTAACATGCCAAAAGTTCAGACAAGTGCAGTTTAACACATGCCACGCTACCCTTGCACTCTTCTCTGCCAGGCTGTGACTGTGCCACCTCTAATGTGGCATGTAACTGAAACATGCAATCCAAACGCAGCGGAATGCAGCATAGCCCGACGCACAAAAGATTCAACGCCCTCTCTCTACCTCCATCGCGCCTCACAACTCACATCAGACACATCAAAGTATAACTTTTTCTACATAAAAACCCGCCAGGGGGTCTCTCGGTGCGGCCTTTACTACGGCTGATACAACGTCACGGTTGAAGTTGAGTCCAATTGCAGCAGCAGCATATGAGGATTTTAACCAAGTTGGAGCCAGATAGTACTATATATGACTCAAATTTTATGTTATTAGCTGAGAGTCTTCCTCCTATCTTTCAGCCAATTTCTCTGGCATTATTTACTCCCGCTTTACTTTTAAAGAGCATGAACTAGTCGTCCTTCTTTAATTAGAAATGAATTGCATTGCTTCTGTTCGGCACGCATGTCATTCGTGTGTCGCTTTCTGTTAATTCGATTCGACTGTTTGTAGTGTAGTGTTGCTGTGATGTGATGCCCTGTGTAATTCACTTGATTCTCCTCCAATTTTCCCTTGTGCCGGCCACTCTTCAAACGGTTACCGCCTTGGAGGTCTTTTCGTCGGTCTGTTTGCTCAGTCTGTCTTGCGGCCGTCGTTCTGCCGCCCTTAATTAGTAGCGCGATTTATTTATTCAATTGTCGAGGGTCATCTATTGGAAATCGACTTAGTCATCGGTTGCTCGAAACTCCAAGAGTTCAATATTGAATTACACAAGGTATTTGAGGCAGCAAATGTGACGGGTTGCCTCGGCAAACAGTTCTGAAAGCAATTCTATGTCGGTATCTGCTTTCTATCTTCGACTGCTCGAGGTTGCTCCCATGCCCTCACACGGCTTTGTTTGAGAACATAAATTAGTGCTGGGAACAGGTCCTTAAACAAAAAGGGCAAGTTCCGGCACACACTCACGAAACTTGCTCCCATCCTCCATTCTTTGGCAATTTGATTAAAATGTTTCCCGTTTTTGGGCAATAAATGTCCAATAAAAATATAATTATTACTCGCCGGGCTTACACACCTACGACGAGCCCGGACTCGAACCCGAACCCGAACCTCAAACCGAAGAGGTGGTTGCGTTCCGGACACTTTATCTTTTTTATGTGCGTGTATCGTGGTGCCCCCGACTTATCTCATGCATGTGTGTCCTGAGCCACTCCCGCACATAAATTTTGTTAAGTGTACTTTTGCGGGCCTCTCACTCGTCCTCACTCCCTCGCTCCCAGGTTCGCTATTGTTGCTCTTCCTGCATCTTCACTGAATTGTAATTGTATGCGGACATTTGTTTATTAAGTGGCTTCGAATAGTTTCGCTGGGCGTGTTTTATTTATTGTTTTAAGTGTATCCGATGCCAATGATTTCCTCTGTAATTAAGCGCGTGGGTTTCTACATTAAATTATCGTCCACCTACAAATCAATGCGCATTAGTCTTGGTTTGTCTTCACATTTAAATTTGTCGTGTAATTTAAAAAACTCTACTAAAAAGTTTGACGGACCACAAATGTTTCAGCGTTCGGCTGACAGTGGAAAATTATGTGTTAAGTTGTGATCATCATCAGGAAAGAAGGAATACCCCGCTGAACATTGAGAGAGATTTAATTAATAGCTAACATATTTCATTCTTTTTCGGCGGGCAAGGAAATTATTTTTTTTCTGAATTATATTAAAATTTATCTCGAAGTGTCAAAGTGATATATAAAAATAATTAGACAACACTGTGATATTTTATGAGCAAGAAGAAAATTTGTAGTGAACAACCTTGCAAGGAGGCTCTATATATTATATACTATATAGTGGGAATGATCGCATGAAAATTATGCTAGTATTTTCAAGTGCGTGCAACCTTCGAATTTGGTGCATTTGCTACATAAGGTGAAAAAATCATGTGCAAAGTTGGTTGAGATACAGCAATGAGAAGAGCTGTTTATCAAATTGAGTTTATGTCTACTATCATATGCTTTTGGGAGTGTAAGTAAGCATCGATTTAATTAGGCGATTGCCTGTGGAGCACACATTGTCTTGCGTGGTGCACTAATACCTATCAACAAGCTATGTCAATATGGCATATTTACTTTCCTCATAAATCAAACTGAGTTGTGATATATGAACAGGCCATTTATCAGCTTAGAGAAAGGGGCAGGAGTGAATCTGTAAGGGAGCCAATGAAGCCTGCCAAACCACTTGGCAATGCAAAAAGACAATTCCCAGCCTGACCCGATCAAGTGAAGCGAAAGGGTTCCACATTGACTTGGGCGCATCCTGAACTGTCAGCTTGCGGTCGTATTTTATTTCTTCTGGCAACTCGTTTCGGGTTTGTTTTGTTTTTGTGGCTGAAACTCGTCGTGAAGTGGCGTCCAGTGTCATTTACATTTTTATTACAAGCAAATTTGATGCGGTTACAAATGTGCCGATGCAAATATATTTTTAAAAACTCCTTCCTTGCTCTCAAAGAGTGACCAGTTCCAAAGAGCGTGGCGGAGTAAGATGGGGTGGGAGAAGGGGTAGCTACCCTTTTCCACATCGAATCCCATGTTCGTTCTGCCAATGTCAGTGTATATTTTCACAAATTTCTTACGGTCAATAAATCATGCCGCCTGTCTAAATAAATGCATACATTTGCCAACTGTTTATCGGGACTCTGGCCTCGCAATTGAAAGCGAAAACAGGCCACCACTCGGTTTTGTGGAAGGCTTAAGACGTTGGTCAAGTGCTGCGCATAGCAGACCCCATCAGTCTATAAAATGCTGGAAGGTATTACATATTCGGTGAGGGATTCTGGGGTACTGACCATTAGGTTTAAGCGCTTATAATTTTTCGATTTATAGTCACAATTTATCTACCGATAAGCGTAAACTGGACACTGGACCGAGAATGCATGTCAAGGAAATGATTGATTGCCAGGTTAGGAAACGAATTCATGTCACCCAAAGGAATAGCTAGAGGAAAGGGTCTGTCTGCTCTTGGGAGTTCATAAGGATAAAGGATACAAATTTGTAACATTAAGCATACAAGAAATTCGCAATCGACAGCTGGCAAGGCCAAGAAAAGAAGCCAGAAGACAAAGGGGTAGCTTAGGCCAATGATTGATGCTAGGCAGTCAAAAATTACTCAATTAGTTGCTATTAGGAGATCCGGCTACCTACAGATTAGGCTCTGGCCTAATTGGTGTGGAGGAAAGAAAGCGGGGAGAATCTAGCGTAAATCCAGTGGCAGGCCAAAGAACAGGCTAGCAACAATTAAGGGAAGTCAATTGAGCGTGGACCACAGAACCTCATTATAAACAATTTTCCTTATCGCCACAGAAGAAGCAGAAATGCATTAGGCCACGGTGTGGTCTCTTGGACCCGAACTCGATCTCGACCCCGGCTGCCACCGCGGTCATAACATTAGAACCTCGCTAGACACTTTACGAAATTGCCGCAAAGCACGAAAGCCAAATCAAAGTGAATTAGACAAAGAGCCAGAGAAGAAGTTGCAGCCACAAATTGCTGCATAGAAGCGGCTCCAGCAGCAGTAGCATCGGACCAAGTACCATTAACATATGAAACAGGCATGACACCGCGGCACCAACTAGTCCCCGACGTCGGAGGAGTCCAAGAGGCGTAGAGTCGTCTGGTAGTCGCGACAAGCGTCTGGCAGCCATTTCGGCTCAGCAATTAACTGGCACTACTTCCCGGAGGAGAGCGTGTGTGAAAAGAACAGATATGCCGGGAAAGAGGGGGAGAAACTGAGTGACCTTACTTACCTAAAGTATATGCCTGTATTAAAGAACAAGTGCTGCCCGCAGTGTACAGCGATTACTATGTTGAGTGCCAGTCCACACCTCTGTTTGTAAATATTTCGACACATTTGGCACCCAATTATAATATGAAGCCAACATCAAGCAATACATCGCCATTTACATCCCATTATCTTGCCTTTCACCTACTCTTCGAATCCGAAATCCGAAATTCAAGCCGAAAGCCCCAAGCCCCAAAACCGTTGGCAATTCGCACAATAAGCTGAAGCCCAGACCCAAAGCCCGTTCCAGCCAACCGAAAATCTACAAAACGTTGACCGCAGACAAACTAGTGTTATTAGCACTTTTCCTTCTCTTCGTCTTCTCGCCTTCGCAGCCGCACTTAGTATTGGCATTTTGCCATAATTTTCGAGCTTCGGCCACGCACAGTTCCCCCCCTTCGCAGCCCCAGTTGCCAACGGCATCATCACCTGGTCCGAACTGTGGAGTTGCTTCCAAGTGCCTTTTTAATGGCTGCGTGTAAATCTACAACTGCAACACGCCCAGACCGCAGGTTTTAATATAAAAACGTGCTGCAGCGCCCTCTTCTCCTCGTCGCGCCATTTGCTTGCCTGGTGTCAGGCCATTTTGTGAAAACAAACAACAATAATACCACATAATGCCAGGATTGGGCCATTCCCTCCGTTCGTCTACCCTCTCTCACCATGACCCAGTTCTCTTCGAAAAACGCCATTAACAATGCGTTAAGTTTTTTTTTAAAAGCATCGCGTCGTTGGGCTGGGACTATGGTGTTCCGGTCAGGAGCAGATCGAAAAATAAAAAAACCTAAAGTATGCAGCAAAGTAAATACTGAATCTTGTCGTCGATCCGATAAAATATTCAACATTTTTCTACCAACTTATTTCTGAGCATCCCTTTTTTGCATTCAAGGCAGAGTATTTTATTATATACTATACGTTTACTTGTACCAAGGTGGGGGCTTGATTACTTATATCTATAAAGTATAAAATATATAAAGATATGACATGAAAATTCACTAGATTTAAATTTCTTTGACGCTTGTTTTCCTTTACTTCGTGAACCTTTAAAATTGGACGACTAAAATATACAATCGGTTGCACAAACAATAGTAGGACGTTTCCTCATATTCCTTACTAGCAACTTCATAACCTGCCCTCGCTCATTTTGCATTTTCGTTGCGATTAACCGGTAGCTACTGAATATGTTGGAAGTTTTCATAATGATATCACTTGGCAATTGTTGGGCTTAAGTCACATATAGGATGATAAAGCTGAGGCATCAGCCAGATGTAAGCCAAACGACCTACTTTGAATGTCGCATTGCTCCATTTGAGCCCCCGACCCCCCGGCTTGATTTCACTGTTAATTGAAAATTCTTGGTCTGTCTCAAGTGCTCTCCGCCGATTTTGAGCTCTATTTGCACTCTGATTTTGCATAGCGCTTTTCGAGCATGCCAGTCTTTGACAAAAACAGCCGTGAGGCCGTTGCTAATTTGAAACCGAACACTGAACACCGAACTCAAAACTCTGTTGAGTCTGCGGGCCTGGCACTTGAGCGGCTTTTGCAGTTGACAACATCGCCAAAACGATAACAAAGGTCGTGTGGCATTGACAGTGGCAACATTTTAAGTGCTTTGTTATTCTTATTTCTTGTCACTAATTGCCACGCTATGGCAGCGGGTTGGGGGAAGAAGCTAAAATTCATGCCCTTGCTTGGGGCATATTCATTTTTGGAAAAAGTGTGCGGAGTGGGGAGGCAGAAAATATGATGGTAGGTATCAATCGTCAGACTACATATGTCAAAGCTCTATACAATTAACATATATCGGATATAGGGAAAACAGACGAAGTTTGAATATTTGTAAAAGTATTTGAACAATATTTAAAGCTGCCGAATACAAACTCACCAGACTTTAATCTGCTAGACATTTTTATAATTTCGCAGATGGCATACTACTTTTTGGCAGAAGGAAACGTTATAGTCCAAATAGTGTATAATCTTTTATTATATAGCTCGTTTGTCTGACGTCATGTCTATAACGACGGAATCTAGTCTCACATTTTGCAGCAGAACACATTTATAAGTTGAAAAAGGCAAGATCAGAGTGTTATTTGAATTCTAAGATAACCAAATTTTCTACATCTCATTGTAATACTGCCCTAGATATTCCCTCCAAATCGTTCGATGAGTGAGCTTTCGTAAGAAACTACAACTAATTTGGCTTGTCACTATAGCCCACAAGCAGTTTCAATAGCGTATTCCGATTTCCATAAAAACAAGAATTCCGATTTTTTGTAATATTTAATATTACATTGGTTATTGTTTCCGAGCTCGACATATAAAAGTCTATTATCTTTTGCGAATTAAGAACGTCATAAATGGATAATTATAACTACATGTGTACTAAACCTATATGGTATTTGCGACTGAAAAAACCATATAGTACAGCAATAGTACAAGCGCAAGTATCGGCGCACCGAAAGCAAAGTTTCTTTATAGTTTAATCTAACCATGCAAACGAAGTTTCTTGACTTACAAGTAAAAGGGTATGAAACATTTCTGTTGTTAATTGGGTTTTCAATATACTGTAATGGGAAGCTGGAATGTTTACATAAGTGGCAAAAGTGAGTCACTTCTGCGTGGGGTGGGGTGCAATACCAAGTTGACAATTATCTTAAAGTACGCAAGAAAAACCGTTAAGCGTAATGCATGCATGGCGCATTACTGTTAAATTCACAGGAAAATAGCTTAGAATGTCAAGGATAATTGCACCGGATCGGAGCGAAGGGTGACTAAACGCCAGCTGGAAGCCATTCAAAGTTAAAGCCACTAGAAAAACCGAATGGGAACATATACTATGTATGTATATTTATATATATATTTACATATCTTATGTACTATTTGTATATATACTTCTCTATTTAAGTTTCAAAACGCGTTCGTTAGGTCCAAGGAGGGGAATTCCATAGGTTTCCGAGTGTAGTTGCGGGCGAGAGCTTTAGGTATTATAAAAGGGTTACATGCATTCGAGAGTGAGTAAAGGTAATGCGACTGTCGCAGTCTTATCATAGCTCGCTAATTGATTTAATTGTTCTCCAAGTGACACTGCCAGCGCGTTTAATTGAGCGTAAATGTTGGCACTCTTGTTAAAACTTCCAAACGTACAAAAGACTAACGAAAACATTTTAAAATGGCAAAATGGTGCACAGAAATGCTCTCCATTATTAAATGGAAAACGGAAGATTTCATAGCGGATATGCTGAATTTATTTCTTTACGCTACAGGCTTGTACATGTGCTACGGATTTGATACGTGCAACTGTACGATCGCTCATCCACATCAAGTCTTGATTGAAGACAAGCATCATCATCGCCATCATCATTGTGGTCATCCACGTCCTTGTCCATAAATGCGAATGCACTCAAGCATATAGCGCAATAAACACAGACCAGTCCCACAGTGCGCTCGGCCTGCCCAGGCACCCCAACACTGTGTCCGGCTTGTTGAAAAGAGTAAGAAGTGGAGGAATAAAGGAAGATGGAACGCTCCACGCACACTTCTTTGCTCAATCAAATGGAAATAATTGTGGTAGCATTGGCTGGCGAACAACTGCACAGCCGGACAGACGGGTTGCCGGACACATGGGCAGTCGAACATTCCGGGGCAGTCGGCGCAGGCTGAAGACGAAGTGCCTCATTGTGCTGTTGCCCACACTCGACTGGGGACGAGTTCCGATTCGGACAGGCCCCTCGCACAGATTAAAGTGTTGATGCATCCAGGCAAAGAATCCTCTCGCCGCTGCAGCTTCTCTCCTGCCCATCACACTTCTATTGTGGCAAAGTGCATATGACTAGAATCTGCTCGGCCAATTAATTTGCTGCTTCGTGATGGGATGAACAAAACCCTTTTGTGGTTAGTTAGTGGTCGAGCTCTGGATGAGCCAGCATGAAGCCAATAAGTTCACTAAAATCAGCTTTAAGCTGATACACATATGCCGAGCTATCGCTAGCTCCAGTTCTTAAGTAATAAGCATCACTTTTTAAAATACCAGCACACTTTAAATGCAAAGGAATTCACTTAGGGGCCATGGGTCAAAAATCTTATGAAATTAGTGAAATGAACAAGCACTTGCCCAACCGCAATGGTACAGTCGTCACCCGTCGAGTGTTATTTGAATTTCAAAGCAAGCGAAATGGTCTAAAGAATATGACGTGCTTTTCACGTGGATTTTCCCGGACTTGCTGCAGTTTTACTCATGACAGATGGTCAGTTGGTAGGGCACATCAACCACCGCACCACTCGACAGTCATTCAGTCAGTCACTCCGTCAGGCAGTGCCTCAGTCAAACAGTCGTTCAGTCAGCCAGGCAAATATGACAGTTCACTGTCGTCGTCGACTTCTCAAACTTTAACCCTCCGAGCATATCGTTTGGGGGTTGCTGGCAGAGTCCCATTTCCTAGTACTGCCTCTGCCTTGCCCTGCCCTAGCTTGGATTGTGTACTGGGTACAGTTTGTGCATTGATACTGTTGTGGTCGTCGGTTGCCGCCGTTGCCGTCGCATAGTGGTAAAAACTGTATTTGTTTTGCATCGAGAGTCCAGGGTCAGACAAACTTAAAGCGTTCTGAGGCTTTCTTTGTGCTTTACTCATTGCTACTACTGCTGATATAACTTTCCAGCCTTAATTTTTATGACTTTGATCAATAATAAAAATATGATTACAAATCAACCTGCAACCACTGTGCACCATCGCTGAAATTGTCATTTGGGTGATACAGCCGACAATAAGGGGCACAAAAGGTAGAAGGAAGTGTGTAGAAGGTAGGAGATAGCTTGTAGTCGTCGGTAGAGAGAGTTCTGTGGGGGTTAGGACAACCAAGGTCCACCCCTGACGAGGGTTGTGTTTTTCTCTTTTCTTGTGCTCTGTGTGCGGTGCGGGATTTAAGCGTTAAGTGGTTTTATTGAAAATATTGTATTTACATCAGTAGGTGATTATGCGTTTGTCTGTGTGCGGGCGAGTGTGTGCGTGTAGCAGTGTGTGGTGGTGACTCACATGGGTCCGAGATATTGATAATTTCATTAAACTATTGAGGCGCATAAAACAAGTAAAAGACTGAGTGCCGTCTGTGTCCAGGCATAATTGTTGTTGAAATTGGGATAAGTGGAAGGTGTACATTGTGAGTAAACATGTCAAGAGGGGAAAGAGCAAGTGCAAAAGCAAGAGGACAGCGAAGGTGGATGTGGGTATGTTGTGGGCGGTTCTCTATTTCCAGTGTTTGGATTATCAGGGGATAAGGTCTAGACGAAACATTTGATAAAAGAAGTAGTTCGTCAGAAAAGATGTAGACTTCTATAATTCTTCAACTCAGATCAACTCCATGGTTTTCAAACATGGCCAAGCAATGAAGTCAATCAAGTTATTCGGCAAAGTTCATTGGGTGACCCCAGCTCAACCATGAGGGGAACACGCTGAAGCCCTTTAAAAAAACGTTGAGACGTAGGAGGGCATAGACATGACCAAAGGATATTAATGAATTCGCGCTTGAATTGCAATTGCCGCAAACAATACCAACAAAAACTACAACAATTGCATTGCAATAAAAATCAGCATACAACACACTCACACAACCACACAGGCTGCGGTGAAACTGTCAATATTTCAGAAAGTGAACTACATAAAAAACACAAGTGAAGCCCTCGAACGCCCGAAAGGTCCCCATGGGCCTTGAACCCGAGTTCGCGCCACGTTGCTATCGCAATGACATGCAATTCTTACATATCACTGAGCCTCGAGGAAGAGTAGAACCCTCGATATTTGACCTCTCCGGTCATCTCCCTTCCCCCACTGCACCACAGCATCCCTCAATTTGTTGCATTGTTATAATTGTATGCACATTTCTGTTTGCCTACCGAATGATTTGCGCAAAAAACGACACAAAAAAATGTTTTTTGATATGCAGACATTTATATAGCCAGATATAGTTGTGGATTAAAATATACGTACGCATTGCGTTTTGCGGACGCCCTCGTCAGTTTTTTATGCCGAAATGAATTGAGTTTTTTTCAGTTGACTGCGTTTTTAATGAAATCGTTAGTTTGTTGCATTTGTGTTCTTGGTGCATTGCCGTGGAGATAATTCCTAGTGGACAGACCGTTATTGGTGGGTTTTTCGGTTAAAATTCTAGATATTTGTACAGTTGTTCGACAGTGCTTGTCAGTTGTTCTTCACTGCCTTTCTGCACTTCTCAGATAGTTTGTTTGGCTTTCAACATATTTTAGGGGTTCCCCTGTAACTTTTAATAAAACTCATTTTTTCTGTGTAATAATACTTACGAGTTTCAGCTTTGCTGACCCGTTTTCGTCCTTCGTTTGGTATTATTATTTCGTATATCTATCTTTTAAAAATTCTTATGGAAAGCTAAACAAGCTTAGAGGGTTTTTAATAATTATAGTTGTACTATGATGTTTTGCATAATACAAGAAAAAGATGGCATATGGAATAAAAATTAAAACTGAACACGAAAGCTTAGGTTGACACAGAGAATTTGTACTAAGAAAGGTTTGAGAACAATGCTTTGGTTAACAGCTAAAACTACATTAATTTGCTTAAAACTTCAGGGGGAGATCGTTTGAAGTGAAATAGCTTAAGCTATATTGAAGCCGACAGACAATCGTAAAAGAACACTTCATGATTATTCAGAAGGTGCTTACAACAAACAATTTCCATGTTCACCATTCCCTTGTACCATGCTCCATAAGGTGCTGGGTGGAAGAACGAACCGTCAAAATAGGAAAATAATGTAATTAGTCCGAGAAAATACGTGAAATAAAAGATGGAAAAGCAGACGTAATTACGGCTCTAACGGGTGGCTCTGAAACGATCGTAAAAAGAATACGATATGAGCACTTAAAGGAGATAAGCGACCCATTTATGAGGAATTCCCCCACAATTAACTTTATTTCGCGGCTGAGTGTCGTCTTACTTTTACGATAAACAAGAAACGTCCAAAGATATAATTCATACAATAATACATTTTTTAATGATTTATCTTGGAACGATCATTGTCTGAAATTAGTGAGACGAAATGAAACTATTCCCAGTAAGCTGGGGCCCATTCAATCAAAATGTGAGCTCCAACACGTTCATTTTTTTATGTTATTTAAAAAACGTATAATTAATGTGAAAGGCGGTTTGGGCTTTTATCGGCCCAACCTGATCTACATTTTTCAATTGCCCGATGCTTTGAGGCTCGAGTCGGGTTTTGTCCAGAAAAATGTGCCATAAAATGCCATTGCTTTGAGCGAATGGACTCCGACTCCGATTCATTTCTCCGGACTGTTTACCTGTCTGTCTGACCATTTGTGTGTATAATTTATTAGCTCTGTTCCATTTGAACTCTGCGGTAGTTAATCTTGCTCAGTTTACTGATCATCAAATCGTAAAGTTTATCTCTGCGTGTTGGCATTTTCAGTTGGACTCGCTCCATCGATGAGACCTGTTCATTAGGTCTCTCAGAATTTGTCACGGCTCCGAGCTCTGAATCTTTCGTCTACATTTTGAAATTCAGCATTCAAAGAAAGTTCATGTCGATATTATTAAAACAGTTTACAATTATAATAAGTGTACACAAGGAAAGGTGGCACGACCTCATAATGATTGGTGATTTGAAGCTCCTAAAACTGTTGAAACTTCTCAGAAAACACTTATAACTCTATGCCGGCAGAGAGCTCTAGCTTATAACGCAGCATCACTTATCGGTACATCTGTAATCTTACAATCTTACGTATGCCTGCCTACGGCCCGCGACATGCTTCAGGTCAGCCGAGCCTCTTTAGCACACGCCACACTTCAGTTGACATGAAAAGAAAGATTCGGGTGCTGCGCAGAGATCGCTTATCGCGAGTGCTCCTCTGCCTATTACAAAAATGGCCCACACAATATGTGGTCAATTCGTTTCAATCCTAATTTTCTTGGGGAAAAAATAGCTTAGCGTGTGCCGCCCAACTGCCCATAGTGACCAGAAGCCCCGACTCCTACTCGCACTCCTACTCCTACTCGAAGTGCAACTGCAGTTCAACTTCAACTCGACGCGCAATTAAAACTTTTCATGCACATCAACTTTCACTCAAGCGCAATGTTGCCCCGGGGGCACTCACTGACTGACAGCGTCAGCGGCAGGCTGCCCTTTTGTGGCGGCAACTGCGACTGCCACTGCGACTGAAATCAGCCCAGAAATATAAAACAAAACCTAAGAAAAATATTATTTCTCTAGCAACGACAGGCAATCAGCGACGCACTCTCTCTCTCTCTCTCTCTCTCTCTCCTCCACTTCACTCTGCGCTTTCCAGCGCAGTGCCGAAACAAACTTTCCGAGGAAAACAGATCTTCAACAACGATGATCTCCAAGCGACAATATCCCACACCACATGCCACACTCCACGCACCGAACAGAAGCAGCTCCAGAAGGCGGCTCATGCCACAAGTCAGTGGCAAGTGTCAAGTGCTCAGGCTGTGCCTGTGTTTTTGGGCCGCATGCCACTTGCCGCCTGCCACTCGGGCCCGAAATCTGAAATGTCTCGGGTTTTTCATGTGTGTGACAACACTTGAGGCTCACTTGGGCCTGACACCCGCCCGTCCCACAGCAGACGCAAGTGATGGGCTCCTAGTTCGGATCGAGAAGAGCGAGAACGTTGTCTTGCGGCAGCTTTGGGAACCCAGAGTGGTCGCAACTCCAGAGCTCCCAACTTGCATGCGAGGCTTGATTCGCATCGGGAGGAACCAAACGGAACTTTGTACGAGCTCTTGGGGATCAGAGCTATCGCAAATCTAGGGCTCATAGCATAATTGTTTGCCCGTGAAGAGAGAACTCTGTATGAGCAGTGTTAAGTCCCCAGTAGGGGTATAAATAAACGCTTAGTTGTGATCGAGAAGCGACAACTTTGTATGAACAGAAATCGAATAAAACAAAGTTATACAAGAATCTTAGGACGGGTTTGAATTATGTACTTACAATACTCAACTGCCTTTTAGATACTTGTAGAGGCCGGAACGGGATCGAGTGACCGGAAGCTCTGTTTGTTGAATGGCTTATAAATATTTTTACAGTTCTCGATGACTTGTTTACCAAACTTGGTTAATCCGCATCATAAGCGTCAATTAGGGGCATAAATACAGCTATATTCCCGCTACTATTGACACTTGTGCATCGTTGGTTTATTCACCTGACAATCCAAAGAGTCTATTTCTGTGCCCTTATTGCCGCCACATGTGTTCTAAGCTGGGACCCTCTATTATACGAGTGGATTTAAAAAAAATGCCTCTTGCCTGCCCTGCGGGAAGTATTAGCCTGCGTTTACGGCGCTGCCAACGACGTTTCACCACGCCGGGGGCAGGGGCAACCAAAGAGGCAGAGGCAACATAATTTCTATGATTATGCCGGGTGTCAAGAGCTGTCCATTCGCCCAGCCGCCAGGCCGCGCGTCTGCGTTTGATTGTCTGTTCTCGCCTCATAGAAGAGCGCCGCTAATGCTAATGACGGCGAACACGTGCAGCAAACACGACAACAACCAACAACATCGGGGCGATCAAGCAGCAACAAGAGCCGCAGAGAGCAACAACGACAACAGCAAGATGGTTGGATGGCGGCGATCGTTTCGCATAGAGTGCAACGTTGATGACTCCGAGAGTTTTTACGACAAGATCATTGTGCACAGGTCCAGTTCCAGCGCAGCCTCCACTTGTGGCATGAGTTGGACGCACTGTGACCGTTGACATGGGCCGGGCATGTGGCATGGCGTGCGCTGCTCCCATAACCATTTCGTGAGCTAATAAAATTACAGCTGCAGCGACTACGGCAGTGGCAGAGACAGCAGCAACAATCATAATAAACTTTTCATTTTTCATATAGAATATGACGAGGCTCCAAATATACCGAGTGCACTGCTGCCGCCACATCTGGAGACACTTTGTTAATGGCATCGGCCCAGGCCGAGGCATTTGCCCCACGTTGAGGGGCCCCTGTTTGTAGGTAATGCCACTAAAGCAGCTCTGAAATGCAAATAAATGTGGCCTTCCCTGACCCCGCCCACTCCCCGAGCCGCCTTCTTATGTTACTTGCAGTGCTGAGTGACGGCATGTGCAGGTTCCTCGCTCCGTCCCTGTTGCTGTCTATCTTCCATATCCATGCAATATGTTTATTTCTCATTCTTGTCGATTGTTATCTCTATGAAATTTTCACTCGACTTAATTGCATGCACAGTTTTAATGGCTCTTGAAATTGAATAGAAGAACAGGAAAAGCACAGATGGGGGACTGTCGGTCTAAAATAGCCAAATGGAGACTTCTTATGTGTTTTAGTGCCTTTTAAATGCTCCCGTGCTCGCCTGCTTTTTATCGCACAGTATCGAACTTTCTGTTCTCTTCGAGGTTCTTTGGTTACGCCTGTGAACTATGGCATTGTAAAGAAAGCTAGAGGCGAGTGAGCTTGACTTGAATATACCATTCACTAGGGTTTACAGTGTCAGCTTTATTCTTAATATTAAATAATTTTGAACGTGAAGCTGAGTCGCTGTTGAGTGGAATATAAATCGCATTAAGGCTTATTAAGTTTTTAATATGGTTGAATAAACTACACATTTAATGTGTCGTAGCTTTCATTATTTTCGTGAAGCTAAGTGGCTGAATCGATACTGACTGCGTTCCTCTTATACTAAATCGCTGCTTAGATCTCACTGTTGGTTGCTTACATACTTTCATATGCTAAATGCTTTACCACGATTCTACCGGGTTTATAGTATGTGGCAAACATTATATTTATTTATTTTGTAACTGCACAACTTTCTTAATAGTTCAGTTCAACTTTTCGGTGGCACAAAAAGTATAAAATGAATCTGCTTATGCTGACACGGCCATATAGACTCGACTTTTACCGCTGATTAAGAATATATATATTTGCACACATTTACACAGAGTTTGTAAAACATTTTTACCCAATTTAAATGGTGCGTGGTATGGCAAAACAACTGAGAAAATTGAAAAACCAAAAGGAAAATGGCTTCACAAGTCTGAAGACTTGCGAACGCTGAAAACTCCTCTACGAATACTCGACTGCATACTTGTACTTATACAGGCTATAGTTCAAGTTCATTGCTTACATTTTATCTGTTCTAGTCACACTGAGGGAGAAAGTCCCAGCAGCGAACAAGAAGCGAACAAATGCAAATCAGCTTTCCGGCATTTAATTTTTTTTCGGCAAGCCTCATAAAAATCATTGAAGCGGCGTCAGGCTATAAAAGAATCACAATTTCCATTTGTTGCCGTAACAGAAGTACAGCCCGGAAAGGAGATCTCTGGGTCGTTGCTTTCTACTTAAGCATGTTCGAGGCGTCCTGAGTGAGTGTGAGTGTTATGACTGTGTGCGAGTATGTGAGTGAGAGTGTGTGTACGTGTGTGTGAGTGCGTATGATTAGCATACGCCGTTGCGCTCGACACCCTTTCGGGAGAAAGCAAGGGGTTGTGTATTGGGCTTATCAAGTGATTTTTATTTGTTACACAAGTCAATTCCTTTTTGTATCGTTGTTTTTTCTATGCCGTGATATGATTGTTGTTTTTTTTCGAAATTTAAATGTGAATTTACTGTCATGTGAGTGTGCAGGGGGTAGACGGCATTCAAATTGCCGACATTATGCCAGATAAGTGAAATTACATGTTTTCCGATTTGTTCACAAGTCTATTTGGAATCGAGCATACAAATTAACCAGTTGTAATAAGCAATTTAAAGTAGTTAAAGCCTAAGGCCCTCAACCAAATACGAGTACAGCTGAATACAACACAAATAACCCTTTCTGGGGTCGAGTGCAAGCGGTGAGCTCGTAAAATCAGGCAAATGCCGCTTTTTAATTGAATTTTCATTACATTTCCGTTTGGCCGGGCAACGACATGCCACGAGCCACAACCAGAAAGGAGTCAACGAGTCGGCGAGTCGGCGAGTCTGCGACATCAATAGCCCCAAAGTCCTCCCAAAAGCCCCAAAGCTAGCGAAACAATTTAATATAGGAATCCGCATCAGAGTCAGATGCAGTCAGCGCGACCAGAATTTTGCTGATTGTTTTGGCGAAAAATATAAATTTCGCTTGATTTTTTGTTGCAGTTGCGAGTGGCGAATGGCGACACGAAAAGCCGCTTACGCTGCAGACCGACCTCAGACCCCAGCCGGCAAATGGCGGGAAAACAGGATTTGGTTTTTTACGATGATTAAAAGTTATCTTAATGTCAGCCAGGTTTATGACAATGTTGTCCAGTTGCGCTTTTCGGGTGCCAAAACTTTTTAAGTGCAACATCAGGCGAAGCCAACGATGAGGAGGTGGCAGGGACAACGTCATTTGTCTGGTAATGAAACGACCTGAAATATCCTGAATGCTTTTAATTGCGTCTGGCAACGGCATCTTTAATGCCCGACGACACAACACAATTTTACGATAGGGCTTCCAAGTGCCTGCTTTTGCTTTTGCTTCTGCTACAGTTCTGTTCACACTTCTTCAACGCATTCAATCGAAGGACGAATGTGAAGGCTCGCATAACTTTTGCGATTTGGCCAACAAGTTGTATTCGAAAATGCACTTAGATACGAGCTCTTATTGCCACTGTAATATGCACAATCATGTCCCGACGTCCGACGTCCGATGTCCGATGTCCGATGTCCGACGGGCACCCAATCCAGGGACTCTTCTGCTGTAATCTGTCATACGTGTTTCATTAGGCAAATGCCGAGCGAGGGCTGGGGATGCAAAGCCAATGAACGATAAACTTAATTATCCAGCTTAATTGTCATCCATGTGCGTAGAGTGTACAGTGTACACTGTGCAGACGGGAAATGAGAGTGAGTGTGTGTGTCTGTATGTGTGTGTATTTGGGAGTGCGTAAGTGAGTGTGTGGATTGTGGATAACCCTAATGCAGCATTATTAATTGCTTGCAAGTGTAAATTCAAAACCTGCAATGTAAATTGCAAAATTACAAGACTTCCATGATTTCCCCCATATTCAGCCCTGCTTGACTCAGGCTTGGCGATTTCCCATTAACTCAATTAGACATTGACGCAACATTTTGAACATTTAGAAGCCTTGTGCATTATTTAAGGAGCGAACACTCGCACAGCTCACGCACACTATAGATACCTCTCGTTCTCTTTAGTTCTTTTAGGAAACTGTCAGGCTAGCGGAGGCAGACCAAAAGATATGGAGACGCATTCAATTTCATTTGTTTGCTTAACAAATTTTCCGCACAGTTAAGTTTTATTGACGATTAAATTTTGGCAAAGCGAAACATAGCAGATCTCCAATGTGGGAAGAGAAGGAAAGACACAAACAAAAGAAGCTGGCAAATTGCAATGCGAATATGCAAATTTCGCAGAACGCGACAGTAGCAGAAGACTGAGATACATATGTGCATATATCCTTATCCGCATCCACGTCCTTCCTTTATTCTTCCTTTCGTCAAAAATGAGCTGTTGACGTATGCGATGTGCATAAATTTAAACCGCGTACCTCGAAGCGATTCCCGAAATCATATAACAAATGTTGGGAAAACATTAAAATTATGAGGAGTTCCGAAGCAGACGTAAAAAATAAATAATAACTTTGCCGCTAGGCAATAAAAGCAGGATTTACAGTTCCAGGGATCTGCCCTCCCCTCCCCGGGGGCTAAGAGCAAATGTCTTTGATTGCGCAAACTTTTGTGCTCCGCGGAGTTAGTTGAGCATGAAATGCATAGAAAAGAAAACACCAAGTAGCTGGAAGGGGTTTTTTACCAAAATATCCTTTTTAGTTTCGCGTTCTTCGACTTTTTATTGGATCAACCGGTCTTAACTCCCAAGCTAGTCTAAGCTTACCAAATCTTGCTATCTACATACAGAAATTCCGTACAGCTCATTACAGCCAACAGGCAAGTAAATTATATTAGGCACAAAAACGTATTGATTGCCCGAAAGTGCACGGTGAGGCGCCGGGCATGCACCCGGCTGCAGTCTGATACCTTTGAAGTCAGGTTGCAGGCTCCCAGACTTGCAGGCTGCCGGATGCAACACTTTGTATCTGCAGCTGGGCACAATGTGAAATAAATTGGATTATCCTTTGATTCATTCACAGTTTGTCGCCCTGCCTAGGCACATAATTTATATGCTTTACATATTTCAAACGGGCCTTGCACCCGACCAGCACTCAGATCGACCCCGACCCCAGTCGTTATCTCAATCCCATTCAGGTCTCTGGTTCCAAACTGCTTGACACTGCTTGCAAGTTTTGGTCGGTGGGCGGTCATTAATTTTCTTGGTGTCGCTCAAAGGAGGCGATAACAAGTTTTGCCTGATTTGATTGCCGCCCGACTGTCCACGAGCAATCAGCCTTATTACTTGACTTACATACCCACACACACACACACATATATATATATTTATATGTGAGCAGTCGTTTGTATATTCATTCCCTTCAATACCTCACTGAAGTCCACACATACACATATGTACATATCTTATTGTCTGCTTGTAGCGTGGCAGATTATTGGGTTGACCAAATTTGGCTTATATGACAGATGCATCGTGATCTCATTTTGCGAAGGAAATTCTGCAGGCGTAGCCATTCGACTCTGAAATACTTAAGATAATATTCGGTTAGTAAAATAAATACAGATAATACATTTACGAAACCAAATAAACTACCCATTTGCGAGGGCGGTGAGCGTGGCACATCAAGTTTGAAATCTGCGTATTCAATACACGCACACTCCCACCAAGTCTGGTGTCTCTAGCTTTTTTAATAGCTGAGATCTGTGCGTTCATACAGACGGACAGACGGACAGATGATGCTGATCAAGAATATATATACTTTGTGTGGTCTGTCACGCCTCCTTCTGCCTGTTACATACATTTTCACAAAGTTAATATACCATTTTTTACCCATTTTCAATGGGTAAATGGGATAAATATCACGATTTACATACCTAATTACTTTGCTTAGTAATGGCGGCTCTCAAATTTTAAAAGTCGACATTCTGGCAAAATTTAGTGTCTCTAGTTTTAAGTCCTATTACTTAATTATAAGCAAGAATAATTTATTTATTACAAACACTCATCATAGTTCAATACAAATTAATTTTACCATACACTTTACATTTTAATGTCTCGCTTTAACAGCTACAATTACACACAAGAAGACGGACAGACAGAGGGACAGTCAAGCAGACGGACTGACAAAGGGACAGTCAAACCGTCAGGGTGCCAGACAAACAGGTTGACCAGCACGAGGTTCTCATGCAACAAGCAAGTTAATAGGGCTTAAAGCGTTTATCTCGCTTCGCTTTTTCCGGCTAAATTAAGCGCCGAGTTCGCTCAGCTCAAAACACGGAATACAAATGGGAATACTCAGCATCTGGCTACTGGCTGCTGGCTTCTGGCTTTTGTTGTCGTTTTTATATTAAAATCGCCCCTGACTGGACGCCGTCTATTAAGAGCGCTGCCAGTGGAAAAGGGGATACCTTTGCGTGAGTCCCAGTAGGAAATTAAAAACCAAAATGAAGTCGAAATGAGGAAGCCGAGGAGGAAAAGTCGCGACTGTAGCCAACGGAATTTATCGCCATATTTATAAAAGCGCAGCGCAGCGCATTGCAGTTCCCCCACCACAAGGTCCATCGCAACCATAGGGTCCACTCGGGTCGCCAAAAACACCTTACTACCGATAAAAAAAAACAGAACAGCGCAGGACAACTGGCTGACCTGAAAGGCGACTGGCGACAGAGGGCCGTGGTGCCAAGGGGCAGAGGGCCGCAGGCTGACGACTGTGTGAAACAGTGACTGTCTCTGTCATTGGTGTCGTGTCCGCTGTGCAGCTTTTGTTTTGACTGCGCCATTGCCCCAAAGCGGACAATTAAAAGAACTCTGCCAGCGAAAGTCGTGACTCGCACAGGGCTCCCCACAAATGTCCTGTCGCCTGTTCCCTGCACTTGCCATCGTTGGCTTTTGTGTGTGCGGATTGCGATTAATGAGTCTTTAGCATTTTTAGCCGCGCAAGTTATGATGATTGCTTTGACGGTACCCCTACTTGCTCAAACACCCATTCTAAGAGTATAGGTGCCATGAGTTCCGTTGAAGCCAGACAAAGTCCACACAAATAACAAATAATTCGCGATGTATTCATAATCCCCTGCTCTCCCATTCCTTTGCAGGGTAGCATCTAGCTGACGTACCAAAATACAACCAATCGTCGCTCACAAGCATTTGAATTCTTTTTGTTCGCCTGCATGAATGTCACAGAAGTGCGATTCCTTGTTACTATTAACGCATTGAAAACGGGTATACTAACTTTGTACAACTGGTTGCAACTGCCAGAGGAAAACTTGGCTGGCCTTGTAATTTGGCGATTTCTATATGAAAATCCCGACTCGGCAATTATGAAAACTAAAAAAATTGTTCTTGTATATAAAATGAACTTTGAATAAAGTCAAAACGTCTAAAAATGGGTGAATGGTATTTTAGAGTTGAGAGGGCTTGACAGTAGCTTTCTCTACTTGTCTTTGTTGATGTGGTTGTGGTTGTAGTTGTAGTTGTTCCAGGCTGTCGTGTTGTCGTGTAGGGTCGGCTAATCATAAAAAGTATTAAGCGCTGATTTTGACGCGACGCTTTTAACGTTCGAGCGTGCTAATGATTTTTTTGCCGGCAAATTCCAGATCTCTTTCCGCTCTGTTTCTGCAGGGCGTCTGGCGCTCAGTCCAATGAAAAGACTTTGTCTGGCTGTCAGTCCGGCGGGTTGTTTATTAGTTCTTCCGCTTAAAATGTATTTAATGCTTACGTGCTAACATTCCGCAAGTGCCTCGCCCCCAAATTGAGTGTCCGCCCATCGCTTGACATACGATTTATAAATAAATTTGCAAGGCGTTTGGGCCTTCTGCTTCGCGTGCCATTCCCACGCCCCCGTGCGTCGCTGCTAATTTAGCTTATGGGTTCATTTCCCAGCGGTCAATGGTTGGCACGTCTCTGTTTTTTTCCGGCTCTCCTATTTATATATATTATGTATGGGGGTTCAGCAAAAAAGCAGCTTTCAATTAGTCAGCCGCACTCGAAATCCTTTTGAGGCGTTAATTTTGGTTCGCAGGGCTAGAACAAAACCCGTTAACGCCTCACTCGCCTGGCAAGTGACATTCCCTCTCCTCGCACTTCTGTCTCTATCCCCCTCTAGGGATCCATTGAATTCCGCGTTTTAATTGGGTGTGCAGACGGGCTCCATAAAGAGCTGTGTGAAAGCCGCATGAAAAAGTGTTATAATGAAATGGAAATACAAACATAATACTGTTAATTTCGAGTAAAGTGCTACAAATTGATTTCGAGCACAGAAACGGGCAGCTATACGGGGAAGTGGAACATTAAGGGTCGAGGGAATAGTGTCGCAGGGCCACCCCGGCCGTCATAAAAAGATATGGAAGCTTCACGGCTCAATTAAGCTGCAGAAGAATGCGACACATTTCAGCCATCAAAGGGGAATGCTACGTGTTACATGTATTCACCTGGGTGAAGGAGGGAGATGGAGACTTGCCTCTGATTCATCGGTCGGACTCAGGTTTGAGCTGGTGAGGAATTGTAGCATTGCCACGCAATTGATTAACAAAACAACAATCATATCTCTTATTTGTATCTCGGCGTGTATTGTATCTTGTATCTTGTAGTTACATTTGTAGCTGGAGGTTGTATCGAATCTGTATCTGTTGCTTGCATCTGTTGCACGTCGCATTGTTGCTGAGCGATGCATTCTGTATCTTTCACTCTCCGTTTTGAGCCTCTGTCATCTAATTGACATTTGTTAATAGTTTTTCTTCTCTCACTCTTCTTCCACTCTCTTCGACAGTGTCTACGGATTCTACAACCTATTGTGGCTGGTGAGCTCATAAAAGGCGTTTGTTCGGAAGATTGTTGCGTTAAGTAAATATGTCTGGTTTTATTGCTGGCCAGGCTTGTTGACTAATCATTCTCAGGTGATCGTTCTGTTATTTGTTATTGGCCCCGTTCTGATTCTTATCTCGCAAAGACCCGAAACTCAGGAATAAATATCTAGCTCCTAGCTCGTCAGCAATCGATCAGTGGCAGAGTCTACCAATTTCCTTCAATTTCGGGCATGCAAATGCTATGACTGATATGCATTTCTTTCCCACTGATTGAGGAAACTTCATTTGTCAAAGCAGGCACAGGGCTCTAACTTGATTTGAAAGTCGTCGCAGTAGTCGGCAGGCAACGCCATTGTAACCTGGAAGCAAACATGTGGATCAGGATGGCGTCTTCAAGTCAAGGCTCGTGGAACCATCGCTAATCTGCTTTGAGTCCCTTTTCGCCGGGAGTGGCAATTAATCAAAAGCGCCGCTCAAAAGCCATCAAATTAGCAGAAAAGCCGTTAAGTGGGAGACCATAGTCGAAAGTTAATAATTACCTCGCACAAAAGGCAAAGTGTTGGTGCGAAATACCAAAAAGCTTCTCGCCTTCTCGCAATCCATCAAAGGCAGCGGCAAACTTCACGCATTGTTAGGCAGCTGGCAGCGAAGGGTTAACAGACCACAATCATACTTCAAATGGTTTATATAATACTTTGAGTGGTCTGCATAAAACATACGAACATATTCACCTACCGCATAAACCTTTCATAGCTTCATAAAATATGCAGAAGGTAATGACACAATTCATGAAAATATTTAAGGCTACAAAGTAAAGGCACTTGTATTAATCTGTATGCATAGGATTGAACTTGCCGATATACCCTACTTTTCCACTGGGTATGAGCAACGGACAAAATGGGTCAGTAATTAATAAATTTAAATTAAATATCGAACATTATCTTTAAATTCCTCAGCATTACTTGATCGTATACTGTAACTGAGTACAGCCAAACGGGTCTACGGAGCTTGTGTGTGGGCCCGTTTGGGAGAGAAGCACATCTATTGAAAATTGCATACTACTCGTCTTGCACTCACAAAGATATTAACTCACAATCGTATTGAACCAGGAGTATTGAGCGAACGACTGGGTGTAATTTTGTAGCATTTAGCTGGCCGGTCACGTTTTGCATTTAGCGCGTAAAATAATTTTGCACAATTTGTGACAAGTGTACGGGCGAACGAATGTAACAAGCAAAGCTAGCACAGAAAACTGTTAAGATGGACCTTCGACTATGAGATACCGAGTAAACAACAAAAACATCCACTTCATTATCTTCAACGTTAGATATCTTCCCTCTCATACACAAACAAGCACATCGAAATGCTTTCACACAGCTCAATAAGTTCACGTCTTCACAAGGAAAAACCCATTTTTATACCATTTACCCATTGGAAATGGGTAAAAAATGGTATATTAACTTTGTGCAAATGTATGTAACAGGCAGAAGGAGGCGTGGCAGACCATACAAAGTATATATATTCTTGATCAGCATCAATAGCCGAGTCGATTTGGTCATGTCCGTCTGTCTGTCCGTCTGTCCGTCTGTATGAACACACAGATCTCAGCTATTAAAAGAGATAGAGGCACCAGACTTGGTGGGAGTGTGCGTGTATTCAATACACACAAGAAGTTTATTTCAAACTTGATGTGCCACGCCCACCGCCTCCGCAAATCGATAAATGCGTATTTCGATTTTTTCCAAATAATTCAATAACGAAAAGAGATAAACGCACCAAATTTGGTAGGAGGGTGTCTTGCAACATTATGCAGAAGTTGGATTTTAGAATTTTGGATGCCACGCCCACCGCCTCTAAAAAACACATTTTTATAGTTTAAAAGAAAACTAGAAAAGCTAGAAGCACCAAATTTGGAAGTAAGGTGCCTGGTAACATTACGGAGAATGTTTGATTTTCAACTTTTGGATGCCACGCCCACCGCCCCCACACTATTGCATTTTAAGAAAAGTAGGGAAATAACAAAACATTTTTTTTAACACTCTTGTAGCTTACCATAGTACCCTATAAATTTCAATCCGATCGGACAATAAACACAGAAGTTATAGGCACGAGAAGTTTCGCTCACAGCAGTAGAGGCCCGACGCCGACGCCGACTGCGCACGCCGACTGCGCACGCACAGTCGTCGTGTAGTCAGTGTGCAGTCGGCATGTGCCATTAGCGTCAATGCATGTGAATTTGTCCTCGAAAATATGCGATGCGTTGTTATTCGCCGAATAAAAGTAATTAATATTAAGAATTAGTTTTTAACAGCGAAAGGTAAATGGTATCTTACTGTCGAGTGCACTCGACTGTAGCTTTCTTCACTTGTTTTGACAAATTTTTTGGATGACCACTGGGTTTAGCATCTTTGGTGTGCACACCACGTTTAAATTCATTGTACCAATCTTTGATGGTTATTTTTCCTGGTGCAGAATCTGGGTAACTGTATTTTTCCTATCAAAAAAGAGTGCGAAACTCATTTTTTTTTCCATGTTGTGGAAAAACCCAAAAGTTGTAAAACTTTAAAATTTATAATTTGAAAGCACGTGGTCGCAGAGTTGTAAAATTATTTTAACACAGAGCTTATGATAATCACTATCTGTAAGACTATCGATGTTTGCTTACTACTGTCCCCTATAAGTCGGCCTGGGAACTTGTTGGGCGGTGTGATAACTCTTAGAAAATATACAAAATTCCTTTTTGAAATAGTGCTGTGAACATTGTCGGTCAGTCTAGTTAAGAAATTACGGGGTACTGCGTGGCTCTGAAGCAGCATTGATCCGCGAATCAAGTACAGGAGTTCGGTACTGCCACATTTGGTGTCTTTTGTGCACATAACAAACTGGGCGCAAACTGAGTTCGTACTGACAGACGACTGACGAATACCCGTTGCATAGCTGAGTGTAAGAGCAACAAGAACTGAGAAACACAGACAATCCAACAAATTGACAACTTGTTGGCGATGGTGGCATTGGCGGGGTGGGCGGTGCCCATGCACAGTCGGAGGCGGAGGCAGCATGTCTCTCTCTTTGTTCGAAGGCGTCGCTCAGGGCAGCCCGCGGGCTAATTGTCATGCCAGCCAGCAAACGCATTCGGTTCATCCGTCTGTCTGCGTGTCCGCCTGTCCGTTCATCTGTGTGCGTTTTTGCTACTGATTTTTCTTATTTTCCTACTCTATGTCCATCAATTGACTTTATCTATTTGAACTCGCATGTTAAAAATATCAATTTGTTGTCGACTTCGCTCCGGGGTTTGTCGTTTTTATATACCCTTCACGCAGTGAAAATGGTTAACAAAAGGTATATGGCATTTGTGCAGCTTTTTGTCACCACTGAAGCCTATGCGGCTATGTTAGAGAGCGTGCATTAAGGCGAAGCAATGTTGAGAATGCATCACACACAAGTGTCCAGGGTTGGAAGGTAAATTCGTAACTGGCTCTCGAAGTGAGTATGCGGTATTGAACAGTCGAGTGCGATCGGCTATAGCTTTCCTTATTTGTTGCTGTGGCAGTCTTCTGACAGTCACTTTTTCGCCGAACTCCAGCTGCAGATAGGGCCCCAACCCAACAAGCTATTCCTCCAGCCTGGCTTCAGCCGAACTCAAAGTCGGAGAGTTTTGCCTCTTGGTGTGATTTATGGCCACTTTGTGGCATAAATGTAGGTGCGACCGCACATAAATCATCGTCCAAGTTGCAACGCGTTGCAGAATTAGCAGTGCGTTGCAGGTAACTCGACACCTATTCCAAACTGCAGCAGGGCAGAGGTGCTGGACGAACGATAACTTTAAATATGGCACCGATAAACTTAATTGGCGTTGGTGTTCGAGTAATTCAAAGTCAGAGTCAGCCTTCAGTCAGACCCTAACACCTCTCAGATATCTTTTCCCCAAGATGATCAAAGAACATTACAACTGCATTTGCTCCTTATCCTTTGGCAGTTGCAAGTCACCCAAGCATTTAAATCGTTCAATTGTTTTCTATTTGGACGAGTGGTTTCCAACTAGCACTAGCACTATTTAATACTTGAGCCCAATTACGACTCCAATCCTAAAGCTGATTCCCGAACATAGATGGTAGGGGTACTGAATGCAGGAAGTACATTAAAACGGCAACTTCCATACTCATTACACATGAATAATTCATGTGCCAGAAGGAATTGCGACCAATCTGCTGTGGCTGTAATGAGTAACGCTTCTTATTTACCATGATTCCGCAAAAAAGTCAGAGATTCAGACGGAGGAGCGAGAGTCGCGAAGTCTACGGACACTTAGTGGCGTTTAATTAGAAGTCAGGCCCAGTCAAATTGTCTTATCATAATTTCCCAGAGCGTTCCCCATTTCAGTTTCCAATATTTGCACAGACAAAATCCCTGGAACTGCTTAGTCACTCCGTCATCCTGTCCACACATCAATCATACCTCGTCCGACAGTTCAGTTAATGGCCAGGGATAACTGGGATAATGCGCTGGGTGTTTGCGTGTCCTAGGGGTGTGTGTAAGGTTCTCACTTGAGCAAGTGCAAGATTAATTATTTCATTAGTGGAAATTGCTTTTTGCATAGATTTTCCCTGCAAACAGTTGAATTTTCCACGCAGGTAGTACGTTTTCCAATATTTTCCATTGCATACTTTCGGGCGCGACGATTTAAAAGGTGCGCAATGGAAATGTGGAAAGTACCGTAGGAAATGAATTACAATAAAACAACATAAGTTTCCGACATATTTACCTCTTTCATGTCATTTAGCCACATATTCTGCAACCCTTACTTCAAATTGGCCAGCAAGCAATGATGTAACACATGTAGGTAAACTGCCTGTGGCTGCTACTTTTTAATGGGGACTAACTATAACTATAACTATTCACTCCGAATTTTTGAGGTTTTACAGAGAGACAGTCATGTCCAATCAAACTTCATGATTTGTACAAATACAAAAAGCTAATTACAAGTTTAATCCATTTCCATTTTGATGATAGGTATAAAAAAGCAAACTAAGCAATATCCGCCTTTTTTCCTTCATTACCGATAGCTCAATTCTTAAATATTAAATCTCAAAAAAAAGTCCAAGTATACACCGAGTCGAGAGTTAAGACTCGTTAATACTGTACTATGCTTAGTGCTTTTACTTGTAATTAATAAATTTGAAAGCACATAAATAATTTTTATCTGGAAGCGTGGGAAACACGAAGGCAGTTAGTGGATGAGTTCTTTATCATCACGGATAGCCGACAGCCTAGCTGCATCTTCGAACGGAAGCCAATTAGAGCTGCAATATAACGATGGGGATACGCCTCTGTATCCATAGCCCAATGCAGCCCAATTAGCTACCAAATCATAATCAGAAGCCAACAATTTATTCTATCATTACGCAATTAATGTGATCCCAATACCATCTCTGCGGCCCTCTAATGGACGAGGGGCACATTAAATCACGCGACGCATTAATAAAACCATGTTGCAAGATCAGCGCTGACCTCGACATTTTAATGGGCGAACAGAAGTTTGTAATGTTTAATCATTGTCACTGGGTATCGCTGCCGGCCATAGATATGCCATAATTCTGCTGAAAACAATTTGTTTGCTTTCGTTTGTGGCAGCAACACTTCCCTTCGCGCTGCGGAGCCCAATCGCAGCTGCAGCAACGACTTTATTGCCCCGTTTGTAGGCAATTAAATGATTTTGTAAATTCTGAAAAAATTTAATTTGAACAATTTTGAGGAAAACATAAAAATTAGAGATATACACAGCCAGCGATGAGTGTGAAATGCTGTTTGGGGTCTGCGAGGTTGGGGTCAAGGGAGGAGAACTAGTTGACTCGGGTGTATGGACTGGCCAAGTTTTGAGGTAACTGTACACACGCTGGCTTGGCGGCAACTCTGTCCCGATGCTTTTCCAGTATCTGATTGACAGTCGGGCAACTGGGGGACGCCAGACTTATCAAGGCAGAGCATCATCTAATGTCATGCCTGATATGAACTTGCAAGGGGCAGAGCTTGGCAGGCGGATGGGATGAAGGTGGGGTGCAGAGGGGTTTGGGGGTGTCCCCCGGACTGTCAACTGATGTTAGTCGCTTGCAGTTGTATTTGACAGTGGATGATTTTTCATATGTTGCACGGGGCGCACGCGCGTTGCACGAACCCGAACAACATCTGTTGCATATTACTTGGAAAATGCCTCAAATAGTTGCGGCAACGTCTTGCTGCGCCCACAGATGTTTGGCTGCAGGCAACCTGCCTGCATGCCCCATTCCCATCCCTATTCCGATTTCCATTCCCTCGACCGTTCCCGTTCCCAACACCACGACCAACTAATGCCCAGCTAAAGTGACGTTTTCATTTTTCGGAAAATCTCCCATTTGACTTGACTATTTTTAGCACGTGGCAGGCGCGTGTAGAGCTGAACCGAAGCCAAAACCGAACCGAACGGAGGCCCCCCATTTACCATTTACCGCCCTCGTTGTGTCGTGAATGAAAATTTATAAATAAAATCGGAGATCGCAGGCCGCCACTACTAGGGAAATCCATCCGTGAAAGTGTAAAAGATCTCCTGCTGAGTTTTTCTCGACGCTATTTTCATATATATATATGAGTACAATTTCTAATTTCATGAGCACTGCCTTATGGTTTTGCCCTGTGTTGATTTCGATTTCAACAACCGGTACTTCCCAGATAAGTATTTTCTTTCCTAAGGCCGATGAAAAATCGAAACAGGCGAGAAGCTAACTATATATATGCCATCAACTGTCATTATGTTTTCAGAAGGTCCCGAGTCAGCTGATTCGCTTTCAAAGACCTTTAATGATAGTACATAAATTGAAAAATGGAATGTATGGAAATTGAGAGACCAAAGTCTTTCCCAAGCTGCATTAGTTGCGATCCTCAATCTTCACGATCACGATAAGTCCACCCACATTGTCGCCACCATTCCAGAACGTTATGATTGCCTTGACAAGGCCACGCGGTACCTGCTCCGGCCAGTCTTCGGTGTTGAATAATAAGTTATTAATGTAATAATCGCCTTTCGGAATCGGACAGGTATTATCATCGACAAGAGGGAAGTTCGTTATATCCCCTTCTCTGACTGACGGCTGAACGAACTGAACGTAGAACTTCTGAAAGCACTCGCAAATGTTTGTCTGTGGCACGTCAAACACCATTCGCTTATAGTCGCCGTCGCTTTTCGGGCTGACCCACAGCTCCACCGACACCTTGAATCCGCTGTTATCCATTTCGCCTGCAAAGGCAAAGGAACCATTGAGCGCCCGGTCCTTTCCGATTGTCCGCAACGTGTCGAAAGTGACCAACGTCTCCTTGTCGCCTTCAAAGGCCTCTAGCATCTCATTGGTCACAACATAGGACTGCTCAGCCTGCAAGAAAACTTGAATTAGGTCTATGAGGCAGTAGTCCTGCCCAGGGTTCTTACCGCTATGAGGTGCAAGAACTGCACAAGTAGGACAAACACACGCCACTCCATTTCCACTTCAAATGCCGCAATTGACTACTCACCTCGGTTGCTTGGCCTATTTATTGGGCGGCTACTCACGCGAAAATCATGTTTAAAACTTTGTTTACTGATTTATGGGCTTGATTCCGGCATTGTTGCTTGTTAAGCGACAACATTGTTGGCCCAGATAACTATTTACACCAACTTCAAATTTCTCTAATTCATCCCAATGCTCGCGTTACGCTTGTTAAATGTTGCTTATTACTTGCGATTCGCAAACAATTACAGGTCAAAAGTCACAGCAAATGAAATTAATCTGCATCTAACACAGATCTATCTGCTCACTCTACTTTCGAAGATCCCACATCCAATTCGTAAAAATATTTTTACAATAAATGAGAGTTAAACAAATAAAAAGCTACAGTCCAGTGCCCTCGATGGTAAATTGATATTGAAAATGCATTCATAATCTTAACCTTTTAACAAGTAAAGAAAGCTACAGTCGAGTGCACTCGACAGTAAGATATCATTTACCTATGGCTGTTAAAAAAAATTCTTAATATTATTTACTTATATTCGGCGAACTAATAACAACGCATCGCATTGACGCTAATGCGTATTCAAAACACGCACACTCCCCCCCAAGTCTGGTGTCTCTAGCTTTTTTTGTGCGTTCATACAGACGGACAGACAGACGGACATGACCAAATCGACTCGGCTATTGATGCTGATCAAGAAAATATATACTTTGTATGGTCTGTCACGCCTCCTTCTGCCTGTTACATACATTTGCACAAAGTTAATATACCATTTTTTACCCATTTCCAATGGGTAAATGGTATAAAAAGTCGATTCTATTTACTATTAATAATATATTAACTTTGCATGGTCTTCTACGGTTTCTTCTAGTTCTTACAATCAATTCCACAAAGTTAGTTTGAACCCATTCAAAATGGGTAAATGGTAAAAAACACAGGTTGCTGACTAGGCCTTAGCACCCCCGTTAAAAACTATATATATTTCTGATATTATTTTCTATGTGTTTACAACAACGCTAGTCTCGCACGCACTAGTCGCTGTCAACTATAATGTCTGCAGCTACTCTTCTTGTTACTTGGAAACTTTGTTTTATAATTTGTGCTCAACTCTATTTACTATTGGTGTTCGTCGGAGGTAGGCAAACTTTCAATAAAACTTGATATGCGTATAATATAATAGAAGACAAATTTAGAGTTTCTAAATGCACATGAACGCAGCTATTGATGATTATGACGAATATTTACTTTGTACGGTCGGTCAGACCTTCTGCATTTACTCATAGCTAATATACCATTTAAATTATTTCAAATTTCTAAATTACTTTAGATTATAATTATCTGGCGCAAAAATTAATAACGATCTGGAACTGTTTGTTTGCGAGTTCTTCACATGCACCATGTGTTGGTCTAATTACAGGCACGCGAAATGTTTGAAATGGAGACAGACGGGCAAAGCTATGATGTTCGTTCAGAATTATCAAAAACAAATTATCTAATTGCCTGTCTAAGCAATCAACAAAATTCACAAGTCCTGAAATCCACGGGCAATCAACTTGTTGTGTGCACCCATAACAAATGATCTTAAAAATCTTCAGAGCTCCAAAATCAAACCTCCATTGCACAAATATAAAGTAAATGCCATTAGATAAGATTGCGTCATACTGACTCAAAATAAGAAAAAAAACTGAATGCCACAAACAAAAAAAAATAATAATAAATTACTATGATCTGATCAATTATAGCAGGTGTTTTAAAACTCCACGCAGTGCTACACCAACAACAAGAACAACAGCAAGAACAGCAGCAGCAGTATAAACTAGGAAACCGGTCTGCAACTCTTTCTTGTGGGTCTTGCATCTATTGTGGGTTGTTTGATTGGCACAAATTAGCACATGGGAAGAAGAGGAAACCGGCTGAGCAGCAGGCCCATGGCGGCACGCCACATGTGGTGCGATGCAAGGCTATCGAAACTGAAACTTTATGTCTTTTACGAATTAGAACCACATTTGAGGCATATCCGCAGAGTGAGCAGGAGTAACCTTAAAACCTTAAACCTTAACTGACACCTTTCTCCATATACATATCATATAATAATATTGCTGCTACTGCAAATAGGTAATAGGAACATCAAATACCCAGTAGAAACGTATTTTATTTAAGATCTTGGATTATCAAAAAGTGCATAAATAAAAAAAAAAATAATAAAATAAATTTCTACATGCATCTCATTTGCAAAAGCGTTCTCAATCCCCAGTTATACGTAGATATACAAATTTGAGCCATCTGTTTGCAAGCCTTTTTAGTTTTATACCATTTACACATTAGCTACTCCATAACTTGATAACTGCATATACACATAAAAAGCTGAAGGAACAATAAGCAAAAATAAAACTTGTGCAAGTATTTGAAAGGATGTTCGCTACACCGAAAGAAGAACTCTTTTTATTTACTTTCAAAGTTATGCAAAGTTTTATTATTAGTATTTGGCAAATAAAAGAATATAGCTTAACACAAAATTTACCGTTGATATTTTCAATTCAATCGAACGATAAAGAATGAAGCTCTTCTCTGAGATCCTGATTGCGATCAACATAACTGCAAAAGAGTGTATTTTTTACAATTCAAGCCACAGTCTGCGACTGTGTGTAAATTGCCACTGCAACTTGTGGCACGAGCACATAGCACACATCAATACAAGGACATCAACTTTTGCGTTAGGCCAACTTGACAACAACAACAACAATTATTGCAGCTTAAAGCTGAATCAACGGAAGCTGCACACAGCTGCCTAGAAAGCTTTAAAGCAAAGTGACAAAGTGACCCCCTCTCCCCGATCACACTTCCATATAAGAGAGTGCAATTTAGTTTCAGTACGACGTAATAGCGTCGAACCCGGTCTAGCAATCTGTCCAAGCAAATATCTCTAAATATTTAGTCTTCCACTAATTTATAATGCATTCAAATAATGCATCCAAAAATTTAAAGAGCATAATTTCCAAAATATATCATCGCTGTATATAGTATAATATAATATGTTTATACAACAGAGAACAATCGCATAAGGTCTAAGCGAGTATCTGCAAGGGTATGCAACTTTCGGCACGTCGATGGTAACGTTTCTATCTAGTTTCTAATATTTTGTTTACCTGAGACTTCGGGGTCTAAGCTTCAGGTTTTGCGGAGCTTATCGAAAAGTGCGACTGGTCAGGCGTGGGTCGAACCAAGTCGAGCTGATTCGATACAAGCAGACCAAACAACATGAATTTAATTAATTGAAATACGTTACAATCGGTACTGTGTAATTAAAAGCTATTTCTTGATTCGTTCCCCCTAGCATGCACCCGCCTAGCACTGCAGAGGTTTCATCATGCTAATATCTGTCACTTCAATTGAAGCTTTATCTGGGCATTCAATACATACAATACATATGTGAGACTGCTTGATAGTTTTTCTGACATGATAATGATCGAAGAAGATGAATTGAGTAAACATTGAGACGAGGAATATATAGTATGTGCTAGTCCCAAAAGCAGTCCACCAAGTTGACAGTCTTTTGATAAAAGAGTGTGCGCAACTGTAGACTTATCTACACCTAAATTAACATACACCTAATTAAATATGGGCATTAACTTTTCATACAATATATCCATTTAAAATGAAAAAAATTGTTTATAAGCTGTGTGCAAATGTATGACACAAAGGGAAAAAGCGACGTGACAGGCCACACAAAGTATATATATTCGAATGAATTTATGAAAAAGATTTTTTGTACCCTTATATCGGAGGGTACGGCCAAAGAAGGTATTATATCTGAATGACTACACCATTATTTGATTGTTCAGATTTGTTGTTGGAACGTACTCGGTAATAATAAAGCTTTATAATTTAATGTCAATTATCCTTGATCTTTAATAAATCATAAGCAAAAATAGCGCCGAATGATACGAGCTCTAAACAGACAATGGAAGGGCCGCGGCAAGGAAGACAACGAAAACAATGTCGTGGAACGTATTTAACACAATTAACTCTGTACATTTATAGGATTAACCTCGCCAAAGAGCAAGCCCAGGCTCGGCTTGACTGTCAGGCACAGACGCAGACCGAGACCCAGACCCAGACCCAGACCCAGATAGGAGATCATTCGAAGTCTGCTCAGCGCAGATTAACAATCAATTAAAATTTACAACTTCAGAAGGGACAGAGGAACCGGCAAGTTGCGTTGAGTTGTACAATGCACACACAAAGGCACAGTCACACACACTGCAATCATTGGAAAGTCAAGAAAAATAAAGGAAACTAATTAAAATGGATGCATAAAAGGCGCCATTTCGCAACGATGGCAGGCAGTAATTACGTCCAATTAATTGCAATAACTTCCCAAATTAGATAATTTGGGTGCACTATCAGCACAAAGGCCCAGCCGGACGCCAAACGAAGCTCGACCACAACTGCATCACACGTAATTCACTTGTCCGAGAGCTCGCGAGCCGACAGCAGTTGTCGCGCAGAGGATCAGGCCAGAACGCGAACCACATCGGCGAGGCAGAGTTACTATCAGAGCTTTCTAAGCTACACGTCGTCTAGATTGGAAATACTGCTAAAAAAAACTTGTTCATCGGGCTTATTCAATATCGATTGTGGTTTTCAACACTGAAACATGAGCTCTTATTATTAACTATTATCTATGCTTATGTTTCTTATATTCATTATATTTTATACTATGGCAAAGTAAGTTGCGTGGAGCTTTTAGGACTCCTTTCTGAATACACCGTGTAAAGCTCTTCATTATTGACACATACTGAACGTCTACTCCAGCTGCCGCCAGCCGCTGAGCATATGATAACCCCTGCCGGACAGTACTCCACTTGAGAGGCTAGGCAATTCTTCAAAGACAACATGCTCCGTACAGACGACGCTCCAGGAGAAGATACAACATCAGAAGTAGCATCAACAGAACTAGCAGCAGCAGCCGCAGAAGCGGTGTGCCACTCGTGCCACACAACAAATCCCCGGCAGCTGAACCGAGTCTAGTGTTACATAAGCAAAGTCAACATTCGACTTATCTATTGGCCCAACTGCAGAGATCAACTCAAACTGAAGATCGGAGTCGTAGGCAGGGAGCGATGGTGAGTGTCGGTTGTGGGGGACAGGGAAGATAGGAAAGAGTAAGGAGCCCCTCAGGCAGCTGGACGCAGCAGCTGGTAAAAGGTGGCGGCACTGTACCAACAGCGCTCAGACTGGAATTGAGACTGGGACTGCAGCTTTATGTTGGCTTCAACTTTGAAATCCGCCTGTGCCTCAGGCAGGCAGGCGGTCAAACTGGCAGCCGCTGAGTCTGGACAGGTCTAAGCGGGTCTTAGGATGAGTAAACGACCGACTGGACCCAGAACAGTAGCTAATTCTAACGTTGCAGCTAGAGTCCGAGTTGGAGTTGAAGTTGGAGTTGGGGCATTGCAATTGATTTGTTTGTGCTCTCTGAGCAAGTGAGAGCCCCACTCCAGCAGCGAGCAGCGCACGCCTCCAATTAGAGCCTAAACGACAATTGTAACCCAATTTACTTATGCTCTGCTTCGCTTTGTTTTCTCTCCTTGATTCGGCTCAACTGCCTTTGCATTAAATCTAAATGGTGTAATGTTTTGAAGTCGACTCTTCTGTTCTTTGTGCTTAATCTGTCCCTCAGTCTGTCTTTTCAACTCTTAAAATTCAGCTCCACGCGAGCCTCGAATGGTCATGCCGCCCGGAGGAAAGCTCCCGCATTACGTACGGAACACCCTAGCCAAGGATATTGATATTGTCTTAATACATAGCAGCTAACACGATTTAACACTGACGCTAACTCAACTCTAAAGCCTTGTTCCAACATTTCAATATGTGTTGTAAATTGTAATACTATTCTAGATAAATTCTGTCGGAGAAAATGCGTAGAATGTCGCACTTTATGCACTGCCCCGCGATCGTTAGAGTATACAGTCGTCGGTCTAGTCCGCGAGCTCGACACACTCTTGTTTATGTATTTGATTATTTGCTTAAATCTTTATCGCTGCCTGCCTCGTTCGTATGCAGTCAACGTTCATTGCCGTCGTTCGCATCTACATACGAGACTTGATTATAGTGGGGAGTCGGAGTCGCAGCTGGAGAGGAAGACGGAGAGGAAGACGGAGGCGGGTCGGAGTTGCGCTCGGATCCATTAAGGCAATGACCTGTTTTCATATCATTCTGTTGTTGGTTCTTTTCCTCTTGTCGTATGGTGTGTTTGTGCCTGCTTTGTTGTTGTTTTGTCTCGCTCCCGCGCACGCGGCCTCTTGGCGTAGGCGTGCACGAGAGAGCGAGTAAGAGGGAAAGACATACGCAATCAGATCGGATCGGCTCGACTCGGTACACAACGTCGTCGCATGTGTCCATGTTGCAAGTTGATAGTAAAAATTATGATGATTCTTGCCCCAACAACTGGTCAAACGAGTTATTCTCTTCATACCCTTCACCCTTTTGAAATAGGTAAAAGGGGTTTATCCGACTTGTTGAAATGTATGCAACAAGCAAATGTGGGCGTGTCACTGCACACAAATGTTGCATATACATTGCATGCTATTTTATTATTGGTATCTCTTAGTGCCAAGTATTTATTAGTACCAATTTTCCAAAATGACAGTATACTCTATAGAAATTGGACAAACTCTATTCCATAGTTATCGGGAATGCACATTTTCAATTCTACATGCACGTTATGCGCGTATGCAAGCGGAAAAGCAATACATACGACTGCGTTTATTCTAGTTCCCAACAACGCGATGTCATTGAGGTCTTTCTCGCTGATTTTCAAGCGGATTAAAGGGTATATCACAGTCGAGTGCTAACGACTGTTACCATCTTTACTTGTGTGTGAGTGTGTGTGTGTGTGTGTTGTCTTTCCACTCCCTGCCTCTACTTCATTAAGTCTTCAATTTTATATCGACTGAAAACGCGAATAAAAACAGAGAAGAGGCTGTCTGTGTTCTGTTTCTACTCCGCCTTCTGCTCCCCCTCTTTATGCGGATGATACTTAAAATGTGAAAAAGAGCCTTTGGCGCGTAAAATCTTTCGGGTTCATTAGAACGTTGAACGTTCAACGCCAAGCATTGCCGACTGCTCTGGATAACGCATCTCAGGACTGGGCTCCGCGTCTGCCCAGGTGCCTAGCTGGGCTCATGCGCAATCAAGTCGTTCCACTGGCGCTGTCAGTTTGACAGACCATCTGCGGTTTAATCTGGTTTGGGTTGCGTCGGCTGGCTGGATGCTTGTCAGGTTAGCCAGTTAGCTGCTTGACCAACTGGCTCCTAAGCCTGCGAGCAGCAGCTGGTACAGTACAGGCCCATGATGTGAGGGCCAGCTATGGAGCTGTTCAAATTACCCGCCGCTACTTGGGCAAGGCCTTCAAGTGTGAAATTCGTAGCATCATTCCCATAGTGTTCTGGAAAATCATTTCAGGGACTACAGTCACATCCCTGTTCTCCCTCTGTATTATACGTGCTGCCAAAGGGTATTATTCATTTACTAATTGCACATTAAATGGTATGATCAGTAGATTTGGTTGAGTCATTGCTTGGGCCATTGTTGTCGCTTGTTGCACTACTTAGAATACCCTTTTGAAAATAATAGCTAAGCTCATTTTTGCCCGATCATGATCAACCTTGACCGCTCACATAATTGTCAAGTGAGGTTCTCTCATTGCTCAGGGTCGCTGAGTAGTAATTGCAACTGATGCAGCCACAGAAGCTTCGCAAACTACACCAACATCAGCAATAGCCACAGCACTAGCAATTAGTTCCTGGCAAGGTTGTGATCTTTAGTTGAGAACTCGTGTATCTCTTCCATAATGGTGCACCCCCGAGGCGGCTGTAAGAGTGTGTAATTCTAGCAAAAAGAGTCTGCTAAAGTCAACAGAGTGCTAAAGCGTTCTGACAACGCAAATATTTGCCATAAATTACAATGAGTGGAAAATAATATGTCCAGCTCTTAAGGGGCAGTCATATTTCCATAACTTAAAGGCTGACCCCGCACAAAAACTGTAAAAGATTCATGCGGGTCTCGGGTCGTCGGCACACTGCACGACAACTGATTCACGCGGCGATCATCGAAAGTCGCAGTGGCATAAGCACCCGTTGCTCGTGTTCTCCCTGAAGCTGCAGGCCAACGGCGACATTGACAATGAGCCAAATACGATCTTAAAGCAATTCCAAGCCGATACAAACAGTAGTCAAAGTAAAACACACTAAACTCCAACTCCAACTCCTACAACAACAACAGCAACAGCGACAACACCAACAAATCTAACAACAACAACGTGTGCGCTCACAAGAGCTTTTGGCTTAAGTTTTGAAGCATGATCTGGCATGATCGTTAAGCAGTGCACAGTAGCTGCTCGAGCATCATAATAACAGCAACAGCAAGACCTCATCTACCTCATCTCCCCCCATGCCCATCCCAAGCGAGTAGGCCTTTGTCTGTGGCCCAGCTGCAACGCTGCGGGGTGTAAAGAGCATCGGCGCATAGGAGTTTATTGCAACGACAACCACAACGCCAACGGCAACAGCAACAGCAACTCGCAACTGGCAACTCGCGCGCGCATGCACAACAAATCACCACCCCCTCCCTTCCCCCACGACAACCCCACCCATCAAGCACGTTCCCAAAGCGTGGATGGAAGTGCTTAACCGGTTCTGTTGGAGTAAGGCATCGACAAAGATACACAGAGCTTTTAAAAACTTACCTTATTCTTATTCTTAATATACCATCACCCATTCAGAATAAGAAAAAGGGGATATTCGCTATGTGCAAGTGTATCCAAAAGATCGAATGAGGCTATTGATCAGCAGTCGGTAATGACTTGTCCATCTCTTTGTTGGTCTGTATGAAAACACAGAACTCAGCTAATCTTACTTCATTATAATGGATACCAAGTTAGACATTAAGATCCCTAAGCACCATATGCAGATAAAACGCGTTCAGATACCCTATAGTTCACTGGGCTTCACTGGAAATTGCAGCCGATTAAGTAGTATGCTGCTTGCCCACCAGTTCTTGTGCGATGAGAAGTACCATATTTCATATTTTGAAATAAGGTGAACGGTATCTAAGAGTCGAGTTCGCTCGCCTGCAGCTTTCGTTCTTCTCCTTATTCTTTCAGCTTGCCGAAGGAAGCACTGCGCGAAACGGAGGGGAGATTTGCGAAAATAATAAAATAATACATGTACATACACATGCATGCATGTACGAACATATACATACATACAAACATATGCACACGCATATTCATGAAACTGTGGACTGATCCATCTTCGATCGATCTTCCAGTTTCGTTGTGTGTAATTGCCACTTCCAGCTGAAAGAGCTTTTATTTTTATTTTCGTTTGAATTTTCCATTCGCCTGTTTCCTCCCTCTATGCTTAAAGCGACAGCGACAGCCACAGCGACTGCGACTGCGCTCCCGTCTTAAGCTGCATTACAACTTTTTACTGCGTCTTAACTGAAATCGAGTTTTCTTGTTGCTCTTGCTGTGTTTATTGCTGCTGCTGCTGCGGCTGCGGCTGTTGTGTTGCTGTCGTAGTATTCTATGTGTGCAACTCCGCCCGAAATATCGTAGCACAATACTAAGTGTACACACATACACACATATACATATGTATGGTAGGTGCTGCATGTGTACAGAGATTCAACCGAGGCTGGGTTCATTATCGACATCCACATGATCGCCATGCCCATAATCATTATCGTCATCAAGAAAAAGTAGCAATCGTTCAGTAGCAGCACTTAATTTCATTTTGATTTGCAGCGTGAAGTCGCGTTCTGCAGCTTGTTCTACCCCTCTCACTCCTGCCCTGATCTACTTTACCACAATGCCGGAGTATGTATGCATGCATGTGTGCATTGTATTGTGTATGTATGTGGAACTCATAGCTCGTGTCTTTGGTCTATTTGCCCAGCATAGCGAGGCGTCGCGCCGCGTTTTTTTGGCGTATGCCCAGTAGCCGCACTGGAAATGTTCTCTGTAGCTTTTGTGTTTTTATACCATTCACCCATTGAAAATGGGTACAAATAGTCTATGAGTTTTCTGGAATTGTACGTAACGGAAAGAACAAGGCTTGGCCTATAGAGTATATATATTCCCGATCAGTTTTATTGGACGAGTCGATATTTCTAAATCCGAATGTCTGCCCGCTCGCCTGGCTTTCTGCGTATCCATACACATCTCAGCTATTCTATTTGCGTAGCTTTTATAAGAGACACCAAATTCGGCAAGGAGTTTACTTAACTCGAGACTTGAGTCCTATTCCTGCCACTTCGGAAAACCAATGAACGTTTGACTCGATGTGTAGAAGCGGTTTTTGGGAATTAAAGTTGAAACAGCTAATGCGGGTGAATGGTATCTAGCAGTCGGGAAGGCTCAACTGTATTTCTCCTTACTTATTACCTACTGTGGCATAGTGTTTATTGTGTTTGCTTGTAGCAGTATTTATGACTTGCAACTGTGCTGCGGTGTTTGTTTTGAATGCGCTTTGGTGCTGCTTGGCCGTAGTCCTTTGTCCCCCGGGCAGACGCTGGAATTATTTGTGTGACTGAGCTTTGAGGCAGCCATAAATGTACTGTGGCTCATTCTCTGTGATTAGTGACAGTCGCGTTATTAACAATTATTCCCGCACCCATAAAAGTGGTGGCAGTCAATATACTATAAGGTATATAATTGACCAAAATTAACGGTCGAGGCGATTTTGCTATGACCGTCTCCTCGTAAGTAATTGTCTTTTATACCATTTACACATTGAAATTCAGTTTTTAATTGAAGTACAAAGAAAGTATATTCCGGATCAGCATAAAAAGCAGAGTCAATTTTGACAAATCCGCACGTATTATTAACAGGTAGAAACACCAAACTATTGAAATTGGTTAAAATTCGCAGAATATTAATTTTCAGCCAATCCCCTAAATTAATCATTTCTGTTTTTAAATGTTCAAAACTTAAAACATCTACAGCAACGTAGGCCGAGTGCCTGATGCACAGCCACAAGAAGACTTCCTTTTCCTTTTTATCCAGAAAGCAACAGGTTGTTAATTCATTGAACAGTGCTGTTTAGTATTAAGAATAAATTTGTGGTGGTCTGCGAAATTAGGTAAATCGTATTTAACTGTAGCACGTATAAGACTGGAGCTTTTTATACCCTCGAAAATTTGGCCAGATTTTTGCACCACACAGAAGGAAGCATTCCCGACCAAATAAAGTAAATAAAAGTATTAACAGCCGTGTTGATGTAGCCGTATTCGTCCGTCTGTCCGTCGTTCAAATTCGTGAAATTTATTACGTTCATTTCGAAAAGAAATCAGGGTTATTTTCCCAAGTGTTTTACGCGTAAGTTATAGAAATTATATTTTTCAAATTGTACAGTCAGTAGCAACAAGATCCAGTGAAGGAGGCCATGGAATGATTGCCTCCACACAGACGACTTGAACAATCAGGCGGCGTGAGGCATTATCATTATGTTTACTATTATGAGTATTTGCAGCAGCAATAGAGCAACAAGAGCTCATATAGCTCGCTCTGAGTATAATCAGGTAGGGGCCGCAGCAGGCCCCAACCGCACAACTGCAAGGGGTAGAGGGACGCACTCGAAATCGACAAGTTGTTGCCTGCACGATCAACTCTTGGCTTGGGTTAGGCTGCGATGTAACGACAGTCTCAGCTGACGGGACTCGTTTGGGAGCTTAGCTCGCGTGGTCGTGCGCATATAAAGGTTTCTAGCTTCGGCAGTCTCTCCCTCTACTGCAGCATGTGCTCACCCCGATCTCCGCGCAGGCTGGTTAAGTGCCGTTGCCGTCGTCGTCTTTAAAACTTGATTTTAAGTTTTTTTTTTATGTGTGTACGTATGTAGGTACATACGGCTGCTGGTGCAGCAGCTGAACACCTGTGTTCTTATGCTCTTTTGCTTCTCTCAGCGACTAGAAACAATAATATTTTATTTTCTTTTTTCGTAAACCCAACCTCATGCAATTCGATGCCATGTTTTCATCGCAGTTGCTGTTGCTGGTATTTGTATGTATACCCAGGAGCTTAGGCATTAGAGGCTACATAGGCTTGGAAGTGAATCCCTACATATTAGATAAGTTTTGAAACACCATTAGCTGCTTAATTAAAAGATCAAAATGGTCAAGAGGACGAAACTATCAAGTTTCTTCTTAAATGTGCCCATATCAAACTATATCTATGTATAGTATGTGTAAAAATATTTCTACAACATAAACATATTAAAACCATTTACCCATTGAAAATGTGAAAAGGTATTTTCGAATTTATTACAAATTGCGCAATTAACATAATGCAGATTGTTGACTTTTAGCTTCTGAACGCCACGCCCAGCGCCCCTACAAGTCGATTTTTCGATGTATATGAAAATTTAAAAAGCTAGAAGCAACAAATTTGGGAAGAGGATCTCTGGAAATATTACGCAGAATGTGGATTTTCAACTTTTCAAAACAAATTAACGGGTATAAAATAGAGTTATATGAATTGAATAGATTCAAGCCATATAACATCTTGGTCAGTAACAATCTGGATCCAATCATACAGATACGGGCAGAAAGGCAGACGATAACGTCCAAAGGATTCGCCTGACAACGCTAATCCACAATTTATATTCTATCATAGTCTGTCAAGCCTCTACATATACCCTTTTCCATATTTCAAAAAGTAAGAAGTATGGCTATAATGATGTGACAAAGGAAAATTAGAAGACTACGAAGCAAGACATAAACATTAGTGATTGTTAAATAATTTAAAACAACTTTTTAAAAGTGGTGGAGGGTATTTGCAGTCGATCAGTAACTTTCGCACTTACATTTTATTACTTAAGAGCAGTTTATTTAAAGGGCATGTCTCTCTTCAACAGCTTGTCTTGTAGCAAACTTAGCGTCTTAACCTATTTATTAAAAATTTTTTTTTCGGATAGCTGATGATGGATGATTTTATAGGCCTTTTAAAGAACAGCTAACAGCCTTTAAAGTTCGATGGGATTATTGCAGAATTTTTGCTGCATTCCTATTATATCCAAGCAAAATTATTATCGACTATTACTAACTCAATTTTTATGTCGGCCTTTTTTAATTTTACACAATGCGAGTCGATTTGGTCATGTCCGACTGTCTATCTGTGTGTTTCGATTTCAGCTATTACAAGAGCTGCGTGTACCATACACATAAGAAGTTTATTTTAGACTTTTTGCCTTCGCCTTCGCAACTCGATAAAAGCGTGTTCGATTTATTACCACAAGAAAAAATAAACCAAAACTAAAAGCATAAAATTTGATGAGAAGTTTCCTTGCAGCCTTACGTAGATTGGGAATTTAATCTTTTGGATGACCATCGGTTCCATAAATGGATTTTTATACCATTAACCTATTAAAAATGGTATATTAACTCTATGAAAATATATATAGCAGGCAGAAGGAGGAGTGACAGACCATACAAAGTATAAATATTCTTGATCAGCATTAATAGCCGAGTCGATTTGGTCGATTTAACCGCCCGTCTGTCCATCTGTATGAATACACAGATCTCAGATATTTAAAGAGCTACAGACACCAAACTTGGTGGGAATGTTCGTGTATTTAATACCCACACAATGATTAAGAAGTTTATTTCAAACTTGATGTGCCACGCCCACCGTCCCTATAAATCGGTTTTTTTGAATTATAGGAACATTAGAAAAGCTAGAAGCACTAAATTTTGTAGTTAGGTATCTGATAACATTACACAAAATGCGGATTTTCAAATTTTGGATACCAGCCCACCGCCTTCAGAAATTAATTTTGTAAATCGATAAATAATTAAAAAAATAAATAAATTAAATTATAGAAGTAGAAAATTTACAGATCGGACACTACACATAGAAGTTATAGGCCCGAGTAGTTTCCCAAACAGCAGCAGCGGCCCGACGCCAATGCTTGCACCGACTGTGCACACACAGCCGTCGTGCAGTCAGCGTGAAGTCGGCGTGTGCCATTAGCGTCAATGCATGTGTATTTGACTTTGAAAATATGTGATGCGTTGTTGTTAGTTCGCCGAATAAAAGTAATAATATTAAGAAATATTTTTTAATAGCCAAAGGGAAATGGTATCTTACAGTCGAGTGCACTCGACTGTAGCTGTCTTCAATTGTTTTAAATAATAAGAAAGAGTACAGAAGTTTTTTTCATATTCTATCTAGCTATCAATAATATTGATCTGCCCTATAAATTAAAACCTTATTATAAGCGCAAGAACTTTCTCATAAAAAAAGCAGCAGAGACGCAGCCAAGGGCCGGCGTCAATGACTTCGCCGACTTCGCACGCACAGTCAGCCATACTGTTAAAATCAGTATTATACTGTTTTTGACTGCATTCCACTTTTACTGTTGAACAAAATATAAGTATACGAAATACTGTTTTCAACGTAAGAATTCTTAACACTTAACAAAATAAGTATGTATGTACAGTGGCTCACACCTTATTTCGTGCAGAGGTTAAAATAAATTTCAATGTCGTCAAACTTTTTAACTAAAAGGAATTTATAAATGTAGTTATTTTTAGCAGATAATTATCAATTTATATTTATACTTCATTGTTTTTCTTTTGTTCTTAATAACGCTTAAAACTATAATGTATCGAAAATACCGATATTTCTAGGGTCACAGCTTATTTCGTGCGAGGAACTTAGCTTTTAAAATTAATGCTAAGAAAAATAACGTCTTTTAGACGTGTTTCCATCGAAAAGACTAATTATCGAGTGGTTTCAATCGGGATTTTCTTCCACTCCTCTTGGATGGTTTTTTAAGGTCATTTTTGTTGGATATTGACCTCTTGCGAATGGCATGGTCGAGAACGGCCCATAAGTTCTCAATAACGTTGAGGTTTAGGGGCTGGGCTGGTGGAATGATTATGTGTTGGCCCAGATCAACTAGGACTGAACAATGGCCGATTTGTGCTTGGAGTTATTGTCATGGTAAAATCGAAATCGTCCTCCTAATCCAAGTTTGTCCGCGCTTTGAAGAAGATTATCCTTAGTACTTGAAGGTACTTCATTTTGTCCATAGTCCCTTCTATAAACACCAAGTTTTTAACTTCTGAAGCCACCATACAGACCCATACCATTACACTTCCACCACCTTGCTTTACTGTTGGCCTTTATCTGCCACTCGATTTTCCTGGACAAAATGTTGAATAATGGAATGCACCATACTAAGGCCTAATTCAACTATCCCAGCTATTTCTGAGTTCGTAAATTTTCAAAATGATTTAGGACTAATTCCCGCAGAGTTCGTCAATTTTTAAAGTGACTTAGGACTGATTACCGCATCTCTATTGTTGTGCGCGGCTTCTTTTTCAAAATTAAAAAAATATATATTAGGAGTATTGTTAAATATAATTAAGTATTGGAAACATTAGCAAACAAGTTGACCAACACAAAATATAAAAGAAATTTCCAATTTTCAGTCCAAATCTTTTATTTTCGATAAATTATACCACTGTGGGCAAAAAGTAAGGTGAATATTTTTGTAAAGTCAAAATTCTTTATTTATTCTCCTAAATCAATTTCATCCCCTTCACAGTAATCCCCTCCCGATAAAATACACTTATGCCAACGTTTTTTCAAATCCTCGAAACAGGCCAAATAGTCCCTTTCCGGTATAGCCATGAGCGCCCTCGTCGATTTTTCTTTTATCTATTCAATCAACTCGAAACGCGTTCCCCGGAGTGGTCCCTTGAGTTTTGGGAATAGTGGCAGACCATACAAAGTATATATATTCTTGATCAGCATTAATAGCCGAGTCGATATGGTCATGTCCGTCTGTCTGTCCGTCCGTCCGTCCGTCTGTCCGTCTGTATGAACGCACAGATCTCAGCTATTAAAAGAGCTAGAGTCACCAGACTTGGTGGGAGTGTGCGTGTTTTGAATACGCAGATCGTGTTTATTTCAATCTTTATGTGCCACGCCCACCGCCTCCGCAATCGATAAATGCGTTTTTCGATTTTTAGCAAATAATTCACTAACGAAAAAAGATAAGCGCACCAATATTGATAGGAGGGTGTCTTGCAGCATTATGCAGAAGTTGGATTTAGACTTTCAGATGCGGTGGGCGGTGGGCGTGCCGCTATAAAACGAATTTTTTGAATTAGAAGAACACTAAAAAAGGTAGAAGCACCAAATATAAAAGTAAGGTGCCCGGTAACATTTCGCAGAATGCGGATTTTCAATTTTTGTATGCCGCTCCTACCGCCACCAAAAATCAATTTTGTAAATCGGTATATCAAATTATAGGAAATTATATTCTTTGTATGGTCTGCCACGCCTCCTTCTGCCTGTTACATCATTTTCACAAAGTTAATATAACATTTTTTACCCATTTTTAATGGGTAAATGGTATACAAACAAAATCTAAAAATCTTATCATATTTTATATACGATACAAAACAGAAAATTATTCTCTACTAGATTACTATTATATTTCGAAACAGTATTTGATGATAATGGGTTAACAGATTGGATTCTGCACTCAAAGTGCTGGGCAATAATAAGTCAATGTGGGCATCAAACTTTCTAAACGTTTATTTAAGAGGAGCTCCCTAGCATCTCCTTGTATCTATGCTATGGATACATGTGCAGTTAGAGCAAATTATAGCAGTATCTGAACAGGTGATCGACGAGTTGACGCAAAGCTCAAAATCAGAGCCGCCAATGAATTGCGAGCTATAATCGATACGATCGGTCGATCGTTTAATTGATTAAACCTAATTGAAATCGAAAATGCACACAGCGGACACACACAGGCGCACACTCTCTACGTTTTACACACACAAACTCACTATTGGGGCAAACTCACTCGCTATCACGATCACTTGTCCGTGCTGCTGGCGAGGCTTTCTGTGTGTTTGCCTAGCGTGTGTATTGGATATGTACACGCTCGTATTTGAGCATGTGGTCTGGCCCGGCAAGCAAGCTGCGAGAGATCCAGAATGTCGAAATCAAAACAAAAACGTAAAAGATCAACGCACAAAGAGCCAACAACGCCACTAAATTTTGGCGGGAGACTACTGTACCCCTATAAGACGATAGCCAGCAGAAAAAGACGAACAAAACAAAACTTCAATCGGCACGAAGCGGAGCGGAGAGCCAGCAAAGAGCGCTGAGCAGAGCAGAGCGCGAAGAATCGAGTATAGAAAATCGAGAGGCAAAATGAAGTCAAAAACTAGTTAAGAGTGACCGCTGATCTCTAAGAAAGAGAGAAAGAGCTTAAGAGAAGCGAGAGAATCAAAGAGGCAAGCAGCGAGCAGTGTTGCTGTGCCGCTGCAGTAGCTGCTCGAGCTCTGAAATTACACGCAAGCATGAAATAAATACACTCGTGGTCACATAATAAGCCGAAAAGCAATGCCAGCTTACTATTGACTTACTATTAACTGTATCTCTATACTGGAGACGGTGTCTGCAGAGATGATTACGAACTTCTGTGATTAAAGGTGTTGTGTCCCATCGAGCTAAGGCAAAAGAACAGCTGACTATCAATATCCTAACGAATTCATCGTATCCAAACAACAAGCCGAGCGGTACCCCATAGGTCATAGAACTAAGTATTTGTATTAATCTGTATTGTATTAATCGATCTGCTCGCAAAAGTATCTACAGCGAACTTCGATTGGGAAACTAATCGGCGAAATGGCGAAGAAACCGACTGAATTCATTGCAAACCAGAGCAGAGTCAGAAGAGGAACACCGAATATTGCTTACTTTTGCTTGAAGGTTCCGTTTCGGAACGGCCCGTCAACAATTGTACGATTCCTGTGATCGCCACGACGTCGACATCAATTTGCAGGTATAGCCTGCCACTGATCCACAATTAACAAGTCCGAGAGCCGTCAGTTCCAGTTCTGTATGCCTGTTTTGATACAACTGCACAGATGTTTTGCTCGCCGAACACACGCACATGGTAGCTGAGGGTAGCTATACAATCGTACATTTGGTAGTGTGTGCCTGCCTGCCTGCATGCCTGTTTCAAGTCTTTTAATACCCTTAATCCTAGCAAATAATACAGAGAGCAGGGCAAGACAAGTGTACTCGTATAGTATGGCGAACCGGAGAATTTGTAGCTGCCGTTGAGCCCAGGCCTGGACTCGAGCAGAGGCATAAAACAGAAAGTGTGCAACACACGCTCTGAAGCCAAGTAAAAGATAAACACTGAACGATGGCAACAGCCGATCCCTGGTAGACTGGTACGCTGGTACGCTGGTACGACTTCTCTGCAGTGAACTTCTAGATGCGAGTCAATGAACTTATCCTGCCTACCTCGGCCGCTGGCAGGCCCGGCTCTGACTATGACTCTGACTCTGGTCTGGCTCTGACTGTGACTGTGAGTCTTGCCGTGCCGATGCCTTTTGCCGTATGATATCAGCAAAATGATCATCATGATGTTCTCCGTCCACAACAAAACAGTAAACTAGCTTTGTGTCAGCTCCCTCTGTCCGTTGCCTTCTTTCCTCTCTCTGTGTCTCTGCCTCTGCTTCTCTCTAGCGTGAGTCTCTAGACGACTCTTCCTTGGACATAATGAACTTGGGCTTTTGGCGATACATACGCAATTTTGAAGTCGTGTTTGTTTGTCCCTCGCCTCCACCTGGGGACAAACAGGCATAAACAAGGTTTTTAGAACTTTTATTTGATTTTGCAACACGTCTGTCTGCTTTATAGCCTGCCAGCTAGTCTGCGCCATTGTTGTTGTATTCGGAGAGTTAGCCCCCGTCGTATGTATGATAATAATGTTGGTGATCGTGCCATTTTAGCCATGGTTAACTACGAGGAAGCAATCCGACATGGGGCTGGTGCTGAAGCAGCAGTCAGATTTCAAGTTTGTTTGAGGGAAAAGACCTCTGACTTTGTTGACTCGATGGTGCATGGGCAATCCTGAAGTTGGTGCGGTCTGCAGCATTTAACTGTGCCATGATTACTACGACTCGTCCCTCTCCTCCACCTCCTCAACCACTTAACTGCATTGTATTTGCAAGATTTATACAAAAAATGAAAAATGAAATGGCAATTAGTCGCCGACTCATGGTTTTTATCTCATGTAGTACTCATAGATACCATAGATATAGTTTCAGTTTCTGCATAATGATTTTCGGTATCTAATTACATTGGCTACGGGTTTTTAGTATATACTTCGTATTTCTTCTTTCCTGTCGACGCTGCTGTCTTATTATTCCAGCATCATTCGGTGCGCTCGTGCCGACGTCCATTCATTCGATGCGGTCTGATCTCTCCCAGCTGATGCAGCCCCAACTGCAATCCAGGCTCTGTTTTTTGTATAATATGTGTGCGCTGTATCTTCTGGCATCCCCTGTCCAGCTCCAATTCATTTTAATAGCTCTTGAACAAACCAAATTACCTTCGAGCTGAGACTAAGTAGTAAGTGATAGTTTACAAGATCTTTCGGGCGTAGCTCTTTAAATTGCGATAAAGTTGATGAGAGTATGCTATGCATTAGATGTGTCTGCCTTCTATAGATTATGAGGGATGCCCCAGACCTATCCAACCCAACCATTAAAAATCTCTGCATAGGAAAATTATACTGCGAAACTCATAGTTAGGAGCGCATGACAGTAGCCGTTTCTACATGCCTTCATTTTCTTGGCCACATTTTGCACTTCATTAATAGAATCTTGACTTTATGGGAGCTTAGGGAACTGCAGAAAATATAAGTTCACTAATGCGTGGAATTACTGCAAACCGATTTGGAAGAACTACTCTCTTTTGAAGTTCATTATTTCGTATTCTCTTCCGAGTGTTTCTTTAGAGCAATCATCGACGATTTTCTAGGTTCTGTTCTTTTCAAATATGTCGCTCTATGTTTTTTTCGTGCCTCGCAAATCCAGCCGTCCCTTAATTGTATCGTAGACATCATCATCCCCTTCGTTCCTTCATCTTTTGCCTTCTTCTTCGCTTGCATCTTCGTCGCGTGCACGGCATGTGAGTCGCACGTTTTGTCGATTTTCAAATTGAGGCAATGTCTCAGCACTCGTCTGACTAGTGCTATCAAATTGAGGAGTTACAGCTGTGCCCGGACTGCAGCCCGATCCATCGGTACTTCGGCTCACAACCTATAGGTACCTGTTAGTAAAATTACAAATAGTTTTTGTTGCTTCTTTCCCATCGTTGCCCTTATGGTAAGCTGTATTGTTACTGTTGCCCTTGTTCCACGATTTTATTTTAGTTTTCGGTTTTCATGCTTTCCCCTGCTATATATATATATATAATATAATATATAATACTAAGTTTGTGCGAATGAGCGTGATGTAGTGTTGCAGATCATATTATTATTTATCATCTCCATCAATAGCTGAGTCCATTTATTCACAATAATATTTGTGTGAATACTCAGAGCAACACATTATATGAACTGAGGACACCAAAATTAGGCATAAGTCAAGGACAATTCTAGTTTATATAACATGAATCGCAGAATTTTAAATTGCTTATGATATTTATTGGCTTTCACCGGATACGATTTTGCATTACTGGCGCAGATGCCATTGGTAGCTGATAAATAACAGTATAACGAACCTAAACCTTCTGTCTCTAGTCTTTTTCGCTGAGTCTAGTTGAAACAAACAATGCGATCGTTTACCCCATCCTTATGATCGCGCCACACTTGCATTGCCACACAATAAAACGTCATTAATTATTGCTCTGGGCTAAAGAGAATAAAAGCGCAGCGCACGGCCCATCATAAAATACAACAATAAAGATCAAACACAACAACAAAAACAATCATAAGAGAGCGACGAATCACTAATTAATGGTCATGATCAACTGGGGCAAGTCTTATGAGTTCTATGAGTTGTGAGTTGTGTGCTCTGGCTCTGGATCTGGCGCAGGCCATTAGAATGCAGAATGTCGTCGTCGTTGTTGTCGTTGTCGTTGTCGATTGGGAAGAATATAGATATTGCCGTACACACACCATCAATATCGTGCACAAACACACACACTCACAGAGACACATACGCACTCACGCAGCATACATATTTTATTTCTCTTTGTTTACAAAACAAAATGTAAACAAAACTTTTCTTCGGGCACAACGATGGAAAGCATTTGCTGCACAAAAGTCTCGAAAAGATCAGGCACGTCTGCTTCTGGGAGTATGAAGGGGTCAGGCGGTGCCCAGAATGTAGGGCAGCCAAGCTGGGGGCCTTTTTACACTACTCATAAGCTTGCATAAGGCTTGAGGATGGTAGCACACAACTTGCATGGAAACCAAAGAATTGAGAGATCAAAAGAACAGCTCTTAACTGATCGACTCAAACTACCCTTTACATTTGTATGTTGGCAGACTCTACGATATCTGTGGATTAACCATTGGAATTATTGACGCTGTCAGTAAAAGTACCCTATCCCTATCAGTTTTCATGAACTCGACTAGGTTATATTATCAGAGCAACTCTTCACTCAGCAGATTTCACAGGGTATCGCCTTATGCTAGCTGTTGCTCTGTGATTGACAGTTGAAGCAGCGCGGCGAGTGCTCGAGTTCGGCATGTGCTTGGGCCTTAATACGTTATATGTATATCTGCGCCTGGCTCGACAAAGCTTCGTCTAATGACATTCACTTTGTAGCTATTGCTGCTGTTGTTGTTGCTGTTGCTGTTGCTTTGGGCACATTTCGTTTTAGGGTCAAACATTATCGTCATGTCAAGTTGGTCAGCACGCAGTTTGCACGCTCGCGAGAGCTGGCTAAGCTCCAGAGGCGATGCCGCGGCATGAGTTGCCCGGAAGATTTCACTTTCAATGCCTGGGTTAGAGGGATTGCGAGATTGGGGTTATGGGGCTGGGTGTTCGAAATGCAAGTCGGATTGTGTATGTGCATATCAGCTTACCATCCAGACGGCCGAACATGCACATACACGTATTAATTTCAATGCTGACTCTGTACGCATAGGGTAAAGGGTCAGTCCGTCACACCTAGTCCGTGCAAGACACCCTATTGAATTACCATACGAACCAGTCCCATTATCTCCTCAAACAAATAGTCCTCTACAAATCTTCACAGAGGGAGGGAGTGAGATGCCGCACGAGAAAAAGAGAAATGGCAGCGTTCGTCTAGGACTGTCATGATAGATCACCCCATAGGTAAATACGGGCAGGTGAAACTTGTCAGTCACAAGACAAGTCAGGGGAGCCTCCAATGGAAAATAGGGTCGCAGCAAGTAAACAAACAAAAACTGAGAACACAGGCAGGCAGACTAGAAAAGGTCTGGCAGAGACTATCCAGTGTTATGGCCTTTAGCCTGTCATCCCTCTGTTCCGAGGCGCATTTAACGAAGTGAGGACGACCGTATACTTATCGCACTAAAAAACAAAGACGCTAGAAGAAGATCATGTAACTCACTCCTATGCTCTCAGATCAGGGAACCCTAACCCCAACCCGAACCGATACCCGCACTCGAGCCTGAACCTTGCGAAGACACACTTGCAGAGTGTGCTAGGCACAAGTGCGATTACCCAGGCTTCGCAAGGGGTTCGTTTGCGTTGGGCATCGGCGTTGGGCTCGTCTTTTTGTATCTAGTACCATTACTGTTTTTTAATTATACCCAGTATCATAGGTGCAGGTGTATTATGGTGTTCTTGTAAAATCTTTGTAGCAGACAGAAAGAAATAGCCAATGAGCACTTCAATTTCACAGGCTATACAAGCATCATTCTATATCTCTTCGGAGACCTTAAATGCGCCTGAACATTACTTCGTAAAGTTTGCACTCTCTCACTCATATGATACGCTACGTATATAGTTTCAATTGTGGAAACTTCGAGTTTATGAGCATTAACATTCAGCATACAAAATAAAGCTTTGCGTTATCGTTTTCATTGTATTACGCTATAGATGTTTAATTTTAAGAAAAAAGTATAATGTCGATAACTAACAGCAGAAGCCAAGATTGTTAAAGCCTATCAATCAATAACATACTAGTTAGTACAAAATATGTATTTATAATGTGATAAACATAATGTGATTCATCGAACTGAGAGCGGCAGCCGGACAACTGATCTTGCACCAGGTATATTTAAGCGACCCTGTCTATAATACTGAGTATCTTACAGTCGAGTGCGCAATGCTAAATTAAATCATCGTTCTTATACAATCATTGTCTTCTTAAAACTCCCAGCTCTGCATCTTCCCCCTGCTTCTTAGCTTGATTATCGCCCATTTCGTTACCCAGCTCATCGCCCTCGTATTATACGTATATATGGCTTATATGACTCTTCTTTGTTTTGTCAACTACTGATGCGCCTTTTACGGGTATGTTTAATGTCTCTATAGACCTATTCTAGCAGCTCGGTGTATATTTTATTGCAACGCTTCAACGCTTTTATTTTCTGTCATGATTCATGGTTGAAGAAGCGAATGAGAGCACCTGCAAACTCTTGTAAAGATGCCTGACCATGTGGTATGAGGTTCGTGTAGGGTTCCTAGTGTAATTCTTTGAGGCTGTAACTTATACTGCAGTCTTCTCTATGCACTGGAGGATGTTTGTGACAAGCATACGCAAATCACTTAACTCCTGATCGTAAGCATGAAACGATTCGAAGCCGTCTACAAATCACAATCACCCTTAAGAAGATGCAAACTTTTGCCATAAATGGTTAAAGATAGCAATGAATAAGCTCGTTTACGGCTAACTTTATAGTTAAACACGTAAAAGCTACGCGGACGTACCCAAGCAAAAGGTAATGTTAGTATCTCTCACACGAAGCTCGTCTGGCCAAGCGATTGGCCATTAACGACAAGGTGTCAATTTCTTAAGTCAGCAACAAAGAATCCCGCTACCGACTTCGAGATATTCTTGGTCCTCATCTGCGCTCACTGGAGAGCAATTTGTCTCGACGGCTGAAGCTTGCTGGAAACTTGTCACATACAACAGAGCCAAAAGTGGGAAAACTTAAAAGCAAAAGTGATGTTGTATTTGGATTTACATTTGCAGACACTTGACACACTGGCAGACTGATCGACTGCCCAGCAAAGCGACAGCAGCTATAATTGATGTGCAACAAGTTCCATATGAGTACCCACAGTTATGGCGAGGATCTGACTTCTTGCCACTGAAACACAAAATTGGCCAGCAATTCCGACTGAGGCGCTGCGGCGACTGCAGCAATGCGTACCCAATGCCTAGTCCTAGTCCGAGTCCGAGTCACAGTCCGCAGTCTTAACAGTCACTACCAAAAAGGCCCTGGCATCGCATTGCTTAGTGTTACCTGATTTTCTGATCAGCTCGTGGCAGCCGAGCACAAGTCTTAATCATAGTTTATTTACTTAATAAACCACCTTTCTGGCGTATCTGGCTACTAACATCTATCAAATCCGCCTGGTAGTGCGATTCTCTGTCGCTGCAATACCTGAGTTCGCTCATTGCATCTCACAGTTCCTTTTAATTTCATTGCTGCTTCCGTTGTTGCTGTTATTGTTATTGCATTGTTTTATGCTCTTAAATTAAATTGTTATGTAAATTACACTTGTCGTTGTAATAACGACCAGTTGAAGTTGCCGTGGTTTCTTGTGTATTCGGCCATATAATTTTCATCTTTATTAGAGCGGCAAGTGCGCTTTATTGGCTGTGCTTGTATGGCTCTTGGCCCGGTACTGCGCACTTGCCACATATTGTGGCACGGCTTGAACCGACTGTGGTCTTGGCTTGCTTTGCGTCTGCTTAGAGCTGCATTGGCGTTAACCCGATGAACAGATTTTCCCAAATTAACAGCCTCAGCGCGCAAGCTGCTGCATTTGAATGAATGCACAACATATTGTGCTCAGGGAGCGCCAGATCCGAGCAGAGTTCACTGTGACTAAACCAGCTCACACTCTCTAATGGACTTTGGTTTAAGTTTAAGAAACCCAGTAATAAAATCAAGTGAAGAAAGCTACAGTCGAGTGCACTCGACAGTAAGATACCATTTACATTTAGCTGTTAAAAAAATAATTCTTTATATAAATTACATTTATTCGCATCTTTTCGAAGTCAAATACACATTCATTAACGCTAATGGCACATGCCGACTGCGCGCTGTAAGACTGTAAGAGACGGTGGGCGTGGCATCCAAAAGTTTAAAATCCAACTTCTGCATAATGTTCCTCCTACCAAATTTGGTGCATTTATCTCTTTTCGTTATTGAATTATTTGGAAAAAAATCGAAATACGCATTTATCGATTTGCGGAGGCGGTGGGCGTGGCACATCAAGTTTGAAATAAACTCGATCTGCGTATTCACTACACGCACACTCTCACCAAGTCTGGTGACTCTAGCTCTTTTAATAGCTGAGATCTGTGCGTTCATACTGACGAACAGACGGACAGACAGACGGACATGACCAAATCGACTCGGCTATTGATGCCGATCAAGAATATATATACTTTGTATGGTCTGCCACGCCTCCTTCTGCCTGTTACATACATTTTCACAAAGTTAATATACCATTTTTACCCATTTTCAATGGGTAAATGGTATAAAATTAGATAAACGCACAAAATTTGGTAGGAGTGTGTCTTGCAACATTATGCAAAAGTTGGATTTTAAATTTTTGGATGCTACGCCCACCGCCTCTATAAAACACATTTTTATAATTTAAAAGAACACTAGAAAAGCTAGAAGCACCAAATTTGGTAGTAAGGTGCCCGGTAACATTACGCAGAATGTGGATTTTCAAATTTTGGATGCCACGCCCACCGCCTTCATAAATCGTTTTAATTGAATAATAAAAAAGTAGAGAAATAGCAAGACATTTTTTGGCATTCTCGGAGGTGGCCATAGTACTGATCTACCCCATAAATTACAACCCGATCGGACCATAAACAAAGAAGTTATAGGAGTTAGAATCTCCCATAAAAAGTTATGGGCGCTTAGAATTCCAACTAAAACATTGAACCGACGCAGCAGAAGGCCGGCATCAATAAAAGTCTCATTTTCCGACCGCATTGCAGAACTGTGTGTGGTCTGATGGTTGGCTCGCAAGTTTCAATATTTTCGGTCAATATTTTTTTTTTGTAAATTGTTTTTTTTTTAAATTAATTTTTCACTTTACTGAAAATTATAGTACGATATTTTGAATCAAACTGAAGAACATGGATGATTCAAAAAAACAATTGTTTTTTGCATTTAAAAAAAAAAAAACTGGACTGACTGGGATTCGAACCTGGGACCCAATGTGTGAGATGCGCAGTCAGCGTGCAGTCGGCATGTGCCATTAGCGTCAATGCACTTCGAAAATATGCGATGCGTTGTTATTAGTTCGCCGAATAAAAGTAATTAATATAAAGAATTTCTTTTTAACAGCCGAAGTTAAATGGTATCTTACAGTCGAGTGCACTCGACTGTAGCTTTCTTCATTTGTTTTTATTTGCACTAGCTTGAAGTACCCTGCAAATAGTGCAGTTAACCTATGAAACATTGCTGTACATGATTATTTTGTTTGTAATTACTGGTCAACGTTCATCTCATTTGTAACTGTCTCAATTTATATTTCATCATTTATTTTATTTGTTATTGGAAGTTTCTGGCTCAAAGCCTTACATCTGTGCACCTGCGTTTTGTTCTTCTATGCCTACTGTAATTATTTAATTTTCAAATTAACAGTAGCTATACGCTTAGGGGCATTTGTCTGTTGCCCTCTTAAAACCTCTCACTTGCTGAGCGCGATGCCTCAATGCAGTATTTGAGAGCGCTTGCCCCTGGAACTTGCAGATAATACCTAATTGGATTTTGATTGCACTGCGAGACGAGACTGGGAAGTGAAAGCTGCGTTTATCAGACACGTAAAATGAATTTCAAATGCGTATCGAATTCGGAATTTCTCTACTTCTTCTCGTCTCAAAGCCATAAAATGTGGAAACAGCAATAAAATTGAATTGGACCCTCAAGCCGCTTGGGGTACTTCTAGCCCCACCTGTGCTACAAATTTTGCACCTCAGCTGCATGAATCATGCACAGAGGTGAACAATTGTGGCAGGTGCCAGTCGAAAAGCGCAACAGCTCCACGAGAATTAGTCATCATTAGTGAAAAATTGTACTAGTCAAAAAGTCGACAAGCTGTAGAAATTCCTAAAGCATAAGTGTGCACTGTGTTGGCAAGTTGTCCAGCAGAAAAAGAGACACGAGCAAAAGAAACAGATAAATATTTTGGGACAGAGTCACCGAATACCAAATGCTCTTCAATTATACGATGACTGTTGCAGTCCTCAAAAATATTTCTTTCATATTCTGCAGTTCAGTTTCGTACAAATCGCACTAGGATTTATCTGAGCTCTCCGAGCACTTAGATTCACCGTTCTCTAATAAAATAGCATTTAGTGGTGACCAAGCGTGTGATTCTCAAAAATATAAGGATATTTATTCTACATGTTTCCTACTGCAACTGAAAGAGGGTGCCCACAAACCCAACATGGAAATTACAAATGTGCGAGCCCCTTAAAGGGTAAATTCGTTTCAGACTCCCCGAAGAACAAGTAAATAAAGCTACAAAGGAGTGCACTCGATTGATATATACCCTTCATCCCATATGAGAAGTTCTCATAAATTCAACTATAATGTAAATTTTCAAATTGAAGTCCAATTGAGTTTTCGCGTTCTGATATGCCTAAATAATGTCTGTGGTAGCTAATTTTCGTATATTCAGCATGCAAAAAACGTACCTGTGTCTATGTCCGACTGCTTTACAGAAAATGAAAGAATTGTGTTTGTACAAACGGAGGAGACCTTTACAGTTGCACAAAACGCATATTTCCCTTTTACCCAGTTTCACGTATACACGGTATATAAGCAACAAAAATAAAAAATGAGTAGAAGTTGCTGCAGCTGTGGCAGGGGCGGGGCAGGGACAGTCGCTGTGCAGGCCTGTAGGCCTGAAGTGCGGCGAATGCGAACGGCTGCGCAGGCGCAATGGAGAACCCAAAGCAGAAGCAAGAGAAAAAGCAAACCCGTAAAGACTAATCGATATAATCCGACTGCTACGTACCCTATGTGATAAGTTAAGCGTCAAATTGTCTCTTTGTACAGGCAGAATATACATAATTCTGCCAAATTGCGGTCATCGAAAGCTTCAGCTCTACAATCAGTACTCTCTTTCGAGATGTCTGATGATCGCGGTAAATATTATTAAGGTTAGCGTAGCCGTGGTCAGTAAAATCACTGCAGTAAACAATATCTGACTAGCGTTGAGAAAAATAGGAGGACATACTGATCACTTAATCATAATGTCTTCTTCTGCCTTTTCACTCACAGGGTATAGAGATAAGAAGAAACTGAGTATGTTGGCTGGGCCACGGCTTTTTTATGGTTTTGTCTTTGGTTTTGCTCTGTGGGTTCATTGGCTCCTGCGGCTGCCATTGTTGAGAGACATTTATGGTTCCTACTCCTCTTTAAGAAGTCTGTGTTTATTTATTATTGCCTACGAAAAGAGGTAGACCAAAGCAAGCGAGGCGAACATTTCACAAGCGTCGCCAGGTTGTCTGGCGTGTCTTGAGCTGGAGCCGAAAATGAGAGCGAGATCGAGGTCCATTGCCAGGCCCAGCTGCAGTCGCAGATGTGTCTGGCACTCTGAGTCACTTTGTTGTGCATCCTATACGTAGTACCATAAGTACTGGGGATGCTATACACTTGAACATTTGGAGAACTTGCGTATCAAGCAATTTAAAATGTCTACAACTGTATATTAGTATAAAAAAAAGTGTGAATTAATAAAAAAATCCAAGCATTTTCACCTCATAACGTTGTTAACTTAGGAGTCAAAAAAGTTCCAATGCTTTATTTTGAAAAAAGACTATATAGCTTCTAAGCGATATGTCTGTCCGTAGAACCAAATTACAGGCCATATTCGACAGAAACATGTTTTATACCTTTTACCATTTATTTGAAAGAGATCATAATATTTTGAAAATTTATGTAACAATCAGAAGGAGGCGTGGCAGACTATACAAAGATTTGATCATGTCTGTCCGTCTGTATGAACACAGAATTCTGCTATTAAAAGCGCTAGAGCCATCAAACTTGGTCTGTGTATTAAATACACATAAAACGATTTTTTCGAACCTTGCGTGCCACATCCACCGCCTACGAAAATCCAAAAAGCCAAAATTTATTGCAAATAACATAATTATAAAAAACAAGAAGAAGAAAGCTACGGTCGAGTGCACTCGACAGTAAGATACCATTTACCTTTGGCTGATATTAATTACTTTTATTATTATTATTTATAATAACATTATTATTATTATTATTTATAATAACACATCAAATATTTTCGAAATCAAATACACATGCATTAACGCTAATGGCATATGCCGACTGCACGCTGACTGCACTACGATTGTGTGTGCGCAGTCGGCGTCAGGCCTCTGCGGCTGTGAAGGAAACTTCTCGCGCCTATAACTTCTGTGTTTATTGTCCGATCGGGTTGTAATTTAAAGGGTTGATCTATATTATTATTATCTACATCATAAAACATAAAAAAATTGCGAAACTTTTCTAATTTTCCTATAATTTAATTAATTAATTAATTTTAGAAAAAATTTAAATAAATTTAATTTAATTTATCGATTTACAAAGTCGATTTTTGGGGGCGGTGGGTAAAATCCGCAATCTTTTTTTTAATTTTAATCTGGCTTCAGAATTTCTAGAAAAACCAAAGAAATATTTAACAATTTCTTTAAAGGCAGACTTACGAAATAATATAGTCGAATCTATTGTTCTAAGACTATACCTACAAGACTAAGTAGCTTTCAATCTTTCAAAGATTGCATATGTTTCGTATGTATGCTAATATTTCTACAATTTGTTAAACAATGGTTTCCTCACACCAACCCTCACCTGCTGATTATTCGATACTCCTAAGTATATAGAAAAATTGCTTTGGGTGCGGCAACCTACTCTTCAGAGGTTGATTACTTCTTCAGGATGGACTCCCTAACCAATAAAGGGAACTACAATCAGAACTAACCCCAGACCCTCTGCTGTAGGTGCGCCAAATGGCGTGAAAACGCTCGTACTTGGCCAAGAAGACCAGCGTGTGTCAAGAGTAAGAGAAACGAAGGTGGGTTCGTTCTTTTAAGCAACATAATTTAACAACCCAACGCGCCTGCATAGGTTTCCAAGCCCTTCCCACTGCAGAACTTAACAATACGATACGCCCGAATGCGCAGTCGCTTTTTAAGTAATTCCATTTCCAGAAGACGAAGCCAAGTCTTAGACAACCACAAGATTTTTGGGAAACAAAATTACAAATATCTTGTACGAATAGAAGGCTTGCGTGTGTAGTACTTATTTATTTTGATTTCTTGTCATGTTCTCACGCGAGTCTATCGACAGCTCGTCGCGGCCCATTAAGTTTCGGTTGAGCTTCAGTGAATACGACAATATTTGATCATAAATGCGAAAAGCCGCGGCGTGTACTTGTTGATTTGTGAAGACGTTCTTTGAGCTTGCGTGGGAATTTAGCATAATGATTGCAGTATTTTCTACCGATAGGGATCGTTGACGAGTGCAGTTCTTTGGAAAACCTAAAGGCTCAAGCGAAATAAATCAAATAGTATAGAGGCGCCCTAGAGTCTTGACCCACATATGCGCAACAATAAGATGATACTGCAGCTAGAATAAGGGATGGACTTCAAGCAGCAAAGTGCAAGATATTTCAACCCATTTCACAAACACCTGCCAAATATTGTGGACGTCGGTCTTAGTAGCCAAATCACGCGAGTTACCATTGTTCCAACTGAGTGCAAGGTTCATTAAGCAAAACGCAATCCAATTAGGACTGAATCCTGTACCCATTCAGCTAGCGCTAAACAGATGCAAACAAAGAAGGGAAAAGCGAAAATCGATAATGATTTAATATTCTGGAAACCAGGCGAAACAGAAATAGCACAACAGAAATAATAAACCTGCTAAGCACTTAAACAAACAAGTGATCGAGATCACGATAACGCGCACATTGCTTCCTTTCAATGGCAGACAGGCTTGGGTAGGCAGGTAAAAATTATTACTTTTACTCTCAGCTCCTTGATTGATGGCAGACACGGTCCTTTGTGATATCTGATCTCTAATCCCCGGTGAGTCAAATTGAAAGAAATGCCAAATCTTCCTGAAAGTGACACGCAAATGGCAAGGGCAGGCACAGACTCATGCGTGGAACCTTATCAATTCAGATTACTCTTTCAATCTAGGGATTATCTGCTTACCCTCCGTCCTCCGTTTGTCAATGGCTGCAATTAGGTTGCTCACGAATTCGTTATTAAGGGTCAGCAATTAATAGCTCTTCAAGCAGATGAAAATTGCGTGAGCTGCGAAACAACAAGGGATCGTGCCGATCCTTTGCAGACTTGATGCTCGATGTCTTCTTGTTTCTGCATTAACCTATGCAAATTGCTCGGGACGATTAGTGAACCCCCGCCTAGGGCATTTATTTATACTGTGCTCTGTGATTTACTTGAGTACACTTAACGAAATACTTAGAACGTATTTGTTGTGTTTATTTTTTGTAGTTCCGAGCAAACAATATATATACATTTACAAATGCATGTTATGTTTTTTACAATTAAATTTTTTTATTGTAACTATCGTGATCGGTCTTTATTGTAAATATCGTATTCGGTTTTTATTATACTAATTTCTATTAGTCCACAAATCTTTTGCATTGACATCCATGCTCTCTGAGTGTGGCACTTGAATGGATCGATAGGACGTATCTAGTACATTCATTCAGCTGCACTCGAGAAATATCCCGCTGTATGTTTCCCTTCTGCTATTTTCTTACCTTCAATAGCTGTCGGTTGTATGGGCACGTATGTACTTACGTACATACCATACATACACATATTGAAAAAGTAGGCGCGAAAAGTAAAAAACTCGAAAATTGATGAAAATAGAGAGAAGTACGAAGATAATCAGTTTTGTTCGCAAAACGAGATCTTCTTTGTTTGAAGAGCGTGGGAACCCAACGCGATGCAACAATTGCCAACCAGATGCGTTAGCGATACCTTCGAATGCATGCCCCAGAAGGGGTAAAGAAGAATAAAGTATGGTTATTGAAAATATTTTTATCTGCTAACTGATGCAAGAGTATTGAGTTATTAATATAAAAAACCGATGGCTACAATGGCTACATAATTGTAATAGAACTAACGAAGGTAGTTTAATGCCTGCTTAAAGTTTCACCTTTTATTTATACCATTTTATACCATTTACCCATTGAAAATGGGTCAAAAATGGTAATGTAAAAATGTATGTAACAGGCATAAGGAGGCGTGAACCAAATTTGGTAGTAAGGTCCCTGGTCACACTACGCAGAACGCGAATTTTCAACTTTTGGAAGCCACACCCATAAATTACAACCCTGTCCGACAATATACACAGAAGGTTTAGACGTCAGACTGTCGTAGTGCTGTCAGCGTGCCGTCGGCATGTGCCATTAGCGTCAATGCATGTGTATTTGACTTCGAAAATTTGCGATGCGTTGTTATTAGTTCACCGAATAAAAGTAATTAATATTAAGATTTTTTAACAGCCGAAGGTAAATGATATCTTACTGTCGAGTGCATTCGACTGCAGCTTTCTACTCTTGTTTTAATTTGTGTTTTGAGAACTGAGTATTTGTGGCGTTTAATTTCATAAATGCGTTCAACACACTTGAACTTGTCATATGCATCATGTTTTTATGACTTTTTAACTGCAAACGCCAACAACAACTGCAAGAACAAGAATCATCCGATTCGAACAGGCGAGTTATTTTGAGGAACGCACGTGTTGTTCAAGGGTTTGACTTATTTTATTTTATAAATAAATGGTGCCAGCATAAGCGAAGAGGCAAAAAATATGTGAAGTCATAGAATGTTGTGGGTGCTCGACTTTTAGATACTATTTAGTTTGTAAGCCAGCTAAACTCAGAACTTCTTCACAAATTTTCCCTACCATAGATAAACAATGCCAAAGATCGATTGCATTGTTTCTCTCGAATACACAGTCTGACTGTTATGAAGAGCTGGAATATGAACCGTTTTTGAGGTCTTCTTGTTGCTTACATGTGTGCAATAATACCATATATACCTCGCCTGATCCACTTTCCCTGGGGAAGGGTATGAAACAGCATCAGCCAGGCCGGTCGAGAACGCGTCACCCTAGTTGAAACTAATTTTATGCATGACTTTTTACACATTCCTACATATTTTCACTCTGAATGCACCCAAATGACAGCCACTTCAGTTTCGCCTTGTTGAAGTCAGTTGGGTTCTGTATTATGGCGTACTTGAGTATTTTTACGGGCACATAAAAATTCCTTTTTGTTTTAAGCATTTCAGGAGGAGTGCAGTTAATCTGCTCTAAGCATGTTTAACAGTTTTGGCCTCGGGACGGCAACTTGGACAGTGGCAGGCACCGATCCTGAAAAGTCCACACGCATCCACTTGACACATGCCATCGGTATGTGACACGTGAGACGTGGACTCCACGACACCCTGAAGAATCTCAACTGGACGTACTTGAAAACTAGCACTGGCCTCTTATGCCCAATCTTTTTATCTATGCATATGTCTCCAGACTAACTAATTTCGCATGTGTTTTGGAGTACAGCGACGCGTTGGTCCCGTGGAATGATACTATTTGTTATTTTGTGCCGTACAGCACTATAGACTTCAACTAAACTTAACCACTATTTTGACAAAATTTAATTTCTTTTTTTTTACACATCAGTATTTATGAGGATTATATGGTGAGTGTGGTACTAGAAAAAACAACTATTGCTTTCGGATACTTAATAATATACATACGAGTAGTTAATTTCTGCTATGGTATAGAGAGGTGTGAGATTAGAGGAAAGCAATGTTCCGTGCGGCATACCGAAGGTAGCAGAGCCTTGGAATTAGTTGAATATATTTCATACGATTGTTCCATCTTGAAGGGATTAGGTTGAGTTTGGTTATTACATCTTGGAAACTAACAGAATTGGTCCGATAGGATCAGGTTTGTTTCAACTTATTTACAGCATGTAGAAAAAAAAGTATCTGTGCCAAGATTTATGAAGATTGCTTCAAAGCTGAGATGCTAGTTTGCGTTTCATTGGACATGATGACGGCTGCTTATGCTGATCCGTAATATATTTTTATAGTTTATAGGGTCGGAGAGGCTTACAGTGTTTAAAAATCGCTTGGAGCTTAAAATTATAATTACAAGACGACACGGTGAATCATCCGGAAAATTGCAAGAAACTAAAATCGTAGTTTCAGTTGGGTTGAAAACTGACTACGCCGCGTCCAAATATTAATCATGTGGGCACTTAATTTGACAGTTGGCAATAATGGAAAGCGCTTGCTACTGTTTGGCGAAGCTCCTAAAGAGCAGCCTGCTTTCAATGCCGGCACTAATCACCGCTTTAAAGTGGTTTGTCTGTCCTTTGTCCCTCCATCTGTCTGTTTCTTCTTTTAAAGGTGCTTTATTCTCTGTCAGCCACCTGCCTTACGTAATTAAGAGTCCCACTGCACGCACGACAAAAGGTTCGTTCGTTTGTTCGGGTAAGGCTTAAGAGCCATCGCTACTTCAAGCACAGTCCCACTTTCTGTCGACCTAACTGGAAGTGTGTGTAATTATCCAATGGTCAAACTGGATCCCTCTTTCTCTGGCTCGTTTCATCTTCAAGTCAAGTAGCTAGCGGATAACAGAAAGCTAAGCAATCGAAGCTCTGTAAATATTACACTCAGTTGTATCAAAGGAATATCCAAAGACTTCTTAATAATTTCATCAAATGGTAATAAAAACGAAGAAACGAAAAAAGAAAATGTCGAGTGCACTCGCAGTAAGATACCATTTACCTCTGACTGTTATAAAATAAATCTTTAAATTAATTAATTTATTAATTAATTAATTATCGGCGCTAGCGTTGGCGTCGGACCTCTGCTACTGTATGGGAAACTTCTCGCGCCTATAACTTCTGTGTTTATAGTATGATCGGATTTAAATGTTAAGGGTTGGTCAATATTATTAGTATCTACCATAATACCTAAACTAAATTCTGTAACTTTCATACTTTTCCTAAATTTCGATTTATTGATTTTCAAAATCGGTGGCGTTGGGAGTGGCATCCAAAAATTAAAGTCCGAGTTCTGTGTTATTATTATTAGTTGGAACTACAACCCGAGTTCTGTGTACTGTTACCAAAAATATAAATACAAAATTTTGTGCTTCCAGCTTTTCTAATATTCTTATAACTCAAAAAATTTGTTTTATAGTCGCGATGGGCGTGGGATCCAAAGTGTAAAATCGGACTTCTGCATAATGTTAATGTTGACACCCTTTTACCATGATTGATGCGTTTATCAATTATTGAAATTAAGTTATTTGCAAGAAATCGAAAATTTACAAAAATTTATTTTTGGAGGCGGAGGGCGTGGCACATCAAGTTTGGAATAAACTTCTTATGTGTATTGAATACACGCACACTCCCACAAGGTCTTGTGTCTCTAGGTCTTTTAATAGTTGAGATCTGTGTGTTCTTACAGACAGACAGACGGACGGATGGGCAGACAGACAGACATGACCAAATCGACTCGGCTATTGATGCTGATCAAGAATATATATACTTTATATAGTCTGTATATATAGTATATAGTATAGTCTGTCATGCCTCCTTCTGCCTGTTGCATACATTTTCACAAAGTTAATATACCATTCTTTACCCATTTTCAATGGGTAAATGGTATTAAAACGGGTTTGGAAATATATACATATAGAATAATCTTCAAATGATTAACTTTCGATTTCTTATGCTTCAAAAAAAGGAGTCGACGGAAATATAGTTTCACTACCATCGACATATATACATAGGTTTGACATTGGTGTAACTCATTCCCTGCTGAGGTTTTTGAAAATTGGGACTCATACAGTATTATTATTAGTGTTAACTCCTGACACATAAAACTACACGCCACTAATATTTTGCAAAACTTTCATTTGAAACGTTCCCCGAAACTTAATTCACCAACTTTCGTTTTTGAGGTCACTTAATTATTGCGATAATTAATCTTTTTTATGTCTCTGAGCTTGAATGCCGTTTTACGTCGGTTTGCTGCTCTTTTATAAAGGTTTGTTTTCATGCAGCTGCATTTTAATCAGCTAACTGAGCTGTCAGAACTTTACAGTTAATGAACTTTTTGTTGTTTTTTCGGGAGCAGGGCAGGATTTGTGAAAAATATGTATCTTTAAATGAGGTCAATACAAAAAAGTGAAATCACTGAAACTGAAAAAGTTGGTAGATACAGTGGGGAGCAAAAGTGATTCCATGTTCAGCAGTGATTCAGTGATTCCGCTCATAAAACGTAAACCAATGAACCAAATGAAACAAACTTTTTTTTTCTCGATTACTTATTCAATTTGTAAGAAATAGACTTAAATTCTGTTATTATTTTTTTTTCTATCTCTTACATTTCTTCCCCACTGTATATGAATGAGGAATTTTTCAGAAACAAATAAGCAGAGATTCGGTATTGCATACACGGGTGGCAACCCGTTATAAATTCATTTCGAAATACTGTATACTGTAAACCGAATTAGGTGTCACAAATATTTACGAGTATTTTCGCAAAACAGATAAAAGCGCATTTTTGTAGATTAAAAAACACTGACTTGACACACAATCAAGTGCGCAAGTATTAATATGTGTTTTATATTATAATTACTCACCAAATAATAATATTCTGGTATAATATGGCTTTTTGGAGGCGTATATGGTTAATACTACTACAGGGTAAGCTCAAGCGATGTACTTGCATTTAACTCAGAAAATATCAGAGTTCTTCCAGCAACCCCGACATTGTCTGGATCAATTTATATTAAGTGAGTGCCGAGATCGCGAAACCTCCTCCCACTCCCCTCCCCGCGCTTTTGCACTTGAGCAAATGCTTTCAAAGTTGCTCTGCAGCGTAAATTATATATCTGCTGACGGTGGGGAAGTGCTGGAGCAGGGGTAGGGGCTTGAAGCAAGTAAACCAAAGCAAGCACCTCCTCTAACATAATGAAACCTTTTGGTCTTTCGGTGGGGAAAACTGGTTTTTCGATCAGAAAATTTGACACGTAAATTTATGACCAAGTGCGCTGCCTGCCGCTGGTGCTGCTCAGACTCAGGCGAGAGCGTTGCGTTACGTTTTGTATCTGTAAGATATCAAGATAGAGGCACACGTAGCAGCTACTGTGACTGGATGCACACCTGCACGTTGGCGTTGCCTTTACCGAGGTATTTGTTGTTGTTGTTTTCTTTTATTATTAGTGTTAAAATTATGGGTTACGCTGCGTCTGTCGAGTCGAGACGAGACGAGCCGAAACAAGCTGAGCTGAGCCGAGACGAGGCGCGGCAGCGTTAGGTTGACAAGAGCTCGACGCAGGTCGCGGGCCCAACGCGTGTAAGACAGTAGCAGTTCCCTAGCTGCAACCAGTTCCTGTCCTCGTTCGGCGAGACTTGCGTGTGTATGCAACGCCAGGCCTTGCTTTACGCGAGGTTCACGTCCGAGACCAAATCTCAGCTCATTGTCCTCCCCTAGCCATGACTCTGGCTTAATTTGTGGCCATAGCCTTTCGTTGTGTCTAAAATCAGTTCTAAGGACCATAAATTGTTGTGCTGCGTTATTGTTGCTGCAGCTGCTGTTTTTGTTGTTGTTGTTGCTGTTGCTGAACTAACACTGGTAGTCAAAAGTCTTGCTTAATATTTGGGCTTAGAATCGGGCGAGACTGTTTTTTTGGCTTCTGCCTAGTGCCTTGACTTCTTCCCATACACACATTGATAATGAATAAAAAAGGGTACACTGTATATGTAATCAGTTGCACAAAAGAAATATAGCCTTTTACGAGTATACATTTTCTTAACCAGCATCAGCAGAGAGTCGACTTCCTTGGCCCTGTACCCAAGGTACTAGGTACAAATAGGTAATGAATAAACCGAAACGCATTGACTTATTTAGCTTATTACAACGAAATTTAAGCAATACGTCAAGTCTAAGACGTCCTCAGCAACCAAAAGAATCTTACTCGCAGCTGCGAATGTAACTAACACTATTGTCAGCAATAACGCCAAGCCAAATTTTACGGAAAGGCTTAATGTTTTGATTAGGATAATAATCAGAGTCAGCTCAATTACCTAAGAGCAAGAATAACAAACTCGTTGCTAACCCAGAGCAGGTGCTGCAGATAGTAAGCCCAGGCGCAGGCCCCGACTGCAATTTCAATTTGCCAAGCTTCGGGATGAGGAATGATGCTGACTAAGTGAGCTGCCAGTGGCACTCTGGACGGTATCTAGCAGATCTCCGGCCAGTCATCTCCAGCTGGTTATTAATTGGCGGCAAATCTTCGGACTAATGACCCAAAATAGTTAGTGCCAACCGTAAATTTCGCGTTTTTGTATGTTGGATTTTGACTATGTTCAGAGGCATTTTTTGAGTTCAGTTTAAACTGAACTACCGAATGAGCCATCATGCATGAGCCAAAGCTGTGGTTATGCTAAGCACAGCCCTCACCTTGTGGGGCGCCACTTGTAACAAACTTATCAAGCCCAAATAACGATTGCAACACACTAAATTCGAGCACTGCTACTTGTCGGAGTCTGACTCTAGGTTGAAATTCGAGTCCGTGTTAGAGCCGCAGATCCAACAACAGCTGAATCGCGGGCTTCAGACAACAGACAAGTTGATTTACAAGCCCAGGAAAGAAAAACATGCCATTGTACGTAATTTTAAAGAGCTGATCTAAAACCTGAAATTGAAATCAACTGGGGCCTCAAGAGGTTGGTGCCCAAAGTAGACGGGTGCACCAACTCACTGCGCACGTGCCAAAGTCAAAGCACAGGTATGGACGCCCAACAGTTCCGTTCGTTATGTTGAAACCAGTATAAAGAGCTACAGTCGTACACACTGTAAGATACCCTGCATCAAATTTCAATATTCCTAACAAGTGTAATACCGAATACTATATTCTATTATATATTGATAATAACGTATCATTGTATCATTGTTTTCCCTCTTTAACACAAACCTGCATACTACATTCAGTTCTTATTGTCCATTTGCGGTATGCAGCAAAAGAAACTACCCGTTTTTTGTAGCAATGTTGTAATTCGTAAACTTTTCTTGACAGTTGAAAAACGAATTGTGGAAACAAGAATGGCCAAACCTTACAAAGTTGTCCAGGCACTGCCTACTTTTTAATTGTGCAGCTCGGTGGTAAGGGCTTCGTAGTATGTAGGTGTCTAAAGTGGGCGTAGTTGGGACCTCAGAGGTTGTAATTGTTAAACTTGTTGAGGATGATGCAGCTGATTTAGCATCGTCTGCGTGGATATTTATGTCTCGTGCCAACTGTTTTTTCTTGTTTTCTTCTACACATAATTCGCTCCAACAAAAACAACAAAGGAAGAGTATTGAATGCTTAACTCGAACATCTCTCTACTGATAAATACTCTTCACCTTATTTGAAAACACTTTGCAATCCCATGGACAGAATAATTTAATACCTCTGTTCAACGTATAAAGTGGTAATTGCAAAAATTAATTGGACAAAAACAAAACAGGAAAAAAATATTTAAGACTTACAGACAGACAAAGTATCCAACCAGTCTTCTGAATAAATGAAGAAGAAAATACTATATGCATCATAATTGTACGCGAACTTTTTAAAGTAAAGATACTTTTCATCGACCCTTTCAAATTGGAGAAGGGTATAAAAAGCTTTCTGCATTTATCAAAGCATCTTGATAAATTCAACTTAAGTCGGCTTGGCTCGGCTCAAAAAAAAAAATACATGGATGCTTGGATGTAAGAAAAAAAAAAGTCGCGTCATTTCGGAAAATTTATGAAATTATCTCTGAAAAGTGCTACTGGAAATTGGTTTGTTTGTGTTCCAACTGATTTCTATCGACTTCAACTTGAATGACAGCAGCCATTTTGATTTCCATTCCCTTTCAACTAATCACGTGTCAAACATCCACAAAAGGAAAGCTAAACACACTCAGAGAAGTTCTAGTTTACCCCTCTTATAATTTGTTTCTACTTAAATTCCAAGGTATTCTAAGCTCAATGTTTGAATTTGCATTTGTTTGTCAGCGAACTTTGTGGCTTAAAACGTGCTGCAAAAGTGCGGCAGTTGCAGGTGTTATTCTCGAATATTTGACTTTTTGTCTCTTGACTGTTCGGACTCACGTCGAGTCTATGACAGCTTCGGGTTCTTAAGTTTTGCAGACAGCTTCAGTTTCTGTTTATGCGCCGGCGCCCACGCTACAAGGCTTTATTGACTTGTCTCGCTTACTGTGTCAGCAATTAGTTATGGTCATTATTTATGGGCGATTTTCTTATTCTTTGTTAAATTATGTTACTTTTGTAAAAGAAGGTCATAGACATATGTTTGCAAATACAAACAAATACAATCCTGCAAGCTTTCAATAGCTTTACGATCTTTCTTTCGATCAATGCTTTGATATGTTTGTCTCAAACTGTTGAACTGCGCAGATACTGACTGTATATGCCGACAACGAATTATGTTATCAATGATTTGCACCAAAATGCAGTAAGAGTAATAACAACAATGGCAACCATGCAAAGAAACACAGATATGACGTTTTCAAGCGACCCCACTAAGAATCAATCAATTCACAAATTTTAGATTTTTTGCAAATAACTCAATTTCAATAATTGATAAACGCATCAATCTTGGTAAAAGGGTGTCTTGTAACATTATGCAGAAGTCCGATTTTACACTTTTGGATCCCACGCCCACCGCGCCTATAAAACGAATTTTTTGAGTTATAAGAACATTAAAAAAGCTGGAAGCACCAAATTGTGTATTTAGATCTCTGGTAACATTACACAGAATAAGGATTTTCACCAAAAATCGCTTTTGAAAATTAATAAATCGAATTATTGGTATTTAGGTAGGTATTTAGTTATTACTGTAGATACTCATTATATTGACCAAACCTATAAATTTAATCCTTAAATTAAATTCGATCATACAATAAACACAGAAGTTATAGGCGCGAGAAGTTTCCCATACAGTAGCAGAGGTCCGACACCAATGTTAGCGCCGATTTCAGCTAATACAAAAGCTTCCAAATTTGGGAGAAGAGTCTATGTATAGTCATAAGAAATGAATTTTAAACTTTGTGTGCCACGCCTACCGCTTTTGGAAATCGAAAAAGGCATTTTTCGATTTATTGCAAATAACGCAATTATTACAAGAGCTGGAAGCATCATACCACCAACCCATAAATTGATTTTGAAAACATATTATCGAATTATAGAAAATTTGAAAAGTAAAAACCTTTTTTCGACATTCTCGTCGATGTTACAATTATTGCAACCCGATCGGACAATAAACAGAGAAGTTATAGGCGCGAGAAGTTTCCCATACTAAAATCAGTAGAGGAGCAGCAGAGGTTCGGTTTCATTGCTTGTGCCGACAGCGCACGCACAGTTAGTGTGCAGTCGGCGTGTGCGTATAGCATCGATACATGTGCGTTTGACTGTGAAAAAATACGATGCGTTGTTATTTACTAATAGTACTAAAAGTATTTAATATTAAGAATTTTTTATTAACGGTAAAAAGTAAATGGTATCTCACTGTCGAGTACACGCAATTGTTGCTTTTTTACTTCTTTTATTTTATTTTTGTCAATTTTAAATAGCTATCGGGCATTAAAAAATTAAAAATATCGCACTGAAAAATACGTGTTCTGATTAGACCACTGATTGTAAGGACCGATCGATCGAGCCACCGATCAACCGCATGACTCATTGGCCCTTATACTAAGTGTGATTATCACAGGTAAAGTACAAATTTGCCGAAACGCAAAATCGAAATTAAGAGAGTTATGCATTTGTATATACGCCATTTTAAGTGTATCGCTGGCTGACTTAAAACAAAAATCTGGTTATACCTTTTCATATATATAAGTATAACCAGATTGTACTTCCTTCCATCGATTGCACACAAGCTTATATACATAGTGTATACGTCTCGTTTTGGACCGGCAAGTGGTTAGATTTAGAAACAAACCCATAAATTAATTTATTTATTTATTTCTGTTGCCGCGTTGCAGGCTTAAGTACTTTCCATCCAACCTTTGAGTTTATTTCTCCACTCTCGGTTTGGTCTGGCCTGCAAATCTACCTGTGCTCCATCTAATATTGTGAAGACAAGCAAATATCTGCGATGGAGGCATCGACAGACCCCCTTAGCCTACACCTCTAAGTCGGCTGTGTTTGTGTCTGGTTTGTTTTTTACCTGCAACCAGTGAGTCATCTTCTGCAGGCAGAGACAGCCGATGCGAAATGCCGCTAGTTAAGCAATCATGAGTTTAAAGCTTGATATGATAAGCAAGTTGCTGCGATTTCAATTTCGACTCCGCGGCAGTTGCCGATCGGGCCGTGTTCAGGTAGTTAATAAACAAACAACAACAACAAGAGTTCGACCCTGAGCTCTTTTCTGCCCTTCCATCGAAAATTCGGAGCACGCATTAGAAGAGGCCGACTCGACTTTGTCAGTTCGTTTGAATATTGCAAATGAGAATTACGCTAACGCAATAAACACAGAGATTATTATACATGTATTTTACAAGTTGTTTTCGGCTTTGGCGAGTGATAGAAAACAATAAGACTGTGTGAGTTACCATGATTGGGCTAGAGTATTTAACAGTCGCATACTCTCGAGTTCAGCTTTCTTTACTTGTTGATTTGGTCGCCGCTTCGAGCGCAAGTTTCGTTATGGGTCGACGCGGCTGCTACCTTCTTCGGTCCCTAGACGGGAGTCTTCTCAACACGTTGGTATGACTCATCCAACGCCAGACTAAGAGCTTGACGTTTGACTTGTGGCATTGACTTATACAGAGAGAACAACGGCAAACGGCGACCCAATATCATTTTGTTTGCGTCTGATGTTTTTCAACTCGAATATTATATTTCTGGGGTTTTTCATTCCACTTGTATATCATGTGCACATACATGGTTCAATATGTGGTATAACACAAATATCTACCAAAACTCGATTGGCTATTTATTGTGTTAGGTATTTGTTACAACAAAGTCCAAACAGTTTTTATTTTGTTACGCTTTTGTCTTAAAAACTCAAATTAACCATAACTTACCCCATCGAAATAGTTAAAATATACAATTGCTCAATATATCGCTAATTATATTCTTTTTATTAAAATTGAATGCCAATTTCACCAAAATGTGCTTACTTACTTTTGTCATCTGAATTTGCTGAAGCTAACTACGAGTACAATGCACAATATATAAATAATAATCAAATTTTAACTAAGAGACTTAAATTATTTGTAAGGCCCACTTGGTCATGTAGACCTTATGTAAAGTCGTTTTTGATGTTTATTCGAAAGAAACACCATGAGCCAATATTGACCCTTAGTCTAAAAGACCTAAACGACAGTTTGCGTGATCAAAAGAACAAAATAAGTACTAAAAAAAACTTACTTGTTATACTTATAAAAATAGTCAACTTAAATTAAATTAAATTCAACATTTAATTAAAATTTTTTTTTTGGGAAAAGGCTTCTAGAAAGGAAACTCTAAGTCTTCTTTCCTTGTTTGTAATCTTTGCTGTTATGCTGAAACAACATCAGCACAAACATTTCGCACCTCGAACTCATTGAAAAATCTATTGCAATATATTGAATTTTTGCATAAAATTCGCTGAATCTGCCCATTCATGTGAAAGGCTCAAACGAACTGGAAAAATCTCTAAAAATAAATGCGTGTCTGTGTTTGTGGAAATATTGGCAAAGCGTAAACGGACCGTGAGTAAAATCTAGCGCAGAAAACTAAATTTGATGGACACCAAAGTGCAGAAATTCAAATGGTGCTATAATTCTATCAACAGCTCAAACTTCTATAAATATCTGGTACAGTCTTAGTGAGCTTTACCCTTCGTTATCATTCCACTCCTAAGTTTAATAAAGCATGAAAACTATATTTATCTCTTTTTCCTACAAATATATTATATAGTAAATTTTAATAATTAATACATTGTTATTATCATTATCATTAATTGTAATCATTAGACACACACATTAGAGAAGGCTATGATCGCCGCATTCCTATCTAGTACTCAATTAAGCATTTTCCTAAAAAACTCAATAATGTGCGTTGTGCATGTATAAAAATCAAATAAAACATTTCATAACATTTCACATGATATACTTTTAGTTTTTGCCTCCCTCAAATGAAGAGTCACACTCAGCCCTGCTCTCTCACTTTTAATGACCCAAGACGAGCAATCTCAGTGGGGGTTCCATATCGCCGCCTGTTCTTACAAAACAATGCATTCATGGTATCCAGAAGAGTTCGCCGAATTTCGAAACATGCTTACTCGTAAATGCAGTGGCGGCCTTGTCTCATTAATCATTTGGCAAAGCTCTAATTGCGCGAGTATGCGTGTGGGTGTTCGAAGACTTTTTCTGGTGTCCAAGCGGAAGCGTTTCTTTGTTTTCACTGTCCTCTGTGTCGTATGAGTGATATATGTGACAGCCACATCGACTGTTCTCCTCGATCGGAGACCCTGCCCCAAGGGTTGCCCACTTTGTTTGATATTTCACAATGTGTCGGCGAAAGTAGGTTCGTACCTGGGTAGTTGCCTCACTGTGGGAGCAGTGAAAGTGGGTCATGTGGCTTCGGCGTTCGTTCATCGTTCATGGTATATTAGCATTTTAAATATAATATATATTCTTGATCAGCATCAATAGCTTAGTCGATTTAATACATTGGTGCTTTGAGTGCTCCGTCTACTGCATCTGCTCGATATTTTTCATTTTGATCCCATATAGGTAAATGGTAGCTGTCGAGAACTGTTGCTTTCTTTACTTGTCGATACGAAAAAATAGATGTCTGTACAAGTAAGAACTTCAGAATGTTTGTATTCTTAAACATGCAACATATTTAATTCAGAAATAGTCGCAATTTAATATGATTGCATTACCATTTCTAAATGAGCATTATCTCTGGTTCTTAAACCAATTATTTTGCTGACTTCTCAGTTGCCTTATTGTCAGTGGGACCCACTCAACTACTCAGTCTTTAGAGCCACTCATCACCGCAAAACTGGAGTCCCGTCCGAATTTCTCAAGCACGTTATCGCTCTTCGAGATCTTTTGGCGTTGCAACTTCGTGCCCGCCTTCCGTCTCTCTTCCCAACCGTCATTCCTGTTTCTTTTCCTCCCGCTGGCCTGGACGTCTATCATCGTCACTCTCCAATATCAGCCGAGGATGTCGAATCGGCTGGGGGAGGTCACGAGAATGTTTCGATTGTTTAATGATTGGCAAACGTTGTTGTAGCTGTCAATAATGTATCGGTGAAATCAGCGAGCATCTTTGCTGCAATTCATTATGAATAAATTTTAAGCTCGTGGGAGGTGGAAGTCATCGCGTCACCACTTTGGGCAGTAGCAATCAAGTTTCGATATCTAACATTATGACTTATTATGAGTGAGCAGTCGAGTGAACTGGAAAATATAAACTGGACACAAGCACATGCCGATCTCACTCATACAGTCAAACGCAAGCATTGACGTCGGCCTCGGCTGCATTGCTGCTTTTTTGAATGGGAATTTTAACATTTCCCAAATATTTGTTTAACTTATTCCCTCACTGTTTGTTTCCCCATTCTTCCTGAACTTGGATACACTTCTTTTATTTTGCACTTTTCATCTAATTTGAAATACGCAGATGATATGGTAGAAAGTCAGAGGGAATCTGAACTGATCAGTCGACCACTACATGCGCAATAATATTGCTTCCAGTTTTATGGCCGAAAGGTTTCATTTTCTGGAACTATTAAATGTGAAATAGACTTTAGCAAGAAATGCGTCAATTCTGCCTACTGGTAATTGTCACCTCTTTACAGCAAATGATAATTTTCGACGGATGTATGCCGTCTAGTGCTCCCCTTCCTAATACAGTTATATTTCATACCATCTTTGTATTGTTCGTAGAAGTACATAAACAAAATGTAAGTGCAGTATGCCGTTGTCTGCGATAGGTTCATCCAAAGTCCGAAAGCGGTTAACGGCAACTGAGCCAAATTTGGGTAATTACATGGGACAACGGACCACTCCAGCAACGGCAACGCATGGGGCACAGCCGGAGCCAACGCACCACATGTATAAAATATTAATCAAAATCACATTGGAACCAGCAACAGAAAGAGGAATCAAAACAAAGTTAAGAATCAGAAGTGCGTTGAAGAAAAAGCATTAGGAAAAGGTGTGGCGACCAGAAGGGACGACCGTAAGACAGACATACAGAAAGTCGGACAGAGGGCCCCGACAGTCGGACAGAACACGCTGCATGGATGCAAAGCACTTTATAAAGTTAAAGAACGGATCACGAGGGATCGGGAGCGGAGCAGGTAAACTTGTTATACACCATCGAATCGAAATAATAGGCAAAATAAAGCGAAGGGAAGGTGCTTGCCAAGAAGAAAGAGAGCAAACTCCGGCGACGGCGGGCTGCGGCTGTAAATCTAGAACTACATAGTTTTATTTCTCAGACATACAAACGCACATACGTACACACATACTCGTATGTACGTACGTACGTATATACATGTGGGTCTGCATTTGTTCTCAACCCAATGACGCGGTATAAAAGAAAATATTGGACACCTGCACGGTTTCGTATCGCTGCTTTGGCAACTGCTACAACAACAGCGACAAGAAGAACGACGAGACGAAGAAGAGACAAGCAAAGGCGAAAGCAAGTAGGGAGAACCACAGACAAGTCTCCGACTATTAGATACCCGTCACCCATTTTGAACACTATTCAGTAATAAATTCCCAATTACACAGTGTACATTGCAGTCAGCATTACCGAGCACCTTTATCTAATAGCTGTAGCATACAAGTGCCCAATCTCAGTATTCCCTCTTATTTTGCTAATTTTCAATAAACATAAATAGGCGGACGGACGCACGAAAAATCTATCTTTCTATCAAGGCGAAGAGCAAACTCACTCATGGGACAGATGGTAAGTGCGCCAGAAAGGCAGCGCTAAAGCGGAAGACAATGACTAAAATACATATAGTTATTACATAGATAACATACGTATTATTTCCAATAAGCTTTTGTTCGCATCGTTACCTCACTTTTAGCCCGCCTGCGTCAGTAAATGTCCCCCTTCTTTTGATCTTACTTTTACGCTGCAAATTTGCACACATTAAGCGCCAGCTCAACTCGAACTTCCAGACTCGACTTGATGGCGGATGGCAAAAAGGGCAATTATACTGCGAGCAATGTTAATTATGGTCACTCGGGCACTGTGACTGGGCCTCTCGCAACAAGGAATTGCCGTATTAATATAAAACGGCGGCGAGGCGTGACGGATTATAGTAGCAATCCGATGAGTACCGTGAATTAACAGTTACTTGCGAGTATGCCGGGTCTTTGTTTGAATGCCGTCTACTACCTCGTCTTCCAATTGCTCTATAGGTGGAATATGACAAGCGCTTTGCGTGGCGAACTTAATGACATGGAACAGTGACAGTGACAGTTGGAATCGACGTTCCGCCTAAAAGTGGGTAACAATGTGGAGACGCATTATTGATATTCGACCTCTGTTTTGACTCATAAGCTTGTAAGTCTTAACCAGACCCAGAAGATGGTCGGCAAAAAAGATATATATTTTTGATCAGAATATGTAGTTACCAATATATTGATCCGATCAGACTAGTTTTGACCCATTTGCAACATGTGGAACAAGTATGTATTCTTCACGATAGCTTCAAAACGGAGAGACTAAATTGCGTTGCAACAGGCGGATAGACAGAAGAACATTGCTTGATCAACTCGGTTATTAATGCTGATTAGTAATATACATACGAGATGTTTCCTCCTGTGCTTCTCCATAGCTGTGATAACGCGCAGTAATGTAATGTAAAAGTAATGTTATGGTGCGTAAAAATGTCAACTCGTTCCTTCATATCACTTCACATAATTATCATTATTCAATAAAAACTTTATCTTTTTGAAGACTCACCAAAATCGATCTAGTATTATATCTAGATCTAAAATTATAATATATATTTGTTTGTGTCCTCTGTTTTATCTGGGTTTCTGACTACCCATAAACTCTATGCCGAAATGCAATGAAATTTGTTAATTTATTTGTTTGTTATTTGCAAACAACTGAAAGGGTATTAGTCTATCGTTCTCAATGGCGATAATCGGGTCCTACAATTTTAATGAGAACGCTTAGCTGATCGCTTTTCTTTGTACTATATAAATTGAAGCTTAAAAAACGCAAGTTACTTTTCAATAGGCCTCGCATTGTCATAGTTTGATTGCCCCCTTTTGCGCGTTATAACTATATTCAAAAAGTCATTATCTGTCCCCTCGCGAGTGCAAGTGAGCACATTAATCATAAACATAGTAATCTTCAGATTTTTTGTAACGCCTTTTCAAAGGTGTAGGGGCTCCGTCATTTACAGAGTTTTTACGTATAGTATATGGGATCAGGGGAAACTTTCCATATAATACAAGTAAGAACTTGGTAAATGAAAGAATCTTAAGGCTTTAAGCATATTCGCATCTTCTATAAATCCAAGTTTGAGCAAAACCGTGTAAAGATTAAAGATACAGAAGAATTAAATGCAAACTTATTAAGCCATGAATCACCGATTGGTCGATCTGCCTGGGTGTTTTTTTTTAGAAGTTACCCGTGTCGTCTTGGTAGCTGCGGCTACTTATAAGGCAACTGGCCAGAATTGGGTTGAATGAGATAAATGCATAAGCAGGACGTACAACAAGCACCGACTGCTGTAGTTGCTCGCTCATGACTGTTAGATACCCTTCACACAGCGAATCATATCCGGATAGTTGCAATCATCCGCTGACATTTCTGATTAGGCTTACTGGTGGGAATGGTGCTGATTGTGAATATAAACCTGATCTGCTTCGCCTGCTGCTTGTCACACACATTTGCACAAAGCTAGGACAACTTCTTAACCCATAATCAATGAGTAAAACACCCGACGGGAAGAATGAATTTTGCTTGATGACATCGAAATTTAATACATACATAGGCAGAGTGAGGCAGAGAGCGATAAAGAAAGTCAGAGAAAAGAGGGAAAGAACAATGGATGGGCTTTCATGCGAATTGTCAACTTGTCACGACAATTAAGGAGCCCGATAGTTATCTATCGTTCATATCTTTGACGCCCACGCTTAACCTGGAACAAACAATTAAATTGAAATGTGATATTTCAGGGAGGTAAAATCAAAGTTGTCTTCGGAAAGGTAACGGCACTCTCTGGCGTTTCCCAGTCCCACTTTTGGGTGCACTTGCGTCGAGCAGATCCCCTTCAGCCACATGTCAATTTGTTTGCGTTGGGCCGCGCCATCACCTTTGACAGAATCAAAAGCTCCTCATTTCTTCCCTGCGTTCTTCACGTTCTGTTTACCAATATTTGTTTACCATTTAGCTTATTATGCTGCGTACACTACGGTTTCTTCAGTTTTTCAGTTCGGTTCCGTTCTTTTCTGTTTGATTACCCTTATTGAGTCGGGGGCTTGGTACTGTCAAGTACAAAATTACCAATTCGAGTTATGATTATTACTTTTCTGTGTGTAACGTACGATATGTTCATGCTTACGTTGGGAAAGACAAACACCCCTAACAAATAGTCACGCATTATTTTCATTTGATGCATCTTGAATAAATTTGTATGGTCGATCTGATGGGTTTATTGATCTCTTTAACGTCAAGTACTCAAAGCTGATATTAATACACCTATGTCAAGCAATCAATTAGCATAGTTCTTCATTGTCTGGGAAGAAATTAAACTATCGAATTTGGCACCTTAAGAGGGAAAGTTATTCAAATTGCATAGGGAAAGCGTCATATCTTGGCGAGGATTAAGATCCCTCGTTGCCACGATCACGTCCCATGCTCAATCCCAGACATAAGCAGCGACGTCATCGAAAGAAGTTTTTAAATGACTGGAAGCCTGATCAGATTTTGTGTTGTCATTTTTGGAGACTGGTTGACAATTTTTGTCGCATCTTTTCATCACCCAAAAAAGGCTTCGTCATGATAATGGGTTGTGAAAAATTGACTAAAGAATTGATTAATGATCGCATACAGGATAAATCTATTTACACCGGGAGTAAACCCATTACGCGGCTTTTTATTTTTAATCTAGCTGCAAATTTCAGTTTAAACAAGTGAAGAAAGCTACAGTCGAGTGCACTCGACAGTAAGATACCATTTACCTTTAGCTGTTAAAAAAATAATTCTTAATATAAATTACTTTTATTCACATCTTTTCGAAGTCAAATACACATGCATTAACGCTAATGGCACATGCCGACTGCTCGGAAACTTTTCTACTTTTCCTATAATTTGATTTACCGATTTACAAAAACGATTTTTTGGGGGCGGTAGGCGTAGCATTCAAAATTTGAAAATCGGCATTCTACGTAATGTTACCAGAGGGCTAACTTCCAAATTCGGTGCTTCCAGCTTTTTTGGTGTTCTTATAATTCAAATAATTCGTTTTCTAGGGGCGGTGGGCGTGGCATCCAAAAGTTTAAAATCCAACTTCTGCATAATGTTGCAAGACACCCTCCTACCAAATTTGGTGCGAACATCTCGTTTCGTAATTGAAATTTTTGCAAAAAATCGAAAAACTCATTTATCGATTTGCGGAAGCGGTGGGCGTGGCACATCAAGTTTGAAATAAACTCGATTTGCGTATTCAATACACGCACACTCCCACCAAGTCTGGTACGTCTAGCTCTTTCAATAGCTGAGATCTGTGTGCTCATACAGACGGACAGACAGACGGACATTACCAAATCGACTAGGCTATTAATGCTGATCAAGAATATATATACTTTGTATGGTCTGCCACGCCTCCTTCTGCCTGTTACATACATTTGCACAAAGTTAATATACCAACGATACACTTCTGAGTCTGTCTGTTTGCCTGAAAAACACACTACACTTTCTAGTTTTATTAGCAAATTTAACTTTCCTTCTATTTCTATAATTCAACATATCGATTTTCAGAATCCTTTTGAGGGTGCCACGGGCGCCCTCCAAAACTTGAAAATCCGCGTTCTGTGTAATGTTATCAGGGACTTTACTAATTTTGTGTTTCCACCTTCTCAAGTGTTATTAAATTAAAAACATTAAAAATTAATTAATAATTAAAAATTATTTAATTTATAGAGCTGTGGACGTGGGATCTTAAAGTCGAAAATACAACTTCTGCATAATTTAGCAAGGATGTTTTTAGGTCTTATTATTTTTCTTATGGTTATAGAGTACACAAACTCTCCTACCAATATTGGTGGTTCTGTTTTTCTTAATAGCTGATGTCTGTATGTTCATTCAGGCGGATAAAAGGCAGACAGACGGACATGACCAAATCGATTCGGTTATTTTTGTTTATCAAAAATAGGTATACTTTGTAGGGTGTGGCACGCCTTCTTCTGCCAGTAATATATATTTTCACAAAGTTAATTCTTCAACCATTTTCAATGGATAAATGGTATAAAAGGCAGATTCAAATACAGATACAAGTACACCGATTCCATCACAGCCGGTTGAACTTGTATATCTCGCAGATACATTTCCGATATGTGCTGCTCAAATTGAATTTAAAATGTAGACTTATGGGCAAAAGGATTAGCGAATATTTTCGGAAACTTTATTATTATGCTATAATAAAAATTTAATGGGTGAGTCTATGCAAAGAAAACAATGCCATCACAATTAAAATGTGTCTTTAGGTGGCTTCGCTACTGGGCGAAGATATGGAAGATCACATCAGTTATCCGGTATTGTAGAGCAATGTCTGCTCGGCTTCTGTGGTTAGCGTTGCTGGTTTTTCAGATGTCATTGTTGTTTTAGTCGTTGCTACAACTCTCTGCTGCATCTGAAGAATTTCCCTCGTGTGCAAGTATGTATCTGGTAAAGCAATCTACACCCAACTTCAGGTGGATACAGAGGGTAAGTGGAGCGCGGGAGACTGATTGCGTAGATATACAACCTCTGCGGGACAAGCATCTGCAAAACACAAGCATAGTATTCTATGTTGTCTTCGAGATCTGTGGCATGCAACACGCGTCACAAATTAGAAAATATAAGTGCCTGCAGAGACTAACGGATGAAGGGGCTGCCGTGTATTATGTGTCTTGAATTACAGTAATTGCTGTCAAACTGATCGATATGTGAGTCGTTCCTATTGCGTCTAGAACCATTCTTGTTGCGACTGAGAAGGCGGCATCCCGACATTGCTATGCAGTCAGACTTTCGGTACTCAGTTTAAGTTAACTTATACTAGTTTATCGGGAAATTATGTTGATAAAATCTTTAACTTGAAGATACAGCTTATAAATATATACAAAGCACATTTGCATAAAACCTGTATCCCACGTAACTAACTTTTCATGAGTTAAGTGATGATTAAACGATGATTAAACTATTAAATGTGAGGGAGTCGATCGCATATCGGAAACTGGATTGTCTGCGCTAATGCTTGTTCCTGCCACGCCTTGGCCGGCCAGACGATCAAGACACGCGGGCCTTGTTCTCTAATCCAATTAAGAACAGCATAGTTTAAAACAAGTGAAGAAAGCTACAGTCGAGTGCACTCGACAGTAAGATACCATTTACCTTTCGCTGTTTAAAAGTAATTCTTAATATTAAATACTTTTATTTGGCGAATAACAACGCATCGCATATTTTCGAAGACAAATACACATGCAATGACGCTAATGGCACATGCTGACTGCACACTGACTACGCGACGACTGTGCGTGCGCAGTCGGCGTCGGCGTCGGCGTCGGCGTCGGGCCTCTACTGCTGCAAGCGAAAATTCTCGTGCCCATAACTTCTGTGTTTTTTGTCCGATCGGATTTAAATTTATAGGGTTGGTCAATATTATTATTATCTACAATAATACCTAAAAAAAATTCGAAAACTTTTCTACTTTTCCAAAAATTTGATTTACAGATTTACAAAATCGATTTTTGGGGGCGGTAGGCGTGGCATCCAAAAGTTAAAATTCCGCATTCTTCGTAATGTTACCAGGCACCTTTCTTTCAAATTTGGTGCTTCTAGCTTTTGTAGTGTTCTTTTAAACTATAAAAATGTGTTTTTTAGAAGCGGTGGGCGTGGCATCCAAAAGTCTAAGATCCAACTTCTGCATAATATTGCAAGACACCCTCCTACAAAATTTGGTGCGTTTATCTCTTTTATTATTGAATTATTTGCAAAAAATCGAAAAACGAATTTATCGATTTGCGGAGGCGGTGGGCGTGGCAGACTTCTTGTGTGTATTCAATACACGCACACTCCCACCAAGTCTGGTGCCTCTAGCTCTTTCAATAGCTGAGATCTGTGTGTTCATACAGACGGACAGACAGACGGACATTACCAAATCGACTAGGCTATTAATGCTGATCAAGAATATATATACTTTGTATGGTCTGCCACGCCTCCTTCTGCCTGTTACATACATTTTCACAAGGTTAATATACCATTTGTTACCCATTTCAAATGGGTAAATAGTATAAAAATGGGTGGGAAGCTTATTTTCTTTTGATGCTGTGTCCTCCGCCTCCAAAAATTGATTTTGTAAGAAGAACCTTAAAGTGTGCTCCTGTGCGCTCTTTAAAGATGAGAATATCAGCAAAATATACGCTACAAATTTTCACTTTATGAAGTTCCCCTCGCTGATTGCTCCGCAAACCAGAAGCCTTGCTTAAGAGACGCCCGATCTGTCAGCGAATATAGAGCTGCGACTGGGACAACAACTGGTACCCGACTGCGGACAGTCATCAGCCTGAAGAGCACCAGCCGACTATGAGATACTGGTCTGGTACTTCAAGAAACTCTTTTTTGGTTCAATTCTTTTTGGCTATGCGCGGTTCAGTTCGTCGAAGATTTTATGCTCACTTTATCGCGCTGTGCGTTTTTTAACACATTTACGGCACGGCGATCAAGGCTCCGGCAGAACCAACAACGACTGCAACCACATCATCGATTATGTTGATCTTTTACCGTCTCTGCGTTTCACTGGCGACCGATTTTTTAACTGCGCACTTCTGAGAGGAAAAAGGGCAGAGACAATAGCCGAGCCAAGCGACGGCTCGCTACCTGTCTTACACAAAATAAACGCACGTTCCGTTCCTCTACACAGCCCTACCTCCAACCACCCAGACACTGCTCCATTGCCCCTCCTACTCGGCTCTGTTGCCCAGTTTCGTTTGCCAGTTCTTTAGTTCAGTTCGTTTCAGTTTGTCTTTTTTTATTTATTTTATTTTTTTCTTTTTAATGTTTTCTTTTCTCTCAGTCTTTTTAACAGAGTTTTATACTCAGCTGTCCGTCTCTCTGTCCGTAAGGCAGTCCATCTGTTTGTGTGTATTGCGTGTAGTTTGCGGGACGACGGAGACCTTTGCTCAAAAACCCTTCGGCCGCTCATTGCCAGCTCAGGTTTGTTTTCTTCAACCAGATAAACAACGTAAAAATGAAACATGTAGAGAAAACCAACGTGGACACATCTTGCTGTGAAATACCCTGCACTCACTTTTGAAAATGCTATTATCCAATAGACATCCATCGTAAAATTCACATGGACCATTTTAATAGGAATGTTGCATCTTACAAATTGCTCAGAAAAGAATGGCTTCTTGATTGTTTTATAGCGTTTAAAAATCTTTACCAACTATAGCATACTACTAGCTAAATTATTTATCGAAATTCGTAGTCAGAGCTTAAAAGGCTCTTTGTGTTTTAACTGTTCGGCTTTTGATACTACCAATAGTATGTTTGTATATCTATTTGTTTGTACTGATTAGTTATTTACTGAACTCGATTTTACAATACTGCCGCTTTCCTTCTAGTCGTGAAAAGCAACTCCTCTATAAAGCTAATATACTCTTTTCTTCCAAAGAGTTATAAGGAAAACAATTTGAGGAGATTACTTATTGTAAATGATGACATTTTGTTACTTTTGGCTTGGTTTCGTGTCGCTCCAGCTACTGTTTCAATAACGTTAGGAATCCGTCGAGGGCCGGTCGAAGTAGGTGAATCATGGTTTATAATTATGATCCCAAGAATCAGTGCTTATATTCAGTTGGATATCATGTGTGTGTGACTTAACTGGGTCACCTATAATAAGCTTTAACCCTTTTTCAAGGGTCTCCCAGTTCTGGACTTCACCAGATAATCTGCGAAATGCCAGGAGCGAGCTTATTCAGCTCACTTTCAAAATAAGTAAAACAGAAATATAATACCCTAATTCAGGCGGTCATTCAGCTAACATCTGAGTAGTTTAGGCCGTGGGGGGCCAGCCTCAAAAGACGCTCGGCAAATGTAAATAAAATTGCCACATTTATTTTCAACGCGCACTCACACCTTCGCATTTAGTGATGTTCCCTGTACATTCGTACGCTTTGACACCTAAAGTGTGCGGCCGTACACCCATAGTCCCATACGCCTCCGCCTGGTGCCATCAAGGGCTCCCCCTCTAGACCCTTCTAGCACTCCGCCCTTGACTCGCTTCGCAACACTTTTCGCGGCGTCGGGCGCCCCTTCGTTTATTTTAATTTTTTGTTTCGCCTGCGCTTTCGTTTTTATGCATCACAGAGAGAGAAGCGGAGGCTTTTCCCACTGTTTTCCCGAGTTTGCTCTGGCGCTGCCCCTCTACAACATTCGCTGCCAGTTAGCAACCCTCTCGCCAGCTCTCTGCTACGCTCTCCCATTTGCCTGGCGTGCTGCTCAATAGGTCTTACACTTGATAGGTCAGTGACCCACTGGATGCTCAGATGTGGCGGCGTTGTGCCAGGTCAGCGGCAGCAGAGGCGCATCAGAGGCGCAACACAGCCAGCGAGGGTTGACAGAATCTATCGGCACTACTGGCTGTACCGTGCATCCATGTGATGGGCTCAATTGAACGATTGTCTCAGCTAAGACTCGAAATCAAAGCCAAAGGTATGTTGCGTCTCCGTTCCCAGCCAACGCGTCGAATACCCTGCAGCACAGCTGTGAGCAGAGTGCGGTCGTAGCTGCATCCGTAAGACCTATCTGCCAACAAGCAAAGCATTGAGTTGCATAAGCCCAAAGTCCCCGGCCTAGCCACCTCGCCGCCTTGCCTTACGTTTTCGCTATTATGCTCACAATAATCATCCTCAAAATCATCATCAGCATCATCATCATCATGCTCTTTCTGGTGCACAATTTATTTCAGACTTCTTTTACGCTTTCCACAAAGTCAACGTGCCTGACGTTTTTGCAGCTGCTTTGCGATTTCCCTGATGAAGTCTGGGCGGGCAGACGAGCAGGGCCTGAGCGAGTTTGCAGCACATGTGACGCTGTGGTCGCGTGCTGCCCTTCCATGCTGCCTGATGGGCTGACTGGTTGCCTCTGCCTTGCCCTTGCCCCTGGTACTGCCTCTGTCATCAGTCCCTGGGCTTTGGCCCCAGCCTGGCCCAAGGCCCCAGCGCATTCACCATCGATTTGACTGCAGGTCTGCTGTAGGCAGCTCTTAGCGTTCGTTTCATCTGAGTTCTGAGCTTCTTGCAATTGGCTGGGGCGGAGGCAGCTGCTGATCGGAGACTGGGGACTGGGGGCAAGGGACTGGAAGCTGTTCTTATCAAGAGCAGGTCATCGAGTTATACAAAAGTAACGATGGTCGGACCGAAAAGTGTTACTTTTCCAGCAAAGGAGATATTACATAGGATATGTATATTATGTCTGAGGTAAACTTAGTGTGCTCGATGCTGATCAATAATTAAATATGTATAATAATAATAATTATTAATTATCTTCAGGGTAGCTATGTCCCCCAGACAGCGACATACTGATGCATATATATATATGTACAAAGGTATGATCAATAATATCTTTTCTCTTCTGGGTCGGATATACCTTCCTGTTTCGTTGCCAACTCAGTCCAAAATAAAGCGTAATTTTCGCAAAGCACTACAATGCACAAATCGTAGAAACCGAGCCCCTTTTCTGTGCTGGGCTGTCCCCACTCTTCTTTTCCCTCTCTCGTCCCCTCTCTGCGTCAATTTGGATGTGTCGCGTGGAGCATGCACAGTCATGTTCATGTTTTTTGAATTTCATCACATTGAGCAATCCTTGCTCCAAGTCTCTTATCTTTATCGCATGTTATGGCTTTATCACCGCTTTCGTTGCATCTGTCTCATGCTTTGTCTCTGTCTCTCTATCTTTCTCTCCTGCTCCACACATACTAATACGTATGCAGATATATATATAGCATATACACGTGTGTGTATCTTTTTATGCCTGCATGCACACATTTATATCCATGCGCACACTTAGATTTATACTTACGCAAGCAGAGAATATACGGAGGCCAAAAGGATTTTTTTTAATTTGAACCAAAAGCATTCACATCATGTTTCTGATTTTCTTTTAGTTTTCAATTCGCGCGCGCGAAATTAATAAAGGTACGCAAGCGAAAGAGAGAGAATGGTTTAGCATAATAGAAGAGCCGGTTTTTGGAGGAAATGAGAAAGAGGTTTTACCTTCGACTTGCCGAAGATTCCATACCCTAACAGCTACTTGCAGAGGAATAATCCAAACGTCCTAGCAACGCAGTTAACATACTTATATCGGACTGACGAATCTAATTTCTAGGGGAGCAACCTGTTCGAAATATTATAAAAAATATATATATAAACATTTTTATAATATTCTTATGTTCGTTTGATCATTTTTAACTTTTTCAAAGCATATTATGAATCTTTTTCTTTTATATAAAAACAGGTTATGGGTAAGCTAAGCTCTCCATGAATATTTATCAAGAAACTAGCAAAAATATCGGGACCGTCTCGGTTGTTGCTATTTGACAATAATATATTAATAATATATATAAATAGATATTTATAACGTCGGAGATGTCTCTAAACAAACTCAAAAAAGTAAAATGTTGACTAACTTTTTTGTTATTCTACTACAATTTTCAAGCTAAAGTACTAAATTTACAATCTTGTTTTTACATGGTAACTGAAAATTATGATTAATAAATGCATTTATATTTCTAGTATTTAGTGTTAATATAGTAATTAAGCAACTTATTCTGAACAGTAAACAACTCGGTACAGAGCATCTTATAGTCAATACGATTTGATGAAACTGCTCCCTACTCGCTCTCCCTCCCTAACTAGTTCTCTGCCTCTCTCTTTCTCTCTATCTCTCTCCCTCTGTCTCTCTTATTTTATACGATTTCCTGTTCCTCCGTTTTACAACAACAACTTCGAAACAGAATGTATGTTTGCAATCGAACTTTTTGTTTTGCTTCGTCGTTCGCAGCTCTGCGCTGCCAGTTGTTGCTATTACCTGCTCAACAAGATCTTTGTGCTGCCTCACACTACATTCTCACTCTCACATGCAAGCACACGCTCAGACTGGCAACCGCCTACTCCCTCACTCACTCACTCGCATGCGGAGAGCGCAATTGTCTCTCTTTTTTCAGAATCGTGTAGCTGCCGATGCGGCCGCAGCGTTGGCGTCGACGCCGACCGCTCTGCTGCGACCCCAACAGCAGCAGCAGCAGCAGCAACAAAGACAATGAATGCACTACTACCTGCAACAACATGCATGTGCATGAGCCTAGGCAGAGCCACAGCTCGACTGCACTCAGGCACCGCTCTTTCCGCTCTCTCTCTCTCTCTCTCTTTCCGTCTTCTTCTCATTCCGCCTCTTATGCTCTCTTAATCTGAGTTGTTTTTATTTTATGAACGCGGGCCTTGCAGATACTCTGCCACGCAATGCCGCACAGTCAGTTTAGTTCAGTTCAACCGCGAAGCGAGTAAGACGTGTTTTCTCCTCAAACCAGGAAACTTGGAGTCCAATCGCAGTTTGGGTTTGGGTTTGCGACATGTTCTAAGTGCTTCTAGAGTCGTCACAGCGCAGTTTTTGAGAATTGTTTGTGTTTTCTTTAAATACAAAAAAATTTATAAAAACTAAAAACCTAAACAAATTTTAAGAAATTCTGAGATAAAGTGTAAAATAAAGAAGTCAAAACGCTTCCAACAAAGTAGCTAAAAATCTGATTTAATGAAATACTTATACTCTGAGTGTTTGTACTACAAAACTTTTTCAAGTTGTTCGACGCAGAATAATAAAAATGATTCAGTTTTTGATGTTCAAAATATTGCATAAGAAATACAAGATTAATTGAGTGCATGCCCACACAGTGGAGAAGTGTCAGCAAAAAACAGACAAATAATACGAATAGGACTTTTGCCCCGTTCTGTGAACCCAACCGCACACCCAACACCGAGCTTATTTTCGAGGCGCACCAACCCACCCAACCGAAAATCCGCACAATGGCCGTGCCCTTTTATCTGCCGGAGGGCAGCAACGATGACGTTGCCTCGAGTTCACCGGGTACATCGGGAGCCTCCTCCCCAACCTCGTCCGGCTCATCCTCGGGCGCTTCCACGTCGTCGGGCGCATCGGATGGCGCCAGCAGCATCGCATCGCAGTCGCCGAATACAACCACCTCAGCTACGCAGACGCCGATGCAGTCCCCACACACAATGCCAACAGACCAGGTCCTAATCGCCCTCTGCGAATGGTACCAGCAACATCAGCATCAACGCCAATACAACTACAATGTGAATGCTACTGGTAAGTCTTGCAAGTTCTAGTTCCAGTTTCATTTCCAGCTGCAGTTCTAGTTCAAGTTCCAGTTCTTGTCCCAGATGAAATTCTGAATCGCCCAAATTAGGTCAGCTTATGCAACGCTAATTGGAGTTGTTTCCCACTTGACCACTTTCCTTTGTTGGGTTTTACTTTCCAAGGTTGTTGACTCACTTCGCAGCGGACCCTTCTGAAATATTGAGCCCGCTATTGTTCTTTTTAGTATTTTGGGTATGGTCAGCAATTTCAGGCATGATAAGTAAGTCGAAAACAACCACCAGAAGGCATCAGATTTCCCTTGGCCAGTGATCTTGCTTAGAAGATGATGGTTAAGGTAGTCCGGGTTCGTAAAGGAGACACAAAATAACCCTATGGCTATTAAAGAGAGACGCATTATGAACTCTACAATGATTACAGTATGATTAATAGCTTAGACTTGTTCTTACAAAAGTTCAAAACTAAACTAGAATATGCACGATGGATTCCGAGTAAGAGATTACCGCTCGCATTTAGATGGAGCAGAATCCGCGACTTACTATACAGCTTTGTAACAAAAAGTTAATGACTAGTCAAAGTTAGACCACTCTTCAAGGGCTTAACCATAAGCACAAGCCCAACAACAACATAGACAACAACAACCCAATTCAAGTAACAAAACCGGTCCGAATAGTGGGCGTTTTCTGGCCAAAACTTATGGATATCGGCACGCTTAATTGGCACGCGCCAATGTCTTTTCCGAATTGTGTATCTGTTAGGTATGTATCTCGGCAGCACAGGCCAGACTTACAGCTGTGCTTATGCCTAGAACTGCAGCTACTGCTGTATTGGTACACGTTCTGGTTGAGCTACTCGCAAGGCACTAACCCAAAATATTGAGTTTTTGACCTTAGATACAGTTTTGGGGTGGGCAGGGGGTTTACAGTTTCAAATATTTGCGTTCCAAATAAACGGTAGTTTAAGTAGTTCTTTGACTGAGGTCAGTTCGCGTACTCCAACCCAAACTCAAACTCAAAATCGAACTCTTACTTAAAATCGACTTGCATTGTGTGTTGGTCAGTCGACGATTGCGCTAAGAACCGCTCCCCTCTCTCAGCTAGGGACGAGAATAGCGAAAAAACAATAGTACAGCTTTACTGTTTCGATTATTAATCGAAGTACAAAATGTATTATACTATTCTTTACACCATACTTTAGAAGACGTATGCGAGTGAGTGTTTTGTTTTGAAGAAACCTAGTCTATTATTTAAGATATCGCAATGTTGTTTCGGCCTCACAATGCATTTAACCTCTTTGATAACATATCTGCCATAAAAGGGGCCCACCTTCAGTAGGTCTAAGACCTTCGCCAATCGGAAGATACCCTTTCCTTGTTGTTTTTAAATTTTTTGCAACAGTCAGCATCCGTTCTCTGCCTTGTTTAGAGTTGTTTATGGCGGAGCCAAGCGAAACGTAAGCCTGGACTTGGTGAGTCATTATTATTTCAATGAGTTTACCCGTTATTATTCCATTATTGCCTATATACTGCAGTATTTAATTGTTCTACCAATGTTTGGGTTATTGAAAGCAGAAACTTGTTATGGAGCTGCCCAAAGCGCTTTCCAGTCTCCGCCCGGTTGCTTAATTGCCCAGTTCGGGGGTCTGCTAGGAGGCCATTATCTGGTATGTACCTGTCTGCGTGCCTGTTTTTCGGTCCGTCTGTCTCTGGTGTTGCAATCAAACTTGGCTTACTCGTTTTTCCAGCGAGTTTTCGCAGCACTTGCATTTTTTATACCATTGCAAGGTAGCCAGAAGTTTTTATAGCGAGCGAGACGCAGGTAAGCAAAGTATACATATTCTCGATCAGCATCGTGAAAAAGTCTCTCACATTTCATTACTATTGCGTTTCACTACCGATATTTGAAATTCGTTAAAGTTGGAGAGATTTTACATTTATTTGTTTGATAGGCTGATCTTAGAGAGTATGTGAATTAGCTATTGTATGAGATGTTCGCCATACAAACTCTTGCCACAGTCTATCTTTATGGCCCCCTCACGCTCATCTTTCATATCAAACAGCTAGCTGTCACTCAAGTACAAAAGTTACCCTGTGGTTGCGCTGATGAACTAGTAATAACGGCCATGGCACTTGACAACACTGAGCATAACTCCTTTAGGCCCAAGCCACAAGTGGGGCCTTCATGGCTCACAGTATCTCGAAAGTGCCAACAACCCGGCCCGGCTAAGCGCTGCACGCTTAGTCATCGCTGGCAGCTATCAACCCCAGACCCAAAGTCTTAAATTTAAAGAAACCCCGACACCATTTGATGCTTCAAGTTCGTTTGCAGGTTTTCTTGTTGTTGTTATATTCCCTATTCACCCATTGAAAATGAGTTAAAATGGTATATTAGCTCTGCGCAAGTGTATGTAAACCGGCAGAAGAAAGCGTGGCAGGCATGCATGCAATTACAGGTGCTTGAGACACCAAATTTGGGATAATGGTACTTTTGCAACACAGGCTAAGCGTATGCTGAATTTATCATATCACTCAAACCGCAAAGTATCACAATTGCAATATTCTTATTGGCCAAGCACGCGGCTTATTGTACTTCCGAACTTTCTGAAAATGTAAACCTAATCAGGCAATAAACACAAAAGTTATGGAATACGGAACGACGAAAAGGCGTGAATGGTATCTGCGAGTCGAGCGTTCTCGACGTTCGTCACTTGTTGTTGTTGTTGTTGTTGTAGGTCTGTGCGCCTAAATTGCTTAAGCTGCTCTGAAACCCACCCCGAAAGCGTGCGCCTAACAAAAGGTGCGATGTCAGCACCCCCTGCCGGCTCCGCCAGCCCGGCATATCGGGCAAAAAGCGACGCTGTTTTAGCTGATCCCTTTTGGCCTGGCCATTCGCATCATCTGCAAACTCTTTCGCTGTTGCCGTGCAGTTTGCCGCTTGCTGCGTGCTGCTGTGTTGCCAACAGCTGTTGCAGCTAGGCGTTGCCATCAGCGACGGCATCGGCGTCGGCATCTCTGCCACACTTGACATTTTTCACCATTTTGTTTTGCTCAGCAACTTCGTGCGCTCTGTAGCTATGCAAAAAAATGGCGGCAAACATGGCGGTCCTTTGCCGTTCCTTTCCTGTTCCTGTTGCTGTTGCTGTAGTCGTGACCTGGCAACAGCTGACGATTATGCGCAGACTGAATATAGGAAGAGTCTCTGAGGGAGTGGATGTGGCAGTGCCCTTGAGCTTGCCAGTGTGAGTGACAGAGAAGGAGTGGGAAAAGGAAAGGGAGCAAGAGAGGAGACAGATGCTGCTTATTATCTCACTCATTTTGTACAGCCTACACAACAACATCAACAGCATCATCATTATCGACTTTATAATCATCATCATCCTCATTTCCTTTTCCACTTTGCGGCTGAACAAATGCAAATTTGCTCTGCCCTGTTGCCAGGCCAGTCTCTGATGTGTGTGTGTGTGCGAATGTTTGTGTGTGTTAGCCACGGCTCAGAGCTCTTGTTGCCAATGCATTGTTTTGCCTTCCCGCCTCTCGATTCCACTGCTCCGCCTGCTGTTGTTACAGTTCGTGATTCGCGCTTGCATTGACCGTGAATTTGTTTGTCGCTCTTTTATGCAAATCCCAATTCGTTAGTTTCTGCTGCCTCGTTAATTGCTTCATTCAGTCTGCGAAGTGCACTTCCACTGCGGATGTTGCCTGCGGTGTGCGCAGCAACCTTCCTCTCCCTTCCAGTCGCCCTTGGAGTGCCTTTAAACTTCCTACACGCAGTGCCATAAACAGTTTGATGACCAAAAATCTATCAACGCAGAGGGCAACGTTAACTGCCGTAATCCCAGGAGTCTTCCGAATACGAGTTGTAGAAGGAGTCCCGTTTCTTTATCATTCGCACCATTTTGCGCTATGATCCTTGGGACTTTAAGCTTATACGAGCAGATGCCACCAGGCATTGCAGTTAATGCAAGGAGATGACGCTTACAGTGGCGCACAGTGGGCATCCCAAAAGGAGAACCTTTGATGATGCGTGGCCCAACTATGAATCGCACGAGGCATAGGCATCCTAAGCATCCTAAGAGTATGCTACCTGCACCTGCGTCATAAACTAATTGCCATTGCCCGAGCGACCACTGTAGCAACTGCCGCTTTTAGTACTATGCATAGAACTGCACACAGTCAAGTACCTGGGTGTCTGCTCTGTCGAGTCGAGTCAAGCCAAGTTGGGTCGGGTCTAGAAGGCTTTTGATTAAGTCTCACACGTCGGCGGTCGTGCTAAATTGTTTGCATTGAAACGCGGCACTGAAGTTGCCCGAGACTATTGTTCCCATGGCCGTGGACTGTGGGCTGGGCTAGTGGATTTGAAACGTGCTTAAGTTTTTGTTATGACATCGAGCCCAGCACCCTGCTAGCCTGTCTGCCTGGCTCCCTTAACCCCCAAAACTCCCTAACGCCTAGAGAGCAGGCAATGTCCTTCGCTGAGGCGTTGAGTGTCAGACAAAAGACAAAATGCGCCTGGGAGATGCCAAAGGCAAAGTGGAAAAGGATATGTTTCAAAAGGAAGAAAACTAAGAACAGGATACGCTGTCGAGCTGCTGCTACTTGTTATAATTGGCAACATGCTATCGCAGAGAGCTGCAGAGAAAGGAGGGATCAGAGTGCAAGGCATAACTTCCATGTTCAAGATGCTCCAGTGAGAAGGCCATATCGGATTGACGGATACTCAGTACCCAGCCAAACACCCAACCTCCAACCCCCTCCAAGTCACAATACTGACTGCGGAGGTAGTCAGGACGATTAACAGTTGATTATGCTCCTTGGTGGCCAACCACCTCCCAGGCCCCATTCTATCAGCACATGCTGCAATTAACAACGTAAATAATAAATGAAAAACTGTGCAATTAAACAATGAGTGAATCTCACAGCAGACCGATGGGCAGCCGGCAGTCGATCAGATGAAACGCAATTAAAATAATTAAAAAACTGTAGCCACAAAACGGCAAAATGCACGTTTTATGTGCCACCACAATACTACAAAAAAAAAAAAAATAAAAATATTAATAAACGAAACGAAATTGCAATGAAAAGCAACAACAACGACAACAAAGGCAGCGCGAGCTGCCAGAGCAGCAACTACAGTTGTCGGCGCAGCGAGACGCGCTGTCTTCGCTACGTCATTCTCCAGCACCACAGGCAGAGGCAGAGTCAGAGATATAGATAGAGACAGTGGCGACGAGTGGCGACCACTCGATGTTGGCATGTCCAAAGGTTCCCCTCCCCGAGCTGACCACTCCCTGTGCGCGTCTCTCTGAGGCGCATTCGATTTTATGTGCGCCGTTAATTGCTGTTAGCAGTTTGCACATATATTAATCAGCCGTGATTGTTTATTAAAGAAGTCGATAGTGCAGCTCTGGACTCTCAAGTTACGTGTCTACGTGAAATTCACTCAGCTTCAGCTGTTCTTGAAGCCCACTTTTAAGCTTCTCCAAGCTTCCTAGCTTGTCCAACTTGTTTGATTATCTGCTACTATATGAACCCAAAGCTAGGGAGTCTAAGGACTCGACATGATAAACTTGGGATGATTTTCATAGGCAAGAAACATTGTCTATCATTTTTCAAGATGTAGGATAAGACACTCTTTCCATTTTTCAAGTCTTAATATTGATTTCGACACGATCGCTGCCAATAGATCAATGTTCTGCTGAGCAGCTTACTTTTCAAATGCTCTCTGCAAACAGACTTAATAACATTTTAATGGAACAATTATACTCATATATACCATATTCAACTCATATCAGACTAAACGTGTCACCTATTTGCATGCAAGTCATATCCTTTAGCTTCCTCGGGTTACTATTACAAACGGATGAAGCCCATGCAAGCATCTGCCAGTACAAACTCCGCACATTCACAAAGTAAGCGTTTAAGCGTGTCTGCACATGCCAACGAGGCGTTTACACATTGTTCGTAAATCCAATAACATGAAGTATATTTCTCATATGCCTAGTAGGTTGATGGGAAGCTGCAGTCTATCCCATTGTAATGTCGCTTTCTAGTTATGCGAGAAGATACGTGTTTCGGAAAGGTGCGGGACTTTTCCAACTGTTTTAGTTGGTATGTTGTGTATTTATTCCTGGTTGAGGCTAATGCCATTCGGAAAACAAAAGCAATTCCATAAGCAGAGCTTTTGAGTGTTTCCTCTTACTGGACAAATACGGCGCTTAATTTATTCTCTGTGTTGCAATTAAATCACACACCATAATTAAATACAGTTGCGTGTGCAATTCGAAAATCACTCGACGCGATTCAACGCAATTTGACTTGCGTCTCGGCGCACGCGCTTCGAGGCACGCACTCTGCCACAGTTCGCACACGATTTCTGGCCTTAAAGCTCAACAAATAGTTCTATCAGCTTACATGATTTTCCACATGCACTCATAACAGTTAGGTACAGAATCGGGGCAGATGAGCGAGTATAAGAAACATGAATGGTATGAGTAATATCAACAGGAACGAGCTCGATAATTGATTCATCTCCCTTCTAGAATTCTTCTTCTTTTCGGGGCAGTTACTGCTCTTAATTTGGGTGGAGCTACTTAAAGATTACCCCACGAGAACTTTCTCTTTTGGCATTCCCGTGACTCAGGCACTTTCTCAACATCAACTACAGCATCATGACTTCCGTGTTTTAAAGCAGCTTCCAGCCTCCAAATTCTGGCGCATCGTGTCGCCAAACGGTAAAACACAACATTGCATTGCGCAAGTTGCTAATTAGCAGTGCCAAAATTGGTAACTAACTATTGGATATGGATATGGCAACTGAGCGAGTGCACAACCGACCGTTGATTGGCATTCAACTTCACTGCTGCTGCCTGCTTCTGGACCATTTTGGGTTTAGATCACTTTTGGAGCATGCACCGAGTAGAGTCCGATTTCTTTTTGACATCGCAGCAAGCTGACAAAGTATCTCCTTCGGACTTCCTGTAACTCAACAGAGTAGAAAGAGCAAGGCAATTAGTCAGCTGACCCCTGCGATCAGGCAGAATGAAGTGTGCCGTTATTGCGGCCTCACATCTGGAAAGTGGGCGACGCTACTCCAAATCTTTAGCTCATCAGGTCGTGACAGCCAGTAGTCGCTTTTTAAGACTTTAGGTCTGTCACATCATGGGCCTGGCTACTCTTCAATTAATCATCGTTCCAAAAGCCTGCAATAATCAGCAAATCTTAACTGATTAATGTACATCGCAATACACTATTTGACCTAAAGCTATAACATTAACGAATTTCCATAAGTCTAAAAATAATTTTCAAGATTTCGAAAAGAAAATGCGAAAAGCGTTTGAATTGGGACTGTAAAAAAAATTATATGGAGAGGATTTAAATAGTTCTATAGCCTCATGCGAATTCGTTAACGTTTAAATTAAAGAAGAATTAAGGAACGTGCACAACTTTTAGTCTTGTTTACCTTCGACTTTGGTCGATTCTTTGTGTTCTCACTTAATGTTACCTAGGTCATCAGACCGACTCTGGGCGTTCAGCGAAAAGTATTAGGATCTGTTAAGAGGATATAGCCTATCTTAATGGCAAAACACCAACCTCCAATGCAATCACGTAGTTAACGCATCTGCCCATAGGTTTATCGGGCTTGAGTCTCACTTATCAGCTGCGCGCCAAGTCGGATCACCAGACCCGCTGGAACTAGTTTCTGCTTCGATTTCTGCGCTACGACGCAGTTGCTGTCTAATACTCTTCTATTCTTCCTAACTGCAGCAGTTCGATGTGCTTCTCTTAAGCATTTCAAGGCCTCAGTGCGCATATGCTGCGGCTCAGTAATCAACTGTGACTGCGACTCGAGCGAACCAAACTATAAATACTTATGTATGTTGGAACTTGCAAGTCGACAATATTTTGTTCTTTTGTGGCAAGCAAAGCGTAACACACAAACACACATAGAGGCATGCATTTTTAACGTTTTTCCGCCAGTCTCGGGTTTTCCTCGGCCGCGTCTAAATTGTTCTCTGGCTTTAATATTCTGCTTAGTTCAACTTTTCTGCCTTGTTTATACACCATTCATGCATGGAAAATGGGTAAAAGGTATATTAACTTTGTGTAAGTGTGTGTGTATATGCAAGGTAGTGTAGCAATCCACACAAAGTATATATATTCTTGGTCAGCAACAATAGCTGAGCCTATCAGTCCATGTCGAGCAAAGTGGGTGAATAGTATCTAAATGTCGAGTATGCCCGACTGTAGCTTTCCTCGTCTGATTGATGCTTGTCAGCTGCTGCGATTGCTGCTGCTGGCACTGCTGTTGGCAGCGTGACCCTAGCAAACGTTGCAACATGCCAATATTAAGCACTCAAGTAATTTAAGTACGTCTGTAAATAAAAACACGCTGCCAAGCGCACAGATGTCGCAGGCGATGCCCCTCCCACCTGGGCCTGCTGCCAGAAGGCCCCTGTAATGCTCATAACACAATCGAGCATTTTTGTCTGTATTCCTACAAGTGAATGCAGATATATTTCAAACACAATCGGTCACGTTTTATCACAGCAACAACAATAGCAACACGAACAATAACAACAACAGAAGCGACAGCAGCAGCAACAACTTGCAGTCAACCCGCACAACGCACAAAGATCATAAAACTCGCAAAGGTGTTATAACGTTTTCAACTCGATGTTGGAAGTGGAACACGGGAAATCACTAGGTGAATCTGTGACTCTGAACGTAGCGAAGACTGAGTTCATAGTAGTAAAAGGAAGTGTTCACCCTTGGTATACCAGACGATAATGCGTAATCGCAGGCATCGCCATTAGCTGAGACCGAAACTAGAATCGCTTAAGGACCATTTCTAACAATTTCAAATGGCAGGCACTCGCGGATGACAAGTCACATTCACGGTCGCGGGGAAAGATCACGCCAATAAGCGCATCGTGCTGCAACTCACACACAGACATACTTACGCACCCAGGCACACACACACACGTGTACCCACATACTTATATGCAAATGCAATTTTAACACTTGGCAATAATTTTCCACACAATTTGCAATTAGTAGTAACATTTTCAATGTGCCGCATCATGAAGGCACCAGCATGGGCAGGCTAAGTATGGTTATATGGCTATACGGCTATACGGCTGTATGCCTGAATGGCTGCTAAGCTATAGCTGTTCTGGCTGATATAGCTATCTGCAGGCCCAGCCACATCTATGGCTGGTTACACAAACTGGCCCGCAAGCTGCGAACTGCGAGCTACGGAAAGATACAAGATATAATTTACAAGTACGAGCACAATGGCGAATGCGAGTACGAGCTGTAATGATGCCTGAATTGACTCGACTTGGCTTGGCTTGTCATGGCTTGGCTTGGCTTGGACTGGCCTGGCTTCAACTCTGAGTTGAACAGGCAGATTTTCAAGGTTAAATGCAACGATGGAGCTCGCGCGGCGAGCGCACGTGAGCAGAGCCTCGAGCAGCTGCCTGACCGCCTGTTTGCCTGCCTGCTAACGCAAACTAGTTTCAAATGGCATAATGTATCTGTAAGATACAAATGTGCGCACGAGCTTCAAGGAGTGCCGCTGCAATTAACCAGCGATTTTTTAACTGAGCAACCTCAACTGCAACTCCAATTGCAACCGCAACTGCAACTGCAACAGCTCCAACAGCTGTGAGCGCTGCCCGAGTTCAAGGCTGATGGGTCAATTGCAAATTAGTCGCCTGCAGGTTGGCGTAGAATAACATAGCTCGGACGTGCCGCTAGTTCTATCTGCAGCGAGTATCAGTGTGTCTTTGACATAGCCTTCTAGCCAGCATGCACGATCATCAGAAGCCACTCCCAAACTGTGCCCTGAGGATGTTATGGCTTCATTGGGCTGGCCGTCAGTTAATCAGTTGATCGAGTGATTTGCCAAAGATTTGCATTACAATCAATCAACTGTTTTTACTCAGTGCAACAGAAGCAGGTACTGTGGGGTATTATGGATTTGTGCAAACTGGAAAAGCAACTGTAAAACATTACGATTGAGGATTACCATCTGAGTCGAGTGAGCTTCCTCTTTCTGTAAGAGACTCAAACTGCACAGTCTATCTAAATCAAAACCTGTAGTGAAGATGAGATGTTTTTGTACTGGGTATCTATTAGTCGAGCCTCTTCTTCTTCTGACATATTAATCTTCAATTCATTACGACAATTGAATTATACCGGACAGCACATTCTGTGCTGATTGAACACCCCTTTAGGTAGATAAATTTATGCAAATATCTGCAGAAATTTGAGACAGAACTTGCGAAATACTTTGTGATCTGCGATAATGAATGATTCACAGATCGTTTTACAATCACAATATTTTGAAGACTTGTCGCAATTAATGCTCTTTAACGGCTAAATCAAGCTTCGGCTGCAGTTGTATATGCAGTCATATCTATATGCCTGTCCGCAAGTGCCAATGACACCGAAACCTTCAATACAACTGCTCTTATCATTCCGACAGTCGATCTTATTGTATTATTGTCTCTGTCTCTTGCAGCCCCGCAAATCTTCCAGTACCCGCCTCCGCCCAGCCCGTCGTGCTACACAGGCGGTGATACCTTCTTCGCTCACGGCATACATGTGGCACCCCGCACGCCACACACCAGCAGTAGCTTCGGCGAGGAGCACAACTACTTCCGACAGCCGTATCCGCCGCCGTCGACGCCGCAGCCACAGCCAATGCCACCGCAACCGCCGGCGCCGCAGTCGGCGCCGCCGCTACGCTACAGCCACAGCTATCCGCAACAGTCATCTCTCTTGCTGCAACACCATGCGGCTACCTACGGACACCCGCTGCCTGCCCCTGCGGCCGGCGCCTACTATGCCACCTACACGCCACCACCCACACCGAACGCAGTGAACGCCTCCACCTCCAGCTTGGCGGCCGCCCCCTTTGGTCATCAGCATTATGGCGCAGCCCTTACATCGACGCCTCTGGCGCCAACTGGTCCTAAGATGCGGCTCCAGCGCAGTCAGTCGGACGCAGCGAGACGGTGAGTACCCAGAAACAAAGACCCGTAGAGAATACCCTGCTATCTACACCTCTGACCCACGCTCTCAATGGGCCTAAGGTATTGCGAGCTAACCAGAATGAGTTCTGTCTGGCTCTACGTGATTATGTGAATTGCACTTAGTTGATTATTGATTTGCGTTTCTTGCATTCTTCGCAGCAAACGTCTGACCTCGACTGGAGAGGACGAGCGGGAGTATCAGAGCGATCACGAGACCAGCTGGGACGAATTTGACGATCGCTATGACAATTTCACGGCAGGACGCGAACGCCTGCAGGAGTTCAGTGGACGCATACCGCCGCGCAAGAAGAAGACTGGCAGTCACAGCAACACCAGCTCCGCGAGTCACGGCGAGAGCGGAGGCACTGAGAAGAACTGCAGTAAGCAGCGGGAGCAACGGGACCGGGCGGAGCAGAAGGTGAGCAACTGGTTCCAATACCGATTCAGACTAGCCTCCAGTGCACAATTAGTTAGATAAAGAGAACTGAGCAGTAGCTGAACGCATCTGCTGCGACTAAAAGACTAAAAATAGTTGCAGGCAATGACAAATTGCTTCCAGTGCGCCTGCGCTTGCGATTGCGATTGCATTTGCAATTGGAGAGAGCGCAGGGTCCGCTCCCAAGTGGAATTCATCTTGGAACCACATGTAGTACTTCAACTAGTGTTTCAAATGCTGTTGGTTGAGCAGACTTTGCACATGCTAAAAGTGTGATAAAAATTAATTACGCCGCACTCTTTCCGATCTTTCCGATGCCCTGCCCCCGCCCCACATCCCTGTCCATAGCTCAGCACCCTCCCCTGCACCCTGCACTCCCTACGTTATGTTAATCGAGACAAGTGTCGCTCCCATTCCGTTCCGTTCTCCATTCTCTCCCGGCGCGTCCAGTAGAGCAGTCAGTCGAAGAGGCAGCCTTTGTCAGCTGTGAGCTGCTTGCATACAGTATAGATGTACGTATATAAATAATGTATAGAGACTGTAGTTAATTTACATCGTGACAAAACTGGGCCATTTTTTTAATTTTTGCCTGCGCAATTAAAGAAATGCAACTTTCAACAAATTGAATCGTGTGACACAAAGCTCGCACACAGTGATACGATTTCTGTGCTCATACCCTGTACCCATGTGTCGGGTGGTAGGGCCGTACAAACCATAACATAACAAACAGGGAATACTGATCAAATTAGTATTACATTGAAAAGGCGCGTTTTCTAGCAAATCATTATTTCCCATTGTTAGCCAATTTTTTAGTTGGATAGCTTTAGTACGCAGTATACCCTACGCTGAAAAAAGGGGATTTGATTGACGGCAGAGTTTTATAGTCGAGTGCGCCAGTAGCAATCTTTACTTGTTCTGTTTTGTTCTTAATTCGCGTTTATTTTATTCTTGCCTCGCGAATGATGTGCTTATCTCGCTTGTGGAGGTTTGTCCCTTCTCGATAGTCTGCGTTGATTTGACTTATCGCCCTTTATTGAGATCGTGGGAAATTACGTTGCTCATGTGAGCAGCAAGTCGACAAATTAGATTAGCTTAGTTACCCATAAATGCAATAATACCTCTTATACGAGCACATCCTTTAACTATCACAAACTAGTTAGAAATATACTCGTTTGTTCAATGCAGACTAATTATTAGGACAGTACATTTAGGCAGATCATTTTCGGCTTAATAGTTGACATTTTTCTTTTGTTTTTGAGTTCCAACTGCGGGTACTGCACAGGAATTGTAAGGAATATTGATTACATTATTATTATTATTATTAATACATTAAGCGTTATTGTCCAATTAAAAACAAACCCGGTTGTAGGCCTTTGGCCCAAGGAGATACATGAGCTGCCTTACCTTTCAAACTTAATTATTTAAAAAGTTATCGGCTTGCAATATATATAACTTTGATAAGATTTTATCAGATTTTATCTAGTAATTTCACCACATTTTATTAAATTAGGTACAAGATAATATTTCATATTACAAAAAAATGTATTATTCTCAAATAGCATAAAATTGAAGAGAGGTTAAAGTACTCACATTATTGGCTAGTCGTAGAGCTCATACCCTATACGATCGCAATATATTTGTATATATGATATATGAAAATGGGGGCCGACTTAGAACTGCGGTTAATCGAAGACATACATGACATTGTTGTGGTATTTAGGGTACATTTAGCATATATATTTATATAACCCCAAGGAGTACATTGCCTTACAGTTAACCACAATACGGTTACTAAATTCAATTCCTAGATAGAACTAACGGAAATACACTATGGAATTTTAATAAATAATTCTTTCTTTCAGAATCATCAGAGCTTCACGTGGCCAACAGTTGTCACAGTCTTTGTACTTGCCATAGGATGCGTCTTCTTTGCAGCGCGATGAGTGTGAACACAACAGCAAAAACGATAATCAGAATTAAACACATACTTAATTTTCTTTAGAGAAATCAGCTAACGTTATCCCACATAAATACACTTAATATGAAATCAAGTGAAATTGAAAAAGTGTATAACGAATTTAAAGTCATAAATCGTACAGCGATCTGTTTAAGCTTAAGAAGGTTTGCGGGACACAAGAACAATATATGTTACATATATGTATACTTATAGATGTGTTCACATTCATGTTTACCATATATGCATTATACTAGTACATGCTTACTTCTCTCAAATGAAATTACAAACTCTAGACTGGATAAAGACTAAAGAAAGAAATGCATACACCAGATATTTTTGCTAACATCAATTAACAAATATTTTCCGAATCGCTTGCTTGACAGAGACTTGAATATATTTTTTGAAGTCTTATAAAAGCATTTTAAATATAGAAAAATATAAAAAGAAACATACAAAACAGCTACTTTTGATATAGTAACTTTTAATACAGGTCGCTCCGCCATTAAAGGTTTCAGTTTGTTTTTGCTCTTGCTCTTTGCATTTAATTCTGCATTTCGTAAAAGTTAAAAAAATCGAAAAAAAAAATGTTTTTTAGCTAATATAATTTTTGCTTCCACATATTATATATGAGCTTTTTTAATTGTATTTTGTTATTACCAAACAGAAATTTTGAATGCCTTCGATTTGTAATTCCAATTACTTGAACATACTTATGTCTTTAATATTTTTAGTAATTGCTTTAATGTAGTAAAATTTGTAAAAGAAATACTTAGCTTTAATTGTTATTCATGAAACAATAACTGGAAAATCCCACAAAAAAGAAAATGCTTTTGTTCATAACCTTAAGCCGTTCTTGTGATGATTTTGTCAATGTTATTTGATAATAATGTAACAGCATATGTTTTTTAGTTAAATTCTTGACTTTCATGAGAGTTATTTTGTTCATTCTTCAAATTGGTCTCACGATTTTAGTTTTTAGCGCAGTTCACAGGAAATTTGTGCAAAAAGTCCTTTTGAAGTTTCCAAGGCTCTGGCATGTTAACCCTTAGTTAACTTTAAAGCCAACGTTCAATGATCTCTGAAGAGCTCAAGAACTAAATTGATCTCTATAGCTAGCCAAAGTCAATGTCAAATGCGAATTATCGAATGCCAATATGGAGAAAAATATAACTTTAGTAAAGTTTTGACGAATTTCAAACCGCTTTTGCCAAATTTCTTGACGATTCAATGCTAAAGAAACAGTAAAATATAGCAAGAAAATTACAAGACAAAAAAAAAACACAAATAACAAAAATACACAAACAAAAAATAGATAACAAAAAACTATTCCCAAAAATCGCAGTGATCTCATGGATTTTTTGTCATTTATATCAACAATTTTTTGCTTGCATTTAACGCGAAGAGAAAAGTGTGAATTATAAGTAATTTTGTAAAAGTCTAGCGTTTAGTTGAAAGCGCCAAGCGTTTTAGTTTACATGTATTAGCCGTAAGTCTTTTCTAAAGCTAAGAATATTATCTGCTTCCCTCTTGACACAAGCCTTGAATCTAACGAAATTAAACTCGAGTCAAGTAAATGCCTGTAAATAGCGCAATATCACTAAGCATACAACATTGTATCCATCCTTAAAGAAACCCTCAAAAGTACACTAGTTAATATGAGAACAGCCCATCAGCGACAAGCAAGCAGCAGATGTAGAGAAAATTTTCTTATATGGTTTTCCCTTACTTATGTTTCTTATATCGAACACTTACGTAATTTGTAATCAAGTATTCCATACACACACACACATATATACACCAACTCAATGGACATTTTTGTAAATTTTTCTAAAGTGAACTAGATGCAAAACCCTTCGATTGTATTGGAAAGCTTTGCACTAGTTCATTCTAATTAGTTTTCACAATGATCTCGGTAAAGTTTTGTGGCCGTGCGCCTAAAAGTCAACAACGATTTTTGGTTGCCATAAACTGAAGCAAGAAACAACAAAAATAGCGGAAATTGTTTATTTTTACCCGATGCGAAAACCGATGGGTACTAAAATTAAGTAATTCGTAATTTGTATATAGCGCAAAAATCAAATGCCATTGTTTTGTAAAGATTTTCGGTGCCAAAATAGTGAAAATGTGTGTTAAATGCGCTGCCAACTCTTGTAATTGAAAGCTGCGATGAACACATAGTCTAAGTATAACCAATTACAAGTACCATGATAAGTGACACTCCCCATACAACGAATCCCGTATCCCGAGTACAATTATTTTCAGTGCATATTACAACGATTTCCTCTGCACCTTTCAATTTATTGATATTTATGCTGTAATGTTTGAATATATATAATACCACTATGATCTCATGAATATGTTCATAAGACAAAAGTACTATATATATATGTAAATGGAATAAACACGCATAATACATGTAAGATTTGTAAAAACATTCAAAATATTGCACAAAGCATATATGAAAAATAAAAAAAAAAACTGTACAACAATTCTAAATATAATTTTGAAAATAGACATTCTTGTTCACACTTGTATTCTTGCAGACCGTATAATCATTTTTCTGAGAAAACGGCACCGCACAGAAGGAAACATCTCCGACCCGAACTAATAGATATATTATTGATCAACATTAGAAACTGAAGCTTCTTTAAAGAATTTTACGTTCGAATGACTGTAGATATGGTACCTGTGCGTGTGTCTCAAAGCGTATGCAAACTTCGGGCCCGAATGTAACGTTTATTTCTAGTATACCAAAATGGGTACGAAATGAGTAAAAAATCGTATATTTATTTATTTATTTATAATAAAGAAGGTTAACAAATGAATTCTTAACCTACTTATATTTAATAAGCACTAGCTGCCAGGGCTTTCGGCTCAAAAATCGTATATTAGTTTTGTGCAAATGTATGTATCAGGCCGGAAGAGGCGAGACAGACCATACAAAGTATACATTATTGATAAAATTTATTTTCCGAGACGATTAAGTCGTGTCCGTCTGTCAGTATGAATTTTTAGATCACTACTATTACCCTATTAATATTTCGCAGATTTCCGCCCCTTTCTATTTCGAATATGAAGATAGGATCTCGTAGATAAAAATAAAATAATTCCCCCCTACAATAAACACAGAAGTTATGTAAAATAGAATTTTGTAGATACGCGCAACGAATGAATTAGAGCGAGAAAGCAATAGGGGGTATTATTTATAATTCTTGTGTTTAGAGTTTACAATTTGTAATAGTTTTCCGAATTGGGTAAATAGTATTCGACTGTCGTATGCGCTTGGATGTAGTTTTATAGATTCATTCCTAGTTTTATGTATCTATTGAACGTAAAAGATCTTATGGTAGGTTTTGAGTCGGTTTCGATTTCAGTTACAGCCATCAGCCACCAGAAAATGTATTTTGAAAACATAAAACTATTTATCGAAATTTGTAATTTTCAAGAGATAAATTCTTAATTGAATAAATTATTTCTGCATGCAATATGTATATTTCATTATATTATGGAATTGAATTAATTTTTAACAGCAATGTTGGGTACATGGTAACTTACTATCGTGTTTGCTCGACTTCAGCTTTGTTTAATCGTCATTTTAGTATAGTTGAGTGTGTTTCTTGAATGTTTGGAAGCGTAAGGGATTTTCAAATTAGATAAAGGGTATGAAACAGTCGTGGGTGGTCGAAATAGCTTTATTTGCTTGTTTTGTTGCTATAATTCACAGCTTACAAGTTTATCGTGGTGAACTTCAACCCTTGTTTCTTGTGGATAGGTTGTTCGGTAGTAGTATGATGATTGCTGGCCACTTAACCAGCACATTATGCTATCCAACCCAATTTGTAGTTTTTGTGGCCGCGGATTATAACTCATAATTGCTACACTGAAACACGCGACCTGGTAACAGGATATGCCGCACACGGACACGGATACAGATACCAGAACGGGGCTTGTCACAAAAGTGATATGTCATTATCGGCTTAGGAAACCGCCGAACAACAGAACTGAATAAAACTGAGTTAAAGAGAATGGTTGGGCTATTATTAAGCGTGCATACGACTTCAACCTGAACACACTGATTCTGACATCCGTTCCCGCCCTCACCTTCATTCAATCGCGCTGCAGGCAGTTGTCAATCAAAGTAGGGTATATTAGCCTTATACTGCGATTCGTAAATCTGAACGCGTGCCTCTTTGGTTTGCTGGTTATTGCCTATTAAACAATCCGCTATGAACCCCAAACTGAGCCCAAATCTGAATCTAATTTGACATTTGAGTGTCAACGCGTGTTCGTGTGCATTTGCAGCAATTTGAGCTGGTTAGATTATTCGCAGTATGAACGCCTACAAGTTTTCAATTAAATTTCAAGCTAAACTAATCAATAGGCCTCGCACTCCAAGCGCCTCGCCGTTAGTTTATGATAATTACTTTTGGCTCAACACCTGCCTCGATTGAGCCTGCATGCTTTTGTCATACATTGGCAATTTTATTATCCCCTCAAACCAGCTGCCAGGTGCCTCTACCACAGTGACAGCAGGACAGCAGCTCCACCCCATCGAATTCTAATTATTAAAATTATTGAGGGCCCGACAACAGTTGGGCGCCGCATTTGGCTGCTTTCCGTAAATTAAAGTCAATTTACAGCTGCGGTTTTCGACGACAGAACTTAAAGCTGAATAGCGCGTTGAATTTCGTGCCAAAAAGATTTAAAGAGCAAGAGATTTAAAGAACTTACGACTACTGAAATATACAATAGCTTTGCGCAAATAATTTTTGCAGTAAGATAGGCTAATCACTGTACCGTCTATATACAGGGTGACAATAAATAACCCGGACAAATATTTTTATACCATTTACCCATTGAAAATGGGCAAAAAATGGTATATTAACTTTGTGCAAATGTATGTTACAGGCAGAAGGAGGCGTGACAGACCATACAAAGTATAAATATTCTTGATCAGCATCAATAGCCGAGTCGATTTGGTCATGTCCGTCTGTCTGGATGTGATAAAGTCCGGAAAATTGGCTTTGCACCAGTCCTGAGTCAATTTCGCTCTATGGGCTGGCGCTGAATCTAGTTGAAACTTCCACTGCAAAATGTCCCGGCGGTAGACTTCCTCATTGATTTTGACCCCTTGATCGATGATAGCGAGGATAGCGTCAGAGACCGTTTGTTTTGGTATGCAAACAACAAATGAACAATGTCGCATTGGCGATTTCCTTGTTGAAACAGTTTTAAAATTGCACAACGATTGTTAGACATCCCGAAACAAATATCAAATTGATGGGAATCACAAAAATGTAAATATATTTGTTTCAGAAAAGTACAAGCTATCGATAAATGCATTTATTTAAGGGCTGCAGATACATTTAATGCTTAGTAAATTTACTTCAAACTTTTAAATAACGTTCGTATGCTTAAGTTCGATTGTTGTCTCATTTTGTTTTAACAGCATTTTAGTTGTTATATCAAAAAATTTTAATTCGTTTAATTTTTTTTAATGTTATTAATAATAGTTATAATACAATTTACGAAGTTGTGGCTTGTTGAACGTTTCTCCATAACATCATTGACTTTATAGGGACTTATACTTGGACTCGGACTACTGTATTATAAAGCTGCTATGGGGAACCATTTAATGGCTCACACCAATTGGACCCACCCTTACCTAAGATTCAGTCCTGTACTTGTTAGAGAGGAAAGTGAAGAAGGCATTCTCTCGCTATCGACAGTTCATCGTCTCAATTAAGAGTAAATTTAAGATGTGTACATATGTTGCCAAGAATCAGACAGATTTTTTACCCATTTGGACGAGGGTGAACCGTAGCGTCTTTTGAAGCTTATATAAAATGTATTAATTCCACATCGTGAGACCTCTGTCTTTTAAGACACCACACCCACATACACGAATACTCGCACGCTTACACTTACCCTTATTCAATATTATCCTACGCTTTCGATAAAGTTCTGGTCGGATGGTAAATGAAACTGTATCAGTTTTGACTTGTGCGCGCCTTGAATAAATGGAACTTATATTAAGATATTAAGTTAGTTTTCGGCTTTTATGTACTGAGTATCTAATAGTCGAACATACTTGTATCTTAACTTTACTACTGTTTTACCAAAATAAAACTGCTTTTAAAATTCACTAAAAGTGTCCAAGTTTCCTATCTGCTTTCCTTATTCCATATAAACTTCCTCATGAGGAAGACGTGCAAACTTGTTCAATTATAACTCATGCAACTGTTATTGGTTATTTATCAAAGCTGTGGCATGTCTCCTAAAGTTGGGTTCCAACCAGATGAAAGCTAAAAGATTTCTTAAAATAGTTCCAGCCTGCAGGTCACAAGCGAATCTCATAAATGCATTGGCCAAGGGACGACAGCGATCGTAATCAACGTCTTTGACACTTTATCGAGAAACTAATAAAAGCAGCGCAAAGGAATGCAGCAATAGAGGCGACGTAGAGCGGGAAGGAAGACCGACTCCAGGACGAAACGATTTATTAAAATCCCTGTGCAAAGCACTCATAAAAAGATGCGCTACTGACCGTTGATGAGATGAGTAATTTGCTTTTGGCTTTTAATGCGCCAGACGACAACGATGATGAGTATGAAGAGAACTCAACAACGACAACGACAACGACTGCGATGTTGGAATAGTTGCTGGACACGGAAATTAGTGCGGAAACTGCTACTACGCTTAGCAATCTGTCAAAAAGCCAAAATGTAATAAATGAGACAGAGCCCCACACGAACATACGAACACATGAACACACGGGCACCCTTCGACACCCTCCAACATACATATTTGACTTACGCCTGTATCGCCATCCCGGCCATCAACATAATTCATAAATCATGCCCGAGCACGACAAAGACTACTGCCAATGGATGCTCGTCGTACGTTCCTTGAAATATATGGGCACACATGTGCCATATATATTTCATTACACTTTGGTAAATGGTCATTTGTCCACTTGCTTTTGGGGTAGCATACATGGGACAAAGAACACGTTGGGAAGGGGCTTCTTGGATGCCGACAGGCATTTCATAACAGTTTTAGCAACCTTATTACGCAAACATGAAACGCGTCCAGACCGAACCTGATATTAAAATTAAATACACCAGTTGGACTCTGCATTAACATGGTTTCTGTATTGCGTATTCCACTGCTTTTGTTTATGTTGTTGTGCTCGATTTTCCGGTGTTTGAACTAACTAGTAATTCTGTATTGCGGGTAGCTCGTTCGCGTAACATCGCAAGCATTTAGATGTGTTAAAGCTCCTGCCATATTATTGTCTTTTGGGTTTTTCATGGTCATGGCAGCAAAAAGCGTAGATGGATCCGATTGTATTACTTCATGATCATTGATCAATTGGTGTCTGAACTCAAAGTCAAAACAAAACAAGTAAAGACAACTGAAGACAAGCGTACTCGACTGTTAGATACCGTCGACTTCCTTTTTACGATACGAAATAATCATATTTATTTTTAAAACATTCTGTTTGTGAAAGCGGGTAAAATAGTATAGTAATATCTGAAATGTACGTATGGCAGAAGACCAAGTGCGAAGGCTTACCATTTGAGAATTAAATTACAATACTAATATACAATATTAATATACCATTTTTCTCATTTTTAATGATGAATTATATACCATAAATATACAATATTATCGAGTGATAGATAAATACTCTTCATCTTTGTAGTTTTACAGCTTGAATGAAAAGTCGACAAATATCGAATAGGACAGACATTCGCCTAATCTGTTAAATACCATAAGTTACAAAACATAATACCTTTTTTAACTACTCGAAATTGGGATGAGGGACAAATGGAGAGATTACCAAAATTGGCATAGCTTATTTCGCAGCAACAGCAGGTGTGGCTGCAAAACAGCCTTTGACATGGATCGGATGCATACCGAAAACAAACTTTACTGGGATAAACCACAGTCTGAATCGCCAGACGCCAGTTTCGCTTTCTGTATGATCGCCAAAAACGGTCTTGAGCCATCTGCTGGGGCGTTTGTCACCTCTTACCTCATGCGTGCCCAATCCCTGCCTTAGTCTTTGGCTGTGGGCTGAAGTCGATAAAATGTGTAAATTTGTTGAACGCTAGTTGCAATGGGGCTACACTGCGACTGAAACGGTGACTGACTAGGCCACTTAAGTGGACTGCGAGCAAAAGCCAACGTCTTTCAGCAGCTTGGCCTGGCCCGTTGACTACTCTCCGGTTTCTACTTTCACTCTCGCTGACTAATTCGCTTGGCTATGTGTTACGCTATTGTTGGCTTGTTAATTAAGTCATTTGGCTAACTGATGACTAGCTCCATCCACGGTGCTCACGGCACCCAGATTCGTCGTGTGTATTGTACAACAATTATATCTGTCCAGCGATTTATTAGCCTCACGAAAAAGTGTAACAAATGATTGATCAACTGTAACGCAACTGCGATCGCCATTGAACTCGGGTGGGAAGACTGAACTGAACTGAACTCAACTGGACAAGGTTTACGTAGGCAGCGATTTAAGACGAAAGAAGATCACATTACCATGCGCTTTTAACCTTATCGTCAAATACACGAATCCTGTAATTCCGTTTCGATCAGTTTAAATTCATATTGTGCTCTCTCTGTATCTATTTCTAAATCTTTTCCTGTCTTTTTATAATATTCAACCATTACAATTGATAAAACTAGAAATCAGCTATAATAAAATTTGGCTTGATGGATTCTTTTTATTATACGTAGATTAAGTTCATTTGCCCGCTCATCGCCTCAAAAAATTGATATCAATTTTTAACTGGTTCGCTGGTAACAACATTCCCCATTAGCACACACGTAGCAAGCTATAGTTTCTGAATTTTATGCGACCTGCAATAGAATGTGCAAAGTACTCGAGCTAACCGAATTATACTGTTATCATAAAGAAAAGTAGCGCCGACGCGGCAGAGGGCTAAGCAGCCACAAGTTACTTTTGATGTAAGATTATTGTTTTTTGCAATGGAACATTGAACATATTATATTATTATTTCAAATATATACATATTATATTATTAAGTAGAAGTACTTAATATTTTTACTGAAATTGTAACAGCCAAGGTTGGCGAAGGGTAGTAACCAGTCGAGTGCGGTCTACTGTAACTTTCTTAGCTTATTCTCTCTGTGTCTACCTACCGCACTCCCTCTGTCTATCTTTTCTCTCATTTTAGCTCTTTGTTCATCCATCTACATAACCAATTCGCTGTCTTCGAAAGCCTACATACTTATACTAAGCCACTGATCTTAGGCCAGCTCCCATCTCGCTCCCAGGTGTCTCTCTCTCTCTCACTCCCTCTCTCACTCTCTATCTTTCTCTCTCTCTCTCTCTCTCTCTCTCTCTCTCTCTCTCTCTCTCTCTCTCTCTTACTCTCTCTCTCACGCTGTAGACTCTAACCAACTCGTAGCGGCTTGAGGCATGCTCTGCATCAACGCAGACGGCGCGTGTCACACAACCGCGGCACTTAAACCCGAGAAGTCGTCGCTGCGCATGCGACGAAGAAAGCGTTTTATTTCGAAGACAGCTCGAAGTTTCTTTTTGTGCGGAAGGTGCGAGAGCAGTGCAGTGTGTAAGTGGAATCAACAGCCGAAAAGTGTACGAAATGGAAACTAAAACCAAAACCAAAATCAAAGTCACAGTCGGCCCATTCGTTTAGAGGCAAACAAAGCGTGGCAATTACAGCAATTGGACTTACTTCATGCCAACCATCTGCCTGAAGCTCATCCAGCCAAGGAGAGCATAGAAATGAAAGTTGTCTGTCTGGGTCGACGAATTGTGCAAGTGAAACATTAAGCATTGCGTAAAAATTAGCTAAAGAAAAACGAATGTCTCTTAGCTCATTCCCCGGTTCAACACCCCCAAAGCGCACCCAGCACGCGTCTAGCATAAAAGGAAACGCGCCCAGTGAGTGGATTAGATAATTTACCAGACACGCCCAACTTATTCGCCACAAGAAGGAGCAGTAGTACAAGGAGAAGCTGACGCAGAAACTGTGGTACTTAAGAATGCACAACACGTACGCTTGGTGCATCTCGGTTTCCGTGTTCATATCCGCATATCCGAGCTCGTCTTTAACCCGAAATTGGGGCTCATCTCCGGCGCAAAGTGTCCTTTCGTGTCGCCCCATGTAGCGCTTATTAGGGGAGCTGTAGTTGCTCCGCACTTGCGCCTCGTGCCTCGACACGCAATCGAAGTATTTTGTGATTCTTGCACCTGTTTCTGCTGTTGTTACTGCTGCTGCTGCTGCTGCTTCTATCGCTGCAACAGAAGGAGTCTCTCTTCACGTGAAATTAGCTGGCATTCCTGCTGTAAATTCTATTGCAGTCCGCTTGATACCCTCCCACTCTACCGCCCCCGTGTCTATACTTGTCTGCACAGTCTTCGTTTAAGTGCAGCGCCCTCTGTTGCCTGTTGGCTGCAAATGCAATTCTCTAGTACGGTTGCACCATAAAATTTTGGGGCAATTACAGTTACAGCTGCCAGCTGTCAGTCTGTGTGTGTGTGTATGTGGTTGTGTGTGTAATTGCGTGAAATTTAAATTTGATATTCGCCCAGCACATTGCCATACTCGCTTTTATAGCATTATTATGGCAAAGCATAAATAATAAACACGCCAGCTCGGCCAGCTCGTCCAGCTCGTCCAGCTGTTCCAGCTCCGGTTAAACACTTTAAGTTTCGCCAAACATTTCGAAACTTTCGGCTGCGTCATCCGAGCACATGAATGAGAGCGACTCGAGATCCGCTTGGAATTCACGCCAAGCCACACAATAACCTTGACTTTATTTATATGCATATCGAACGCCGCTGACTGAGACTGTAAACAAATAAAACAAAACTACAGTCGAGCGCACTCGACTTTTCGATACCATTCATTCCCTTTAGCCGTTACAAGTTCAGAAAAAAATATTAAATACTTCTGCTTAACGAAATACCAACGCGTCGCTTAGCAACAATTCACTGCTTTGCCGATCTCACACGCACTGCCCATTCCCACACATACATTTAGCACAATTGTTGGTATGACATCACGGAAAACGCGCTGCTGTTACATGAAAAATCGTATAACGTCTTTGTACAATGTCCGATAAAAAAGTATTTTTTATTATTTGTTTTCAGGCGTGGAATGGAAAATCATTCTAACTTTTGTGCATCAAGCGATTATAGTAGTTGAGAATGTCGCTTTTATATATACAGACAGATGTATTTTGTGTGATCTTGTGCCAGTCACATGCACTTGCACAAAGTTAATATACCTTCTATACCCAGTGTCAATGCTTAATGGTATAATAAAAAGCGTTTAAGGTGAAATTTATGGGTTGCCTAAGAGACTCTTCAATAGCCGAGATGAGCAGGTAGTGCGAGCTCGTATTCTGCAAACAAAGCAATATGTCAATGGCTTTCTCTGAGTAAGACAAGACAGGTCAGCTTCTCTGTAGGTCTCTAAGGTCTGCAGTCCGTCAGTAAAAAAATGAAAAAATAAATGGATAAATTACGCATTTTGGGGCTAGCAGAATCACAACTAAAACAGTTCGCCACGTTAGATTGTATTGTAATATATAGGTTTTGCCGTTGCTATGTTCTGGACTGGACAAGAGTATGGAGAATGTATCGCTTTTTTGGCCTAACCACACTCAAAGAAGCGCTAAGCCTCTGAATGAAACAACTTGGTGCATGGTCCAGGTGAGGACCAGGTCTTTCTTTGTGAGAGGCCCGGATCATTCAGTCGAAAGAACGGATTATGGATATGATTATATGACGAAGTCATCCTGAAGATGCTAACGATACAGAGTTCGGCGTGCGTCTGCATAAACACGGCGCGAGCGTAAAAATGGAATTAAGCAAATGTCGCGCGGCGTCGCGCTACGTTTCGCTGTCGCGAGCACGTGAGAATTGCATTAATATGAATGCAAATGGTGCAGTCCTGGGGCAAACCTATAAATTTATGTGCAAATGTAGCAAGAAATTCGGCGAACAACGATTCTGGGACTCTGGAGAAATTGCAATCTCTGGGAGTTTGTAGCTGACAGCAAGTTTTTATGTTATTTCAGGCGACGTGCGAATGAATTGCAGACGCGAGAACGAGAATCAGACAACCACAGTCAAAGCGACAGCCAGAGACAGAGCCTTCCCCGCGTCAGCGTCTTGGGCCCTCCTCATCACGCGGCATGCAGCTCCGGGAACAGCCGCAAAGCATGCTTTGGAAAATTGCATTTCTAATTATCGCATTAGTCGGCGACGTGTCATGCATAAGAAATGGCGACGCCAATGACGAGTGAGTTGACATCTACCTTAATTTATGCAAATTTCCAAATACCCTTTCCCTCCTTCTGTTCTGTGCAGGCAGAAGCACATTTCCGCAAAGCTGAAAAACTTTTTCCCCTCCGAGCCAGCACCCGCGACGGCGCTAGAACTGAGTCCAGCCTCTTCCCAAGCTGAGCACTCACGCACCTCCCAGCCATTTGCGCGAGTATCGAACGGAGGGTTCCGGCCCTCTCAGATGCTGGAGTTCACGCCCTCCGATGTCATGCACAGCGGCTTCAAGCGCTATCCGCCCAGTTACCTGGAGCCCAACTATAAGCATCAAGTGCCCAATTCCCTGACGATCGATAAGCAGTTCTCCTTTCCCGAAGATGGGCAGGCTACAGTGAACAGATTCACCAGCACTCAGATACCCACTACGCCGGTGGTCAGCTATCTGGATCCGTTCACACAACACAACTATGGATATACGCCTACACCAGCGCCCACACTTCTGACCACGCCTCCGCCGTACCGGACAACATACCTCCGGGAACAGTCAGAGGGACAGAAGGATCAGGTGTACACGGTACAGTCCTCGCTCCTCGTCGGCAATCACTCGCCGCAACAAAACAGGCCTGGCACGGTCGAAGACGTTTACCTGAAGCGGCCGGGCTATGTATTTGACGAGAGCCCCTCCCCCTCCTCTGCTGTATTCCGCCGTCCTGCGGCCACAACAGCCTCGTCCACCCCAGCAAATAAAATTTCATACGATTCGCATGATTACCCGCCGCCGAGCTATGCAGCCCAGCAGACATCCAATTTTGTGCCGCAGAAATCGCACCCGACCACACCTTCACGCCCACTTCCGTCGGTCCATCCGCCCCCTTACAACCGCCAAGACGTCAATGACAACAGACCATTAGCAGGCTCATCGATACACGAAGCCGCTTATGCGTCCCAGCCGCAATTTTCGTCTCCGCATGCTACGTCTAATTATGCAAACAACTTTGGTAATTATTTGCCCAACCCGCTCGGCTACCCCAACCACCCGCCGTCGAGCCACCATTCCAATCCCGCGCACTATCAGTATGAGCCTTTGGGGAGTCCTTCGCACCAGCAGCAGCCACAAAGGCCGGGACACAATTACTACGAGTATCAAATTGGCGAGATACCTCCTCAACCCCAGCTGCACCAGCAGGACCAGTTCAACTATCGTCCTCGTCCCGGCGCCAGCTACCGCCCGACTTACCAGGAGGTAACAGCTCCCGGACCTGCAGGCGGAGGGGGCTTCGCCACTTTGGCATCGTTGCTTAGCTCAACGCAACAATATGCGCCACAATTTACGAATCTGCTGTTGGGTGGGCCTTCATCCCCCTCATCCTCATCCTCCAGCCCACTAGGCAGTCTCTTAGGCGCTTTTGCTGGTGCCCAACAACAACAACAACAGCCGTCGTATGCCTCCCAACGCCCACCCAACACACAACTCATTAGGGCTCTGGAGAACATCGCACGCAACGACGATTTGCAGTGTGTGCCCAAGGTACTCTGTCAGATGATTGCCGGTCAAACGTTACGTGGCCAACTGCCAGGCTTCATTACATCGCCAGCCATAGCCAAGTGAGTATGGGCGTCGGCAACGGCTTAGTTGTAAGTAAATATTATTAAATTTGCATTTCTGAACAAGTCCAAGTCAAAGTCCGATTTCATGCTGCGAAGGATCCCGTTCCCATCCCCATTCCCATTTCCTTTCGCGCCTGTTCAATTTCGAACCGGCGTTATGTGGGATTAGTCTTCATTATGCAAGTCTGTGTGTTCCGACCATATAGATTGTTTTATTTAATGAGCCACGTTCTGATTGAGATGGCTCCCAAAATGTCAGAGGAGCGAAGCAGGAGAATGAAAACAGAACTTTCGCTAATATTGTTTGACTTTAGGAGTTCCTTCCCATTGACATTAAATTATCAAGTAACACTATTTCCACTGACAGCAGCTGCATTACTTTTAAAGATACCCTGTATATCTGCACTTATTATTCATATGTATTTCCATACCATGCGAATGAGGCAAACTGATTATATTCAGTTTGTGGTAATCCCAGAAGGACGCATGATATTTTCAAAAGAAAAACAAGTGAAGAAAGTCACAGTAGAGTGCACTCGACAGTAAGGTACCCTTTACCAAAATTCTTCGTTAAAAATATCACTCATATACAGTAAAAGGCAAAGAATGTTTCAATTTTAGATTTTCCGTCTATAAGATCGTCCACAGCGCGATCTTAAAATTCTTATGTTTAGTCTTAAGCTGCCTTAACATTTTCATTAACCGTTTTAACCCTTATTAGTTTCCTTGCCGGCTTTCCTGTTGCCTCACCAGCTCTCATCTATGGTCGAGCTGCACTGCTTGGTATCAGTGGGGGCGAGCGGAGTTGCGTGAATACATACGAGAAATGTCCAAAGAATGAGGTGAGCCTATCGTATACGAATCTAGCGGGCTTGATGATAATTGTTAAAAAATTGAACTGAAAATCCCCAACCCTCGACAGATGGAAATCATTCACTACCTAAACAATCATCGCGGTGGGTTTTTTAAGTTCTTCAGTGAACCGGAAGAACTACCAACTGAGTCCCACCCGAGCGAAGCAGGCGGCGGTTCATTGTTTAGCATTCTGTCAGCGCTGACAGGCGGTGGACAGACGGCGGGGCAGGGCCATGTAACGCGCACCACACAGCGTCCAGTCTTCGCAAGACCGACTCAGAGGCCGAGCACGGACATTGCCGATGGCGTTGGAAGCTTTTTTAATCGCGTGCTTTCCGAATACCTGAGCGGGGTGGAATTCCAGAGGCGACGTCGGAGAAGGAGTCTCTTGACAACGGAAATTAAACGCAATATTCAGACGGGTAATAAGCGTTTGATGCCCGTTGATTTTCACGATGCAGAAGACGATTTGGACACCCAGACGCCAGTCAAATTCCAAGATGATGACGAGGCGGAGGAAGCGCAAGCGCACACTGAGTTGGAAGGTGTACTGCAATTTCCCGAAGATGAGGGCGAAGGCCGCATACTGCACTTCAAAACGATACAAAGCGAGGAAGAGGGCCACGACGGAACTGTACGTTTTCCGGATGCTATGTCGGAAGCACAAGTTATCTACGAATTCAATCGTAATGCAGCTCAACGTAAGCTCAGGTTTCCTCAGGACACTGAGGACAGGGGCCAACAGGTGAGCCAGGCGCAGAAACCCAGACGTGCAGAGGGTTGGGAAGCTGTAGTGCCCAACGAGCTGAGCTTGGAGGATTACGGCGTAGAGAAAAGACGTGGCAAGCGAATCGTTTTCAGGGATACCAATGAAGAGGTCGAGGAGTCGGACGAGCGACTCAAAGAGGAGCAAGCAAGAGATGAGGAAGACCGTTTAAAACAACTAAGTCAGCTAGTTGTTCCCACAGATATTCATTTGGGGGAACAGCAGGAGGAATATCAACAATATACAGCACCTAACGCGCTTAACGAAGAAGCAGCTCCACCCCAACGCGGCGCGAGAGTGATTTTTCCCGATCACTATGAAAAATACATACGAAGGGGAAAGATCTTACCGGGACCCACGTATGCCCCAGATTTTCAGTACGATAATGGGAACAAGATCAAAGAGGAGCGCTTAGTTGTCAGCGACCAGCACAGACCTAGTTCGCACTATCGTCTCGATAGCTCAGACTTTCACACCCACAGTGCGTACGTGCCAGGGAGTACCGTACGATTTGAAGAGTCCAACTACAGACCCAGCTTCAACTATCCCAACACTCACTACGTTAGCGACAATCGCTACAGCAGTGGGCATCTGACCTCGTCCACGAGAAGGCCCAAACATGAGGATGATAAGAACATCTACGTGACCAATTCCCAGGGAGTCACGGAGTACTACATAAGGCCAGATGGCCGCAAGGTTTATCTTGGCAGTGCATAAACCACTTTTGGGCTTCTGCGAACCGTTAGCCTGAGCTGTTATTTCTGTAAATAATTGTTAAGACTCCTTTAAGTCTTTTACTATTTATTAAATATGTATATAGAATATTGCCTAGATAATGCCGCATCTTTAATCTGCAGTCGTTGTGCGCAGAGCTGTGACAACAAATCAACAAGTTGCCAAGTTTTCCGAACTAATGAAAACCGCAGCGCAACGCTGCATAAATCCAACGGACATCGGTGTTGTCGGGGGAATACGAGTCCGTTTGAAAAATTAAACGTGATAAACCGAGGGAAAACAGCATGAAAAACCCACATGCAATTTTTTTTCTCTCTTCTGTACTTTCTCTGTCAACGCGTCTCCCAAATGGGACAACCAAATCACAAAAATGCAAAGTGCAAAAAAGTGCAGCATACTCTTGGGCGGCTGTTGTGCAGAGTTGCCCAGCAGAGTTGCCAACGTCACCAAAGCCCGGAGCAACGCTTGTCGTTGCCCTTGTCTACACTGCGTACTGCATCGTTTTATTTTATTTACAGTGCGCGTACTGGGGGACTACAGTGTCTGCAAACATATGCAACGAGTTAATAAAAAGCGGAGCGGGCAATGAGTCTGGCTCTGAGCTTAGGGTCGGAGGCGGAGCTCGGATTGTGTACTTTGCCAAGAGATGCTGCTGCAACGCTTGCTGTGCAACAAAAAGAAGGACTCCGAAAGCAAACAGGGAGACTAACACTGTTTGACTGACTGTGGAATACTACGTAACATCGCAATGACAAATGATATCCCAACTAAGCTAAGAAACTGTTGCCTACATGTAGCTCCCAATATAATAAAAGCTGTAATGATTTGTTGTGATGTTTCGATTGTTTTTTTTTTTATTTCTCTATGTATTTTTTTATATATAAATGATGTTTTTAATATTTAGTTTTATTCAAACTTTATTCATTCTGCTGAAATATATATTTATATTGTGTACGTTGTTATTATTAGTAATAGTTGGCCGAACAAGTATTCTTAATAAAAACAATTACTTTACTCATCAGCCTCCATTTAAAATTGAAAGGCACTGGCACAGTGGAATCACTCTGACATGTCCTCTGCGCACAGCTACAGGGTATGTGAGTATTCGAGTCTGAGCTTAATGCCTTTTATCAACAATTTGTGCGCGCCGCTTGAAAGTATGCAACGGTTTTCCGCTTTTATGCTGCATGCTTTTTGGCGTATCAATTTTTGGTTGCAATCGGAAGAGCGGGAAGCAAGCGGCAAGCGGCAGGCAGAGAAGAATTGCATTGTCCGAGCTGGAAAACAAATGAAACTTCGAACTGCCCAGAATGGAGTTGTGTACAGGGTGCAGGGCACCGGGCACAGGACGCTGGGAACAGGGTTCTGTTCACTAGATACTGCAAAATACTTCCAAAAGCGCAGACATGACGCCGCATAGACACATGGCATTTTCAGCTGATTTTTGTTGATTTATTTGCCTATTCTTCACAGATACTTATAAGACTAGACTAAGCCTATGATGCCTGTCGCTTAAATTAAAACCCCTGAAAGTAGCTAGCAGTACGAGCAGTGATGAATGATAGAGTGAGCAGGAAGTAGAAGTGGAAAAAACTTAACAAAGATGTCCATGCGATTGGCTGACTACACGCTGCACATCCCCGGATGCATTGCATCATTCCGGAACCCGCCCATATATGCATCCTTAGCGAGGCTGCGGAGGCGGCAATGGTCCGGTGCCTGGACAGGGCATCCGTTTGGCCAGGTGCTTACATAGCTGTACATCCCGCACAGCGTCGCCGATGAAGAGCGAGAGCAGATACCATTGTTTCATGCCGCCAGTTGATTGCACTTTGAAGCTCCTGAGTGGTTCAGTGGTGTTGAGTATGGTTGAGTATTCCGCACGTAGGTTTGGGTTCACATCCAACGGGATGTTGTGCAGCCATCAGTCAGTCAGTCATCATCATCAACGCGGACATCATCATTAGCATCGAGTACAATAGCCGACAACGAAAGCGGATTACAAAAATAATTACTTGTAAGTAGCGGGTAAAATGCACAAGTCCCCTTATTTCCACTTTACCCCGATCCCCCTTCCAAATAACCACCCGCACCCATGTGCCTTCTCTGCACTGAGGCCACACTTAAAACGAAACTAATTTGCATTTCGCATCCAGCGGGAAGTGGTGAAAACGGAACAGCCTATCGTAGCCTGGAGAAGAAGCAGAGCTATTAGACTTCAAGATGCTTAAATGCTCCGCATTTTGTGTCAGCAATAGACATGAAGAAGTCTCGTTAATCGAGCTACTCGCTAAACAACCTTTCAGAGTCGAAAATAAAGTCTTGGGCTTAAAATTCATTTCTCCATACGGCGTATTCAGACTCAGTCGGACTTTGTTTCATTCTTTTTCAACTGACCACACTAGCCAGCGAGTTCAGGTGCCTGCAGATAGAAATTGCACACGTCTGCAAGGGTATAATTTAATCAAGTCGGCAACAAACAAGGCAAACACCTGCAATGCGGGGAGCCGAGCCACTTTGGACAGCAAGGGGAAAATGTGCGACAATATCGAAAAATATGACTGACCATGGCAGAGTGCAGGGCGGACCGCTCCCCACTGTGTGCTTGCATAAATTTAATCAAAAACTTTAATCATATTTTATTATTACAAAACACGTCGTGGACAAACGAACAAAACTTCTAATGCCAATTACATTTGCAGCGTACCGAAAACTAAACAAAACACACAGGGCCAGAGAGTTGGGGCATGGTCGTCAGGGGAGTGTAGGGCAGACAGCCCGACGCACGACAGACGTTGAGCACATTTCAAAAATAATTTTGAATATTTGCACTTGACACGTTGGGCCAAAGCACTTGGCTCTTGGCTCTTGGCTGTAAGGTCTGTGCGTCTGTCCGTCTGCACGATTGTCTGAGCTTCGCCACAAGGAAAACTTTGAGTGTTGAAAATTTTGCATGTTAAGTGTGAAAATGTCAGATGCATGTGCAACTTTTGGACAGGGGAAACTACGATATGACACAATATTAAATGAAATTTACTACAATGACCGGCGCCATGAATGCCAAATGTTCCGCATACGACACGTATACCAAAGACCTGTACCAAAGTGTATTTGCACAGTTGCGTATTTGCAGCAGTTCCCTGCTCGCCTGCTCTCCGGCCCGCATTCCTCTCTCCTAAGCTCTTTTTTGGCTGTCCGAAATGGTATTTGATACCAGAGGCCAACCAAGCAGGGGCTTTCAGATTTCTGCCCGATACGAAACCAACAGGGCGTGGCAGACCTCGAGAAGAACTAATTATAAATCACTGCACAGCGACGGCAAAGTATTAGATAAGAAAATGCTATGAAAATCAGTTGCGGAAAAATAATTTCCTCCTTGGAGTCGAGTCGAATCGCATTACCATGACAATGGCAAATGGAAGGGCAACTAACTCATCAGGAACTGCGAAATTTATGTAAACTTACAAATTTAAATCCAGAGCCAAAGCCAAACCAATGACATGCACATTTACGATTGTGCAGTTCGAAGATAAAGAGGAAAAGACAGGGAAAGGGGGAAAGAAAGAAAGAAAGAAGACAGCAAGCTGAAAGAGAAGACATTAAATTATGCGCAGATGAGTTAGCATTACCAATGAATGGGGAGTTGGGAGAGCGCAGAAATAAAAATTGATTGAAAAACATTTGCAGCTAAAAACAAGCCATTCATTTGCCAAATGACAACAGCAGCTCCGAATCACAGCGCAGCAATAACAAATGCAATTCGAGAGATGCCCAGAGTCTGAGGGAAAACTAAGGAAAACTAAAAACAAAACTTCAAGTTGTTACTGTCAGTTGCCTTCAGTTGGGTGGAAAACCGTAAAGTCAGCGCTACTCTCACATAAGAAATAGCTTGAGAGAGACAAGTTTCAGACAACACTGGGATGTGGATTCCCTACGCAATATAGAGGTAACGACAGCATAACAAAATAAGATCAACTAAATGAAGTGCTGGGCAACTCGGCTGAACCCTCCACCAGTTACCATACTTCATTATCAGTCCTCAGCTGAACTCCAAGTATTTGACCTACCTTAAGACCTCTGCCCAGGGTGAGTGCGATGTAGCATTGCCGTCACCGGCAGGACGTTTCTGGTTGCCTGCACGTGACGCGTGCACACGACAAGGCTCTTCCAGTATGCAGGCCCGAGGGCCAAACTCACGCAGGATCTCCTTATGAGCTAACTCTGCGTCGAAGGCCAGTGGGTGGGTAGTGTCACGCCTGCTTCGAGAACGATAGGTGCCTGGAATAAGAAAAGAGAGAAACAGAGAGAAGAAAAAGAGATTTTTATTATTGGCCTGTGGAATGCAGCCCGTGCCGCAGCTGGAACTACCGCAGCTTATCGCTTGGTATTTCCTCTGTTACGACTCATCTTGGCTTGTTGTCAGTCTCTGCATGGCTGTGGTTTTACCCAAGCAGACATTGGCCAATGCTTCAACTACAAACAACTCGTGCACGGCTGAAACTCGGCCCCAACTTCAGTTGGCATAGTAAGTAGCTAACGCCTCGACAGCCTTGACCCCATTCGGACTGGCTAAGTGGACGTGCACGATTTGGTAGACGCTACTTTGGTCACACGCATAGATCTTGTTTTGAGCGTTGAATGTGTTGAGCCGAAGAGTTTATTGCTTTAAGTGAAGTTACGCATGACTCCACTGTGATACTATACTACTGAGTTCCGTTTCGTATGCGACTTATTCCAATCAGTTCAAATCGTCCTAATATAATATAATAATTATGCACTATTTACAACTTTCACTTTTTGGAATGGTCGCTTAATGGGTAGGCGCGTCAGTACGATGCCTATTTTTCGGTGCACTTTCTACGCAAACTTACTTGGGTTAAGGGAGTAGGCCAACTTTTTGGCAAACTGCGATAGCCGCACCGAGAGGACAATCACTGGGAACCCGACCAGCTGCACGGGCAACTCGAACAGTGGATCGGGATTCTGGGCGAGGCCTTCCTCCACGAATTCTAATAGGAGCATCAGAACCACGTACAGTGTAGGCAGCAGAGAAAGAGTGCAAATGTAGCGAAGATTCATGGTGGTCCAAAAATAAATCAGCCGAAAAGTTAAATTGTCGTAGTGAAGCCGAGACGCGCAGGCAACTTAGTGCGGTTAAAGTCGTCCAGTGACTGACGCGACTTGGAGTCGTTGCGAGCCGCCAAAGCGCTGGAACCGAATCAAAGCCAAAGCGAGAGAGGATGACAAAGCCGAAGAAAATAAAGCAGAAATAAATATAAACACACTTTGCAGCTAAGCTTGTTTTGCATTTTGACCAAGTTTCGTGCGGAAGCTAAAGCCGAAAGAGACAAGTGAAAGTGAGGCAATGTGGTCAGTGGAGGGCGCATACCGAGCCTACTTACACACCAGGTAAGGTGTACGAGTTTGTGGCTGCATGAGTGTGTGAGTGTCCGCACACCTCAACTACAAAACTTACCAAACAAGCTGCTCAGCTGCAGCCCGGTCGTTGTTTCTCCCCAGTTTCTCTCTCTCCGCTCTTCGCTTCTGCCATGCTCAATCTTTCATAATTGTGTACGAAAGACTAGAGTCGAAATGCTCAGCTGTGAGATACCCAGTAGCAAGCAGTTCGCAGATGATGGTAGCACAAGACCAGTAAACCTGGAGTTTATTATCGGTACCTTCTGCCGAAGTGTCAAAAGACTACTACGGCCAAATAAGTATTATTTATGACTGCATGGAGCACAACTTCTTAAAAAGCTTCTTTGGAGAATGTCAGCTAAATGTGAAAACTCATGAGTCTATATAACTGATAAGCCTATGGTACTGGGTATAAAAAGTTATGAAATGTGCCATGTCTATACTCGACCAGAAAGACGTTGAGGTTGACTTTACATATCAATTATTAATGCGGTGGATTTTTGAGACTGGGTTGACGAAGACAGTCCATTTCCGTTAGCCGTACAATGATCTTTTGAGATGTTAGTGTCGTGTTAAGGCGACGAACACGTGAGACCAAGTGAACAGCTGCTACCTCAACTACTTTATTAATTATTAACTTCAAATGTTACCTTTAGCATTTGAAAGGTTGCCTACAGATTCTTGCATGAGTTTACTGTGGCTTAGTATATGCACAGTAATATAATAAGTCTCCTTAGCTGAATTGTCGTCCGATCGGTCCTGTCTACCCTAATATAGTCGAAATTATTTGTTATTTAATATAAAATACTTTTGTGAAATGTTTGATCCTCTCACATATCTTTGTTTTAGAAGACTAATATTAATAAAAAATTAAGAGAATGTTTGTATTATTTTGTAGAGCAAATTGCGGCGAGTTTGTGTTCATACGGACAGACGCCCATTTCAAAATTCTGGAAATCAACTATTAGTGCTGATCAATAATTTATATACCTTGCATAGTCTGCCACACCAACTTTAGCTCATTATATACATTTACAAATTCGACGATTTTCCCCATTTTCAATGGGTATCGAATAAAATAGGTGGAAGGTATCCTACAGTCGTGTGCACTTGACTTTAGTTTTTCCACTCGTTTGACACTGGTTACCATCATATCATCACTAATACCACTCTTACTTCGTTAGCGTATCTCTATCACCAACGCTGCGTGTACATGAGTATTTTGGCATAATCAACTAGTAAGATCTCCAGTTCAACTTTCTAAATAGCTTGGTCAAATCTAAGAATCATGCTCTAGTTTAGTCGCGGAACAAATTAGTTATCGGCGTGGGTCCTGACCTGATTTCTGAAATTTGTATTTTACACATTTTGTTGCAGCGGCTAAACTTGCAAGTAACCTACCATACAGGTCCGCCTCATCAATCGATTCAATCAAAGTGAAGCCAAGACCTGGTCTCCAACGTGGAACTTACCGCACTGCAGTTACGCAAGAGTGAGCCTGTTAACACTTGGCAAGTAATGCAACAAGCACGGGGAAAAATGGTCAAGCACTTTGCGGGTATTGTACGAATAGCTTAACACCTTCATTTCGCTCAGTGTACGCTGTACAGCTGACAACTCGAACAATAACATGACTTACACTTCGTGTTAACTTTTTTGCATTTTCCGCTATCGCTGGCAGCGTTTGTTTTCCTTCTTCAAGTTGCTGAAAGTCGAATGTGGGTTGCTTCGGAGAAGGCTCTGTTTTCGTTGAAGCCCAGCCGCGCAACTTTCATGTTTTTCCAGTCGGCACTGTTGGCTGAGAGAGCGTTTGATTTCCCTTTCTTCTGGCACTGCAATGCGGAAGTATTAGGAAACCTCTTGACAAATTAATAGAAGTTTCATTGCCGGCAACTGCTCGCAGCCACGTGTTGCGATGGTCGGTGCCACTAAAGAGTAGCAAATCGGCACACGGATACCGTGGACTGAACACCAACGAGTCTATTGCACAATAACAAACAACTCGTCAAGCGTCAGTCCAAAAACTAAAGTGCCTCATTCCGAAATTGGGGCGCTTGAAAAGTGCGACGGGGTCCACTTTGGAGCCCGCACGCAACGTGGCGTAACAGCCAGGCAGCTGGCAAACTGACCCAATTCCATTGATATTACAAATTGTTTACTTTTAGTGCTTCTGTGTCTGTTGAACTAACCGACACCATCGAAACGTAACGGACACAAAACTAAATCTAATCGTGTTCCATTTCTCGCTCGTATGCAAAACCATATCCATGGGTGAAGTAGGTTTTATAATAAGTTCAAATCAACATTGCAGATCATGACGCAGTGTGGCATCGCCATGCCGTTCAATATAAGTCAAGGCCTGCGAAATAGTAGGAAACATGGCGACTGGAAGACTGAAACTGTTTACGCGATCAGTTGCTGATTACTTTCTAGTCTTATGCCTTTGGCGCAACATTTAATTAGCCAATAAATATGTTCGTCATATTCCTCGATTTCAGTCTAAGCTCGTCTCTTGTGTGGCAACTGTAGCGTGTTAGTCATATTTAATGAGACAGTCGACCGAAAACAATTTAATGCACTTTTCATATATGGAGCCCCCCTTAATGTCACTCCTCCTACAATTTTCCGCCGAAACTGTTACATAATTTCAACGGAAAGAGGTATAAGGAAAGGGGAAGGGAACCGCTAAGTTAATCAACGAGATCATCGAAACAAACAAAGAAAGTGTCGACAATGGCATTCGATTTTTGCGTATTAAGTGGATATGTAAAATAAGTTATTATTAGTATTCTATTAGGACCAACCTCAAACGACCTCTGAATAAGGAGTTTTCAGTCCGTCACTATACCGACTAGTGTATCTGCAAATCTGTCCTCAAAAAAAAAATATTCTGATCTTCGCATGTACTAGGGGCAATTAATGGCAACGGTCTTCGATGAGATAAATAAGCATTCGAGCCGCTATAACGACAGACTGCAGAATCACAGGAATAGTTTGGCGAGGATCCTGGGGGCGGAATCCCCTCCAAGAAGACTGAAAAGGCGACAGCCGAGAGATTTGATGACGCGAGCTCCAAGGAGTCAAAGATCTTTATTTTTGTTATTTGTTAATTGTTCAAAAGAAAAGAAAGAAAAAAAAAATATATAGTCCAAAATTATGAAATATTTCACTGGCGCCTAATAGTATGCTATAGTTTTTTCTGGCGGCACATGGTATAAGAGGCTTTACTGTTTATCATTAGTAATGATTTGTACTCCGACCTTACGAAAACATGAATATGCACAGTACTGTCATATTAAACATTTCTTAATACAGTCAGCAATTAAAAGCATTTTCGAATCGTCATTAGGAATGAAGCCGTCAGTAGAACATGAAAACACTCGCAATACCCAGACCGCACATTTGTTTACAATTACAAAATCGTTTAATGCTCAGGCTAAAGTTAAATTTACAAAAAGATAACATATACATCGTTCATCGTTAAGATAGACTAGCCTTAGACGCTTACTGACTAATTAGGACTTACAGCTACTAGATACAAATTGCAGTTGTCACATCAGTCACGGGTTCCATGCGAGTATGGGAACTAGCTGAGCTCAGCCAAGGGAAAACATATAGTACAACAGGTGACCAAGTGGATGTATGTATCTATCTTCTACTAATACTTAAACTAGTGTGATCACATTAGGCGGCGTCTAAACTCGCACCTTATAGCTCAGTTTCATCAGCTTCTTCGAGCTTATGGGACAGTTCGGCCAGAGGTTGGCGCAACCCATGGGTCCACTCAGGCTGTCGCCTGTATGACGCATTAACTCTCCCATATGGGCCGCAAAGTACCATTTGCTGGGCGGCATGTTCATCATCCAGGGCATGGTAGGTGATCTGCAAAGGCAACAGGAAAGAAGCACAAATTCTCAAATTAGAAACTTCCGACAAGGTTCAGCACTTTTCTCCCCTTCCACAGGCTATACTGCCAGAATGATTAAATAGACATTACAATACTACAGCGATCTAACAGTTGTTACGTCGCTTTGTTCACCTTCGAGTCAAGAGCGAGGTTACAAAACGAATGAGTGTGCACTGAGGCTGTTACGAGGCTGTAAAGCAGGCTATGACTCCCCGTGCGTTGTGTTTCAGTTTCAACTTGATCTGAGGCAACGCTATGTTGGCCTTAAGCCCGTTCATAAAGACCCCTTTCATACCTCAGAGCATTTATAATGTCTAATGTTTATTTCTCGGAGTTATTGCCACAGATGACGTACGGGTCCAAGTTCGTTGAACGTTAAGCAGAGTCACAGATCAGCCTCGACTAATATTTTAGCTGAACAATTCAACCATAGTGTCGTCTAATAGGGTCTCTGACTAGCCAGCGAGCTGCACTTACCTTATCAATCGGAGCAGCTCCCTCTCCTTCTCGTTGAGCTGATACTCCGGCTTTGCAGCCAACTCACACAGCATTTTGGGCAAACACGATTCCTTGATGGTATCCGTCAGCTGCGACTTGGTCTTCAGATGAGCACCAGTCACAACGCTAGCAGAAACTGGTTTCAGCGCAGCCGCAGAGAACTCATCAAAGTCGTGCTCTGAAGAAGATATAAAAACATTATAATTACCACAGGTTGCTAACTAAATATACAGTATTTTTTAATTGCAATGCAATTGAGTTCTAGAAATGAAAAGAAAGGCAGAAATAATCAAATGAAATTCTGTTCTCTTAAAAATTTTAATACAAAATACTTCTCTTTAACGAACTATAACGAAATTCACTCTATTGCTTTCGCGCAACAGAACTGTATCTTCCATAATTCGATCGGACGAACTGTAATCCTTAGTGCAGTCAATTTTTACTTGTGACAATACAGACAACCTTTCTAACATTCTTAAAATTTAAAAACAATGATTTATTAGACCAGTAAGCGTGGCTCCCTATGCGTAATGTTCACAGGGGCAAAAGGCCCAAGTTTTTACCCTTGCTCTGTTTTTGATCCACCATAAGTGAGTTCTTACAAACAAATAAACCAACGTTCAAATAGACCGAATGATGATGATACCATATATGTACCTTGCACCTGTGATACACATTTGCACGAAGTTAATTCAGCCACTATTTTCAAGTTTCTTAATGATGATATTCTCAAAAACAGTTTAACGCTCCCTCCAACATATTTGTCCCCCGTTAATCCTCTTCAACGATGCTTCATGATTTATACATTATTCCAAGCAAGGCCAAATCATTGGGTATCGAGCGTTGAACTTGGATTTTGCGCTTTTGAAATAAGAATTTAAGCAAATATTTCTAGTAATTTTGTAGTTTAATAATAGGTTTAATATATTATGGTGCTGAATAAACATCAAATCACAGCGCCACTGACGTCGGCAAATCGTCACCTGAGCTTCGTACCCGGAAACGAGGTGAACCTGCTGCGACCCCAGCCTAAACCCAAAATGAGAGGTCGAGACCTTATTTGCGGATTTTGACTTCTAACCTCTCGCAATAACTATGAAAATCTTTGAGGCATAACATGGAATCATATGTATAATGCAAAATAAAAGCAGTTGGAGAAATGAAATGCGTATGCATATTCACTATACAGGTAAATTATATATTGTCGAATACTATTAAGACATTTATTCGGTATATTCCTCCGTTTATATATTATGCTGTCCGCTCTATGCAATTATCTGATTTGGTTTATTTAATTTAAAAAACATTTTCAATTTGAGTCCACGTACTGCTGGCACAAGGTCTTAACACTAGCCGACACCTAGCTTAAGATATAAATTGCAAACTCTGCATGTTTATCACGCACTGCACTTATCAGCGCAAAACTTGTTTCTTAGCCAACTGTGAAGAAACGTGGAAGTCATGCCAAAAACTTGGAGGGGAACTTTTCAGCTAGAGAACGTGTGATATCGGTAAGAGACTTGTAAGAGGAAGGCCTTGTCTTTATGTGATTTTACCGAATTATTTACAAGACATTAACACAGATATTATGAAACTGCAAAGCATTTTATGATCATATCACTCTCGGTTTCCGTAGAACTCGTTTATAAAGCGGCGCTTAAGACGATTACGTACTACAACCCGAACCGGTTCCCGACCGGCATCTACGAAAACTACTATTTCTATTTCAGAGGAAACTTTGAATTTGGAGCGCTGAGCTAACAGACTTTTCAATAAATGAATATGGCACAAATCAAGTTGATCTTTTATTTTTGTTTATTCATTTGTCAGATTCCAACTTCCTGTAGAATTTGAATAGTCAGTATTGCTATGCAGTTTCGTCTCGAGACAACGGAATTTCGAATTGAGCTGGCGAAACCTCTTTAAACACGCTACTGAAGACTTAAACTTAAATTTAAACTGCTTTTCCCTACACAAACCGAAAACTCGTTTTTGCTTTTGTTGCTGATTTTATTACGTGAAACTTATTTGCTCGGAGTGTTTTCACTTTCACCTGTGCAAGCAAAAACAAAGACCGACCTGGGATGAGGTGAAATGAGATATGTTAACGACCCAAGTTGAGTTTCAATCGATCTACGCCTTCCTCCGAACCCGTAAACTTGATAAGCAAACTATGGCTTCAAAAAATAAGCTTGATTATTTGTTGCAGATTTTGTGGTATTTGTTGCGTAATTATGACATGAGAAAAATTGTCGCTTCCTAACCTTGAAGTCGGTCAATTCAATATGCGATCATTAAATAGTGTGAAAAAACATTAGAATCCTAATATATAAATTTATTGTCTTATCATTTAAAATTAAACACAAATCTGTAGTAATTCGTTAAAGAAAATAGTAAATATAAATGGGCTTTGATATTTGATTTTTCAAGCCACCAATGACTCGCAGGCAATAGAATTAAATGACGTTTTCCAAATCAAAATCAACAAAACTATGTCTTTACGTTTCCACTAAGTTTTATGTAATTTATTATTAATTTAATTATACGCATGACTCTTTAACGCCTTAAATGTTGCAGGGTTTTGCGAATTTAATCAAATTATAAAACTAATAAAAACCAGCATTGGTTAAAACAGTTATATTAAACGTGCTGCCAACATTTTACAGAGCATTCGTTGTGAAGTGTCTCCATTTAGAAATCGAAATTAACCTTGATACGGCCGAACAAAGCGCGCTTCAAAACAAGTAGAAAAGGCAATACTGCACATTCGACTGGAAAATACCCAGTATTATGAGGTTTCAATTAAACGAATAAAATAGTTTAATGTTATTTTTGCTCCTAGTTTGCTTAATTTTAAATTTTTAAATTATCTATATACAGAGAACCCAAAAACGTTAATTTTAAATAAAAAATTGTAAATAAATAAATAATTGAAAAGTAGGCAAAATTGACGCCGTCTGCATACTCGACTGTTTATACCCTTTAGTCAACTGCACACAGAAATTCAACATAAGTTGGACATCGTATGGTATATTTCATTTATCTAACCAAAGGTGGTTGGCACCTCTTATTATATCATACTACACATGAGATACGACTTGTACCTATTTGCAATGCAGATTTAATTATGAAATGACACTTACTTTCGCCAATTTCGATTTCGGCATTGTTCTGTTGAAACTTGCCCGCGGCAGTAGCGGGTCCAGTTGGCCCGCCATCTCTTTGGACGGCGACGACTTCATCCGGATGGTCGGACTTCACTCCCCGCACGCTGTAGCCACCATAGCCAAAGAGATCACCCACTAGCAGCAGTGAGACGACGCCGAAGATCATAAGACGGCAACGCCAAGCAGTATCCATGAGTGTCATAAGTCGCAGCAATTTTTTTTGTATGTTCGATATGATTTTAGGTTGGTTTGTACGCCAAGTGGTAGCTCGACTGTTGTTAGCACCTTATCAAACACTGACTCTCTTTTCAATGAAAACTCGACAACGCGAAAGCTGGAAAAGAGAAAAACGAAAGTCACGATTTGCGTTTCTGTAAACGTTTTCAAATTAAACGCCAGTTGTTTTTCGATGTCAATTAACTTTGGCATTCAAGCGTACACACACTGACAACACTGAAGTGAGCAAGTGCAACTGTGGACTCGCAGCTCACACACGCAGCGAAACGCAGCGCGACACGACTCGACTCAGGCAGACCACAAACCGACCCGACGCGTGTTACTTTGAGGCGGCTTTCAAATGAACTGAAACTGAAATTCGAAAGAGCGAACCTCAGCTCGGCTCAGCGCTGTACAGGCCAGCCGAGCTCATACCTAACAGCTGGTAGATTGTCTGCAGTGCTGCCAGAATTTCAAAAGCAAAACTAGCTAGATTTTCAATAAAAAATGTGCAGAAACTGAAGAAAGTGCCCTTAAAAGTATTACCGTGTATATATTATATTATGCAGTTCATAGAAATCTTGTAAATTACATTTTTCATTTTCTGGCATAAGAATATTTTAAATGCAATTGAGAAAACGAAGTTATACTCACTCTTAGGCAACACATCTTAGAGGAAGTGAGTTAAGTTTTATATAAAGTATCATTAAATTTGATGTAATGTTAGGTACGGCATTGTTATAGTTTCAAAATAATATCTATAATTAATTATCGAGTTGATAGCTTAATAAAATAGCTAGGTCTAGCTATTAAACCGCTGACAACACTGCTTGACTGTCATACTGCCAGACGAGAGCGCGATCGACAACGCGCAAGAGAGAAACCCGTGAGAGGGTGACTGCTCCGCACTTACCTGCCTACTTTCAGCGCTCAGTGTTAGAGCTAATGGCATGTGCTCGGCCGAAGCAGCTGTTTATCAAAAATAACAAGAAAAACGAGCTTCGTCATGCCGAATATTTCATACCCTTGCAGTTAAGTTTCTTATATTGTAATACACCTTTCACTTCAATTGAACATATTCTGTGAGCAATTTTCTCAATAAATCGAAATCTTTGATTTATTTTATAGTGTTCCGATTTTCGACTTTATATTGTAGATTTAATAACGATATCTTCCAAAAAAATGCTAAAACAACTGAAGAATGTGTATATATAATATATAATATTCACTCAAAAGCAGGCAGAAAGGACGAGTCTGCTGTCAAACTCGCTCTCCACAAGGACACAGTGAGTTAGGAGGGTGTAGAAACTGTCGCTGTGCATACATACAATGCATGAAGAGTACAGGGTTCGATTACCTGCGCAGGCAAATGTCCGCAGAGTGCAGTGTGGCACAGTGAAACAGCTTGAATACCACTTCTACTTCAACAAATTTTGTATGAGTTCTGTCAGAGTTCATTGATCGTACTTGAATTAGAATGTCAGGGTTCTATGGTAATAATTACCATATATACTTAGTAAGTATTACTAACATCGTTATTCAATTTATCGAGAGTGTCAATTAGCGAGTGACCACATTATTCCAATAAATTTAATTTGTAAATCAGACAAATTTTTTAAGTCTCACCAGCATTAAAAGCACTTTGTTGTTTCAAGTCCCAAAGATAAGATACATAATTGCTTTTCACTTCCGGCGCTGTGCAGTGACAGGAGAGTTGCAAATAACGCGAACATGAGGTTTGTCACGTACCTGCGTACCGCACTAAATTTGCACTTCTGATTTATTGCCATTGTTTCGACTCCTGCGGATGTCATCGAAGAACTGCGCATAGAACAATTATCAACAGGTAAAATAAACTCCATCAACCAGGCGCAGATGACATCCCTAGTGTTGCATTACCATTACCGCTGGTAATAAAAAACCAGTATGTCACTGTGTTTGACTGCCAAGCCTGGCTGGAACTAGAAGTTAGTTAAGCAATTGCTTGTGTTTAAGCCAACGTTCGACTCAGAACAGGCGTGCAGCAACCCAAAAAGACTAATTCGAGTTTACGAACGAGTAGGCGAATCAAGTGCTTGTAAGTGGAACTCGTGTGAAGTCTGAGTTTAGTTACTCTTATATTTAATTATGGCTTAAGATCAGACAAATTGAAACAGAAAAGCCACAGATCTTCAATATGAAACGTACTCTAAGAATTCATAACAGTAATATATAAAAACCAATAAAAAGAACTACCAAGTACTCTCCACTCGACAGTAAGACACTGAACCAAAAAGGTTTTAAGGTGGGAACAAGTTCTTGATTGTCAGAATATTTTATGACTACCATATCTTCTAAGAAAAATAAATATAGATAGTTTTTTGTTCTAATTCCTCGGGAAATAAAAAAAAAATCGGTCATTAAATTCTAAGGCTGGTTATATGTATAAAGTTAACAGAGGATCTGTGTAATCTTCTTTTCAATTGTTATCGATAATGTATTTATTATATATAATATTTTGGAGAAAAACCAAAAGGGATTTATTTATGAAAAGCATTTGAATCAACAAGTGAAGAAAGCTACAGTCGAGTGCACTCGACAGTAAGATACCATTTATCTTTAGCTGTTAAAAAAATAATTCTTAATATAAATTACTTTTATTCGCATCTTTTCGAAGTCAAATACACATGCATTAACGCTAATGGCACATGCCGACTGCGCGCTGACGACTGTGCGTGTGCCTCTGCTGTAAGGGAAACTTCCCGTGCCTATAACTTCTGTGTTTATTGTCCGATCGGATTTTAGTTTTGGTTGATATTATTATTATCTACAATAATAATTTAAAAAAATCTAGAACCTCTCAAATTTTCCTATAATTTGATTTACCGATTTACAAAAACGATTTTTGGGAGAGGTAGAAGTGGCATCTAAAATTTGAAAATCCGCGTTCTGCGTAATGTTAGCAGGGACCTTCCTTCCAAATTTGGTGCTTCTAGCTTTTCTGGTATTCTTATAATTCAAATAATCCGTTTTATAGGGGCGGTGGGCGTGGCATCCAAAAGTTTAAAATGCAAAAAATCGAAAAACGCATTTATCGATTTACGGAGACGGTGGGCGTGGCAGACCAAGTTTGAAATAAACTTCTTGTGTGTATTGAATATACGCACACTCCCACCAAGTCTGGTGTCTCTAGCTTTTTTAATAGCTGAGATCTGTGCGTTCATACAGACGGACAGACGGGCAGACAGACGGACATGGCCAAATCGACTCGGTTATTGATGCTGATCAAGAATATATATACTTTGTATGGTCTGCCACGCCTCCTTCTGCCTGTTACATACATTTTGACAAAGTTAATATACCATTTTTTACCCATTTTCAATGGGTAAATGGTATAAAAAAGATAGCTATACCTTCGAAGTGGGCAGAAGGTTCACGTACCTTGGCACTGCCATTAACACCGAAAATGACGTCAGTCTGGAGATCAAGCGAAGAATCACACTTGCCAATAGGTGCTACTTTGGTCTGAGTAGGCAAATGTGCAATAGAGACCTCTCTCGCTGAACAAAACTAACACTACAAGACTCTCATCCTTCCCGTGCTCTTATATGGCGGAGAAGCATGGGTAATTTTACAGACGGATGCAGCAGCGCTTGAAGTGTTCGACAGAAAAATTCTTCGCAAGATCTTTGGTCTCGTTCGGATTGGGGACGATTTTCGCATTCGGATGAACCATGTAGTGCCACTTAATAATAATTTGAATAAAAAATATAAAGAGGAAGAGAATACGGACTTTTATCGCCTGAGAATGGCTAAGTGTTAACTGTATGCGTCGTTACCTGTCCGAATCAAGAGAACATTGTAATTACTTTGAATAAAATTTGTGAGACTCATATATTAATAATAATATTAAACTCAAAGTGCGCGTTTGTTATGTTCACATCCCAAACCACAGGTTTGTGCGAATATATCCTCTGTAAGAGTATAATAAGTACACATCAAACAGTTTTTGCATCGAAGGTTAACAGCTGAGTCGACGCCAAAGAGATGAAAGAAAAAACAAACCTCATTGCTACGTGCCCAGCGAAGCATGGGACTAAAAGTCTGTATGTAATTTTTTATTTATAATATTTGTATACCCTCTAGATATTTAAATCGGTATTTCCGCTTGGATATGATTTGTAAATATCTGGGTAAAAAGGGAATATAGTTCGAAAATGTATGTAACATACAGAACGAGGGGTCTGAGGAACGATCAACTGTCAGATTTAAAAAGCTTAATGAAAATGAAAATATTTGGGAATAACATTCTAATATATTTCTGCATTGGTCTAGTTTTTGTAAAGTTGCCACTATTCTGTATCCCCCAAATTAGCGTAACAAATCTGATTATTGATCTTAATTTGTTTCCTAGTTAGGATACACTTATATTTTGGATAGGTTTCTATTTAGAATATATTGTTCAGATAATGTACATATTTGTGTATTAACAGAGTCTATCGATGTAGAACAAGTTGTACATCAAAACTTTTTCAGTACTTTTATGTTATAACTGACTCAAACTTTTTTTGCAGAGCGGCAAGTTTTTTGCTACTTAAACAGTTTGAGAGGCACATGTCATGAAGTTTTATTGGCTAATTACAAAGTGGCAGTTGAAAGTCCTTTAATATGCCTCATATGCCAAGTCCGAAGCCATCAAATTGATTTAATTCAAAATTTCTATAGTAAATAAACTCCTGCCAAATATCCACTATCAACTCAGTCAGTATAGTTCTGTCTCTGCGCGTCATTTTTGCGGTATTTCAAACTATTTACCTATTGAAAAGTGGTATTATAAATAGCTTTGTGCATATGAATGTATCAGGCACAAGAAGGCATGGGAAACCACACAAAGTATATTCATTCATGATCAGCATCAATATTTTGAGTTTAACCGGCTAAAGTGGTTGAATGGTATCTAACAGTCAACTGTACTATCTTAGTTACTTGTTCCTTACTTGCTTGGGTTTGCAACCACAACCAACTCCCCAGCCCCGAGATTTGAGCCTCAACAATTCAGCGCGTACCTTAACTGCCTGCGGCAGCTACATTCTGCATGCTGTTAATTTATGCTAAGCGCATCGCGTCTTCGCATTTAATTGTAAAATTAAATTGATGCGATTAATGTTGACACAAGACGCGATTAGCACTGAGCCTGCGGTCGATTTGAGTCCATTTAGGGGCGGGGCTGGGGCGTTTTCGGTTAGGGTCTCGCATAATCACTGTTCCTAATATAGCAATTTCGGGTCGCAGCCTACAAGCCTGGTTAAACAATAAATAAGTGTAGCCAAATTAAATTTTACACTCTGAAGCAGAAGTGTCGGCTTGGCGAGAAGAGGACACCAACATGCAGATAGCCATGCCCTTCATATAATTAAAAGGCGACAGATATGGTACATTTGTGCTTCTGTGTGGCTGCCCGATAATGGGAAGTGAAGACGATACCACCGAGACAGAAATGCCCTTTATACAATTGCAAGTAAAGATAGTAACTTATAAGCAGTGGAATAGGTGATATATGCAAATACTCTATGGGATATATGATATATGCAAATACTCTAAGGGAAAATACTAATTATTTGAAGGGAATATAAAGCAATAATGATTAATAATAATCATTGAAAGATACTCGGCGATAAAATATCTTGCACTTTATAAACCACGAATTTATTCATTCTGTGCTTATGTAGACTGGCAGACATGGCCAAATCGCTTTGGCTTATGCTACTAATTTCATAGTATGCCAACCTTCCCTTTACCAGTAACACACTTACACGAATCTATTTTTAACCTGCTTGCAGTGAGGGAGTGATTAACTAAAACATGCATTGCAATTTCACAGTCCTTCAATTTCTCTTCCTATTCCAATCTCTTCTACCATTTACCGTATATCAAAAAGATTTTCATTTAAGAACGAAGACAAAGTTTCTGGGCTGTCAGGTATGTTTACGTTGATATGTCCATTAAATAATAGACTTTGTGTCATTTAGTATTCATTGGACACCAATCGTCCTTCTGAGCGAAACCCACTTATAGTTGAACTCATATTATCCGCATAAAGGCATTATTACTCCTTGATTTTCAGTCCTTGCATCCGATATGCATTTCGAACAACTGTCATTCAACTCATTTTATCATTTCAGCATTTGCATGTCAATAAAGCTCTGCACATGTATTGACACTAATTAACACAAAAGTTGCATTGCACAAATAAACACGAATAATTGTAATTAATGCTTTTGTATGATGTTGCTGAACAGCATTGCATGATATGTGAGATATATAAGTACGAGTTTATTCAAAAAATGTTATGATGGAATATGGTTTGTCGCCCTCTGCGTCCGGCCACTTGTTTCCATTCTATATAAATATAACGCAGCTGTCTGATCTGTTTTTATTGTAAATGAAGAGTTTTTCATAAAGTGTAAATAACTGGCAAATACAAACACATGCTACATGCATGTATGTTTGTGAGATTAATTAAAAAAATATGACAAATTTTGTAAAAATCAAGTTCCGCTTTTGATACAGTATAGTTCTCTGATTTGTCATTAATCATCAAAACATTTAAATGCAAAGTGAACTCTCTAGATGCACTAAATAGATATGAAAACCAAATATGGGGTAATGTTACTATAACTAAAAGACTCAAGTCTCACGTAGGCTTACAAGATTATTACAGATAGGAACTCTCATACCAATTGCCAATTCAAGTTGGTATACATTGTATATTGCCTTTGTGTGATTATACGTATCGTGCCAGACCATACAAACAATTGTTCAGTAATCAGCAACAAAAATGGCACCTCCTAAAACAGCGAAGTGGGTCTGGCCATATCCGCCTCACTCTCTGTTAGTCGTCATATCAGTTACAGCGCAAACTAGTCTCTCATCTCTCTATCTTACAGACAGATAAATCGATGTATGCCATATAACCTATCAGCATATTTTTGTTGTTTTGAAGATTTTGTAACCTATAACATCCTATTTTACTAGTGTTTTTAACATTTCCACCAAATGTCGTCAAAATATATTGCTGCCATATGAACGATCGTTCTAAATACGAAAGTATAAAATGATAATAACATATTTTAATTTCCATTAAATACAAGCGAGTTCGAAAAATATGATATACATTAATATTATAGAAAGTAACTAAAGTAACAATACCATAGACAACAAAATGCGAACGTGCGCAGCTTTCGGTACGGTAAATGTAAATCTTTCTACTTTTACTTCAGAGTACACATATTTTACAATTGATAATACTATTTCTACTTTTATATATAATCCAAAAAAAATAAGAAGACCCTGTGTAAAATTTTCAACAATCCTTGTAGTGCACGAAGCTCTGGTGATCGGGGATGCACTGAACCTTTTGTTATGCCTTTACTAGTCATCCTTGGACACTTTTGTATTGCATACCTTACGGCGCACAAATTACGCGTTACATTTCCTTTCAATGACGTCGGAGATAAAGTCGTTTGTGCGTAGAAAGTTGCACACTCAACTGTGAAATATCTATTACTTATGATTCCGTACTTCATAATATTTTCATATTATGTGTATTTACATGAATATATTTACCATATGTATGTCCACTTGTGTGTGAATAGAGAATATTCTATAAGCTGAAGCCGAAGTTAATAAATATTTATATAGGTATACGAGTAGATTAGGAACTACCAATACATCCACCTTCGTTTGCAACAACTTTCAATTCGCAATCACTTATCTATAATACCCGTGATATGCAATGGGACAGGGTATAGTAATATACTGAGTCCAATTTGTAAATTTTTCAGCTTTTTCTGATTTTTTATTCGAGGAACGCGCGTTCGTCTAGAAAATAATTTGCTTTTTTGCCCCGATTTTTATTATACGCGCGTTGCGGAAAATCAACAATAATTTCCTGGCACTGCTACGTGTAATAAATAAAAATACATAAAGCAGGCAGCCAGCTCATCGGTCCACCATTCCCAGTCAATGCCACATATCCTGCCGTCATGTTTCAGTGCAAATTATGGCCGTTGCCTGCTTATTATTACGACGGCAGGGCGACTGCCAGGGCGACGGTATCGCACATCCTCTTCTCGCGCATAAAATGCAATTTATTTAAAAAAAATCAAGTTTAATTTGCAGTGTCGTAAATTTTTGTTCGTCCACATTGAATTTCACGCTTTTGTTAACAAGCGCATAAAAGTTTTCTCCTCTGACAACTGACACGACGGCTCATAAGAGGGAAGGAATGAGCAGGGTAGCGTTGCAGAGCGTTGAACTCTTTGATATTTGTGGCGATGACATTAACGCGAAATCATCGCTTCGTTCTCAAAATACTCCAACTCGAAGCCTTAGCTATATCTAATACTTAAAATACATATAATTGGATAGCAAGCAATGGAACACTCCTAAAATTTTATGACATGTTTTATTTGCTTTCCATAAGTACCTCAATCTCCGTTCCTCAATTTTATTGTTAAATTTTAATTGATTGCCTCAGTCGCTTTCGTCATTCCCTAAATCACAATTCTTTTCTAGTATTCCCTGGCTACAGGCAAACCATGCTAACACCCAATGATACAATATACAATAATTTCAATATTCAACTTGCGTAACAATTATTTTGCAAACTATGTTTCGACATTAGTTTCCATAAATTTCTCTTTTTATACTATAACCCATTTATTTGAATTGAAATGGTGTATTTTGTCTATCCGTAAAAACATATTTCGAGTACTTTCGACTTGTCTACCATACGAAAATAAAACTTAGGTTGCCACGCCCAATGCCTAAAAAAAAAGCACATTTTACATTTTGTACTCAAAGTCAACAATTTGCATTATTTTCTTGTGGCAAACGTGGAATTCGAAAGATGTTCACTTATAGTAAAAACAAAAGTTGTTTGAAGTTAAGATGGTAAAAGGGTATCTTGCAGTCAAGTGCACTCGACTCTTTGCCACTTTTTTAGCCCTTTTTTATTCGTCTCTGTTGTTAGCTCAGCAATTCAATTCCCGACATTATGCGTTTTTAATGTGAAAATGTACATACAAAACACCTGCCTTGGCGTGCATATCCCTTTGACACACATGCTTGAAACTCGACTCCTCAATGTATGCTGTGATTTTATATTTGTAGAGGTATTCACGATTGTGAGTTTGTTTTTGGCAAACTTGTGCAGATTATTCCAAGCATGGATCTGGTGTAATTGCCCCCTGCTGCATTTGCAGCAGCTTCAAGCTTTAAGCTAGGGACACTAATTAGCATATGGGCTGGGTGCTATCTGAGGAAGCCAACGCCACGGCCGCAACTTGCTCAAATCCTTATCACGAAAAGCCGCAGCCCGTCCCCGTACAGACGCGTCCACACAACACACAACACCCATTACCCATTGCCCATTAGCCATAGCACAATATTGACATAATCGACTTTTGGCTGACGTAGAGCACACAAATTTGACCACAAATGAGGCCTGGCCTAAGGGCGACGTCGCTGACGATTACTTCAAAGCAACAAACACCTCATACCGAAGTTGATGCAACCGCAGGTTGCAACTTGTAAGTTGCATGCCTCACTTTGGGGTGCACCAAAACAATAACTAATGCGCATTGACCATGAAGAAGGTCTGCTGACCGCAGAGACAGTATTTGGGCAATGTTAAGAGACATTTTCGAATTTTTCCCAATCTGTTACTTAGCCTGGCCCGCGGGCCTCGAAAATGAATGGGACATAAACTTTTGATTATGATTATGTATAGCTGCTAGACATAAAAGGTTCAAATGAAATTTTGGAAATGCAATCGCGGGTGGCGACAATAAAACATTGCAGACCTCTGCCGAGCCGAGCAACTTTCATGTCCTTTTAATGAGCAATCCCGTTAAGATCTGGCAGCTTAGATACGTTAAAATATGACAGCTGCGGAGGAACACCCGGAACACCCGCCGAAGTACTCATCATAATTAAGAGCGCGGCCTGCTGCGCAATAAAACTGAAGAATTCATATGGATAATTGAGTAATGGCGGATGGCAAAGACAGATGAAGGGTTCAAGGCAACTTTAATAAAATGTCCTAAGATCATAAAATTTAGATGGTTTAGGTTTAGCGTTCAAGTGGCTACTAGCTGTTAAGGGTTGGGATGTATGAATAATGTTTTAACTTAAAATGTTGTTAAATTCGTTTGGTAAAAAAAATGTTAATAATGCAATTACCACAGGCATCTATAAAGCCCAATTGAGTATAACTGAGATATCCTCCTGGCAACTACGACGTAAGCGACTTACAATATTTTTCATGTGTATGAAAAAAACGCATGCGATATGAAAATATGATATGAAATTAAATATGAAATTAAGTATGTGATTAAATGAAAAATTGACAAATGTTTCAAATACAATGGTTTTGCACTTATGGAAACTGTAAATACACTAACTTGTTGACAGGACATGCGATGATATACTTATGCTTATTCTGCGAAGCTTATTAACTTAAATACTAATACTTGCGCATACCAATTTGACTATGCAATAATGAATGTGCACTATTACGAGTTAGTAAATTGGAAAATATTAACAAAAATAGTGACGCCAAAACGCAAAATGCTTCAGTTCAGCTTCCTCCGACCAGCAAAAATAAAAATAAGTAAAGAATGCTACAGTTGAGTGCACTCGGGAAAAACATACCAGAATTTACCACAATATTTTTAATTTACAATTAAAATAATTTTTATGCTTAAAAATAATTTCAATTTGCGCAACAAAAGAATCTTCAATGTCATAGAAGTATTATATTTAATGAATAATATCAAATGTAATGTAATTTTCAATAATTCGGATATGTCCTGTCACCTATGGTAATAGCCCGGCTTATCGAAAACTTCAAAATTTCCCAAATTTTCTTTATTTCAGTTTTAGAGACTTCCACCGTCCAACGAAAATGTAAACTATAAAAAATCTGTGAAATTTACATTTTGCGCGTACATTATTTTCGCGGGAAAGGCTCGATAAAGAATGGGAAATATAAATAATGAGTGTAATGGGATTAATAATTTCTATTAACTCACTGCTAAAAGTTATCGCAAATAGTTCAAATACGTCCATAATTAATGCCATCTACCGTGAATACCTAATTACGAAACTGCAATCTTAATGCAACACGCTGAAAAAGCAATTAGGCAGTCTGAAGAAAATGTAACTAAAAAAGGGAGAATCGAGGAAAAAATCAGAGCATAATTTTTAGTTTTAATACAGAAAGTTAAATACCCTTCCCCTTGCTCTGATAAATTTCAGCTAATCAAGACTAAGACTAACTACATTGTAATCCCTTAAAAAGGCATAAGTCGTTGAACATATTTTTTGGTTCTATGGCAGCAATATAATATATTAATTCGATCGGACTCATTTAGACTCATTAATATACGAGGGTCGTTCAATAAGTCTTTAGAAATAATAAATAATAATAATAAATATAAAAACACTGTTTTTTGCAGAAATTTTTTTTATTTTTCAACATAGTCCCCTTTTAGCTCTACACACTTTGCCAATCGTTTTTCCAACATTTATATACCGTCCAAAAAATAGGATTTCGGATTTCTGCACTCGGATTTTCTAAGGACTTATTGAACGACCCTCGTACATAAGCCTTGCCAAATGGAGAGGTATCTGCTCCAAGCCTGATCAAAATAGCATTAAACATAAGCTTAAGACATTAAATGGAAGGAGAGAGAGAGAGACATGGTTTGAGAGTATAACACTAATATATATAGCGTTCGCATTGTCGCCTCCAGTAACTTGCAAGTCACTGGACAACTTAATATGCTCCCTGAAAGTGTATAATTAGCGAACGACCAAAAGGGTTACGCTAAAGAGACAGCCAAATTACAAACTCTAGAAATGTCAAGCTGAACTTTTTATGCACCCCAATTTTAGACAGAATACAACAGACAGAAGCCCTTCTGTCTGTCCGCTGTCCACAGTCCCCACCCTCATCCTAATTAAAGAGCAGGGAAAAACACGTGGCAGAGAAAAAAATAATATGAATATATGCAGTGGTGCAAGGAACTTTTCTGCAGTAAGCTTCAAAGCGGTCCTAGTATCACAGTTGAGACATTACACGGACGCCTTGCAAATGCCAAGCACGTTCCAGACAAAACAAAGCAAAAGCTAATACAGAAACAATTAGAGCAGAAACTGGACTGAAAAGATGTAGTTTATCCAAAGATATTTTTATGATAACAACTCTGTAAGGGATCGAACATCTCAGATGCCAGTGACAATAACAAAGCATATGCTCAAACTGAAACTGAAACTGCATCATGAATACCAACAAAATGTTGGGCTTTGGTTTCTAGGTTTCATGTTTTCATAAAGTTTTGTTTGCAAACATTTTACCAGTCAACCGCTGCCACTTGTATATAACGACCAAAAGTTAATTGCAAACTTTTCTCTGCCGGCAACTGCAACAACAATGTTTCTGCTATAAAGAACAACAACAATGCGACCGACAATATCACACATAAGGGTTTCGGTGAAGTAACAACAATGTTGCAAATGTTGGTAAAGATAAGGGCTGCAAGAAGATTTGGAATTATTTATATAGATAAATTTAACAAGTAATGAAATGAGCACACTTGACTGTTCGATACCATTCACCCACTTTGTCCGATTCAAAACATTTTTACAGAGTTTACTCATTGACAAAGCGAACAAGTGAAGAAAGCTACAGTCGAGTGCACTCGACTGTAAGATACCATTTACCTTTCGCTGTTAAAAACTAATTCTTAATATTAATTACTTTTATTCGGCGAATAACAACGCATCGCATATTTTCGAGGACAAATTCACATGCATTGACGCTAATGGCACATGCCGACTGCACACTGACTACATGACGACTGTGCGTGCGCAGTCGGCGTGCGCATTCGGCGTCGGCGTCGGACCTCTACTGCTGTGAGCGAAACTTCTCGTGCCTATAACTTCTGTGTTTATTGTCCGATCGGATTTAAATTTATAGGGTTGGTCAATATTATTATTATCTACAATAATACTAAATCCGAAACTTTTCCTATAATTTGATTTAGCGTTTTACAAAATCAATTTTTGGGGGCGGTGGGCGTGGCATACAAAATTTGAAAATCCGCATTCTGCGTAACGTTACCAGGGACCTTACATTTAAATTTGGTGCTTCTAGCTTTTCTAGTGTACTCTTATACTATAAAAATGTGTTTTCTGGAGGCGGTGGGCGTGGCATCCAAAAGTCTAAAATCCAACTTCTGCAAAATGTTGCAAGACACCCTCCTACCAAATTTGGTGCGTTTATCTCTTTTCGTTATTGAATTATTTGGAAAAAATCGAAAATCGGAGGCGGTGAGCGTGGCACTTCAAGTTTGAAATAAACTCGATCTGTGTATTCAATACACGCACACTCCCACCAAGTCTGGTGTCTCTGTGCGTTCATACAGACGGACAGACAGACGGACATGACCAAATCGACTCGGCTATTGATGCTGATCAAGAATATATATCCTTTGTATGGTCTGCCACGCCTCCTTCTGCCTGTTACATACATTTTCACAAAGTTATTATACCATTTTTTTACCCATTTTTAATGGGTAAATGGTATAATTACGTCCAATAAATGGTCAGTTCGAATGAACTTTCACGTAGGCTCTTGAAGAAAATCAGAAAGGAAAGCTTCAAAGTCCATACTCAAACTGAAATACTCAAACTGAAATATCTTATACAGCTTCCTTACAATATATAATATTTTTTTATTAAAAAGGCAAAGACTTTGAACTTTAAGAATAAGTTGCTTAAAGTCTGAATCATGTGAGTGGATACTTTGCGATAAAGTTGTCATATGAGAGGACTTCTATTCGAATCGGTATTCGGTCGCATTCCACTAAATGTTATTGTAGCACAGGCCAGGCAATGCTCGGAATTTCTTGTATTAAAATCGAAATGGCTTGGAACAACCCTCATGCATGAATAGCATGTAACAGCATTTGGATATGCTGCCCTTACAGCTGTCAACATGTTTAATTGAAACTGACACTCAGTGTCATTTTATGGCTATTGCCATGCGTTACCTCAACTCCAGCACATACTGTGCCTCCGAATCCAGCCCCGACTCCGCCTGTGATGACTTGGCTCCAACTTGACTATTATGTGAGATTCCTAATCTAGTGGGTGGCTCGGGTGATTTGGGTAGCTTCTTGTATATTAGACTAAGTAATAGCTTCTAATCGAATGGAATAATTAGTCTGGGTGTATGTGTATGTATGTGTACTGTAAGACTGTTTTATTCAAGACTGCCCGATTTTGATTACACCAAATGTGAAATCTACCGCATTACCAAAAATTTCTTATGAGCACGAAAGAACTTTCAAAGTTGAGTCATTTTAAAATTCTTATTTTTGTTTGTTTTCCGCGAACCCAATTCACATTTCTTTCTAATTAATAGCTTTGACAAATTGCAAGGAGTTTTTAAATAATTTTAGGTGGGTATTTTCCCCCTTCACTACATTTTCAAGGAATATGTATACAAATGTTGAAGTAAAGCTTGCACAGAAGGCAGTGATTGCGATATATTGATTTATTCTCGATTAGCGTCTCATCTTTGATGAAATTTGGTACTCAGTATAGCGCTTCTCCAAGCTTTCTAAGCCATTTTTGCAGAAACATGAATTTGACCTAAAAATAGGTCTCAGTATCGGCAATCACCTCATTTGATCGATATCTTGTTCCCTGGAGGTGCTTGTTGAGATCTGAAAAAATCCAGTAGTCACTGGGGTACATATCTGGAGAATAGGGTGTGTGCGACAGTAGTTCGAACCTCAAATCACTTAATTTCACCATTGTTGCCATAGACTTGTGGCACGGTGCATTATCGTAATGAAATAGCGGTTTCTTTTTTGCCATATGTGGCTGTTTTTCCTTGATAGCGCGATCCAGTCGATCCGGCAATTTTATATAATATTCGCTGTTGATTGTTTTAACATCAACATGCTTAAACACATCTCGAAATCATCAATGCGTTGTTAGTAGGATATCCTACCATAATGTTAAAAACAGTATTATACTGTTTTTGACTGCATTATACTTTTTACTATTGAACAAAAAAAAAATATACAAAATGATGATGATGATTTTCAGCTTAAGAATTCTAAATACTAAAAGTATTTTACGATGCATTTGGCGATTTTTACAATGTCTTACAGCAGCAGAGATGCGGCATAGGCCAGGTGTCTATGCTAGCTCACGCAGTTATTGAGCAGTCAGCTTGCAGTGACTGTGAAAATATTTGATCCGTTGTTGTTAGTTTGCCGAATAAAAGTATTTAATATTAAGAATTCTTTTTTAACAGCCAAAAATAAATGGCATCTTTAAGTCGAGTGCACTCGTCTGTAGCTTTCTTCACATGTTTTAAGTTTGTGGAGTTGAATGCCTTTTATCAATGACACCATTGTCTTGAATTATTTGCCAAACGCAAAAACGCAGTTCCTTCGACAAATCAATTGCAAAATGATGATTCTACAGAAAGGTAAAGGACACCATGGCTTTTGTAGTTTGTTTGCTGAAGTGCTTGAGCCTCAAGAAGATCCACTAGAGTGTGTGTTGGCAGATCAAAGAGAAAAACAAATTTCGCTCTGCTTGAAATTTGACAAACACTCATTTAACACCCATTTGCGTAAAAATCATAGCATTGCAAATATTAATGAGTTGTAATCAAATAGAATGCAAAATAAAAATGCATGCAAAATTTACATTAATTCAACACCATAAAAAGGGAAGACTTTTTGGAGCAAAACAATGCCAGTTCGGTTAAAAAAATTGTGTTGCCAGTTAAACCATAGGTAAATGGTATCTTACTGTCGAGTACACTGGACTGTAGCTTTCTTCACTTGTTGATCATAACTTTTTAAGGAACTGTATTTGAGAAAAAATGCAGATACACAACTATTAAATAGGTATTGTGTTAACATATATTCAGCCGGTTTCGAAGTGGCTTCCTTGGGCTGCGATGCAGAGCCCTAAACGTTTCTGGAAATTCAGCGCAATGGGCCGCAGGTCTTCTTCCGATCCCATTCTCGGTGCGATGATTGCTTCAGCGCCTCCAAACTTATGTGGCGTTTAGCACATGCCCTGAACTCCAAAATAGACCACACACTGTAGTCCATCAGATTAAGATCTGGCGAGTAAGGTCATTCACTGGATGTAATAAAGTCCGGAAAATTGGCTTTGCACCAGTCCTGAGTCAATTTGGCTCTATGGGCTGGCGCTGAATCCTGTTGAAACGTCCACTCCGTATCACCGAAGTGCTGCTGGGCCCAAGGAAGCACAACAGTCTCCAAAATGTTCCGCCGGTACACTTTTGACCCCTTGATCGATGAAAAATGGGGTGTTTTGCCGGTGGCGCATATTCCTCCCCAAACCATTAAAGACTGCTCACATTGACGGCGCTCGATTATTGCAAAGGTACCTGGAGCTTCAGCCGACCAGCTTCTGTCATTTTGGTGGTTGTGCGCCTGTTGGATGGTGAATATCTTCTCGTCCGTGAAGAGAATACGCTCCCATTTTTGACCTGCGACCCGACGCTTTAGCTGACGGCATCTTTGGAGTCTCACGCGCTTATTGTCATCCGTAAGAAGATGCACTTTTTGGAGCTTGTAAGGCTTGACATTTTTTGCAATCATCTCGATTCACTCCGATTTCACGGGCTATTTTTCTGACCGAGACTCTGCAATTCCGAGTGATCCGCTTTTTCACGATTTGGCGAATTCTGGAAGTGTTAGCGGTGCATGGTCTGCCTCGTCCGGGACGGTCACCTTCATGGCCAAGCTCATTAAATCGCCGGATAGCGTCAGAGACCGTTTGTTTTAGTATGCCAAGCAAACGAAAAATGTCGCATTGGCGATTTCTTTGTTGAAACAGTTTTAAAATTGCACAACGATTGTTAGACATCCCGAAACAAATATCAAATTGATGGGAATCACAAAAAAGTACAAGCTATCGATAAATGCATTTATTTAAGGTCTGCATCATAACATATTTATAATAAATTACTTCAAAGTTTGTCCGGGTTATTTATTATCATCCTGTATTGATTTATGAAAACACAGCTACATCTTGCCAGTGGGGAAAGAGATTAGCTTTTTGCCTATATCTATAGATCTCATAAAACCTAAAACATCTGAAATTCCACTCAACCCATAGGATCCATAGGATCTATCAATCAGTTAGTTTTTATTGCTGTGCGTAAGTTCCAAAAAGGATTCTGTAAAATATTCCTAAGGTTGGAGCTGACTTTTAAAATAATATATATAGACTTCTTTGCAGTTTTTGACGAACTTGTAATGGAGTAAACTACGGAAATATGTTTGTCGATGCCTACCCCAGTATGTAAACAGTAGCAAAAACAATATACATATTATATAAAAACATATATTCTAATCAGCAGTTAAGCAACTAAGCACAGATTTTATATAAAGTATTCAGTTCGTCTCTGGCTTTTCCCAGTTATGTATTTTCGTTGTGATATGATTAAACACAGGAACAAATTGTCACTGTATGCAAATCTCATATTATCTAATTACAAGCAAAATTGTTAAGAATTCTAAAGCTTTCCGAGCCGAAACGCAAACAAGGTAATTTCGTTCATTTTTCATTCTGAATAAGGTTTAAGTTTTCGTCAGAGCGTCAAGCCCATTAATCAGCTCAATCTGTCTGTTAATCATTTGGTAGAGTTTAAGCAATTTCAATATGATGACAAAAGCTTATTTCTTCGCATTGAATTTAATTTTAAGTAATTATACACACTTGCCAGAAAATAACCTAAGATAAATTGCATCATTAATCATTAGCACTCTAAAGAGCCACCCGCACTTATTCCTTCGCTTCTCATATGTGTATCCAAGTTTCCACACATAATTGGCTAAAAACGAGGGTAGGAAGAAAATGTCCCATTTAAAAGATGTATGCAATCTTGAGGTTACGTTGAGATTTAGTTTTAAAGCATTAGTAAAAGAAGCAGTCCCAAGTAGTTAATTCATTTAATACCAGTTGACGCTATTTGATACACATACTTAAGAAATAAGTCAAATATTCCAAAGTTTACCAAACGAAAGATTTATGAAGTGCTAAAATAAGTTCCTGCTAATACACAAATCGTACATTACTGGTTTTACTTGAATTCCGGATGAATAACGTAAATCTTGGTAGACGCAAAAGAGCCAGAAGAATTTGGCTTGTGCGCGCCATATATTCATTAATTATTATTGGCGACAGCTGTGTAATTAATAATCGATGCGAGGCAAGTTAAGTGTTGTGGTCATTGAGGTTCCTCCTGACGTGTTGGCTGCTGTCCAAAAAGGAGACCTTCTTTTTCTTCATATATTTTCTCATTTATTTACTTTGCTCTGTTAAATAGTGCGATTATAATCAGACTAAGATTTATAGTTTTTTTGTGAAAGTTTATTGCTTTCAATTGGTGTATCTTTTTCTCCCCATTACAAGTTTTATTAGCTAATTGAAAGGCTACGATGTGGTTATGTGATAAGAAATCCAAACCCCAAAAATAGTGGGTCGTGCATGCTTTTTATACCCTTATTTATGATAATTTATAAATTTTCTATAGGGAGGTACGAATTTGAAATGAGCAATCTCGAAAATATTTAAAGGCAATACAATTTTGATGCAAAACAAATAATTAGATTTGTTGTTGCATTTCGCAAATGCCTTCAGCTATTTAATTATTATCATAGTACGAGTGATTTGAAAATATTAAATCATAAATAATCTTTGAAATGCATTATTTTATTGATATCTTTATGTTTACTCAAGGCTAACGAAGAGCCCATCACTCAAGTACATCATCGAAGATAGGTGCATAGAGTGTAGCCACGATGACTTAGGTCAGGTCAACTTTTCTGGTGTAAATGGAATAACGGCTTCTACCCATCGCCAGACACCAAACTTTATACACATTACCTGAACTGCACCTAAGCCAAAGTCAAGTCCCGAAGCTAACACCACCTTTCAATTAATGCATACATTTTGAATTCTCGAATGTCATGGCTGGAATGTTTCTTTGCTGCTTTCATCTCCCACAACTACGACTACGTCTGAGTTCTGCGTTAATAGGGTTGATTTTACTTAACGCCTTGCTTCAGCTTCCTCCTTTTAACTTCCGTTTCCCATTGCTTTGCCAAAGGGTCCGGTGTCGGCTGGAGTCATGGTTCGACGTATTTGCAACTAATTGAAAGTGCAATTTGATGCTGCAAAATGCAATTAATGCCTTGCAGCATCAGCCCAAGTCATGTCTTTGATTTGTATACTGTATTTGCAGTCCAAGAGAGAACTGAGAAATAAAAAGAAAGTAAACCCAACGAAGTGCAGGTGTAGCTTCCTAAGCAGCTTTAAGACAAACTGATTCCGTGGTCTTCATAATTGACATTGGAAGGCATCGGACTATATATATACCATATATATAACATACAATTCATACTCTTTTAAAATTATTTATTTTGGGAGGCAACTCCACTGCTCAAACTACCTTCGGTATACCGAAGGCTGCATAACATGTCTTTGGAATGATGGCAAATATTTTATTTTTGTTTTCTTCAGTTTATATATACAGTATAACTAGTTATCCAGTTAAAAGCTATTAGCTATTATGCGGAAGGTTTTCAGAAACATATTTTTCGAGCTCGATAACAATATGAAATTAATAATAATAATAATTAATAATAAATTTCATAAAAATGGTTCAGACGGACAAACCGACAGACAAACGAACACGACTGGATCAACTCTGTTCTTAATGCTGATCAACAATATATATAAATATATATATACATGTGTATACTCTTAAGGGCTGGAGATATTTCCTCCTTTGAGACCCAAAAATCGGTGTAAAATTATTGTATCCTCTGCAGTAAAGCGAATGTGGAGAGATACTAGAAAATTGCACAATTTGTTTTAATAATCTGTAAATATTTAGAACTAGATTTGTTTATTTAATTTTGATCCGCGGATCGAGTAGTACAACCAGTTCCCAGTTATGTAAAGTGATAGTTAGATAGCTAACAGTCGAGTTCAATTGTAATTAATTTTCCTTGCAGGCTTTAAAATCAAAAACTTAGTATTTATTAAATGTTCTTATTAAGAAAAAATCGCATAAGGCAAGAGCAAATACAATGCCTTTCAGAAATATGAGCGCAGTTAGTTACGGGTGGCATTTAATATGCTCACATTGAGCAAGTACAATAAATTGCTTTTTAAACACTTACAGCTTACAAGTTGCAAGGGTAAGTGCACTATTTCATACCAAGCCTCGCAGCACGCTTGGATAAGCTTCCTTTAGAAACTGACAACTTTCCAAGAATAACTGCGAAGCGATTTGCATATTTGGCACCTCTGAGAGGTGTATAAGTGGGAAAGGGAAGGGAGTGTTACTAGCTTTATCGCACTGTACGCAGCCAAACAAGACACATGAATCACATGCACATTCACATTCGCATTCAATTGCCGGCACGTACTCGTAAATCTTGGCCAACAACTTTGGCAGACACGAAATTTATTTATAAACACAAGAAGCAAGACTTGAGTAATGCAACTTGTATAGCTGTCAATGCAATATTAGAGTCTGGCTAAGCCGAGGGAAATTCATCTCTTAAACAAAATTTTTGCTCTTTTGGAAGAAGTTCGCACACATACAAGGACTGTTCCACAAGTATCTAACTTTCTACTAACACAATTAAATTCTTAAACTTTTTTTCTTTCAAACTATTCTGACGTTTTAGGATCATAGGTCTACGCGTAACATTTTTTCAAAGTTGTGATTCGGCGGAAAAATTCAGCTTAATTTTATCGACAAATGGACAAACCAAAGTAAAAAACCTTCTCATGAGGCTGTTTTTTTCAGAAGTTAGAAAACCTACACGCATGTCCAATTTTTCTGGTAATAATATTTTCAATATACTTTTTTTGATTTTGTCGCTCTTCCTAATATACACACCTCGTTTGAATTCCCACTATGATATTTTTATCGACGGTTACAATAAGCTCGCTCAAACTGCCAACCCATACTTATAGTTAGAAACGGTGAAGCATAACCACAAAGTCCAACTCGACTGAAATATTCGTGAGATTAAGACGTTATTACTTAAAATATAGCAATGACAAATTTTGTCTGGCTTTGCAAATAAGATTAGAGCGTTCAATATTAAAATCGAGAACAAACATGAAAGAAAGCGTGCGCGTCTGTAAGATTCGAAACAAGAAGTTTCACGCCTTTTCTAAAAAAAAATTAAAATAATAAGGTTAAATATAAAAACAAACAAAAACAAGTGAAGAAAGCTACAGTCGAGTGCACTCGACAGTAACATACAATTCACCTTTGGCTGTTAAAAAATAATAAGTCAATATTTTCGCATATTTTCGAAGTCAAATATACATAAGACAATACAATACATTGACGCTAATGGCACATGCCTCTGACTGCACGACAACTGTGCGCGCGCGGTCGGCGCATGCATTGGTGTCGGGCTTCTGCTGCTGTAAGGGAAACTTCTCGCGCCTATACGTTCTGGGTTTATTGTCCGATCGGATTTAAATGTATAGGGTTAGACGATATTATTATCTACAATAAAACTTAAAAAAAATGATGTTATTTTTCTACTTTTCCTTTTATTTGATTTATCGATTTACAACATCGATTTCTGGGGGCGGTGGGCTTGGCATCCAAAATTCTAAAATCCAACTTCTGCATAATGTTGCAAGACACCCTCCTAACAATTTTAATGCTTTAATCTCTTATCGTTATTGAATTATTAACAAAAATTCGAAAAACCCATTTATTGATTTGTGGAGACGGTGGGCGTAGCACATTAAGTTTGAAATAAACTTCTTATGTGTATTGAATACACAAGTCTGGTGTTGTCTCTTGCTCTTTTAATAGCTGAGATCTGTGTGTTCATACAGATGGACAGATGGACGGACGGACAGACGAACCGTGGAATCAATGATTTGCAAACTAAAACTCAGACCACTAGACCACACCGAGAATCGAGGCGCAGTCGGAAAATGAATCTTTTATTGACACCGGCCCTCTGCAGCTTCGGTCCATCTTTGTATTGGAAACTAATAGCGCCTATAACTCCTGTATTGTAAGCGATCGGATTGCAATTCATAGGTAGATCAATATTATTGACATCTAGACATCAAGAATGTCGAAAATCAAGGTTTGTAAATATTCTATTCTATAATATATTCTATTCTTATAATTCCATTTATCGAATCTTCAAATCAATTTATGGGGGCGGAGGGCTTGTCATCCAAAATTTAAATATTTGTATTCTGATTTAAGTTACCAAGGACCTTCCTACCAGGTCTGCTGCAAGAGACCTTTCTATTTTACTTTAATACTTTATTTCTTATAATAATTGCCTTTTTTGCAATAAATCGAAAAACAACTTTATCGATTTGCGAAGGCGGTGAGAGTGGCACATAAAGTTTGAAATAAACTTTATATGTGTGTGGTATATACAAACTCTCCTACCAAGTGGCCAAATCGACTCGACTATTAATGCTGATCAAGAATATATATACTTTGTATGCCACGCATCCTTCAGCTTTTTTTCACAAAGTTAGGTGTCCATTTTTTACTCATTTTCAATGGGTAAATGTTAAAAAAAATGTACAAGTTAAATGCGCTGAACTTCTAAGTTACTTCTTACTCTTAAATATTTCTTATGAACCCAACACCTCATGGGCTAAGTGGGCATCCTAGCATCAACAGCAGAAAAGGCCTTCCAACGAAGGCGTGTCAGACCATACATAGTATAAATATTCTAACCGAATATTCTAAAAGGTGAGAATAGATCGTATAATTGCCGGGAAACCCCTAAAAACAGCCCTTTTCTATTTCCCATACAAATGTTTTTAAAAAATAAATATCCCAGTGCATCAACCGTCAGTTGCCAAGGGCAACCACAGCTGTACATTTAAAACATTAAAAAATATAACCACATGGATTGTGCTTTTCAGAAGGATAAGCGACATCCCGATATGCATTTCTTTCCCATATTAATAGCTTTTTAACGTATATTATGTTAACGTATATTATGTATGATTTAATCTACTCTTCACTCATTTGCAAACTTTTTATATTAAAATAAAATAAATAAAATTGTGTTCAATTATGCCAACAACTGGAATTCTCACGCAGATCAGCTGATTGTCCTTCTATCGTAAGGCGCATTCATTCGGAGGCTGCGCGTTGGCTAAGCTCCGACGGAATCATGGGGGTTGAAATCGAAATCGATTATTGTTTGCGGATAGCAACTAGTTGAAGAAGCTGCTGAAACAGGAAAGACATGAGCAAATATGTATAACACACTTTTAAATTTTATACTAAAACTGAAATTTCAAGTGATTTTTTCGTTTCCGCGGTATGAAAATCCTGTTTGTAATAAATATGGATTTGAGGAAAATATTTGTCTAAAAATTGGAGTAAATTGTTTTTTATATTTACTAATACCATTTTCGAAAATGTGCTAAAAAATTGGGCCCATTTACCAGAATTTCTTCAACATTTTCTTTTTACTGTAGTTTACTTTATTTACTGAATTAACTTAAGTCTAGACTTACAACCGAGCTATATCTACACATACATATACATAATATCTAAATAATAAAAAATATATTATTAAAACATCGGTAACTGATATAAAGAACGGTTTAAAACTATAGAGGGAGCATTCAAATCGTTACGCTTATATTTTAAATTGTTATATTTATGTATTTATATATAACTGTTTCACCTCATACAAAAGGTGTATATGAAAAACTTAAAAATATGCTTTTTCGTCTTCTGCTTTATGTTTACCCTCACTTCATAAATCATAAATCCATAAAAATAAAATCATTTGATTCTTCAAACAACCGCTACATGGACGCCGGTACACAAGGTGCTTATGCAATATGCATAACTTAAGGCTTATTTACTTCATTGCAGACGGAAAACTGCAATGTGCAATATGAAAATGTCTTACGCAAAATAACAACTTAAGCATAGCACTATTAATAAAGTTAACAACTCATTGAGTTTATTGCAGCATTGTTGTATACAATAATATGTTTTCAAGCAGGTCCAACTCCAGATCACAGTGTCTATTGTTTATATTATTGATGACTACTGCAATACTTCGCGAAACCGTTTCTGTCGCTCAAGGCTCTCGACCTCAGCCCAACAATTTCGCATATTGCGGAACAACTGAGAAGTCAAAAGGGAAATTAATCAATGAAATCAAATAAACGGGCATCAAACACCAACCTCATCTATCCAGTTATGTTCTGCTAGCAGATCATTTAGAATTTCCGTTGAGGTTTTATCAGGAAATTGTTGCTGTTGCTCTGTGACTCGTTGTGAACAATTTATAAAGAGATTGAACTTTTCGTGCGCAATCTTGTGAAACAAATCTGCTCGAGCGGCACAAATACGACATAAGACGATATCCTGTAACACAAGCAAACATTTTGTATATACATCCCAAAATGTTTTTAGTTTATTCTTATTTACCTTTTCATATACAATCCGAGCGTCAGCAGAAATGGTCTGCATAGTGTTTGGATTGTAAGGTTCACCAAAGAGCAGGAAGCGAACCGCGATCCCTGGTTGATGGCAACCAGCGCAGTTTTTCTGGGTTAAATTATTTTGCACCCATTCGGAAAAAACATGACACTTGGGCCACGTTTCAATAGACGAAATAATGCTCCGTGTCCAAGGAGTGATTGCCAATAGTTTGCGTTTACAGCTATCCATAATATTGTCCACAACGCGTACGCTTCCCAAAAAGTAGTCATCTGAAATATTAATTTATAATTGAATTCATTTAATATTACTAAATGATAGGTACGTTCAATTCTTTTTTGTCATAAAATTGAAGCGATCTTAACTTACCTTTCTCACGCGTTATCTCAGAAAAGAAGCTTGGATCAAGCGCCTGCGATATCATTGTTTGTATATATATTTCAAAATTATCTCGATAAGACAAAAACTCTTCCATTATCTTCTCAATAAACTGCTCTGTATCATCAGCTAGCAACTCTGAACGCATAAACTCGACGATCGTCTCAGTGTGAGATTGCAACTGGATGCGCACAGGTGCTTTAAGATAGAGCTTCTTCGTCTCGAGATTCCAGGAGGCATACTATAATGTAGTATATTTGAAATTTGTTGTAGATTGATTAGTGTATGTAAAAACATACCTTGGACATGTTACGGTAGAAAGTCTTTCCGTTCTGTCGGAATGGTTCGTACTTCTGCAAAATACATTTCGAATCCACCTGCCAAATAGTCGGCCAATCGTTAACCAAGTCAGAACGTAGGACGATAAAGTCTCCGGTCTATGGAAGCAAGAGCAATATGGGTTCAACATTTGGTAAAGGAATCAGTGTGGTGGTCTGAAGCATTCCAACGTACTTTAAAATTCTCAGCAGTTGCTGGTGTTCCTGGCGTACCCCCGTTAAAATTCACATCAGCACCATCGTGCAAATCTTGCTGCAAATTATATCCGTTTACAGCGTCGTCTAGTTGTGGCTGGGTGTGGTGTTGGAGCTGCTGCGAGCCTTGCAGCTGTTCCATCTGTTGGTGCTGCAAGTGCACCGTTTGCTGGAAATATGTGTTCTTGCGTGGTGTGCCCTTTGTGCGACGTGCTACTTTGCGCTTGCCGTAGCCCTTGCCGCCATCGTCACTCTGTAAGGAATGGATTACAAACGACGAACGGAGGAGCGAGCAAGAAGAAACACTTACGTCTTCCTCCTGCGGCGTCCAAACAGGATCCGTGTCCGAGTCTGTAAACTCCTCTGGCTCACCCACTGCGCCACCCTCCCCAATAGCAGACGTATTCAAGAGCAGAGCGTTCATGCTGCTCTCCTTGGCCTTGCGGGAGCATTGCTCCCGACGCGGCGGTAAATTCAAAGGGTCTGTGAAGAGCACAAAAGTGGTTAGCAAGCATCAAATTGGTGGAGGCGAATGGACAATCGTATTGACAGGCAATAGGCGCGGAACAACAACTACGCCAACAACATAGTCCCATAGCAGAGGAGCCATCGACAGTGGACCTGGTGGACTAGGTGGACTAGGTAGACCAGGTGGACCAGGCTTACAAGCAAATAATAAAAATACACGTTTTTATTTTTTATGATCTTTTTTTTCAAATTAATAATATTTGTTCTCGTTATTCCATCTCAAAAATACTTATGCTTCTTTACTTTTGTTTTTTGCTCATACGATTCGTCTTTATAACAATGTTTAAAGTTAAGTTATATGTTTGTTTTTTACATATGCACAGTGTCCAAGTCCCTGGTCACAGGATGGTCGTCTATTTCGTCGTCTGTCGAGTCAAGTGTGTGATGCGACGTGGTTAACATCGCGGCTAATGCTGCCATGGCCAAAGCAGATTTATAAAGTGGTGCGGGTTGGCTGCGGATGGCGATGCCCCGCTAACTGCCGTGTTGATGGTGGCTGCCGCCGTTGATGTATCGGCGGACGTGTGATGGTGATTGTTGTTGTTGTAATTGTTGTTGCACGCCGCAGTATTATTTGCGATAGTAGAGTGCTTATTGGAATTATGCTGTTGGTCAAGTAACATACCTTGACTCCCACTGCCGGTCCCGCTCACACCAACACCAGTACCCAACTGCGCGCAATGCTGCTGCACGAAATGCTGTGCCGTGCTCTGCCCAGGAGAGTCCTGCTGCTGCTGGGCGTATGGTCGAAACGATGATGTTGCATGATCTGCAGCCGCAGGATGCTGGATGACAGAGGTAGATGTCGATTCAGCGGCCGCTTCGGCGGCAGCAGCCGCAGCCACCATGTGCGCATGTGGCCTTTTCTTAGGCAGTATTTGAGTTTGCGAGAGTATTTTAATTCGATGTCCATCATCCCCAACTAGACCGGTCAAACCATGCACGGTCTGGTTGTCCGGCGTTGAAGCGCCTGTCGTTGCCTGCGATGTAGGTGCATCGTCGCCGACACCGCTTTTCCCTTTGCGTTTGTATGGAACACGAGGGTAGTTGAGCTTGCGTGCTGGTTTCACAACTGGCGGGGGGTCATCATCGCGTTCGCCCTGTAGAAACTTAAGATAACTGTCCATAAATTGTGTCTTCTTTTCTCCGATTGAAGTGCCAACGCTAACTGGTTTTGGTGTCGCTGGACTGTACGCACTGGACGTTCCACCAGGTGGGCAAAGAGCAATGCTGCCGATCGCCGTTAGCCCATTATTACTGCAGTCATGTGTTATGGAAGGTGGTTCCGGTGAAGGCGTTTTATTGGGGTTCCGTATGCCAAAGTTTGTGTTGTTCGTAGAAGAGTTCGTTCCACGGCCATTACTCGTTAGGGAATTGGCATAGCCCTGTTTGGGTGCGCTACTCGCATCGGCCAAGAAGTCGAGTTCCTCTTCTATGTTTGGCACAATCACTTTATTTATGGCATCGCTGGTGGCAGCTGCATCCGACACATCGTCCTCCTGGTGCTGCACTGACTCAACCTTTTCCTGTTCATGCTCTAGATGCTGATGTTGCTGTTGTTGTTGATGATGTATCTGATGCGTGTACACCTGCTGTTGTTGCTGTTGTTGTTGGGTATAAACATGATGTTGTTGCTGTTGTGGTTGCTGTTGTTGTTGCTGCTGTTGTTGCTGCTGTTGTTGCTGCTGCTGCTGTTGCATGCATGCTGTGTACTGAGAAGCAATTGGTTGCGGAAATGCTGGATAGTACTGTGCGAGCTGCGTGAGATGTGACTGCGCCTGCGATGACTGCAGGTGGGCAGGTTGGGGCAAGTGCTGCTGCTGCTGCTGCTGGGAGCTCTGTTGCTGCTGCTGGCTTTGCTGTGGATATGTTGGTATGTTAATGGTTGTTGCTGGAGAAACAGATGCGGCGTTGTTCTCTGTTTTAAGCGGTGTGTTCCATTTATTGTTAAAATCGTAATACGTATTTTGCTGCTGCTGCTGGGCGAGTTGCGGTTGCTGCTGCAACTGATGGTGTTGCGTTTCCTGGGGACTTCGAACGGAACCGTACTCGCTGCTCGCAATAAGCGTTTTTTTCGGTTGCCTTTTGCGCGGCGTCTTAGTAGGCTTACTGGGTGGCTTTACATCCTCCTGTAATGGAAGAATAATATATGCATATTAGCGCAATGCTGTGAGTTGTTTACTTTGCTTTCATTGGTCTTCCCATACACTTGCATTTGGAACATTCTGAAATCGTTTAATATACATACAAATACCATAAGAAACTCCCTCAACAACAACACACAACTTTTCAACGTAACGTCACAGTTTCAATTAGACCAATTGCAGCGAAACAGTAAGTAAAAGTTGCAATTCGGAAAAAATGGATATCAACAAACAAATATAGGAAATTAAAAACAGATGACATCTTCCAAATTTCAAATAACGTATACAATAAAAAGGTTCACCAAAATAGTAAACACACAAGTTTGATTAAATTATGTACTTACTTTACAATTAACATAAATTTTGTAACTAATATTGTATATGAACAAAATATATATATTTATATACATATTATTATATTATAAATATTTATAAATATATATTAATATATCATATTATAAATATATATATATATATAAATATTATATTATAAATATTTGTATATAAATATACAAGTATTGAAATCGTTATAAATAAGAAGAGTAGAGCCAAACGCAAAAATGAAATCAAAGCAAAAGCAAAACAAACAAAAAGAACAAACGAAAAATTAATCGAAAATAAATACATACAATAAAATACAAACCTTTGGCACTGTTTGAATCTGTGACGCTAAGTTGCTCGAAGTTCCTGGGGACACTATCATATTTGCCACTACATGTTGTCGACGACCCTGTGCTGGCGCAGCATCCTGTTGCTGTTGCAACAAGTGCTCCTGAGCCACTGCCTGTGCTTGTGCTTGTGCTTGTTGCAACGAAAGTGTCGCAGATGGTTCTACCTCGACGACACTAGGCTGATAGAAGGTTTGCTTTATCTCTAGACCCGGGGGCAAGTTGAAAACGAGATTCTCGCTAGTATCTGTACCACCGGTTGCATTAGTAGCGTAGTCCAGCTGCCGGTGCTCTTGTTTCACGTGCAACTGCAAGGTACCCTTAACTTCCTCATCATTGGGTTTCGTCCAGCAATGCTGTTGCACCTGAATCTGTTGTTGCTGGAGCGTGCTTTGTATCACAGATGAATAGGCTACTGTTGTAGGTGCTACAGACGAACCCGCGCCTGGCACGTTCATAACGGTGCGTCGAGATACTGGCGATCCGGTCGAGACCGTCGACGCTGGGGCCGTCGATGTCTTGTAAACAATAACCTGCGGCGCTCCAACCACTTCTACAGCATTTAAATTCGTTATAGGAGATCCGTCCGCTGAACTCAACGTAGGACTCGCATATTGCGCCGCATAAGCCGGACTTGCGTTCTGCTGTTCAATGTGTATCGTTTGCGGATCCTTGCGGGCGAGCTTCAGTTTCTGTCCTTCGGCTGAATAGTATGTCTCTGTATCTGCAATATCGTGTTGCAATTGCTGTTGCTGTTGTTGCTGTTGCAATTGGGTCAAGTAGATTATTTCGTTGTACGCTTTTATTTGCGCCTTTGTTTGATGTGCGTTTTCTTGTTTGATTTGCTACAGGTTTATTGGGGTAGCCGCGGAAGGTGGATTTCGGTTTGTACATAAATTTAACGGAAACGGAAATTGTTTTTCGGATATTGATACAGACAGTTGTAAGGGAAATGCCAAGTTCTCGAGGAAACATCAAGAGAATAGATACGATAAAGCTTAAGAATTTTAGGCGAAGTGCGGCTTTTGGCTTTACATTACGTTACATTTGAAAACCTCGAATGAAACGCTTAGTCCTGGATAGTTGCTATTAAATTTAGATTCTATGATTATCATTTTAAGCTGAGTTTCATCCTTCCAACATAAAGCAAGTGTTTTAACAAAATCTTATAAATTTAGAAGCATATCAGTGCCAACAATAACTTTAGGAACACATGGATGACAACTAAATCCCTTGAGGTTTCCTTTATGGCCAATGTCTGTACGTCTGTGTTAATATTAATTGCCAAGTTTATATGAAATACTCACCACTTTGTCAGCCACAATGCTAAGTTGTTGCTGCTGGGACTGCTGCTGCTGCTGGGCCTGCTGCTGCTGTTGCATGGCTAGGAACGTATTCGATATCATGTTGGGTGTGTTCCATGAGAGCGAAGTGGAGGTCAGAGCCACTGTGGTGGGTGAGGGAGAGGCACCGCTAGAAGATGAGTTCTCGCCATAGTAGTTGGATGCAACATTATTCACGGCGGCTGCAGCAGCGGCCGCCGACGAAACCGCAGCTACGGCCGCCTGATTCTGGAAGGTAGTTAGCTGCTTGTCCAGCGTAGTGGGAAGTTGTATTTGCTGCAGTTGACGATGTGGAGTGTTAACCGTGGTAGAGGCGTAGTGCGCCGGCTTAGGTTGAACGCTGGCTGCCGCTGCATGGTGGTAGATCTGCTGGAATACTGGATTGTAGCTACCTATGGGTGAAGGCGGCACAAAGCTGCCACCACTAGCTGCTGCCGCATTGAAGCTTGCAAGACTTGCAGCTGTTATAGTGGCCAAGTGCGGATGCTGGAACTCCTCCGCCGTACCGCCCGCTGTACCAGCGGAACTAGGCACAATGCGATTGTAAGCGTATGGCCAAGGAGTGGAGTTGGGATCCATGTGGCGTGTTTATGCTGAAAGTAGGTTTAAGGATGTGTACTTCGTTAGTTTGTGGAAAAAACACTGGTGTCTTCGTACGCTGAGGGGCACGACTAATATTAACTTGATTTTGAATAATTATATGCAAAAGGCTTTTGGCGCTTTCGAAGCGTCGACTTTTTCCAGAAGTACAAATATATACATATACCATTAGTTTCGTGCATATACATACATACGCAAGGTAGTAGATATGTATGCACATACACACATGCATGTACCAGCAGGAATGCCACACGAATTATGCCGCGCACTTTTTGCATAGTTAGGACTTACATTATTTGGCCAAATCTAGCGAATGCATTGATAAATTTTAAATTTCAAGTCTAGCGAAATATTTTGAACAATGTGAATACAATTGAAAATTGGCACATGTGCATATATAAACTTTGCATCAGTTGATATTTTCTTCGAGCACTAACATAAATCTACGTACATACATACATATAATGCAAATGTGTATGTATGCACATACATACGTACATGTGTGCGTACGTTAGGAGCAACCAAGTTGTTTTACTGCTTCGTAGACTGCACAGAGCGATGAAACATCATTACATTTAGCTTTAGCTATGCACTTGTTAATTTACCGTGCAATTTTATGTAAAATATGTTTGATGATTTCTATAATTTGGCTGCATAACTTTTTTGTGGGTGAAACAATCTCCAAAATGGCCGCTTAAGTTCATTTGAACTTTTTACTCATTTGAACCAATCGCATGTGAACCAGTTCATCGAAACCAGTGTGCTTGCGTTGGCCAGCTACTTGCTGTTCAGCTTCTTTATAATTGATACACAAACCTTTGGGTAGTTAAATATTTCAGGTGAGTTGCACAGGCACTGCCGAAACTATTGTCATAATGCCAACATTAATTTAGAAAAGTGAGAGATTTGTAAAACCACGAGTGTAGTGACTGAAATCTGGATGCATTTGTATGTTATCCATACATCATTTACATATGGTTCGCAAACGTTTTATGTATTTACACATAAAATAAAAATAGTTTGTAATATGAATTACCGCGATAAATATATACATACATAAATCGAACATAATCTTTAGCGCATTTAAATGTTACTTTGAATTTAATAAACCTGTATTTATTTTGCAATATTTACAAGTTGGTGCAAACTTAATCGTTATCAATTGTATGAGATATTTCGAGTATATCGAACGATAACAGTAAGCAGCGCTGTATTTATGAATTCAAGAAAACAATTACAGTGCTGCCATATTTCGCAATTTTTGGACAATATCGCCACGTTAAAACTCGCAATGGCAAGGAAAATAAAGACAGCATTGCAATTTTATTATATTAAAACACAATTTAAATCCACATACTAAGTTGCAAAAATACTAAATAAAATACTTGACTCCAATCAGCGTTGAGTTTAAATTTGACATCGGACTTATCGATAGTCTGTCATCTCTAAAGTGACTAATAAAAAGAGTAAGTATATTCTAAAGGAAGCCAGTGAAACTAATTTAATAAACATATATCCCTGTTAACTAAATGATTTAAGACTAAATATTTCCACTTGTAAACATTAAAAGAGGTGGGTATAAGTATTACTTATCCAACCCTGGCTACTGTTATTTAAACTTGTTTAACGATAGGCTACGTGTAAGGGCTAAATACGCCCACCAATTGCGTTTTTATTTACATAGATATGTGTGCATTGTGCGTTTCTTTTTGTAGTTCTCAAAATGGATTTCGGTGACGATTTTACTACCAAGGAGGAAGTCGATCCTGCAGCAGACTTCTTGGCACGCGAGCAATCTGTTCTCGGCGACCTGGAGGCTGAGATAACTGGAGGGTCTGATAAAAATCTGACAACGACTTCCGCACTTGACGAGGGCGTGCCGAATGTAGGCGCTGAGCTGGGAAGCGAGCTGGCGGCTTCTGTGGGCGGAGGCCTCGAATCATCCACTGGAAGCTTCGAAGTGATTGGCAGTGAGTCCAATGAGCCAGTTGGCATCTCAGGGCCACCGCCGTCACGCGAGGAGCCCGAGAAAATACGAAAGTGGCGCGAGGATCAGAAGAAGCGCTTGGAGGAAAAGGATCTCGAAGAAGAGCGTAAGAAAGAAGAACTGCGCCAGCACTCTAAGAAGGAACTGGATGACTGGCTTCGACAAATCGAAGAATCTATATCGAAAACAAAGCTATCATCTCGAAATGCGGAAATCCAAGCGGCCTCCCTTGAGAACGGTTCCGTTGAGCCTGGCACCGAGTGGGAACATATTGCCAAGCTTTGCGACTTCAATCCCAAGGTCAACAAAGCTGGCAAGGATGTATCCCGTATGCGATCTATCTACCTGCACCTCAAGCAGAACCCCATACAAGTACAGAAGAGCGCATAAGGTGTAGATTTATCCATATTAAACCATTGTCAACTAATGTGGATTGGGTCTGTGCCTGATCCAGCATGAACTTGAGTATTAAAATTCCGTTAAATTTAAAACTTTTCCTAAATTCCAATTGTAGTACATATGTATTCGTTTAAATTTCGAATTAAATTCAATCTGAAGAATTGAGAGAATTGCTGAAGATTCCAATTATACAAGATAAGTGCTATGAATTCCTTTATATTTAATATTTAGGTACTCGGGGACTTTGGAATTGCCGCTCCACATATCTATTTTTTTAAAAAAGCACCTCAAAGGGGATGCAAGGTCTTAAAAGTGACCATTGGAAATGGTTAAAACGGTATTTTAGTTTCCTGTAACAGCGTGTAAACGCAGTAGAGGCTTTTCTAGTATTTAATTATTCGAATGAGTGAATCGATTCGGGTGAATGCTACCTGACAGTCGAGTGTAGCTTTCTTTACCTGTTCTCACATTGTCTTCCTTGATGATTATTTCCAGCTTTAATGTCTGAGGAGGTAGAAGAATGCAGGGATGCGATTGAGACCACTGATAATATCGAATCGACGCTTTCCCAGAAACGACAGGACTACTTGTCTTGGAATGATTACTTCATGGCCACTGCACTACTTTCCGCGATGCGCAGTAAAGACCCCGTCACACAGGTCGGCGCTTGCATCGTAGACAGCCACAACCGCATTATTGCAATAGGCTACAACGGATTTCCCCGCAACTGCAGCGACGATGTATTTTCCTGGGCTAAGAAAAACCCAGTCAGACCTTTGGAAGACAAGAAACTGTATGTCGTACACGCCGAGGCCAATGCCATTCTCAATAGCAAGATCTGCTTGGACGGCACGCGGCTCTATACGACGTTGTTTCCGTGCAACGAATGCGCTAAGTTAATCATTCAGTCGGGCATCAGGAAGATCTTCTTCATATCGGATAAGTATGCATATAAGGCCGCCTATCAGGCATCCAAGCGCATGCTCGACGCGGCTGCCATAACGTACTGCCGGTATATACCAACTCGAAAGCAGATAATTATCGACTTTTCCGAAATGGCCGACGAATAACTCAGGCAGATTCGAAAACCCTTCGAGTCGAACAATAAAAGAACTAATTGCAAATATGTTCAATGGTGGTAAAATTTGATAATAAAAACTTATGGCTAATCAATTATGAATATAAATCAAATGTGTATATAGAATACGAATTGTAAAATTATAAATTAGAACTAGACACGCAACTACAACTACAGAATCTACTGCAAATCTGTCGAATCGGAGGTATTTGTTATGACGCCCGACTTTTTCGGCAACGGCGAGTCCGTGAGACGCGGCGAGAGATCGCGCAGCTTGACAACGTTTCCCACTGAGACCACATTGGCTGCTTCGCTATTCGAGTATCCAATGTCTGGCGGTGTGCCTTCGGGATAGCCTAGATAATAATCGGCAATGCGACCAGCTTCACGCAGTCCGCTTAGGTAGGCTCCGTGCACGGTTGCGGGATAGTTGCGAATAGTGTGCTCACCGGCAAAGAAGAGTCGTGGCAGCTCGTCGTTATCTTTGGCGCTCTGTGACTCAAAGCTACCGGGAGGTATGACTGGCGCTGCCAGAAGATCGTAGTCACTGCCGGACGAGCCCACAGAGACGTAGCTGTACGATCCCCGAGCCCACTGATCGCTGCGCCAGCGTGTGACGACGGTCTCTTTCGGCTGGGGCACAGATGTATTGCCAAAAATGTTTTTTAAAACGGACATGCATCGGCCGACTATGATATCATCCGTAACGCTCTCCACAATATTGGCGGCCATGCCAGCGACGAGGGCCAGCAGGACGGGAGAAGAGCTGATGCTCCAAAATAGAAACATCTCGCCTGAAACTTGGATTTTTAGATGATTTGAAGTATTCCAAAGAGTTACGACTTACCACGACTGGCTGTGGTGCTACCCACGTGGCCAAATAGATTTGCGTTTGGATCCCAGAATATGCGGTCAAAACAGAGCACAACCTTGTTGAGATTGCCAAAACCAAGTCGACGTATTGCTTGTTGCTTCCAGTCGGGAAGTGGTGGCTCGAACTTCACAGTGTTCGCGTGCTGCGACTCCTCATTGGTAACGGCCACCTTGAGGACCCCAAGGGTCAGCGTGCACACTGCCAAGTCGGCTTTGTAGGTCATTTGCGAATTGGAAGTCTTAAGATTCTCGGCAACAATCTCCACTCCCTTACTGTGGTACTTGATTTCCTTGACGGCACTGTTGAGGCGTATGTCCAAGTTTTCGGTAAGCGCCACTGGTACACAGGAATACCCATTGCGGACTGTAGTATGGTGGCCGATAAACTCAAAGTCGTCATCCTGGTCCCAGTGCTTTAAGGACAGATTGTTAAGGCGGGTCGCGTTGGCGAACTCAAGGTTCGCGAAGTGCCAGTCGAGAATGAGGCGATCACGGGAAGACAAGTACACTTGGCTGTGAAAAGAAATGGTTATTGACTGTTTATTAAAATAGTTTCAAGGCCAAAAGCCTAACAAACTATATAGAAGTGCTTTCGTAACGCATAGAGTTGAATGTCCTAGAGTACTGACCTGGGCTCGTTTCGCTCAAGATCCTGAAGCTTCACTTCCAGCTTATGGCCCTGACTTCGGAGCTCTTCTTCGGCCTTGATACTGTCCTCCAATTTGATCTGGGTACTGCGAATTGTGTACTCCTGCCACGCATAACTGGTTTCATTTTGCACGCTTTTGGGTAAGCGTTGAGCGATCAACTCCTGGTAGGTGGCTTTAAGCTTCGCAATGTTCTGTATCATGGACTTGAGTTTCTTACGGTGCTCGATGATCTTGGTTTGCATGGCAATCATTTCGACCATGTGCCCGGCACGCTTTTCTTGGACAGCTTTGTCCTGCATGTTGATGATCCACTCCAGAGCGTCGCCCAGTGACACCGGATTATTTCCTGCATAGTTGAAGTCCAGGCGATGAGATAGATAGCTGGCCGATTCCAGGAGCCGGTTAAACTCGCGCTCAATAACATCATCCTTTTCCTTGGGCACGGACTTACCATCCGGGCCATAAAGCGGGCAGGTCTGCTGAATAGGAACGAGATCCATGCCAATTTGTTTGCTGAGAATGGTCATGGGATTACCGTACACTCCCGTGACGACCATGGCCCCCAGGTCGGCTATGTAATTATTCTTTCGAAAGGTGGCAATTCGTCCGCCCACCCGATCCCGTGCCTCGAGCACAATCACGTCCATGCCAAACTGTTGCAGCTGTTGCGCAACAGCCAGTCCAGAAATGCCGGCGCCTATCACGATTACCTTTCCAAGCTTTTTGCTGACGATTGGGTACAGCCTCTTGAATATGCCAAAGTTTATAAAGCCGTGCCGCTCCAGAAATGAGTGCACTCGCTTCACCAGGTTCGGTTCGCTGTCAAACGGGGGCGGCAAACACTTCAGCGCGTTCTCAAAAGTCAGCTGCACTTTGGGGTTGTCGACCCACATGTGCAGCAAGCTATTGCGCACGTTGAGAAATACCCGGTGGCCGAGTATGCCCGAGCGGCTGATATCCGGGAAGCAGGCCTCCTCGTTGGGCGTCATCTTACTGAATGGCAAACGAGACTGAAAGACGGCACCTTCCTGGCCCGACAGTACAGTCGGCGTGCTGGTGTCCCTGCCCTCCACACTGACATCGTTCGCCGCCTCCTTCTGCGTGGTAGTGCGCGAGCCGCTGCCCCCAGCCTGTTGCACTGTGTTCTCCGACTTGCGTGAGCGGTGTTCCGCGTGCAAGTGACCGCGCTTCTCCGTCAATCCACTGCTGCTGCCAGAGGAAACAGAACTGGACTTCTCGTACGACAAAGTCTCTGTGCAGGTAGGGGTGGCCTTATTCGTGTAGTCGACTTTGGGCTTGTTCCTCCGACTAGTTCTACGCTCGTCGTTCGTCGTGAGAGTGTCGTTGGAGTCGTCGTCGAACTTCGCTTTGGCCTGTCCGCTAGCTTGGTTCCCTGACCCAGAGCCGGAAAAATTACGCTTCGGCGACGGTTCCCCGTCGGAGTCGTCGCTTATTAGGGTCACATATTCGATGGGTTCTCCAAAATTGCCGACCCGGCACCCCGCACTCGCATGGGAACTGGACTCACCCCCTGATTGGGTTGGTTTCATCTCCCCGCTATATGTGGACGAACGCTGCTTCGAGATTAAGTTTGAGTAGTTGGGCCAAATGCCGTGGGTGATTTATTATAACTATTATAACTTACAATGCTGTTTCAGCAAGAGACAATTATTTATTAAATTGAGTTGGGTGTTCCATACATCTGCTTCAGGCAAGAACAGAAAGCATCTCGCCTTTTTTTGCATTTAATTTCAATTACTTCGTAAACATTAGATCCACCGCGAGCTGCAGAAGGTACAAAAATAGTCGAAATCGATAAAACGGAATCGATTATACTTGTAGTTTTATTTTTAGCGTAAATATCGATATGTGAATTTAGTTCATGAACTAGTTTGCAAATGTGAGTTCCATAGTTATCGATTGCAACTCGATTTCCATTTGTAACTACTAGAATCGAATAGAAGAGTATTTTAATATTTTAAACGGCTTTGATGTCTGCAATCGCTTGTACACCCATATACAATTAAACTCTTGCCTTGGGCCTCTTGGGCTTGGGCTTTATTGCACATTCAAAAATACATATTTAAAATGAAAAGCGTATATATTGACTGTATGTAAATTAAAGTTTGATTTCGTATATCTTCGATTTTCATAAAATATACACACACACACTTATACGCTTCTGGTTAATCCGTGTCATCGCAGCACCCGTCGTAGATCAAGTTGGGGACGCAGCCCTGCACGGACTCATCGAAGAAGTAATCCCAGTGGCAAGTGTATTTCTCCACCTCAACGCCGTCCACGCACTTGATATAGTCATGGCAGTTGTTGGAGCTGCTGGTGACCAGCATGGTTCCGCGTCCGTCGCAACGGTTGTGTGTGCAATACACAGATTTTGGCTCTACGCATTTCTTGAGTTCGTCGTCGAAGAAGGTGCCAGCAGGACATTGGATCCATATGGGGTTCAAGTCGGGCACACTGCCCAAATCGGCGCAATAGAAGTAACCACGGCATGTGAAATCGTCCGCGTGCAAGCCCGTTCTCGGCTTTTTCAACTTGTTCAAGCAGACATCCTTCTTGGAGTGCGCCTCGCACTTCACTTGCGCCTTTGGTAGGCAAGAGGCGCTCTCCACATCAAAGTACTCCGTGGTAACGCAGGACTTGAGCGAGTGATGGCCGCTCTTGCACTCGTAGTACTCGTTGCAGTCGTCCTCCTGGCGGAACTTGGTCTTGTCCGGCAATATGGCGCATATGTTGGCTACGTCCACGCAAATCGAGTCGACGCCGTACTGACACGACTGGGATGACTCATTGAAGTGCTGCGAGCCCATGCAGTGTCCGGAGATGGGCTCTCCTGCGTCGCAGTAGAAGTAGTTCTGGCAGTCGGTTGGATCGGCCACCCAGAGGCCATCCAAGCCTTCGCACGGGTTGCTACAGTGGACGCTGTTGCTTGCCGTGGCCTCCACACACTCCTGCTTGCTCGCATCGAACACCATGGAGTCGGCACAGGTGTGGAACAAGCCCCTGTCGTTGGCGCACTCGATGTACTCGGCACAGGTTGCCGGCTTGCGGATCAATGTGCCATTCTTGAACAGGCGGCAGAGTTCGTCGAAGTCAGTTATGGCTTGCGACTCCCGGCCCAGGCAGCAAGCCAGCAGCAACAAGGCAAATTTGAGTTGAAAAGCCGCTGCAAGTGGTCATGGAGTGTTCAATCAAAGCGCATAGTGTCTGCCAAGCAAGCACTGATCTCCACATCTGGACATCATGTGTGCTATATGTTATATGGCCATTATCCTAACGTGTTATGCGAACAATCGCTCTCATTACTCACGTTGCATTCTCGATTCGCTGGGGAAATTCCTCTCCGTATCCAATAAATTGTGGGATTCTGTTAGAGCTGAGCGGGCTGATTGTCTTGGACTGAATGAAGACTGTCGCCTGAAAAGTATTTATATTTAGAGAGGAATGTTGCTGATACTGTTACCCTATTTTTTACAAATTAGCGGTACATACATACGGGTGTATGTACGCCTCGGGAGCTCAAATCTTATCTGCTTGTATTAGAAGCAAGGTGATATTGTAGCGAGAGGAGCTATGCGCCATGGACACAAGACTGAGTTGCTCAGTTGGCTATACATATATGGTATTTATGTCATGAGCTCCCGAAGTCCCAAAATATAAAGTCATCTTCATTCCATTCAAACTTTTTCAATAGAAATGAAATATAGCAGGCACGGAATACAGTGGAGCGCGCTCGACTCCTGGATACCATTCACCCCTTAAGCCAAATGAAAACAAATGCTTAGTGTTCGATCCCATTGCGTTTGCCGCAAAGGTTGAACTACCAAACTTGACTCTGATATTAATACTGGCGAAGTATATATATACCTTGTCTTTATTTGTTTTTTTTTTTTTTTATTAATTTTCCACGCGTCCTTGCGTGTGTTACATACATTTGCCCAGTTCTAGTTTAAGCCAAAAAACATCATCTGCCACATTGCAATCAGACGATGATGATCACATAGTTACCTTGGCTATATGTTAATCACTGTATGCATAGGTAGAATCCATTTCCCTATGTATTTGCATCCCAATTGTACGTATATATATAGATATATATAAATATATATATTTATATTTCTTGGTGAGCATCAAAAGCCAAGTCAATTTAACCATGGCCGTCAGTCTGTATAAACGCCTTAGTTTCAACTAGTGCAAACGCTAGGGAGGAATACTCTGAATTTGAACTCTCTAATTTGGGATGTCACATCCACCGTCCCTATATTTAATAAAGGAAACAATTTCAGCACTCGACATTCTCGTAGCTTTGAAGCAGTTTTGTAGATGCGCGCAAAGTCTTTGGCTTAAGGCCGGCTGCGCAAAAGACTGCGTGTGCCAGGGCGAGAAAGCAACAGTGCGCATAGTAAAACAGTGGTATTTAAGTCTAGTATTTGTAGTAGCTGTCGAAATTGGCTAACTGGTATCCTACCGTCGTGGGCACTCGACTGTGGATTTCTCTACTTGTTATTGTTGGGCCACATAGATTTCATACTGCCCTTGTTAATATTAATATACGTATGTACATAAATCAGTAGAATGCATGATAGTAAAAACTTTTGAGCATGTCGTAAATCTACCAATTCTGATAATACAAATGTATAGCGTTGCGTTCATTGTGTGAAATTGTTAATAGGTATACCCTAGACTTATTTTGAATAAAAATTAATATTATGCAGGTCATTCGTATCATATACGTATATTTCACACCGATTCTTTCTTTCTAGTCGAAAGTTGCTTTTCCCCTTAATTGTAATCATGCTAAAATGTGCATATTTCTAACAAAGGTAGAATCCTTTCCATTTACCATTATAGAAGATTCGGCATACTTCGTAAACCAACAATAGACAGCTCTCTCTCTTCGATAATATATAATTAAATTTGCAGACATACATGTAAATATGAACATACGGCGTTTGTGAACTCGTTCGTGTCCGGACATAAAGGACTTAAAGTCAAGATCTAGGGAGAATATTCGCAACTCAATATTGAATATTGATGAAATTTGATGTCGATTTCCATTTCAGGAAAACTGAAATAATGGCCCGGTTGACCTAGAACGGATAACATCAAAACCGTGCGGGTTTCCATACTGAATGCTCAATGCCACAGAAGAACTGTCCACCATAGTGGATTGGACGGTCAGCGCAACTATAGGAAAATGGCTCAACGCCGACTTGGATCGCCAAAATAGAAAACGTATCTTTATAAATATCTGCCAAATTCTGGTCCTATCAAAATGTGTAATGAAAAGTAGACATTACCTAAACGAAAATATGCTTATCTAGTTAACCCTTGCCTTATCCACAATCAAATCAGATTCTTAGTTACTCTTGATCAAGTTCTAGAAGAATGGAAGATAGAATCTCTATTTAATATTGCCTTGCCTAATGCATTTGTCGGTTGGGGCCGATCGTCTTTTGCCTCCTAAAAGTATGCAGCGTTTGCATTTTTTATCATGTGTTCCCACAGTAATTGTACCACTGTGCCTCCGGAAACAATGCGAGCGTCAGAAGAGTGCGTTGACGCGCCTGACGAGAGTACTTGAGCCATTGTGGAGATAGCAGCCGTAGGCGATCAATTACTGAAATGTCATCGAATTAAAAACACATTACTAAGGAACATTAATAAAGAAATGTGGTCAGGCAAAACATCTTGTAGATAATGTCTGTATTAATCGGAAAGCGGGTATAAGAAATTTGAACAGCGAACCGTATCCCCCCATCCGTTTACCCGTTCGCCCACATCACGTTTTATGTCTTATGGTGCAAGTTTGGCTAAGAATATCACTTTTAATTATGGAAGTTCTGGTGTGTTTAGGTCGTAGGTAAGCTTATCTGGCAAGGTGCAGACAGTTTTAATTAAACTCACTGATAGGGTATACATTGCCACTAGCTTGGATCCCTATATAAGGCACACCATTCAATTTATGGGCTTAGTCTTGAGGTTGTATGCTCATATTGCATACTAAATAATAATTTTTAACCCGAAGGCCTGAAAACCGGAAAGCAATGACAGGTAGGACGACAGCTCTAAACGGATAACACCTGTAGATCTAATCCGCTTGATTCGAACACGTTTTGCAGGAATAAAATTGAAGTTTTCCGCTTCCGCGGCCATCTTGCTGTTGGTCATCGTTCAGGCACACGCTTATACTATGGAAGAAATGTGTGCCCAGTTTCCTAATAAGGGATATATCGGTGACCCCACTGATTGCACAAAATGGGGATACTGTCGCTCGCAGCAGCTGGTGGCCTGGGGATCCTGTGGTGATGGTTTGGTTTACGATGCCGCGACGTCCACCTGCGACTATGCCACCAAAGTGGCGTGCTCCACCAGCGTGTCTAAGACATGCGCAGCGCTGAAGACTACTGGATATATGGCTGATCCCACCAACTGTGCGAACTATGCATACTGCTTTGGCAATGGCACATCTGCGACTCGCTCTTGCCCAACTGGCCAAAACTATGCCGCCAACAACAACTCGTGTGTGTGGGGCCCCAGTTGTCCCCAGGATACAATCTGCCGCTTCATGCCAACCAATATTTTCGTCGGCGACCCAACAACTTGTGGTCAATACGTGAGCTGCATCAACGGCTACGGAGTACCATCAGCATGCAACCCTATAGAAAGTACTGCCTATTATTTCAACGTAGTCACCGGTTCCTGCCAGAAGACTAACCCCTGTGACACCAACGGAAATGACAATAACGGTAATTCAGGCACGGTCACTGCACCTACTCCAAAAGACGATTTGTGTGGCTCTGTGACCGAGCCAACATATTTTTCGGATGGTGAATCATGTTCCGGATATTTCTACTGCAAGGATACGGAAGACACAGGAACGTGGGGCTTATGTCCGCTTGGAACGGCATTTGATGCTGATTTGCAGAAATGTGTATCGCCAGCAAGCATTGCCTGCGAAGCCGATCGTTGCGCAAACACTAACCTAACATTTGCGGCTATATATAACACGGAATGTAAGGGATATACAATATGCTCGACTGGGGCGAAGGCAGACTGCCCGGAGAAATACCCGTATTATGATGAAGTTTACAACAAATGTGTTGAAAAGAGTCCGGATTACGTAATTTGTCAACCAATAGACTAAGCTGCCACACACCCTTATACCATTTAATTGCAATGCATCAATAAAATCAGATAATATAACAAAGTGGTATTTTTCACACTATTTAATTTTTAACTCTTTACCGTTACCTTTGGAATGGATACTCTATTTCGGTACCATTCACAATTTTAAAATAGTCACATAATAAGGTGCATTTAGAATCCGAGCTCAAATATGAAACGTTTTTAAGCCTCATTTGCATTTCTGACATTATACCTACACCACCAAATCCCTTTATATACAAATACAGTCACAATCGCATGAAACATAAACAATGTAACATTTCTTTCTGTTTTCTAATACACGAGTACGAAGATAACAATTTAAGGGAAATTGTATACTAAGTTTGTGCAAATATATTTAAAGTGCAGAAGGAGATGTCAGACTAAACAAAGCACTATATATTTATTCTTGATAGCCATCAACAGCTGACTCGACTTGGTTATGTTTATTTACCTGTCCGTCTTTCTGTATGATCGCACAGATCTCAGCTATTAAAAAAAAAAAAGATAAACCCATTTGTGCATGATTGCATTCACAAGTCAAGTTTACTTCAAAATTTGAATGCAAAGTCTTCCCCATCCGCAAATCGAAAGGCAAATAACGAAATTACAATAATAAGGTTGAAAGAGTTCTCTCTGTTAGCTGTCACACCTGCAAAGTTGCGAAGGGTTTCTATTAACATTCTAGCAGCTAAATTGTACCTCCACAACGTAGGTGAACATTACAAAGTTGTGGTGTTACAATTTTATTGGTCTGTATAAAGACGTTTACTATGGACGTACTGCGCAGCTTTCAAATAGATTTGAAATGGTTTTTCGAATTGTGTAAATGGTATCAAATTTTCACTTATGCTCGACTTCAGCTTTCTTCGCTTATTAATAGTTATTCTATAGAAGGTTTTTCAGAGACCTAAAGCTTTGTCGAAGCTCATGTTGGTTCAAGTCAATGCCAGTTGCTCGCTCTGATGTGCCCAATTTCCCAAGAAATATCATCGATCGCTACTACATATGCGACATGAATCAGTCGTGTAATTTACATGCTGCTTGTTATCTGATGAGGATGCTATCGTTCAAATTGATGGAGATATCAGAGACAGGCAGAGACACCGACGTTGTCTTCCTTGGACCTGTGCATTTTCAAAATTATTTTTTCAGCTACAAACATACACACATTGAAGTTTGCATATTTAAGAAGGCGCCACCGACTCACAGCACATCAGTCATATAGTGGAGCTGCGCGCAGACAATCGCAGCGCATCGAGGATACCGATTAATTTCAAGACAACAAGACTTTAAGCTGCAGCATGGGACAAGGTAAGCTGGACATAATCTGTGCCACACCTCCTTGAACCCCAGTGAACTATACCCTCACTTGCAGCAAAGAATTTCGCGGCACTGCTAGTGCTGACGCTGGCCAGCATTGCAAAAGCCGGCAGAATGCTCTCCGAATTCGAGTATCTGACGGTTGACGAAATGTGCGACCTATTGCCCCAAGACTCCAGTTTCTTGCGCCCCAACACCTGCAACTACTGGGTGCGCTGCCCAGCCAACAATATCAGTCTGGAGGAGGGCACATGTGCCACTGGCCTCAACTACAACAAGGATCTTGGCCGATGCACCATGGCCGCTAATGTGGTCTGCCCATACACTGATACTGCTGCCAGCAATGTTTGCGCCAATGAGAGAGACGGCACCTTCCTCGCCGACTCTAATAGCATCAACTGCCAAGGCTACTTGCTGTGCAAGGGGCGCCGAGAGATCAAAGCCAATTGTCCTAACGATCTGGTCTTCAATCCCCAAACGAGTTCTTGCGTGTATCCCACCCAGTATAATTGTCCAGATAACAACATAAGGACAACGTCGCCGGTGTGCCGCTCGCTGCCCAACAACACTCGACTGGCAAACGACGAGCAATGCAACAAGTACTATGTCTGCGAGAACGACATTCTGCACGAGCGCGAGTGCGCCGAGCAGAAGGCATACGACGTTGTCCTGGGGCGCTGTGTTGCTGTTGAAAACGTAACCTGCTACGCCACGGCAACACTACCCCCACCTGAGAACACCTTCTGCCTGGTGAACGGTACGGCGCGTCAGGGCTACTTCGCGGACGACGAGTCCTGCAGGCACTACTACATCTGCGGCAGTCCCGTGAATGGCAAGCACGACACGAACCCACAGCACCTCGAATGTGGCCAGGGCTTGTTCTTCGACTACGAGAAGCTCTCCTGCCGTGACCGCCTCAACGTGCGTTGCTTGTTGGACCGCTGTGCCGGCACCAGCCTGACATACGTGAATGTGGCCGGCGACTGTCAAAATTATGCCCGGTGCTCGAACGGTGCGACAGTCGGTTCTGGACGGTGTCCCCCTGACTACTACTTCGATGAACGTAATCAGGGCTGCACTCCCGTCAATCACAACTACATTGCCTGTGCCGCCTGAGCGGAGGAGTCGCCAACTACTCAATAAGCAAAATCAATAAAAATTTGGTGGAAGTCGAAAGCATTACAAATGGCTCGAGTTCATTTTGAGTTTGAATTTGAGTTGCGAACCAATATTTGTTTCAGGAAAGGCCCAACATAAGCACTTAGATATCCATCCCCAATATTGGCAAACGATCCACAATTGTCACAATGCGCTAGTGGCAAGTATGGAGCACTTGCGACTGTGCCCCCAGTCGCTTTTACATAGATACCCTGCACTCTGCAACCAATTCGCAGATAAACGATAACGAAATTAAAAAAGCTTCAGCCATGAATGACATACGCCAACACAGTCAAAATCCTTTGTTCTGTTTCATGCAACCTCATACAAGGTATCTCAAGATATCTTCGCCCGACTGCTCGTAGCAATCGGTAGATACTACAACGGGGCTTCTTTACTATGATTGACGAAACGTAGTGTGCAGCACACTTCCGTGCCAGCGCCAGAGCATACTCCCTACAGAGCGCGGGAGTACTCCTTTGTTTAAACTTGCCAGCGGCAATTTTTAATAGCTAATGGAATTGTTCTTTAGATGAGCGGAGAGATAACATTTTATCGCATTTATGCCTTGATTTTTCAGCAATTGTTTTCATGTCAGCTTTTCTTGCCTTGCCAGTGCAATTTATCGCTATAGCAACATTTACTACTACTGAGTACAAGCACCTGCTAGTTATCAGTGCTCGTCAGTATTATTTTTTTACACGAAAAACAGGTAATTACATACTATCCGTACCTCTGGAGTTCTGCGGAATTCAATGGCATTTAACGCCATGAGAGATAAGGCGTTTTGGCAAGGCCAATATCAGTGGGCAGTAATTGCCAGGTTGCCTATTCAAAAGGATAGGGTATTCCAAAACAGAAAGAAGGAAAACCAATTATATTGATTCCATCGTCTACAAAAGTTTTTGTTATAAAATTTGTAATGTTATCACTTATGCGAAAGAAAAAATGATCTCCGTTGTGGCATCTGTGCAAAATCTGATAAAAGTCGAATAAATAAAGTAATTAAAGTCATTAAAGTTACTAAAACATCTGAAATTGCATTTGTTGTAAAAGCTTTGAGTGACTTAATAAAAATTGTTTTCACTTTTCATACAATTATTTCAAACTTTGTCCATGGTCACATTTCAATGATTATCAATTGTATTTAATGCTTGTGGTGGGTCAAAATGATTAATAAATCAACAAATTGCAAAAAACTCATTAATGGATTGTGAAAAAATAAATTTCGTTTAAATTATTAATTATTATAACATATATTTGGAGCTGAATCTTGCAGACGTATTGAAAGTTCGTGACTGTTAAGATTCTGGTGGCACTCAGTATTCAGTCTCAAAATGTAATAAATTAACTGTGCAAAAAACTGAGGCAATTATTCTTGTGGCGTGTTTGAGATAACTTTTGTGTAATTTTACAAGAATATATAACAAATGAGTCAAATCGCATTGACATTGACATTCACACAAAAAAACATCGTCCCACAGATCTCAATTGACAGTTTTCGCATTAGACGCATCTTCTTTCTATCCAGAGCCATTTTGAAGTACCCACGATAGAAGAATATGTCCACAGCCGAACCTCTTCCCTCATTGATCAGCTACGAGTTGATTAAGAACCGAGTTAATCTAGTCAAGACTGTCCGACTGTTGCAATACAAATTCTCTCTCTCAGTCTCTCGGTTTTGATGATATTTTGATTAAGCTTGGTATACTTTTTCTGCACGCAGCAAATAAATCAGAGCGATACATTTCGAGCCGATATGTTCATATGTATATAGTATAGCTGTCCAAGAACCTATCGGGGATTATTGTTTTTTTTTAGAACTTGTTTGGAGACTTGTCATCATAAAAAGACATCGAGTCTATGCGCGTGTATTTACGATACCTCGAAAAGTAAGTTGCTCTAATCGACCTTCCTCTACACATACATATGCATTTTATAAGCCAACGCGAGTTTCACTTTCTGTCACTTGAAGACAAAATACGCACTAGATGTGGCGCATGAGTCATCGGTCAATTTTGTATATATCGCGCAGCAAGTCTTAAACTTGACACTTGATAAGTGCTCAAAAGAATATTTTCATGTTTCCATTAGTGTACGTATGATTTTCTAAATTGGCTGCACCCAGCACCATTGACGCCGTTTATGGGTGTGGGTGGCTTCGTCCGACCTTATATAAAAGCGAATTAGGTGAATTTTTCATGTATTTTCACAGCGTTTCTCACCACTCAACTTCTTTTGCGCATCTCAAAAATCTGGCATGAAAATTCATACCCAACTCGCGTTTCTTTTGGGAATCTACCTCAAGATGGCCCAGCCGGCGGCAGACACGATTCATATGGAAATTGCTGACTCGAGCCACGTGAGTCCATGAACGGCTGTATTTGGTGCGGTGAACATTAGATTAACATATCGACCTTAGATTTGCAAGGATCGTACGGACGGAAGCCTGGCTCCTCATCCCCTAGATTGTAGTGCTTACTTTGTATGCTTGACGATTCCAATGCTTTTCTACTGCGACCAGGGACTACAATTTAACGCGATTACTTCAGAGTGCAATTTACCGGCGGATGTGCAATGCGTACCGATGGAAAGTGAGTCTTCGGTCGCGGCTAGTGCACCCAGTGGATGGGATCTTAAGCCACATCCAGTCTTTGTTGCTGTCGACGTGGCCACAGGCCTGCCCGTGAGTCCCATGGAGAAATACGATCCGCAGCATGTTGAGTGTCGGCACTTTGGTGCTTACTTCCTGCCACATCCAAGAGACTGCCAGCTATACTTCATCTGTGCTTACGGACATCTACATCGTCACCAGTGCGGGGGCGGCACTCTTTGGGACTATAAGAGCTCCGAATGCCAGTTAAGCGAGAACGCCGTATGCTATCGCAGCAGCGATACACAGCTATTGACTGACCTGGACAAAGCTGTAAGCACAACCTCTGGATCTCAAGTCACAGTCTGCTACATTGTCAGCACCTTGCCCAGTGATCGCGATTCGACAGCAAGTACAACTGCCCTGTCGCCCACACGTGAGCCACAGAACGCTCTGACATGCCCATCCCAGCGACAGAGCTATATTCCACATCCAGAGGATTGCAGTAAATACTACATTTGCCTGGTGGGCATGCCGGTACTTACCTCCTGCCCCAAGGGTCTCTACTGGGATCAGAGCTCGGGTTATTGTGACCAACGGAAAAATGTCAAGTGCTTTCAAAGCCATTAAATAAGTGCAGCTTTCGCTAACTGTTTTTAATTTATTTGCGCCTTTCGCATATCTCACTGAACAACCAAATATAACCGTTGGTCTTGCTGCTGCGCTTACAGTTGTTGTGTAGTGTCTTATAAGACTGTAGCCACGGTGAGCCGTTGCCACAATTGGCGCCGTCTTTGAATGGTCGTAGAGCTCTCCACATCACGGCTGATCTGCTGCCATTGACCATGTTCTGCGGCAGTCTTTATCCGTTGCCAAAATGTCGGCGAACTGAGTTCTGACCGAGTTCCACCTATTGAGTCCAACGAAAAACCCTTCCCACAGGGAAGGCAGCACAGCAAAAAGCAAGCCGCACTCAGGCACAAAAGCTTATATGCAACCATTTGGAACGACAGAGTGACAGTTGTACTTGCTAGAGTGGGGTGTCGTAGTTTAATCTGAGTATACGATATTATAGCAACAATGCCAACATCTTATCGAGGGACACTTGTGTTTATGGTGCCAACCCAACTGCTTAACAATGGATGATTAGATATCGTACTTTACTTTATATGCAACACGAAGAAACATGCACACGTTATCTCCGTTTCTTCAACATTGCCGGGCAAAAGCTGGTAGGCTGCGAATTTTACCGGTCTAAAAAGCACAGGGCAGAATATTAGAAATGTCCTTAACTTTGAGGAGTAAAGGTGTCATTTTTTATAATATGTTTTTTTTTTAATCAATAAAATCATTAACAAGTGTTTTCGTACTTAACTTAATTATGGTGTAAATAAAGCTATTTGTATTTGTATTAAATATATTATCAATAATTATTGTATTTTTAAGTCTAGGTGCATAAGTTGTACATACTTTAAGAGTTTTAACAATAAATTGTCGTTTTCTCTTTTTTGCAGTTTCATTTCAATACAGCGCTTTCAGGGGAATGGGGAAAGAGTTGTTTTAACTAGAATAACTCAACTATGTTTTATTTCTTTTTTTTCATTAACGCTTCAAGACCTTGTACCTAACACTGGTATGCGTGAACACTAAATTTGAATAATACAGTTTCTTACTATTGAAATTGCAAAATAACTAATACTGTCTAAGTTATAAGTACCTAATCATTATACGTGAATTCAAAACTCACCGTTATAATCGTTTATTTAATCTTCAACTTTTTCAAATATACAATTATGTGAAGTATATGTAGGAAACAAAAGTTAATAATTACCCTCTTCTAGAGCATATGGTCAAAGACAGTGTTAATTAAATAACAAAGTTGACAGACAGATTAAAATAAATGTTGTTAGTATAATTGCTACACGAACGAATAGATTCTTGATAACAATTTTAAAACATTTGTATAATTAATACACTTTGCCAGATTATGAAGTTCACGATTATATCCAAATTTGTATGACTGGAAGTAGCAATCGATTCCTAGGCACTACGAACATTTACAAATCTTATATAGAAGTTTTAAAAACAGGAAAGCCTACTAGTTCGTTGAAGCTCTTTTTGGAAATAACTAATATTTTTGACGTGCCCTAAGCCATCCTATAACGTTTATCACATAAGTCGAACCATTGTATTGATAAAGATATTTCAGTTTAAAGCAAATCAATCTGTACACATAGCAAAGTTTGTGGTCCCATCAGCATGAAGGGTATTTAAATATCAATATTTGGAATACATGAGTTCATAATTGTACATTCTTCTTTAAGACTATGGACATTTTTGAATATGTTCGTAACAAAAATATAGTTTTCAGGTTGAAAATCAATTTACTTGATAATAATCTGTAGTGGTAAAAACAAATAAACTGAAATTGTTTTTTCGTAAGTACAAGGTATTTAAGAGGTAAAGAGATACCTGTGTAATGTGTATCTATATATATATATATATTTATATAAATTATATATAATATGTATTTATATATGTATGCTTCTACAATCGTTAAAGTTATGTTATGTTGTTTAAATCATTTGCGTGCTAAGCTCATGATTATAAAGCTCTGTTCTTTGTATACACATCTACTTATTATCCATTTATTTCATAATAATATTAGGATGTCTTTCATTTCTTGGAAGATGGCTTTAATATGTATTAGTGTTGTCTTAAGTAGGTAGATGGATAGACATCGGAATGGGGAGCACGTAGTTGGAATGAAGGCTACACACTATGTCATTTTCCTATTTGGACCCTAAATGTAAATCCCTTTAAGTAATTTTTAGATGTTTAGAACGCGCGCTAGACCAAAGTTAAAATCGGTATGATATTATTGGGTGTCTTATACGTCGGTTTCAGTACTCAAGCGTCGCTGTAGTTTTTTAAGTGATATTTGCTTTTGCAATGCTGATGTGGGCAATTGATTCTCACTCGCGGGAATAATGCCTAGCATGTTTACTTTGACAATATTACCAGGCGAGAGTTGCTGTGATCGCGGACTTGGCGGTGTTGGCGTTGAAGGTATTTGGTGCCAATTAATACTGTTCTGAGAAGTAATATTACGCGTCTTCAGCAATGGTGGGTTCTTCGTCGAGGTCGAAAATGCCATACCTCGTCTCAGCGGCACTCTAAAGATAAGGACAAGGTCGGATTTATGTTGATAGATCGACTTTAAGGATATGCATGAACATGTATAAGCAATACCAAAAGCAAATATAGTAATAAATTAAGAGCGATAATTGAAATGATAACAAATAGCAAACTGTTTCCTAAAACACACCCATTTCTCTGACTCACCTAGTTGGACTTGGCGGTGGATACGAAATGCCTCGATGACAGGGCGATAGCATTACGTTACCCGAGTGACTAGTAGTCGTGCCCGGCACAAGTAATGTATTGTTGCTACAAGTATGGTAGAGTTTACTATGTATAAGATCTGGCACACATACATACATATTCAAACTCAACACAAAAGTAAATCTACTGTTAAGCAAATTATAGTAAAACCAAGGCTAACCACGCACTTATATTAAAGCAATAACTTCTATGTAAATGTTCGTTTCGTTCATGTCTTGAGACGATAGAGCACTCAACTATATATGGTAAGCGGATTAGGTGAATGCTGTCTTGATGGTAACTAGTATGGCAGATCAAGAAAGCATACAAGTTTCCTTAATGTTAAGCGTATAATTTAATATGCAATTTAAAAATGTAATATAAAATTGTATTTCTTACAAATTAAAACCTATATTACTCTATGTAAGCTAAGCATTTATTTTAATGACTTGTATAATACATATTTACGAACAATGTTTGTATATTGGGATCTTAAAGACGTATACAAATTATTGGAAAACGATTATTAGGAAATGAATGGTGATGGTTTTTATGGTCGCTTGATATTTTACTTTTCATAAAGTAGTAAAGAAGTAAACTTTACAACAAACTGTTTTTCTAAGCACGCTTTCTACGAAGACTTACGTTTGTATATGCTGTAAGCTTAAGTTCGGCAAACTCTGACCTAGGTGATTTAGTGGCTGGACTGACAGCGTATTCCCTGTTGGCGAGGATATTGTTCCGATCTTCGGTCTGGGCACGCCCCCCAGCATATTCTGCTTTCCCTTAAGAGGCTGCGCGAGACCACCTGCAATGCGCAAACAAAAGAAGAGTATATAAATAGATAGGCCAAACTTATTTTCTGTGATCATATCAAACGCATACCCATTAGGCTAAACCCTTCATCACTCGACATAGAATTAGTCTTATCAAATTCAACTGATATGTTTCGCGAGTCATTCCACTCGACGCTTCCACTGTGGCTATTGTTTGCACTGGACACGTGGCTGCATATTGATGAATTAATGGGTGACTTTCGCAGAGAATCGACAGTCGCTCCACTTGTGCAGCTCCCGCCAAAGCGAAAGCCGTCGCCGAAATTTCCACTGATACCCCGCTTAAGGCGTTGGTAGATCGTTTTAGCACGCCAAAGCGCTTCGTACCAATTCTTAGCTTCAGTGCACTGCAGAGTAAAAGCTGTGGTTGCCACTTGGAAATCGTTCAAGTAGACACAGTTCAGCGTGTTGTTATGGCCTAGGTGTACGACCAAGTGATCAGTAAGGTACGGTTGACGAATGACCTTTAAGGCACCCAGCCCCTTCTTAGCTACCGATTTACAGATAAGCAAAATATCTGTCAACAGAAAGCAATGCACATCGCTTTTGCTGACGTTGTCTTTAAATTTGTGGTCTCCCTCCATGAACAAGTGACGCACTTGATACGTTGGACAGCCTCGCATTGGTGCGCAGAGATCGAACATTTGACTGTGTTGCTTGATCAGCTTTTCCAGGCTTTCATTGTTGGTGTCCTGCGTGCAGAATATGTTAAGTTAATATTATTATTATTTTTTTAAACGTTAAATATTTACCACAACATCGTATGCCTCGATGCGTGCCATAACTCCTTTAAGACGCTCACTTTCTTGACGCATTGTTAAATGATTGTTTACACTGCCAACAAAATTTTCAACACTGTGTATCATTGCATCCACAGCTTCAATTTCCTCTAGGTCGTCCATATGTTTTCTGATAGCAGAAAGTAAGAGACTATACTTTGTCAGCCGCTGCATGGGACGGACAACAATGTCAGCCAGGCGTAAGCGGTTGCACATCTTCTGGGACTCACACCATGCCAAATACGCGGTGAAGAGTGCGTTGTTTTGATTCAGCTCCTTGCAGTAAAACTGGCAGGTGCTTTGCTCAGCACAGTACACCTATAAGTTTACAATTAGTCAGCATTCCGCACTAGGCCCGTATGGTTTCATCTTATACCTTATAAGGGGCAAATGTTGAGGCAAATGTTATGAACCCCTCATGAAAAAATGTACATCGTAGGGGCTCACGAGTTTTAGTACTGTGGGCCACCATCGGGTACAGCCATAGCGTCCAAAACTTAATGTTAGCTTCGCACACCGATCGTATATTTGAAAACAGTCGGTGCTGGTCGACTTCAATCAGAAGACGTTCCTCTTGAACAGCCTCCAAACAGGCAAGAAAAAGCTGCAACATTGCAAGGAACTGTAATATGTTGTCTAGTGAGTGCACATCGTTACTTACGTCTGTGACCGTCTGAAGAGCGTGGATGTAGTATACTTCCGTGGTGACCAATTCCCATATGGCAGTTTGAATCTTAATCTCGTTGTCACTCATTCCCTTGCTTTCAACAAAGTCTCGCCACGACTTATCCATGTTTTGCAAATACTTCAATGAGTCAGGGAGCGTCGGATGCTTGAAGCCCAGGGAATCCGGTCGCTGGGGAACACCATTCTTTGCATAGTTATTCAGTAGCTCATAAAGTTGACTTTGCTGTGGATTCTTTACACCAAACAAGGAAGACCAACGCTGCCTTATTTGCTTGCTTGGCGCAGTAGCCAATTCGCTTGTTTCCTCTGTCGAGGCAGACGACAAAAGACGAGGAGGCCGCTGACGGGAACCCTATAAATAATAATAATATATACTCGTATACTACATTATTTCGTATGGAAAATAAGGACCTTGTTACTCTCTTCATTCAACTTACAAATGAGGCTGCTTTTTGTAAAGTTTTTCGATTGCTATCGAGTTCAGTAATAACAAGATGATGTCCAGCCAAGGTATCCACTTCAGTATGCCCATCCAACACGCTCGGCAGAGTTGATGCACCTGCTAACATGCATTTTAAAATTAACAAATGTTTTCCTCTATGTAATAGAGAACAGTGAAAAAATCGTACTTGTTTCCAAATTATTTAACGCGGCATTATTGTCTATAACCATAATCTCTGAAAAGGTTAGATTCCGCTTCAGTAGCGCCTGCTTTAAAGCATTTCTGTAAATACAAAATTCATAAATTTATATTTGCATTCCAATCAGCTTGATACGAGACTTACTGCAGAGTCATTCCTTTGGTCACCGGTATGGGAATGTCTTCGATACATTGTGGCGATTCCAAATGAAAGGATATAGTGAAGAACTCAGAGCTTAATACCTAAATCAAGAAAGTTGTGCATCATACTATATGATCATGAATCAATACAAATATAAAATGGTGCACTAGAAAGCAACCTTAGCTTCGGCGTACCAAAGTTTGCATACCCCTGCAAATATTTGGATATTATTGTTCACTATTTACATATATTTTACTATATATTTAGTTATGCTCTAATAACGATAAAATTTAATCGGTTTCAGACTAATATTTTTGGTATTTGAAGGCAATATTCAATATAATACTGAAATTGTGTTTTCATAGAAAAACACATTCACCGAGCGACTGTTTCTATGGCAGTTGATTTATATATTTGGAAGAAATTTTGAGGACTGAGAGATTAATTTGCGTTGTAGCAGTCGAACAGACGAAAGGCCAAGCTAGATCGACTCGATCGCGATTCTAATATAAATATAAAATTTTTAGTGTCGGAGTTGTTTCCTTCTTCGCGTTGGAATCTAATAATATCAACCATCGAAGAAAGGTGGTGGTTGTACTAAGGAACATTCTTGCCAAGTTTAGTGTCTCTAGCCTTGTAATACCTGACTTCAGATGGACGGACTTGGCTAAATAGTTTCAGCTTTGATTTTGATCAACAATATATATATTAAATAGTCGCCAAGGCCTGCTTGTGTGCATTATTTACATATTGCATAAAGTTTATACATACTTATACCATACACAAATATTTATCAAGAATGCATGAACTTTAAATGGTCGGAGCTATAGTAATCTGGATGAGTGCAATGTGAATGCAATATTCCGAAGCATTTTAATATAATTTATTCAATTCAAAACGAAATAAGCGAAAGTTTCGGCCTACCACGTCATTTTGCTGCTCAACTGGCTCTGCTTGAACAGAAGATTTTGGCGATGTCAGAGTCCTGGGAGACATTGCGAGTGTTGTGCCTTTATGTTGACAGGATGCCGCTGCATCAAGACCATCCAGGTGTGTAAGGCTTTTGGATTTTAACTGAAATTAATAAAACATGGAGTGTGTCCCATTAGGTGAAGTTTACACTTTATGTTGATTCGTAAATGTTCAAACATATACTATGTATATTCATATAGTAAAAACATAAACAACATATAGATATATAAACATAAGATACAGTCGAGTACACTCGAGCAGCTATTTGTATGGGGAACTTCCCGCGCCTATATCTTTTGTATTTTTTGTCCGAGCGGTTTGAAATTTGTAGGGTAGATCAAACAACATACTTGTATTTCCAATTGTCTACCATGTCAAACGCAATTTTTTGTATAAAACAGTATTTAAATGCAGGTAAAAAGAAATGTACAAATAAACTGAAGTAAAACAAGAAAAGCAAATAAAGACATTTTATTTTCAAATTAAGTACAATTTTGTTTTCCAATATGTTAAACAGACTACATATGCAGCCTTAGTTCTTTACTTGCCTGTAGTTTACTGGTGGGAGGAGATACTACCAAACAGATTTTCATTGTTGCACGTAAAAACTCCTCACGCTTGGTTTTCAGGTCAGCTGATGGTACCGCGATGGGCGAAGTGCCTGTTCCTAAGAAGGGGTTACAGGTTCGTACAATGGGAGCGGCATTAAGAACTTCAGGAGGCGACGCTGACATTTCGCTCTTGTGAAAGTGCTGCTGATGTTGAAGATGCGGGATTACATTTACATTTGTTTGCTGATGATGAAGACGTGTTGGTGAATTTAAGCTGAAGAGTTTACGTTTGTGCCTTCCAGGTGTTGAAGAGGAACTAGATGCAGGACTAGGCGTTGGTCCTGGCGGACCACTTATAACGCTCTCGCTGAATGAAGACTCCTGGGAGCCTGTCCGGCTACAGCCAGGTGTCGTTAGTTGAGCGCAACGAGATCCTGTGCCGGAACCCGTGTATTTGACGGACGTAACATTACAATCCAACTGCAGTCCTTCAGGCTGAATTGTGACATGGCTCTGCTCGTCTATATCATAGACACTATGGTAAGTACGAGCCGTTATTTCCGGTAAGAAAGGATTGTTTGGAGACGTCAGGGTATACTGGTAATAAGCGCCAGCGTCCGCACTTTCAATTGGCAGTGCAGCATCACCATTGGCATCGGTTTCATCTGGAGAGCCCTCTTCGGGAAATGACTCGGTGTTCTGATCGTATGCGCCTGCCGCACTGCTGTTGGACAGTACATGAACACCAAGCTGCTCCCATTCACCCGAGGATGAGTTGTACGAAGATGCGGTGAACCCGTCATTCGAATGACCTTGGCAGCTACGTGTGCTCTCGTTGCTATTCTTGAAAAGAAAGTTTTGCAGTCGTGTTATCCTCGCCGAGCTGCTTTCACTAGTCAAGCTGCAACTACGACTGGTGTTCGAGGGAGCAGCCGGTGGCTCATTCCGGATGCTGCCATGGCTTGGCAACTGGGGTGTTTCACATCGTCGTCTCAAGGAGTGTCCCAGCATATCACTACTGTTGGCAGAGGTGGCAGTGCTGCTAATCTCACCACCCATTTCTGGATTGTTCTGGCAAGCCCAGTAATATATACTTGTCTGCGAGTCCCTAAGCTCACTGAGATCGTATGAGCTCTCCAGCGAACTACTGGAGTTAGTGTTGGTGGTGGCTACACTGCTAAGGTGTTGGTAAGCGTACTCTGGCGGTGTACACTCGTCAGGGCTATCCAGTAGCAGCGCCGTGTTGATATGACCTCCTAGACAAAAGCCGGGAAGGGGTTGCTGAGTCGGGAATGAGAAGGGTTGCCGGCTGGAAAAATGTGTATTGTCTGGCGTAGCTAAATTTTTGCTTTGAAACTCGTCGGATTGAGACTCGCAGCGCTTGATCTCGAGAGAGCTATGCTCTCGTCGGCGGAATGAACGGCGTAGTCTTTCTGCAAGCTTTGACTGTTTAAGGGGCTTGTCTCTTTGTCTCTCCTTAGCGTTGCTAAGAAGTTGCACCCTCTCAGTCTTTTCTTTTTGTGTCTCCTCCAGTAATTTTTCTTGCATTGGTGCGGCGTTCAATAGTAGCAGCTCCCGTAGCACTTCGAAATGCGTTTGGGCAGAGATTGTTGGAGTTTGCGGTTGTAACTTTCGGTTGACATATGCAATGGATTGTGCTACAAGACGATCACCCATTACTGTTGTCCACTGCACTATTTATTGCTCTTACACCAACGTGCCTCTATATTTGTACATTCAACATATTACCACCACAATAGTTATTAGTAGGTTTGACTTTGATATTCACAAGTTTGAATAATTAAAACAGATTCACACTTTGGTTAATTGCAGGTATTATCTTTTGTTTTATAAAAACTTCAGCCTAAAGGTCTACATCTACTCTATCCATTAGGAATAATAGAGTGATGCCTCCTTTTGTCCGTTACATTATAAATATATGCCTGTAGAGACAACTTATTAATCTGTCCATCAACTTTCCGATTAAAATGAGAAAAATTCGACCCATCTGTATGTTTATTAGTTGCCTTATTATATACTCATTTCATCAGTTGAAATACTAAGATAATCAAACTTATATTTTATGGGCTGTGATATCTATGATACCTTATAAAAAGATAATTTGCAGTCTCGCAAAGATTGCATGCCTTTTATTAATACGTGCTAATGAAAATACTGTGTGTATATGGTATATAAATACGTCAGTGTTTATCAACTTATATTTTGTATCCCAGTCCTTTATTCGCGACGCAGGTGAAAGTGAAATGAGTGGAATTTTGCCGACATCTTAAGAGCTTAATGAGACACTGGCAACAGATGGCGTACATTGTATAGCTGCCAATAAAATGTATCGTATCGTGTCACAAACGAAAACTACTTGTGGGTGCTCTGCCAAATACCACCAAGGTGGATGCTCGAAGATAAAAAACAGTTTCTTTAATACGATAGGATTGTAGTTTGGCGTGAAGGTCAATTTGCCAGTGAAATATGCTAAGGTTTTTGAACTTGCCTAATAATCGATAAGAACGAATTTTGATTATCCATATTCGCCGAAAAGTATGCAAAAATATTCTTGTCGTGTATGGATTCTATAACCTTTGGAAGTTATGTTAATAGTATCAACTCAATACAGTCACACCGACGGACAGTCAGTAAGCGTCAGAACGACTCAGCTATTGATAACAATCAAGAATGTGCCTGGCGCGCCTTCTTCGGCCTGTTACATCCATCTGAACAAGGTTAATTTACCAATTTTAATGGGCGAATACTATAAACATAAAACGGGGAATACGCCAAGTCTAAACTTCTAAATTTCATAGTCTTACGTCATTCACTGTAATTCACAGTGGCTTTGCAAAAGCGCTAGCAAGGCTAGAGCCCGTCTATGTGTCATCATCATCATCACCCCGGCCTCACGTGACAACACCCACCTACATATATGTCCTGCCAATACCAAAATCGATCGTTATGGGACCCTCTTTGTGGTCCGCTTTTTAATTTCCTGCTATTACTACCACTTTTACCTTTCTTAGTGTTTGTTGTAATGCAAGTTTACATAAATCGTAGTTAACATAAATTGTCCTCGTTGTGCTGTCGTGTTCGTGTTCCGAACTTTTCCTGGTCTGCCAATTTTCACACATATTTTCCTCAAGTCTACACGCACTGCTGAAAAATTGCTCGTTTGAGCAATTCGAATTTAATATCCGATATAAAATAACCTTTGATTTGTGTGAGGATTTTCAATTAGTCATTAGTGTTCTATAGAATAAGATAGGAGGGTATAGGATAAGAAATTTGACTAGGCCTGCAAAGAGTCTAGAGACTTAAAACACCCGAAAGGTCAAAGAAATAAAACAGAATCCGCCCATTTTTAATAAATCCTGTTTGTCCCACGACAACACTCATAAATAACAGTACTCATACATATATATTACAAACGTTCTCTAATAAAATTTGATTTATGACCGCAAAGCTCGAGGACAGGACGTTATATTTGCTAGTACCGCTTGGCGGTTACGTGTCCAGGGCGAGGTGGTATTTGTTATTATCAAAGGATCATAAGACTGGCACGTGTTGACGTCATCAACCGCAGCTGCTATACTTATTGTATGTTTGTATGTCCATACATTTCCAAGCTTTTCTATATAGTGCAGTATGATTTGCGATTAAACTGTGAAGTGCTGAAGCTTTGTTATTGTTATATGATGGAGTATATGGGTTCAGGGTTCTTTCTTTATCCGAAACACTAATGTTCACAATCACTAACTGAAACCAGATATTTGCATTATTAAATCAGATTAAGCTCCTCCTTGCGTTGATTTATTATATTAAATCTTATTAGTCACTCAATTCTTGTGCCTTTAGCATTACTTAAGTTTTGTAGAAAACACTATGGCAACACTTTTGTTTGTTTGGGTAGTACATCTGTATGTAAATATGTAATGGCACAAAAACAAAACGAGCGCTTTGCGAATATTGCAGTCCTGTAGATATGTTAGTACTTTTCTGAGACGCGTTGTCCTTCAGTTGTCCGACCAGCAAGACGTTTCGCAACAAACTAACGAGTATACGAAAAAATTTTCCCTTCAAAGGACGAGAGCGTCGAGAATGATAGGGAAAGCGCAAAAGCTTAAAACCATGCTTGATAACACTGTTCAAGGACCCCCAAAGAGAAAGTGGTGTGTCTGTCTTCTCTTTACATACCCTTGCAGAGGGTATATGTACTATAGCCAAAAGCCTACCTAGCTAACAAAGTTATAAAGCTAAGTCATATATCTCATTTGTCAATTATTATCGATGAATCTTATGTAATATTTGTCTCTTCCTAATTCTAATTTGCCTATCTTGAGCACCTCTAGATTTTAATATTTGTAAGTATCTTTTTGCTGTCTGTACGTGCATGGAAAAACTATTCAAGAGTAAGAATTTTGATCTCTCTTTCATTGATTACCTTCGCTTACGGCAAAGCACACTCTCAGAGACGCAGTCTCGTAGTCGACATTTAGTGCTCTCTCTTAAATAAACAGGTGAAGCTTTTGAAAGCTTTCAGCATTGGTGGGTAAACCATACATTCATTCACAGAAGCAAACTCATACAAGACTTCGATGCATTGCACTATTTATGTACCGATAAAGATATTACAACGCACATTAATTGCATGCATATATAAAAATCCTAGGTATATGTGTAAGCTGAGCAGATACTATAGAAGCAAAACAAATAAAATAAAATAGAAAAGCTCATGCAGTTTTATGTGAAATACGCAGTGCTTGCGCTGACTGCTTGCGTTCTCAATGCAAACCGTGGTTTAGAATTCCAATATTCCGTCTACACATATAATATATATATATATATATAAAATATATATTATACTATATATATAATATATAATATAATTATGAATATAATAGTCCTATAGTAGTAATAGTAGCAGAAAAATATTACACTAAGCTAAGACAGCTTCTTTCATAATATCTTAAGAAATAACGAAAATCTGTCGATAGATTATAGATTATAGGCGTTATAAATCTCCAAAATGATTTTACTTTTTGTGTAATCAAGTTAAAATCCAAAAATCTGATAAAAGCTATTATTTTGTATACTATAAGCTTGTATAATCCCTGCTAGTCGTACGCATTCCAATAAAAAAGCAGCTTGTCGTGATTCATCGCAAAGGTGTTCGGTACAGATCTTAGGCTGCATGACTCAGTCAGTCCACACATGCTTGGAACAAACTTATATATGTATGCATGTACATGGGTATGCATAACATACGTTCTCATTTCCCAAATGCAAAATTCACCAGTTCCAGCTTTATAAAGGGAATGTAAAATATTTTTGTGTTTTATGTATAATGTAGTTATGTATAATGGTATAGTGTCCAGAGATTACAAACAAATTGTATACCGTCATAACCGTTTCCGGCGGATTCATCGAAGACTTGAATGAAGTCAGTGGAAATGAATAATGCCGTCAACGAGTATGCTTAAGTATACATATACATACATAGTATAAAAACAAAGGGTAAGAAAAAAACAACAATTCGTAAGAGCAACAGAACAGCGACAGTTAGATACCCTTAACTTACTTTATAGCCATAAGTCGTTATCAAATACAACTACAAATGACAAATTTTAAAAAACTAATGACACATTTTCTCTTTTATTAATGCCGTGTTGAATGCTAAAAAGTTTGAACTTGGCATAGCAATCCAATAAAATTCTCTAAAAAGAAATGGAATTCTCGTACAGGACAACAGATCGACGCTGCCGAGACTGTAAATAATTATGCATTTAAATGTATAAACTTTGTGTGGATTGCCGCAGATATAGCATACATAAGTTGTTATACTATTTTATAAAGGGTATATTAACGTTCACCTACAGTCAAAGAAGCGAGTAGCTGATAATGCATTTCATTGCGAGTTTTCAAAATGGATGAAAAAAATATAATAAAATTTAATTTAGTATAATTGTGTTTTTCTAAAGATACGCACCAATATATAAATATAGTTAAGGCACTACCACAATGCACCGCGCTTTATTTGCCACCCATTTCGAAACTCAACTCTTATCGTCAATGCCTCCCGTTATCTTATCATACAGTGAATACATAGATTACAAAAGCTACAAATTCTGACTTGCTTTTCACAAGCACATATCAGTTAAGCGACAACTTTCAGTTAGTAAGCAGCAGCAAGGTAGAGCCTACCACCGCGCAACGAATATTTAGTATTTCTATTTCGAAATATAAGCTAATATCAAAATGGTGTCTGTGGAAACAATTGGTTCGATATTTATCAAAGCCCTGAAACTGGTATGTTCCTAGAAAGTCCTTTGTGGTTCGGCCGTAAAGTTCATTACGGAGTGCGAAATACAAAAACTTGTAAGATTCCTGAAAACGTTGAGCAATACAGAAAACTGGCCGAACTAGTATGCCTCGATAAGGTGTCGCCTTATCAGCACAAACATTCAAGCCATATTACTCATTCACCCACAAAGCACGGCGAAAAGAGCGGGTCGTGAGTGTAAAACAGTTGCGGGAAAGTTAGCTAAAGCTTTCCAGGGTGGGGTTCGGAACTGGTCACAATACTAATACAATTTTAATTGACTCATTTGGAATATATTGAAAGGATGACTCTACGTTGAATTACAGATCATTAACTTGGTGGTTATATTTCTGTATCGCTGGGGCGATGGAGGTGAGTTTCTTGGCATTGGTGGTACTTGGAACCTGAACGAAGAGAAAAGCGCCGATGCGGAAATTGTAGCTTCTGGAGTGATGGTTGGATTCTTTATTTACACGGCCTGCCACACGATTGCATTTGCCTTTGGCACCACAAAGCATAAGGGGTAAATTATTAATGCCTACATTGATCGTATTTCTAAATAAGACTTTTTTCTCTAGCGAGCTGTGTGACACTATTATGAACGTTGTAGGAACCTTCATGTGGATCGCAGTCGGAGGAGTTGCGTTACACTACTGGAAGGGATACATGTCTGATGAGGGATACCTCTACGTCAACTCCGAGCGACAAGTGGGCATAGCCATGGGCTCTCTATGCGTTATTGAGGGCGCACTTTATCTGCTGGACACGGTTTTGGCCTGCATACACTACTCTAAGGGCGACACAGACTACACCCAGTAAGGTGATTGGAAGCAAGACTTTCAAATAAATAAATCGCCGTTTGCGAAGCTGCCAAAAGAGTAGTATAAATATCAGCGAATTCTAAGTTCGACTTAGCATTTAAGATATCGAAATATGTCATTTAATTTTTTCTTAAAACCCTATTCAAGGACAGTACAGAGTATACCTGTTTACAAATACAAATTGTTAAGATTAATACACAAATAATGCAAATTTTGTTGGTTTGAGAAAATAAAGGCAGCAGAAGGTAGCCTGGTTAACAATGTATATATGTTTATACTATATGTATGAACATGCACATATATTAGATTAATTGGTAATGACATACCGGGTTTTGCATTCAAATTTCGAGCTTCGCTTGCGAAGTCATATGGAATCATATCTGGCATCGCTGTCCACCTTTTAATTGACGAATTGTTTGTTTACATCAGTTTCCGCGTTTAAAACAAACGCTGAATTCGAGAAATTTTGAAATTTGATTTCGTACAAGGAAAAACTGCTGCGCAATCTCGCAGAAAGATTATCGATTCAAATAGCTGAACAGTGGTTCAGGCGATTCCGAAGTGGTCATTTTGTCACCGAAACACCATAGCCCGCCGACAAGTGACCGCTGAATGAAAATAATGAATCGAGATCATTATGTGTCTATTAGAAGCATTGCAGAGAAGCTCCAACTAAGCAAAATAAAAAATAGTCATTAATAAAAAGCCAATATGTCATTGCCAAACGACCTATTAAGAATTAATAATTGTCAATAGCTGATCAACACCAGCACATATTTAGCTTATCAGTTTTAAAAGACCGTATTTAATTAATATTATAAACCGATGCGTTGTACCTTGTCTGAATAAAAGCATAAAAGTCGCATTCACTCTTGCTAAATGTTTAAAAATGGTTTGGCAGACATTTCTCAGGAACACTGAAGTTAGAGAAAAAGTATATAGGGCCAATTGCACACTTGACTGTGTTTTTAATAGTCGCATAAAAAACATAATAAAGAGTATAGTAAAACTTTTTTCTTTCAAAAAAAATTTAATGATATAAATAGAAATGTTTTCGAGATATTGGCCAGAGGGATTCGAATTTTATAGAAATTGGTAGATGCTTATAACATTCTTGGTTGACTAAGTTATAGCAAACTTGCTTTTAATGAAGTAACAAGTCCCTGGTGTTTTTTATATAAAAACTTATACTTGGACCGGTTGGTTCTATGCAAGCCAAATGTTTTAGCAGCCCGGTATTCATGAAATTTGAACAGAACATATTCAGTCCTACAGTAAGAACTAACTAGTTTGTTATAGTTTTTACGGCAGATATGAATTTTATCGATGTACTATATAATAGAAACGGACATGGATAGGTAGACTGTTGATTCTGATAATTATCATATTTACTTCACATGTACACAGGTGAAAACATTGAAATCCAAATCAAAATATTTTCATCCTCTACCAAGGTATAATAATATGAAAGCTTGTGTTTAGAAATACACATATAACAAGGGACAGACAGACAGGTAATGCTGCTGAAGATTTCACAACTATACTAAGCTCGGGATGTCGGAGGTAGCACACTCCAGCAGTGGCTTGCATGGTATTCATCCGATGGACCCTGCGGTAACTAAATTTAAGCCATATATCGCTATTGAACTTAATGCACGGATTGATGCCCTTTTGGGCAAAATAACTTAAGCTACGATTACTCTGGAAGCTATATACTGCAGCGGTGCAATATTGATGTATGTTAAAGAGCATGGAAACAGTTATATGTATGAAACCTTCTGCGATATTTTAAAAACTAAGATAAGTCGATCCAACAAGTAGCAAAATATATATATCTGTCTAATGGTTGTAAAAGCAGGATTGGCGGGAATTTTTGACGATTTAATTCTAACTGCTAATATGTATTTGTAGACATTAATTACCATGGTCTAGTCTGATAATGCTATATACGGTCTCTTGACGTTGTAGTTTGTGAAATTATGTGCTACTGCTGCTGAAATTTGTGTTATTAAAATAACGTACCTGTCGTTTGGGCTGCCCGCGCCCATCAACAACGTCCTGGCGTTGTTTAAAGCTGCTGGCTTTTATAACACGGTGTGCACAATGATCACAGTGCGGATTGACCGATCCGCCCTCCAGGTTCAAAGCGTCAAGCAGCATCGTTTGATCCTGAATGTATGAGTTGCGTGAGCGCTGGTTCAGTAGCTCCAAGGTGCGCGAGTCTAGACTATCTCTGTACAAATTGTGCGCCTTGTCGAAGTTATGTTCATAGTTCGAATCCATGGTATACATGTGGCTACTATTTCGCGAGGAAGCAGATATTTGTCGAGCGAGCAAGGAACTACTACTGGTTTTCCGGCGAAGCACTACAGTACGTGGAGATTGCAGGCTGCAGCTCGTTGTGCTGCGACTGGCACTGGATTCCGCCGGCAGTGCAGATAAGTCCAATGAGTCGGTGTCAGTGGCATTGGCGGCAATGGCGGAACTGGTGGGGAATGACAAATTGTGCTTGGCCAAGGCTGGCTGCTCACCAAGACTCATGAGCGACTGCTGCCTTTCAAGTTGTTTCTCATAGCCATTAAACTTGTCGTAGTCGATGAAGGACATGTTTGCATAACTAACCATGTTGTCAATGGCCTGTAGCGACTGCAGCGAAGCGCTCCACTTTGGATTCATTTTATCCTTTTTCTTATCATTGGAGGCGACGCTGCTGCCGCTAACTGTGCTCTTTCCCGTCAGTCCACCAAAGGTGCTCTTAAAGGAGGCGATAAGCGTGTTTGAGCGTTTCTTTTGGAAGTTTAGCTGTGGATTAAAGCTCAACTCGCTAGGCGTAAGGGAAACAAGGGATGGCTTTCGGGATGCTGGCGACGCTGCCTCCGACTGCTCTAGTGGAGTGGATGTCGTTGGTTGAGCAGCTAGCCGTTGAGCTGGAGTTTTGATCGAGTTAGCAGTATCAGCACGCCGTCTCAAGACCGGAGATCTAAACTCGGCTAAGCTGCTGTCAGCCAGTGAAGTCTTTCGTGGAGATGTGGGGGACATGAGGTCGCCAGATTTCTCAGTCTCTTCTGATAGCTGTTCTAACTGGGGTTCAATAAAGCTTCTGCGATTGGGCCTCCGAAGCATTATCATCGACCGACTTCGCGTAAAAGTGAACGGCGTCTTTCCCGATTCATCCTTTTTCTCATCGCTTCTTGCCAAATTTTCTTTGCTTCCTGTCAAATGATTGAATATCCGCGACAATTTGCCCCGGAAGCTATGGGTCCGTTCCATTTTCGGTAGCAATTCGATTGGCGTTGGTTGTGATGTCATCTGCTGTGCGAGCCTCTCTGCCTCATACTGCTCATTAAATTTTTGCGTAAAGCTGGGTGTAGTCGATGAAGTCGTTGAATCTGTAGACGATTCACCTTTAGTGCTCTGGGTTATACTGTAATTGTTATTATTATTGTTATTGTAATTATTATTATTATTGTTATTTATAATGTTTGAATTGTTGTTGTTATTTATACGATTATTCTTCGGATCGTCTTGTTTAGTTTTGCCATGAGGTGAAGATTTTGAAACTCCGTTTTTATTAACATTGGCTGGTTGCTGTTGGTGCTCATCTAGTTGCTGTCTTTGCTTTTTATTCGTCTTTTGTATTTTTTTTTGTCCTTTTGTGGTGCTTTTCAATTCTTTATTAGAATTCATGTTGATGATATCTATCTAAGGAGAATATAAAGAGAGAGAAGGGGACTGATTAGTAGGTTTATCGAACGGTACGTGCGACTACCCAAGCATTTATCTTATCTAAACCTATGAATGAAGGGTTATGGATATATAAACGTACATATGTAACACATTGTTTGTCCACATTTAAAGAACACTTGATTGGCTTAAAAAATGTTAATAGCTGCGAATGCTACACACATGGATGGGACCTGTTTTTATACCATTTACCCATTGAAAATGGATAAAAAATAACTTTGTGAAAATGTATGTAACAGGCAGAAAGAGGCATGACAGACCATACAAAGTATATATATTCTTGATCAGCATCAATAGCCGAGTCTATTTGGTCGTGTCCGTCTGTCCGTCTGTATGAAAACACAGATCTCAGCTATTAAAAGAGCTGGAGGCACCAGACTTGGTGGGAGTATGCGTGTATTCAATACACACAAGAAGTTTATTTCAAACTTGATGTGCCACGCCCACCGCCTCCTCAAATCGATAAATTCGTTTTTGCAAATAATTCAATAACGAAAAGAGATAAACGCGCCAAATTTGGTAGGAGGATGTCTTGCAACATTATGCAGAAGTTGGTTTTTAGACTTTTGGAAGCCACGCCCACCGCCCCTATAAAACAAATTATTTGAATTATAAGAACACTAGAAAAACTAAAAGCACCAAACATGGGAGTAAGGTCCCTGGTAACATTACGCAGATAGCGGCTTTTCAACTTTTGGATGCCACGCTCACTGCCCCCAAAAATCGATTTTGTAAGTCGGTAATTCAAATTATTATGGTATGTTTTATGTATTATTGTAAATAATAAGATCGACCAAAACTATAAATTTAAATCCGATCGGACAATAAACACAGAAGTGATATGCGCGAGAAGTTTCGTTAAAAGCAGCAGAGGCACGACGCCCAAACAATCGTCGTGCAGTCAGCGTGCAGTCGGCATGTGCCATTAGCGTCACTGCATGTGCATTTGACTTCGAAAGTATGCGATGCGTTGTTATTAGTTCGCCGAATTAAAGTAATTAATATTATGAATTATTTTTTAACAGCCAAAGGTAAATGGTAAATGGTATCTTACTGTCGAGTGCACTCGACTGTAGCTTACTTTACTTGTTTGAATTTTGCCTAGAAAAGTACATAGGATCTATATGCTCAAGGAAGATATATGTATATAGGACAGAGCTAAAACAGATTATTTGAATTAGAAAGTTCCTGTCGTATTGTTTAGGAAAAGTCTTAAGCCCTTACAAAACTAAGTTTGTTTAAGCAACAAAGTGTTTATACCGAATATAAACTGATTTGACCAAAGAACATTATGTTTGGAAGAAAAGTTTTGTGTTTGGAAAATGATAGCGTTTTTCACACACACTTTTGGTTGTTTGACTGTTTCCAGTATTAGACCATGAATTTCTTTATCTCAATTTTGAGACTAGGTCCTTATGCAAATTGGTACAAATACGACTTTTTCCTGTACAATATATTTATTTAGATTAGCGCAAGATGTATGTATGTATCGGAGCTATAACTTTTCCAGATATATGTGGACTTTTTAGACATTATCAACTTTCCCTTGCAAAGTCTAAACTAATTTTTGTCAAATATTCAAAGCACAGAAGGAAATATTTCCCACCATAGAAAGTATTATATATATTATGTATGTACTCTTGATCGGCATCAATAATAAACCAAATCGATTTATTGTATAACTCTCTCCAAACTCAATCAATATCGGACTATTATAACATATAGCTGTCATAGGAACAAATGTGAGTTTGTGTATGAGAACATAAATTAAAAAATTAAAATTAAATTAAATTAAAATCGGCCCAAAAGACGAAAGGACAAAAATCCATGTCTTTGAGTTAGTTGGAATATTGCATGATTATTGTGATCGAGCTCAATAAATATGAGTAAGTCCAAAAGCCCTCTACAAACGACAGACTTTTCAACTAGATGTAAGTATGTATGTATGTATGGTATTTGGGTATATAGCAACGGAATAGCAACCGGATGAAACATATGCAAGTATCTCCGCAAGGCATAATCGTGTTTATTTCTATTGACCTGTTGTTTTTATGTTTAGAGTGCATTTACCGCAGGAACTTAATGCAGGCAACTGTAAGGGTATGCAACTTTTGTTTCGCTTTATTGCTTAAGTGTACTGCGCGTTAAAAAGGTATTCGTAAGTCGATTAAACTTTGAAATATATGTATGTACTTAACGCGCATTTGCCAACTTCGGCTGTGTTGGTGTTACTATTATTTGCAGCTTTATTTGTATGCATTCATGCTCAACACACATACACATAGCTATGCATGTGTAACATACATACTTAAGTACGTAGCATTGAACGTGCGTACATATGTACATACATAAGTTCATAGTTGTTTCAAAAAGTCGCAATATCATTTGTATGTACATACATGTGTATGTGTGCATGTGAGCAGTTGAACATGTCCACACGATAGTATATTGGAAGTCTCTGTTCTAGTCCTCAGATAAGTATGTATGTGTATGCATGTACACAATACATGAACACACACACACATATGTATGCGTGAAACACAAATATATTTTGCGTGGCCACTTGCGCAACTTGACAACCAGCTGACAGCACTCTCTTCTTCCAGCACACAACAAACGCACACCAATAAGCATACGTATGCATGTGTGTGCGCGGTGTTGTACATTGATACTCTAACCGTTCTCGCTCTCAGTGACGCCGCAACGTAAGCACGCTCATCACACCAGTCATCTTTGTACTCACACATACAAGCTGTTTACATACAGATGCATATAAACTAATAAATATATATAGCATATGCGTGCAAAGGTGTGTTTTGTTATTTATATGTATTTCCAAACGCGTATGTTCTTAGTAAAAGGTGCATAGATATGTATGAAGTTTGTTTATGCATTCAACACGCTTGCCGGCCTCTAATGTACGCGTCTGGGTATGTACTGGGTATATACATATGTACATACTTAAGTGTATATACGTGAGGCACTGTAGGGCGGCTATGCGAACTTCACTGCTATTTGCAGTAAGATCCGTTTATCGTTTATCACATCATCTCATATCGGCTCAACTCACACTACATCAGTCGCATAAATAATGAAAACTTTTAACTACATGCATATACACAATGTACATGTGAATGTACGCTTGTGTGTGTATTCTGACTAAATGCGAGCACGACGCTTCCGAAAACTCCGCGCGCGCGGCTGACTAGCGGTTAACTGATCGCCAGGCCATTCCACAGCTGACATCATGGTGAATTGTATTCATAAGGTTAGTTCTTGCGCATGACTACGACTACGACTACAATGGTTCGCTCTGTAAATAACAAAATCGCAGTTCCGGAATTGCCAGGAATTGCCTATTCGCATTTCCAATTTTAAATAGTTTAAATAGAAAAGTGTAGTTGAGTAGTGTATGTTGATATTAATATCATACATTAGCACTTCGGATGGTGCAGCCCTGGCTAATGAGTATCCCCAACGTCATGGATCTTCAAGTATCCGTGACTGCCAATACTCTGTCACTGTTTGATTAGTTGTGATTTCTGCGAGTATGTGTATTACTGATTGTGTGAGGCAGGGCTGCCAATTTCGCTTTTCCCGCAAAGCTTAAATTGTTAAATAAATTAATAGGAACATTATTTGCAGACTTTAAAAAAAATAAGTTTTTTTACGTCTTTTATTTAATTTGCCTATATACATAAAGTACGAACGAATAGCTGCACAGCCAATATTTTTATATGACTTCGGTAGTAGTAAAAAAATATGTTAACTGGTTAACTGGCATTTAAAATTGCCAAAAGAGTACAAGAAATTCCAAAACACGCTACAAAACTTAATTATAAATTTCGACACAGATCGACAACTGCCGCGTAACTTCTAAGCCTGATCAAAGCCGGGATGTTCTTTTCTAACATAAGGTTGGCAGCACTGATGTTGTCGTATGCAGATATGACATATGCATACGTACATACAAAAACATCAAAATATGAATGCATAGTACGTACTATTTAACTATGTATAGTGCGTCGACGTGACCTTCCAATTTCATAATATCGAAAATGACATCCATTCATAGATGGATGGCCCATCCGAGTTTCAAACGTTATCAACTGCGGTAAATTGATGTATGTACATACATCTGTATGTTCTTCGTGCGGGTTCATGTGAGAATCGCACACGTCCATAGGCTTGGAACTCAAGTGCCTAATCTCGATTAGATTGTACGTTTGTTTGTGTGGAAAACACATGTGCATATGTGTGTGTGAATATGCACACTCTCCCGAGTATTTTAATTGAATTGAGGTCCATATGACATTCCAAAGAGATTTGCTGCCTACAAGTCGCATTTACTGGGACCAATAACAATGAAAAAAGTGAAACCCATACTGTGTGTTGGCTGCACCGTCATCGACTTTGTGACCCTGAATAGGAGCTTTCCCAAGGAGGATACTGATGGACGATGCCTCGACGGCCATTGGCAACGTGGAGGTAATGCTTCCAATGTGAGTACCGTTCTGCGGTTGCTCACCGCTGATGTTGATTTCTTCGGCATGCTCTCCAAGTCCGGCGGATTCGGCGTGCTTTTGGAAGACCTAAGCCGACGCGGCATTGGTATTCAGCACTGTCCACAGACGCAGAAAGATCCGCCATTCTCGTCCGTCATGATTGTCCAGGACACGGGGTCGCGTACTATAGTACACTGCAATAAGAACTTCCCCTTCGTGACGAGCGAGGACTTCGGAAAGATCGACCTCAACCAATATGGATGGGTACACTTTGAGGCACGCCATCCCGAAGAAACAATCAAAATGATAAGAGCCGTTCGAAAACACAATAAAAGCCGGGAGGAGCCAATTGTCATCTCCTTGGATTTTGAGAGCACATTCCAAAGCAATTTGCAGTTGTGTAGCCTGTGTGATTTCGTTGTGTTCTCCAAAGAGCTTGCCCTGAAGCAGGGCTGGATGACAGCGGAAGCGGCATGCCATGGGTTGGCGAGTATCTTGCAACCAAACTGTCCCAGAATCATATGTCCATGGGGTAGCACTGGCGCCAGCTATCTGGATGTCTCGAACAAGTGCTGCAAGGCAGAGGCTTATAAGGCAGGCGAAGTGGTGGACACCCTAGGAGCCGGAGACAGCTTCATGGCAGGATTTATATACGCAACTTACATCAAGCAGAATGGCCTTCAAGGCGCTGTTGAGTTCGCCAATCGGGTGGCTGGGCAAAAGATTATCGGATTTGGATACGATCATATCGTCGACCTTCAAGTTGAGGACAATCGACCAAATCTCTGATGAAATCAGCTGGAGGCAGACCATGACTTTTGAAACTTGATTGTTGATGATTAGAAACGTTATATGTAGACTTATTATTAGCGATTATAAGTAATATATCCAAAAAAAATACAAATATGTTATTTAATAAACCAAACTTTTATATATAGAAATATTATTTTTTAATGCATTCCCTCATTCAAATTCCAAGAATTGGGCTCGTTATATGTCGCATGAAAGCTTCATAATTCACGTCAAGCACTATGTAAACTTGGTAAAGTCGTGCAGATCGTCATTAACTTCAGCGCTCATGGCTGACGAGGAGGTTATACCAATGCCGCTGGATACACTTCCGCTTTGTTGGCTAATTTGAGTTTCGATAAGCTACAATGCGAAAATGAGTTTATTTTGTATTCTGCGTTATCTGAATTTATACCTTTGACCGCAAACGCTTTAGTTTCCTTAATCTCTCAAGCCAGTTGGATGCATAGGGATTCTTTTTCTGAACACTTTGATAGACGAGCGAGGCAAGCTGCAAAGGTAGGTGGAGCATTAATACTATAAATAATTCCATGTCTGTAACTCATTTTACGTTTGCATGTAGAGCCATCTGCCTTGCTAGTAGAGGTGCACTCCGATCGGAAACTATTCGTGGTTCGTGGCAAACAAACTTGGATATTTCGTGTCGAGCTTTCACATAGACTCGATTGGAATTTAGCTCAAGTGGTTGGACAATCACACAGGCGTAGTTGAAGTGACCCTAACAAAATATGGGTTAACTGGAAATTTTGAAAGCTTCTTCCAATATGTTACCGAAATTGTAGTGAGATTGTACTCTTCACCGCTTTCATTGTAAATAATTTTCACAAAATCATTGCCAATATGTTTCTTCTTCTCATTGCAGTTGGGGTCATCCTGTAGATTTGTGGGCATTAATGTGGCAACATGGAAAGTAACCTGAAGCGAAAACAGATAAATAGCTTCTCATTTTTCAATTACACGACCAGCACAACATGCGCTTTTATACCTGCAATATATCATCTTTCCAAATGTACGCAAATTTCCCATCCGTACCATTTTTATCCAAACCAATAAATAAATTGTTTTGCTCGGCTTCTTTGAGACTGACCAAAGTTCCAATGCATCGCAGGAACTCAACGTAGCGAGTGCTTCCGTAGGAATTGCGAAGTATTTCTACCTCGTTGTTGCATTGGTTTTTGCCTACATAGAGAACGCCGACTTTATGGGTCTCAAATGGCGGCACCAGATCAAGCAGTGCCAATGCGCTAGACTGTTCTTGACCCACCTTCAATGGGGTCGCGGTAACCTCGAGTTGCCCAGTGCTATACAGTTGTAGAAACACAAAGCTGGGATTTATACACAACTTGGCACTTATAGGTGGCTTAGCTGACGCAAAGTTGCGAAAACTACTGGCTGTCGGTGGGCGAGCCTTCCCGTTATTCACTTCGCGTACTACTGAAATGGTCTTGGAGCGGCCTCGCATGACATCCACAGAGCTATTGTTATAGTCCGAGCTAATGCCGTTGCTGACAGCCGCATTGTTGTTACTGCCACCACTGCTAGATTTGGTCAGGTTCAGAGGTGCACCGCCATAGCTTGTAACTTTATTGACTACCGCATTGGCGGTCTGTTGAATCGCGCTTACTGCCTGCCCTTGGCCAGGAGACAGTGGAGGTTTCCCCACAGCGGCCAGTTTCAGGGAGGATGCGGAGGCTGAGATTTGCGCTGATGCCGGCGGAACACATGAACTCGTTACTTGGCTGCTTACATCGTCCGCAGAGTGCTGTTTAGGCGGAAGCGAACCAACGATGGGTTGCAGCGGGAATTTCGAGCCGTGTGGCGCTTGCGGTGGCGTTGATCCAGCAATTTCTTCAGGTATGGCTTCACAGCTTACCCGCATATCCTTCGTGCTATACTGCACACTTTTCTTCTTTGACGGTAGCTGAGGTTCTTCAAACGATGGTCTGCTTGCTTCCGGCTCAAGAGACAGCGGTGCTGGTTTAGAGGCTAAGAAAGCCTGTCGCCAACTTGAACTCATTTCTGGACTGGAATTCACACGTCGCACTGGATTTCGTGCTCGACTCTGTGCATCACTAAAGGCGAATGTATTCTCATCGGCTTCCCCGTCGCTGACGCTGCCACTGCCACTGAGTGCTGTTTCCTTGCCACGCTTTGCAACCATACGTTGTAGGGGTATGTCGATAGCCGCTGTGCCACTGACACCAGAGACGTTACTCATAAAGCTAATCTCCTCCTGACGCTGCAATGCGCGCGACTTTACCACTGTTTGTCTGCCCACATCTGTATCTGTTGATGCCACCTCGGCTACTGGAGCTGCTTCCGCATCCGCCTGTCGCACAGACTCTGGTTCTTGCTGTGTTTGCTGAGGCCGCAGCGTACTTTCCGGTCCAAATACTCCTCCATAGGCGCTTGGCAAAAACAATGAGACCACACTATTAAATGGAAGATCATGACCGAAGCAATCGTTTGCGATAGGATTCTGAACGCGCGTTATCCAGGAAATGTTGCCTGTGGGGCGTCGTATGTAAACTTCGGCCCAGCCAGTGCAGGCACGAACACAAACTGGCTGCTGTACAACGGAATGCGTTGAGGGACTCGCACTAACTGTGGACAACGACATAGAGTTTCCCAATAAGGAAGTGTGACTGCCTGTGTTTGAAACCTCGACAAGATTGGTGGCACCTGAAGCTTCAGGGTTGGAACCGCGACGTGAAAACGTGTCCAGCGATGCCGTTGAGCTATTGGAGATTTGACGATGTGGATGAGCATTTGTCCCCGAATTAGAGGCCGAAGAGGATGAAGTGTGATCTGTACTGCCGGCGCTGTCGTTGCCGCTACTGTGCTGCAAGCTCATTTTTGTGTAACGCTGTTCCTGCTCCGGTGACACAACTGGTTGAGCTGCATCGCTAAGACTTTTTGAGTTTAAACTGATGCTGGGAGCTTTGCCGAGTTGGGCACAGCGATCGCACAAGCCACTTCGTGTAGGTCCTGATGGGCAGCCCGACGTAGTAATTGTGACCAGATTGTGGCCCACAAGCCACGATTGCGAAACACCGTCCTTCAACAAATACTCAACGGCCGGCAAACTAAATCATAACATTGATAATTTTAAACAAAGTCTAAGATTTGTACTTTACTAACCGCTTGGGCAAAGATGGACACGGCGAAAATGTGTGATGTGCTAGAAAATCAAAACACGTCTCTGTGAGCTCAGCGTGGAAATTCCGCAGACTGTTATTCATTAAAGGGCGCATTTCCGAGTCGTTTCGTGTCCCAGTGCTGTTCCGACTGCCGCGCTCCGTAAGACTTGTGCTACGCTTACGATTCGAGGAGTCTTCATTTACGTTCAAAGAGTTAATGTTACTAATATCGTTGCACAGCATTTTAGCATTAGATTTCATGGACTGTTGGTAAGCGAAATTCGAAGAAAATCCTAAAAATCCTGTTCAGTTATTGCTATGACAAATTTTACTTACGGACTTAATGTAGCTCACGCAATTCTTTCGCAGCTCAAGCTTGCACTTGAGAAACCAGCCTGCAATGACATGATGGGCTAGGGATACCGTGTAGTGGTCATAGCGATGTGGTTTCGTGTATGGCAACGATATGGCAAATACGTACATATTGTGCATGGGTGTAAAGTTGGCGAAGAGATGATTTGATAAGTGAATAAGCACTGTCAGTACAAGTAAGGGTAAAAACAATATACTAGAGAATATAAGTTGAACTCATGAATATCTTACGGGACAAGAACTCTAACACTGGAATGGCCACTGTATTTGTGTCGGACATTTTGCTCATTTGAAGTAAGACATCGGGCAGCTTACGCATAAGTGCCTCAGGCATCTCCAGTATTAGAATGGTCATCGTGTTTATGCAAACACTTGCTATACTGGTAAGAACTCGTGAGTTCAATGCTGTAATAATGTTGTAATGCTGTTGCGGTTGTAAACAGTCCTGATAGATGACCAAGGAGGCAATTGCGGGTAGCACAAGTGCATGGAACTCATCCGTGGGTCGTTTGAACTTATTATTGCTCACTGAGTTGATCTTAAACAATGTGTTAGCTAATTCCTCAATATCATTGCCCTGTATAAGCGCTTTGTTCTGAAGCACTTTGGGCAGCTCTTTGATTACCAGCTGGAAGACCTGATAATCAGTATCCTGCTCAAGGCAGCGCACGATTAGCTTGCATGCGCGCCGAATGGAAATAGTTGTAGTTTGAGTTTGTGGTGGCAGAGGAGAGTCTATACCCAAATAATGACTAAACCTCAATTCGTCATTATTATCAGGATATCCAATGTGATAGGATGCATTGGCTCGAGCCTTAAGCATCCAGTTGAAAATCTGAAATTTGACATTGTTTGCGTTAATCAGATTATACTATAATTTGTAAAGAAAATTTACCTTTAATCGCACAATGCTTGCCTGCTCAAACACCTTTGGTCGGTCGTAGTGCAGCTCCAGGTGATCCATTAATATATTAAATATCTTAATGGCATGCGAAGCTGGTAGGCGATGAAGCTTGATATTAAACACCTCAACGAGTCCATCAATGGCTGCAATGATGTCGCTTATTTCACCCTCTGTTTTAATAATGATGCTGCTTCCCGGTTCTGACACAGATCCTTCCGATGATATTTGACGCATCTGCTCGAAAGGCCGATTGATAAGCCCCTCTATAATATCCAAAAGTTCCATGCAACGCTTTGTATCACAGTGTCCGGCAAAGTTGGAGAGTGCCCTAGCTACTGCCATGCGCACTTGAACACTAGGCTCCTGGTGTATCTGTGCAAGGTGTGTTACCACAACGCGGTCCAGTATCTCCTCCTCATACAACGATCTGTTCTGATTCATGATTTGTACCAAAGAGTCAATCGTTTTAATGCGCACGTTAACGTTTGACATCCGATAATAGCGACGCACGAACTGGCTCAGGACTGTTAGCCATTCGGGCCTTGTCGCAGTTACACGTCGCGTCCGGTAGTCAATTAATCCAAGTACTGATGTCTCCGAGCGGCGATCCGCCACACGTTCGATAAGGTCATAAATCCGATCTACGTTTCCCAATACTTGGGCGCGCTCGTCTTGCAGTAACTTCTCAATGCAATCAATATTTTCATGAAAGTTTATTTGGAGGTGATACAGTCGATCCTTGTTTACACCGGAGCGTTCTGCAGGTTAATTATTTATAATAACCATAAGTATTGACTAAAATACCCACCATAAAAATCAATGTTGTCCACAATAGCCGACATTATTTCACAAACCAGGTCCCATATGATCTCCGAAAGCTTATACTTGTTAATGACCATCCGCACGCTTAAGATCACTTCAAATGTGACAATTACTTGTCGGCTTTCAAGCGCCTGCCGGCATCAAAAACAATTTTTTAGAGTTTCATGTTTGATTAAAATTCAATACCTACTCCAAGAAAACCATTCAGCACGTTGGTCGCATAGATCATTGGTGATACCTGAAATATGATATTCGACCCAAAGATGTTCATATTCAGATGGAAGACGGCACCACGCAGCAGTTGTGCGTCGTCATATTGACTGCGATCATTGAGTATGTTGCACATCATTTTCATAGAATGGTATCCCAGCTGCGTACCTAGTAAATTTTTCATTATCTGTAATGGATAAACAATGAATAGGAAAAAGATTTCATTCGATTTGTTAAAGAAAATAAACCGACATATTCGCGCGATATAATTCCGCCATTTGATTATCACATAACTTTGCGCGATCTTGTGACTCTAGAGGACGTCAGATTTATTGAACTATGTTATTTAAGTTTGCCTAAAAGGCCATGACATGTTGAAAACATACAGCGACGTAATCTTGCTAATAAAATCACTTTAACTCCTCAAGCGTTTTCTTCCGCCTTTTACATTTATATAAATAATTTGCGATGGCGTTAAATTAAACTGAATCTAATGCAACCCCACTTTATTATTTTTTTTATGTTAACACAAATTTCGACCAACGAGGTGCTAGTATTAGCAAACCAAGTTGGCGACGTTATTGATTTGGCTATAACTATTCGGCACGGCTGTGAAATTTATAACGTAAATTTAAAGATGAAAAAACAGATTGTGAAAGAGTTCATTACTGTAAAGAAGGTTCGGTATCTGCCGCGCGTTGTACCGGAACCTCCTGCACCTCCAGCACCCGTCTTACGAGTGCTTGTCGTTGGCCGCTGCACTCTGGACATGATTACTGTGTGTGATGAACATCCTACGCCAGGTAAAGTGCTGCGCACCGATGAAGGGTTGTGGCGCCTTGGAGGTCATGCAGCCAACATATGTTGCGTCTTAAGGCGTTTAGGTTCCAAAACAGAGTTCTTAGGACAGCTGAGTAACGATATTGCTTTCGAGTGCCTTACTTCTAGCTTCCAGGCCATGGGCATTGACATCTCCAGCTGTCCGCGAACGGCTCATCAGCCCCCGCATCAAAGCATCCTCATGGTTCGCGGTCAAGACTCTTACACCACAGTTGAATACTCGAACCGCCACCATGAGCTCACATATCAACAGTTTATGGGCGCGGTCGACTATCGTAAATATTCTTGGATACATTTCGAGGCACGAAATTTCATGGAAACCCTACGAATGATGCGAGCTGTGCGTGATTACAATTCTCGTACTCCGGATGCAAGCATTATTTTATCCGTGGATCTAGTAAATATGCGACCAATGAGCTTGCTTGTGGCCAACTTAGCGGACTTTGTGTTCGTCAGTAAAGAAGTCGGGACGTTATACGCCTTCATGAATGGTCGCGAGACGGTGTGGGCAGTACGCGAACGGATGCAGATCGCTCATAGGCATTGGTTGTCCAAGCAACCCAAAAAAACTCCCAACTCAAATGAATCTGCGAACGGGACAGTGCCTAGAGGAGAAAACACTAGCTGTACGACCGAACGCGATAGAGTGGCTGTCGTTATTTACGAGAACTACGATGAGGGAGCTAGTTGCCTAATGTCTGATAATACCTATTTCAAGGTTGGCGGTCATAAGCCACAACAGATTGTTGACACCATTGGTGAGCATGAAACCTTTGTAGGTGCATTCGTGTACGCAATGCAAGACGCAAAGTTGACCCTGCGCGATTCGATGGAGTACGCAACGCGAGCGACTTGCCTCAAGATATCACAGTACGGCTTTGATACTTTGCGCTGCATGCCAAAGGATCTGATAGGTTGTTACTATGCTTAAGAGCGCTCTTTTTCTAAATCCAATATTGTTTACCTTAAACGAAGCTTGGCAGTAGCGAACGTGGTTCACGGTACGGCACAGAGTGACGATGCATTGAAGCAGCGGTTCGCTCGGGAAAATGGTGTAACCAATAACCAACTCTAAGATGGTCAGGCACTGTAGCCCTATGTCGTCGTCCGCAACGGTACAACTCAACTCACACGCGTTTCTGGAGAAAGTCAAAGCCATTAGTGCATATATTATACCATATAGATAATACGCACTGTACTATGCCAACTAGTATATCTTTGTCCAAGTGCGCTGCGTTGAACTTAATCAGATTGACAAGCATATCCAGATAGGGACACAGGAGATCGGCGTCTGTAATCGCCGGTATCCAAAGCAGCATAAACTTTCCAATCTATTGCAGGAAATAAACAATGGTACACAACAATGGTCTACCGAATTGTGGCGAAATGCTGCTCACCTTTTCCTCGAAATTAGTTATGTTCTTGCCATTCTCTGTGAGCGTGTCGAGCAGTTCCAGGAGATGACACAGGTCCTCAGGTGTCTCATGGTTCTGTATGACCAGAAAGAACTTCTCTCGCATGAGAGTCAAGTTCTTGTACTGAGTGTGGATGAGGCGCTTATAGAAGCTCAGTGCAGCTTGACGGGTTTCAGCCGGCTTATTGGGTACGATAAGATCGTTGGTTAGATGCCAAAGCTTCGTTATGGAAGTCTGCGTACAACGAAAGAATTCTCGACATTAATCTCAAGAGTAACCCGCGTCGGCTCACCAACCTCGTCCAATGTGATGGTGTGCAAGTGCAAGTCCCCCAACTCTTTTAGCATTTTGCAACGTTGTGCAATGGGTAACTCCGGTCGCAGCTCATTTTCGAACTCTGGCTGCAATGTTCGCTCACCAACACTCCCTGATTGAAGAAAGGCAATCGCAGGGTATTACAGAACGCATGTGCCTAGATTGAGCCTTACCTGCCGATTTCGTGGTCTTGAGGAAGTTTTTAAATTTCGTTTTGTCCCTAGAAGTCATCGTTGCAACTCAAGCGGAATGCTGTCCAATTCAACTTAACTCAAGTTAAGGCATGCACAATTAATTGGGCCGAGCAGTCAACAAACACTTGGACAGGGTCAGCAGTCTGTGTTTTTAATATCAAATGAACATACGATAAATGTGTATATTTTGCTTTTGGAACTTTACGCTTTGAACTTACTTAGATTTATAACTAAACAGCTGTTCGGCATATCGATCCAGCACCACCCTGTGCTCTAAGTAAGAAACACCGGGGAGTGGAAAACTGATTGGATACGATCGAACTCTCAGCAAGTCCGTGTTTATCCGATTCGAAAAGGTAGAATATTATTTCTGCATGTGTATTTTTGCTGTTTCTTTGTTGACCTGTTAGACGCGATTGCTTGTCGCTGAACTATTTCAGTAGTTCTTCTGAATCGCTCTCTAATCGCACTAGTTCGCGTCCGATAACAAGAGCTATCGATAATAATGTAAAACTTTTTCGTAGCGTCTAAAAAGTATACAGAATGTATTAAAAAGGAATATTGCTAAAGCCTTACTCTGCTCGAAGAATCAATTCAGATTCAGTTCAATTTCGTCTATTTTCTTCTAATACTTGTGCAACTGCAGCTTCAGTTAGCTATTGCCCCCGCTTGCAGGCAGAAGGCATACATGTGTTTTTAGCAGCAAAAAAGAAGGAAAACAACAGTTATTTGTCATTCTCAAGGCAGCACATAGGTAAGAAGAACCCCATAATAAATTGTAACAATATTTGCGCACTATATTTGCGCTTATTGTCGGCCAATCTGCGAACGTCTGTACATACGTATGCAACTATATATTCTTAAATATAGCCATACTAATTACCCGACTACATATATGTTAGTTAGTGCATGTGCGTATATGTATCTTGCATTAATACATACCACATACACGGATACATGGATACACGGATGACAGTGTGCTTTCGCTGAGATCCAGCGTTATCCGGCCATTTTTACAATTTACATGCATACTTGCGCGCAATCGCTTCGTATTCCCTAAAGTAATCTTGCACTCCAATTGTAGGACAGAACCATGAGCTCCACTGAAGAAAGCAACAGTCCGGCGACCACCCCACAGGAGAACGAACTGCCTCCTGGCGAGCAGGCTGATCCCAGGGACTTGGAGAAAATCGAAGAGGAGAAACTGAAGTCCAAGTATCCAAGTGGTATGCGCGTGCCTGGAGGCCATTCGGCATTTCTGCAAAAGCGCCTGCAGAAGGGAGTAAGATCTGAGATGTGGAAAAATCGGGACGTTCTCATTAATGTAATCTTATTTCAGCAAAAGTTCTTCGATTCCGGTGATTATCAAATGGCCAAACAAAAGGGCGGTGGTGTCAAGCAGGTTTTCGCCAATAAAGTGACTACTGGCGAGGCTATACCTACGCCTGAGACGGTGCCTGCGCGCAAAACTTCTATTATACAACCATGCAACAAGTTCCCAACGACAAGCTAAGCTATCAAATATTTAATATCAATTAATTCCCGACGCCTCCCCAATGCTCCTTACCCAATATTATACTATATATCTACTGCTAGGCGGTCGGCTAGCCCTTACGCACTCCGTCGATCCATTTGTTTTTATTCAATGCGCGTTTGCTTAGGTGACATTTATTTCCAAATCAAGATTATTAGAAATAAACGTTTTGCATACCTTTGATGTTACATGATTTCGCGACGATGTCTGTCTAGCTTATGCCGTCAATCTCAAGAACTATAATGTATCATAGCCCGACTCAGTTCCACTGTGCTCCAGTTGCCCCAATCCTGGCCGTATGTAGTTGTAAGTTAATGAAATGATAAAGGAAACACGCTGAAACAGTTTTAAATGTAAAATGTAAATCTTAAAATATCGGAAATGAATAAATTCAGGAGAAATTGCAGTGTTATTTATTGCACGAAAAATATAATTTGGATGCGGGTGACCATATTGAAGCCAATGTGTTATCACATAATGTTCGTGTAATGCTGTGATATTCAAGAATAGTTATTCTTTTTTGAACCTGTTTTTATTTTAAGTAAGTTTAAATGTTTTTTTCTTGTGTAAAAGTGAACACAAATTGTATATAGGAGACTGCACTTAGCACTTACAAGCGAAGTAAGTAAAAAGTACTCACATGAGTGCTCATCTCTAGTTGTTTGCATTCAGGCTGTAGTCGATCAGGGAGAACTTCGATGTTAACAAACATCTATTTATCGACAAGTTTGCTTGCAAATTTTGCTCCACGCTCGCTTTGTTTAGCAGTTCTTTAACCCAATGATTGAACCGATACATTTTCATTTTCCTTCTTTTGCAATGAAACATAAATTATCGAACATAGGGAAAATCGATGTTTCATCAGATATACACTATCGATGTAACTTCCAGCACTAGTCTGTAGTTGGTTTAATGCCTGTTGTGTATTTCTGTTTATACAAAATTATAAATATTATTGGACCAAAAAGTATTATAAATGGAAGCAGCGGACTGTTGCAGCCACAGTGCCTTCGACTTGATAACTCGGCTAGCGGCTCTGGCACTGCAAGATGAACGCGCCCAAATTCATCAAACAGCTGCAGTTGCTGCAGACGCACCTCTACCTGCATTGTTGGTCGCCAAAAGACGTGCGCAAATCTACGAACTCCTGCTGCAGCGCCACGCTTCCGTAAGTTCTGGACCTTGCCCGCGATTGCAAAGACTCCCACGGTGCCAGAAACTTTTGGATCAGCAACGCTCCGACCTGGAATTCGTAAACGAAGTTGCGCACTGTGTTCTAAGCATGTCCAAAACCCTCGGGAGAGGGCCACTCGCGCCAGCGGACCTTGCTGGGAGGCAAGCTTGCAGGGAAACGGTATTGCTGCCCGCAAAATTGGCTGAGCCATTGCATCTGGGAGAGAGAGTCTGCTCCAGAGACAGACTACCCCCCTCGATTTCCGTGCACAGCTCGGCAGAGGCCTTTCTAGTTAGATCTGTTGAGATTATGAGGAGCCAGTTGCAACCTATACACTTCCGCCGTGAAACGAACATAATGCTGAGCGACCTCGATGAGCTTCGGAGTGCCCTGAATAGTCAAAAAGAGAACCAAGTGCCGTGCTCGGTCTTGGAAGAGTCAATGAAGCGTATTGGCGCGTGGCGGAAGGGAAAGAAGTGCCGTCCCCATTTGCCGCTCCCGGTGAAATTAAGGGACCGAGAAAAGATGGCCACTAAGCAGGGTCGCACGGTCCATCCAGCACCTGAAAAGCACTTCATTTCTGATAAGAACATCAGCAATGAGCTAAAGTGGCATCAGGATCACACGCTCGTTTTATACGTCATTGAACTGTCCGATCTGATCGACCATTTGAAGAAAGCTGCAGGTAAGCGATTGGCTAGAGAGATGCAATCATATCTAATTATGTATGCTCTTAGCGGGACTGCAATCCGAGACGTTTCTGTGTACAGCTGAGGGGCTACTTTCGCTGAGATCGGGAATATCCATCAAGAGTGTTCTTCCGGAGGTGTTGGCTGACTATGCGCAGCCATTTCTGTTTTCTGGCAACGCCTATCGAAGCCTCAAAGCTCGATTTCAATGTGTCCAACCGCCAAGCGGAGTAGAACATCCGATGCACAGGGTACAGCTGCGACTCTTTTGAAATCCCTTCGATTTCATCGACAAACACCTTTTCCCTTTTTACAGGCTTTGCGGCATGCGATCATAGTTTTTCTCACTAATACTCGACTGTTTCTGCTCTCGCAGCCTGCTAATACTTTATCGGAGCTACTGCGAAGCTCCACGCCTACCATGCAGCTATTGCGACAGTTGGAACAGCTATTTCAACATAACCATAGCCGTAAGCGCACGTTCATTTTGGAATGAAGTGGACTTCGCAAGTATTTCCCCTAATTTAACGAATTGAATCTTTCAGCGGTGCTTGCAGCAGGCGGGAGCGGCGCCAACCTGCTTAGCAACCTTTGGTCTGCCATCGACGCGAGCGTCAATAGGCAATACTTGTACCTCTTAACGTTCTTATTGAAGTCCTTGTGTGAGACGTACTTTGGCCAGCTGCAGCGCTGGATTTACATGGGCGAGATCGACGAACCCTTCAACGAGCTTTTCATTCGCAGTTGCTCAGGAAGATCGTTGGACAGGCGCAGTAAGGAATTCTTTGACAGAGGCTTTCATGTGTTGTCAGATGTGGTACCTGGATTCCTAAGTGGTTACGAGATGGCGGTTCTTCAGTGCGGAAAGTACAACTGCCTATTAAGGACATACAAAGCAGAGGTAAAAAGTCCATACAAATAAAGTTTATTCTACGTCCAATTTTTTCGCTTGTAGCATCTGGTGTTCAGCTTAAAGCACCCGGACTTGGTTGTGTGCCTATCAGAATTGGAGTTACAGAAAATGCGGAACAATTTGGAGATTCACTATAATCGTGTAATGCACAATGTTAAGCCATTCTCGATAAAGAATATCTTTGAGCAGCGTGCAGAGAGTATGCAGTCTTTTGGTAACCGCATGTGGAACTGTACTCAAGAACATTTAATTGCATGGGATCTGCGACAGCGCGAATTGCAATTAAAAGCAAACGCTGAGATAAAACGGCGCAATGACTTGCTTACCCAACAGATAAACAACGATCAAAACATTCGGCTGGAAAAACAGAGAATGGGAATTATTGATGAGCTTGTGTACCAAAGAAACTGTGATAATGTGGAGGAACAAAGTCTGCTTCAAAATAAAGAGGCGATTGAGAGAGAAGTTGCAGATCTACAAAAGAATCTACTGCGTACAGAGTCGGGTCCCATTGTTATCAGCCCAAATGAAAGCTCAAGCAGTTGTCGCAGTTTTGTTTCTTGCTTGGAAGAACCAAACCTTGAAGAGATATTAAAGGAAAAGCCATCTGAGTCATCAGGTTCAGTCCTTAAGCAATTTGCTTTCGAATCTCATGAAAATAATTTAAATGATAACGCTACACGTAACCGAGAGCGAAATATGTCCTCCGTACAATTTCGGAGCTGCCAAACTCTGGTGGAGCTACATCAACACCACCCGAAATCCATCAGCTCAGAAGCTGAACACAATCGATTCCGTGTCCTAAATTGTACGGACTTAAGAGCTCAGCTCCCGCCTGATGAGAATATGAATCTAGAGGAAATAAGTGACTTACAGCGGAATCGGCAACGTATGCATCATCACCACAAGTTCGGTTCGACCAATAGTAATGAGGATGAGATCAGTGATTTGGGAAAAAATGACAAACAAACAAATACGCTTACAGCGTCTAATCATCGACATGTTTTAGAAAACGATTTAAATAAGGGCTTGGATCTGTTGTTGGAAGAGCCAATGCTTAAAGTGTTTAATTCTATACCACTGCTTCCAGCGACGCCCATGTCAACCACATCGGATATGGAAGTTGACTTCTTCAAGGACGCCATTCCAATCGCAGATGGGGATGCCGCCAACAATAATAGCCACGAGAATCAGACGGCTGATATGGTATACTGCAGCACAGACAAGCCATCAGTATTAGGAGAGTCGAGCCAAAAAGCTGATGAGCTTTTGGTGAACCACAAAAGGAAAAGGGAAATAAGCTTGTCCAGTCTACAATTACAAAGAAAATCAGCTGAGGATACAGAGCGCATGAAACTAGGCGCGAAGAATTCATTTATAATAAAACACTATGTAAAGCAATCGATTTTGATTCCATTGAAGATGCATCTGTCGCTCTTGCGCAACGAAGTTCTTCGCATATTCCATGAGCTCAACATTTACGAACATTTTCTACATCTTCGCAACTATTTTTTCCTGCTCGACGGCGAGTTTGGAAATCAGCTAGTTTGTGGTATTCTGCGAAATATAGAAGCAGGCATGGAGCCGCGATGTGTTTGCCAGAAGGGTATACTGGATTCCATTCTGAACAACGCACTCGGCAGCCGAGCATCAGATCTGGGAGGAGTGCGTTCCGGTGCGGATGCGCTGGCGCTGTTTGTAGAAAATCTCACACTTAACTGCTCGAATATACAGGATTTCTTTGATCCGATGAACATCGATGCTCTATCCGCATTTACATTGCATTGGAAACTGAATTGGCCCCTTAATTTGATCATCAGTGTTGAGAGCATATCCAAATACACGCAAATTTTCTCACACCTGTTGAAACTTCGTCATGTCAGCGTTATGTTGGATCGGTCTTACCAATATTTGCAGCAGTTGGGAAAACTGCACGGCCGCGCACTCTTCATGTCAGCGCAATATCGTTATTTACAGATGGTGCGCTATAAGCTGTCACACTTTCTCATCACCCTACAGAATCATCTGGATACCAATGTGTTCCAGGTAACGTGGCAGGCCTTTAACGAGAAACTGTGTTCGGTCGATTCTGTTGAAGGACTGTACCACCGACATGCAGAGTATCTAAAGCAGATCGTATTTCTCTGTCTGCTTAATCGCCAGAGCGCAAAGTTCATGGAAAATATTGAAGGAGTTCTTGTAATTGTGTTACGTTTTTGCAAGTGAGTACAGTTCAATAAATTAGCGATCCTTGGCATTATTATATTAAAATAATATTTTTATCTTCTGCCATAGGACCCTGCACTCGCAGACATTCGTTTTGGACAAGGGCCAACAGTTTGTTCATCCCAGATACAAAAGCTTATTACAAGACGAGGTCGAGTTTGACAGATTCGTCCGTTACGTCATATACTTGGCGAAAAAAATGGCTGCTTCCGGCTACCAAGATAAAATTATTGAACTTATACGTAATTTGAATTTCAATAATTACTACAATGTGTCATCGCAAATGTAAAGCCCCCAAATAAATATTTTGAAATTGCTCTTCGACTTTTGTTTCCCCAGTATTAAGGCTTTAAGCAACTCAAGGTTAATCCTATTGGTCCTGTGGACTTTTAGGATATGGCGATACGAGACATACTATAGCAATCATTGGTGATCTTGCCCTTTATGCTATAATTAATTTTAATAAAGCTTACAAGGAATGTTGGAAACATTCTTAAATGAAAGTAGCGATTTTCTATAGGAATAACAAAAGTCGATCAATGGGTGCCATCGTATATACGATATAAGTCTGATCTGGCTTCTTTCGACTTACAAATTGGCAGAGCACAGGTAAAATATGTCTATCATATATACCATGTATATACCAAGTATGTATATATACCATGTATGGCCTGCTGCATCTGGCAAAGCTAATATATAATTTTCCTTTATTTTCAGTAATTGGTTAATGGTATAAAAATAAAGAATGGTTGAATTAACGAATATGCAATGGCTCACAGTTCATTTTGTGCATTTCATATAACTTTTAAACTAGAAGGAATTTATGCGAAAATTTAACTAAAATTTCTTAGCAGATATTTATTAATCTTATAGGCACTTCTCTATTTTTTTTTTTAAATAACGCTTAAAAGTATAGCTTATCGAAAATTAAAAAATCTTTTTTTATATATTTAGTTGGTCACATTGTTTGGTAATATTTTTCGATACTTACAGTCGCTCATAGCTTATTTCGTACAAAGGTTAAGTTGAATTTTATTGTCGTATAACTTTTAAACTAGAAGGAATTTATACAAAAATGTAAGTGTTGTTTTTTAGCAGATATTTATTAATCCAATGGGCACTTTATTATTTTTTTATTTTTTCGAAATAACGCTTAAAACTTTAATTTATCGAAAATACATTTCTAAGGTCACAGCTTATTTTGTGCAAGATTTTTAAATAAATCAAATTAAAAGATTTGGATTAAACATTTTTTACATATTGTGGAAAAAAGTAAGAGTAGTGCAACTAAATATTTAGAATCACCAAGGGAAAACTGTATGAAACAAAAACAAATAGAAAAAAGTTTTAAAAAATTCAAGATTTTAACACGAAAAAGGTTTTTTTATTTATTGAATGGGAAAAATAATGCAGTACCAAAATATTTAAAAATATCTTGAAAAAACATTAACATCTGTGAATTGCCGTGTGCAGTTTACCTCAAGTCAACCACCGCAGGGCTACTCATGTTGTTTGCTTCCTTGCACACATCTGGGTATAAAATACTGAATGAAGTATTACATTTGTGACAGCAATCGATATTTTCAGGTATTTTTGTGTGTTGCATTTTGGGATTTCTTATGTTGACTTCTATAGTCTCACTGCACAACTTAGTCACTTCAGTTTAATTTATATTCAGCAGTATTTTTAGAAATTATTGTAACTTCAGACAACTACAACTTATTCTGGTCTCTCCTAAGCAGTTAAAGCACAATGCAGGTATAAATTGCAACTCCATATTCAAGTTAGTTCACTACTGCTAATATCGAAGCCATACGCTCTACGTCTATTTATACCAACCAACACATGCACGCATACATATGTAAATTTATACATATGTGGTTCTCTTGCCCAAATATGGTGAAATTTAGCCAACGTGAAAGATAAATTCGGGAAATATGAATGAAAGTAAAACGTAAACTGCATTGCAGGACCCTAATGAAGATACCGAGTGGAACGATGTTCTCCGTGCCAAAGGAATCATCGGTCCGAAACAGAAGGAGGCCGAGATCACGGAGGATCAGATTCAGGCACTGATGAACGATGTTATACAGAAGCGCACAGACCTGCCCCCGCAGGAGGGGCAGCGCGATAAAAATATCGAAGATATGTCCATAGACGAGCTGGACGAATTGGAGGACTCCGAGGACGAAGAGGTGCTCGAGCGGTACAGGCAACGGCGCATTGCTGAGATGCGCGCGACAGCCGAGAAAGCCAGGTTCGGCAGTGTCCGTGAAATTTCTGGCCAGGAGTATGTCAACGAGGTAACCAAGGCCGGCGACGGTATCTGGGTGGTCCTGCATCTGTACGCCAACGGCGTGCCCCTCTGTGCTCTTATACACCACCACATGCAGCAGCTCGCTGTGCGGTTTCCGCAGACCAAGTTTCTGCGCTCCATAGCGACCACCTGCATACCCAACTTTCCCGAGAAGAACCTGCCAACGATATTTGTTTACCACGAGGGAGCCCTACGCAAACAGTTTATTGGGCCCCTTGAGCTACGTGGGGATAAGCTGACCCTCGAGGAGCTCGAATATATGCTGGGCAGCGCGGGCGCCGTGCCGAGCGACATCCAGGAGGATCCCCGGCCCCAAATCAGAGACAAACTGCTGGCCGACTTGGAGGACAAGAGTGCCGACTTCTACTGAATGTACTGAAGCGACAGGCCTATTAAGTCCTCATTTATTAATGCTGTTTGTCTCAACTTTTGCATTTTGACACCACGATTTGAGAGCTGACATGGATGCGTACATTTGTTATCAAAATAAAATGCATTCTTTCCCTTTTCCAACTTGGCCGGGCTTACTTATGCGGCTTCGCGCTGCTTGTCAAGCATTTTGCCACGTTCTTTGGTTTGCCGCGAAATATATTCGGGTCGATTATATTGTAAGGGTGCTCGCAGGCCGGATTTATTGTGCGACCGCGACGCGTCTCGTGCTTCTCCAGCAAATGCGGAGCTAGCAGTAGGAACAGCTGCTCCGTCCACGAAGGCAGCCCAAAGCTGGAGAAGCACAACTCCCAGTAGGGCAGTCCCAAGTGGGCAATGGCCATGCGTAGGTACTCACTGAAGGTCTCAGCCAGAAACTGCCAGGTAAGCGTGTTCAGCTCTAGCAAATAAAATCTGGGATTGTTTGAGTTGGTAGATTCGTAAAACATACACACCTATGGAGATATATGTGAAATGATCCTGTGTGTTCTTCGCTAAATTTAATTTCTTACTCACCTTTGCCATCTCGTTGATGTTATTAATTTCAAATATCTTCGTTTTCGCCATTATAATCGGCGGAGCATTATACCACTTGTCCTTGGGCGTACCGTTGGCACCGTTAGCAGAGGCACTAGTACCCGCTGGCGCGACATTGGTTCCGCTATGAGTGTTCTCGATGTTTTCCCGCAGAAGTGTCACCTGGAGCAGATGTGGGAAGTGGATGTAGCCAACGCGCCGAATGTCGTTGGCTGCGAGTATATAAGGAGGGTGGTGGACTGGTAGGTTGCTGTAGATTAAGCGGACTAATGTGTTACTTACGCGCGTACTGGTAGCTCCAGTTAAGCACGAAGCCGTCGGTAGACAGGTAGAACTTCTTCATGTCCTCTGGTAGGTAGACGCAGTGTCTCTGCTCCCAATTCACCATCTGGCAGAGGTTGAGCGGTTGACGGCGCTCCAGGCTAATGTTGCAGACGCGTGGAACATTTGCTATTGAACAAGGTACACAAATACACACACACACACACACACATAAAAACGCGTGAACGTAGCGCATTAGGTTAATAAGTAGACAATGATCAATTTTTATCCATAACTTACATAGAGTTTTAATGAGGCCTAACGTCAAATTTTCGTAGAACGCGTCTTCTGGCGAATGTTTCTTTGTCATCATTATTACAAATTTTCTCTAATGCTCTAAAGAGTTTTGGGTTATCAAACGTCAACTTGACGAAGTAAACAACGTCTCCTAGCGCTGGTTGTTCTGGTTACGGAGCCCAGGTTGGATTCCAGTACCTTTCCTACTGAGTCACCCATCGTTAATATGTAGGTAGGGAGCGCCCGAACTTGCCTAAGAATTTTGTTTTGCATTGACTTGTGCTTACTTAGCTAATTCCCCAATTTAGCTTTCAACTTGGTAGATTTTGAGGCATTTCTATCAATTGTACATCATTTGTATATCATTTCTCCACTGAAAATGGGTAAAAACGGTATATTACCTTTGTGAAAACGTATGTAACAGGCAGAAGGAGGTGTGGTAGACCATACAAAGTATATTCTAGCCCAGGATCAACAGCTGAGTTGATTCGGTCATGTCAGTCTGTCCTTCTGTATGAACGCACAGATTATTAAAATAGCTAGAGACAGCAAATTTGGTAGAAGAGTTCGTGTATTCAATAGACATAAGGAGTTTATGGATATAACGCAATTATTATTAGAGCTAGAAGCATTAAATTTGGTAAAATTCTAAACTTTTTCGAGTAGCTGCCAAAAATATTTAACGACCAAGTTATATTGTTTTTCAAGATATTGTAATATTACAGTTGATACTGAATAATCATTGCAAGAGTTTCTTTTCATTTCTTTACATCATAGGGGATACATGACTTGAGTTAAAATCAGTTTCATATCTTAACCCAAGTCATGTATCTCCTATTCCTTTATTGTCTTATTATACTTACTATGTAGTTGCCAAGCACCCAAAGTATTGTCGTTTATAAAATATAAAGAGGATAAAGACGTTGTTTCTAATTTAATGCATACCAGATTAATGTTGGTTATAATTCACATTTAAAATACATGTACATATACAATTGTCTTCAGAAATCTTCGAGGTATTGCATTTTTGTTTTTATTTCGGTATCTATAGCTATTCGAATATCTGAGTTAATTGGGCTCAGGCAGACAAACGGATAGACAAGCTGGTAGATATAGAAATACTTCGACTATATTTATTAAGATTCCAATATTAATTAATATAGTATATGGTGTTGTTTTATAATGCGATAAGAAAACTGGATATACGACAGTGGCTTGACAAAACTTTATTTTTTTGTATTGGAAGTAATTTGTTGTTTTTTTACACGAACTGTCAAACTGAAAATGTAGATTGTACCTTTTTTTGTTTTTCCATCACATAATGGATAAAATTGCCCTTAGGTGCAGCATAATCAGATTAGTACTCTTTAAAATCAGAACTATTTATTTACAAGAAATTGGGTGGAAAGTGTTGCAAATTGAAATAGTACAGCTTCACGTTAAACAGTCCAGTATACTAAAAATCAGTATCAGTATAGTGCTACGTCCTCTGGTTTCATTTCTCAGGTCGATTTGGTGTTGCGCTCTCATCTTCCTCTTCATGTCATGATACTTCCCACACGGTAGACTCAACCGAACGACGAGGACGTGCAGCTACCTCTACATGGGCATCGAGTCCATCACTAAGTCGGCTGAAGCGACGCGCCCAACTACCGCGCGCATTTACTTGACTTCCGGCGATTGAGGTGCGATTACTGGTATCCCGGAATAGACTCATTAGGTCTTGATTGTCACCCTGTGCTCTTTTGATCCCGTGATTGTATTTAGCCTCTTTGGCGAGCAGTTGTTCTCGCTGCATTTGAGTTTTTACTTCTGACGGTACATCGGGAATGATGAACTGCATGATACCGGTTAGGACGAAAACTACATGCTGTTTGGGAGATATTGATTAATATAATTAATTTGAGGCAATAGGATTAAAATGGGATTAAAAAATTGTTAAAGATATTATACATAATGAAATTCGAATTTTCGAATTTTCGGTCCGTATGATTGTCGGTCTATATGAGTACAAGAAAATTATCATGCATCAAGTTTTTTTTATTACCATCAAATTTTTCATTTCAAACTCGAAATTAAGCTATGAAAAGTTACAACTGTTTTATTTGACACCACGTACCTAACATTAATATTGATCTTCATTGTAAATTCTAATTTAAACAGTAAAAACTGAAATAATGGCGATAAATATTTTTTTGTACAAAGTGGAACGGTATCTTATTGCCGAGTCTGTTCGATTGTATGTAGATCAAGAAGCTATAAAAATCTATATATAGCCTCAACCGTCAGTTGCCAAGGGCAACCATATCTGTACATTTAAAACATTAAAAAAAAAAAATATAAAAATGCTACAACTCTAACTGCCTTCTTCACATTATGTCAAGAAAACGCTTCGCCAGAAGTGCCTTCTTATTACATATGGAATGTCACTAAAAAAATGTTCGTGCGAAGCAAACGAGGCGAGCCTGTCGAAGACCAACCTGGCATCTTCAAAGAGAATACAATTGGAAGACTCTATACAGTGCATCCCAATCAAAATGAATGTTTCTTCCTTCGCATGCTGCTGCTACGTCCTTCCAGTATATGAAAAATCTCAATGGCATCACCCATGCCACCTTCCGGAGTGCGTGCTTTGCCTTAAATTTATTGCAGAACGACCAACAGTGGGATATCTGCATTAATGATGCGTGCCAGACTGCATATCCGAACCAAATTCGCGCATTGTTTGCAATCATATTGACTGCTTGCTTCCCTTCATCTCGAACAGAGTTATGGGAGAGATATCGTTCGCATATGGCTGAGGATATTTTGCACAGAGTACGTCTAGAAAATTCCGACATGACCATGGAATTGACAGAAGAGATTTACAATGAAACTTTGATAAGCATTGAAGACAAGTCCTTAGCTATTGCAAATAAAGTGCTAAGTCAATTGGGAATGCCAGCACCTGCCAGAACTGCGACTGCAGCATCTGATGTCCATCGATTCTGGCTATTGTTCGAGCTAACAAGGACATAGCCTTAGCTCTTGCTTCATCTGGAATCGCTGCGACATTGTTACCCGGTGGAAGGCCTGCTCATTCAGCGCTGAAGTTGCCGTTGAACATGCAAATCATCGAGACTCCTACGTGCAACATCTCCAGAGCATCTGGTATGGGGGGGGTATTGCAAAGATGTAAACTCATTATATGGGATGACATCACGATGGCACACAAAAAATCACTAGAGGCTCTCGATTGATCATTGCGGGATTTGCGTGGAGCCGTTCAACCATTTGGGAATGCTTTGATATTGCTCGCAGGAGATTTCAGACAAACGTTGCCTGTAATTTCTCGATCGACACCTGCGGACGAAATAAATGCTTGCCTGAAATATTCTACATTGTGGCGAAATGTACGGACATTACAGTTGACAACAAATATGCGTGTATAGTTGCAGAACAATGACTCAGCCGACGGTTACTGGACATTGGGAACGGAGAGCTGCCAGTCAATGAGACGTCGAGAAAAATACGATTGCCAGACAATTTCTGTAATTTAGTAATATCGAAGGAAGAACTAATCAGAAAAGTCTTCCCTGATATCCGAATCAATAATAGGAATCACAATTGGCTCAATGAACGAGCCATTCTTGCCGCCAAGAACAGAGATGTCTACCAACTCAATCATGTAATCCAATAGAAACTCAGAAGATAACATATAAATCAATAGACACCGTTGTGAAGGCAGATGAAAAAAATTGATCAACAACGTTGTAGAAGCAACGATCCTAACTGGTCCCTTCAAAGGTGATGACGTCCTCATTCCTAGGATTCCTATGATCCCGACTGATACACCGTTTCAATTCAAGAGATTGCAGTTTCCCATTCGTTTGGCGTTCGCAATGACAATTAATAAAGCTCAAGGTCAATCTCTCGATTTGTGTGGTTTAGATTTGAATGCAGATTGTTTTTCACATGGGCAATTGTATGTTGCGTGTTCCCGAGTCGGTAAACCAGATAGTCTTTATATTTACGCGGAGAATGGAGAAACGAAAAATATTGTATACCTACAAGCATTACAGAATTGAAGGGATTTGGAAATTATTATTTTTGTGTTACTTATTCCGTGGGCGTAGAACCAAACTATGCCACAGCGAAACGTGGCAGGGTATAGCTAGTAGAGTATAAATATAGTAAAACAAGTCGAAAAACTACAGTCGAGTTCACACGCCAGTAAGATACCATTTACCTTTAGTTGTTAAAAGTAATTCTTAATATTAAAAACTTTTATTTGGCGAATTAACAATAACGCACATACCGACTGCACACTGACTGAGCGTGTGCAGTAGAGCAATCGACGCCGACCAACCGCTGCGTCTCTGGTATGGCAAGCTTCTCGCGCCTATAACTTCTGTTTTTATTTTCCGATCGGATTGTAATTTATAGGGTAGTTTGTAATAGGTTGGGTAGATCATCTTTTTTACTTTTCTTGTAAATCGACTTATCGATATCTTAAATCGATTTATGGGGGCGGTGGTCGTGGCAAACAAAAGTAGAAACCAATGTTGAACTTCTGATACACGAATTCTCCTGGTTTAAAATAAAGAGAAATAGCTGAAATCTGTTTGTTCATACAGACGGACATGACCAAGCTGACTCGGCTATTGATGCTGATCAAGAATATATATACTTTATATCTGCCATATTGGAGATATATTAGACGTATTCAATGTTTACTGGAATAACTAAAAACGATTTGCATATTACCTCAAAGACCACAACAAAGGCTAGACGTGCAGCGAAAACATGCCAATAATGGGGACTTAATCCATATGGCTCGAAGTCCTTTGGACCATTGCTGAAGGAAGATGCAATAATCAGCAATATGAACAGTTGTGTAAGAAAAAGAAATTGCATTTTATTTTACCGATAGCCACGATATTGGCAAGTGTCCGGATCGCGCTCACTGCTTGTAGCTCCCCATTCCTCCTTGTAATCCGATGTATTAAATATGGATAGAGAGTGCTCAATATAACCAGCCAATGTATGAGTCTCCGAATAGACGAATTTATACACCACGCGCGGAATGAAATCACTTGTGTAAGCGATTACAAAAGCATTTGATACGACAGCGGTGTAAGTTATAATGCGCAATATGCCGTACCAGGCTCCAATATCCTCAACACGTTCCGCTAAGGGCCGCCTAGCCTGTGTGACCATTTTATATGCGTCCAGTCTAATCTCGGCAACATTGTTTAAGAGCGCAAAAAGCGGGGCCAATGGAAAAGCGGCCACAAATAGTGTCACAAAACCGTATTGGAGTACTTTAGTAAAATGAATAAGTAAAATTATTATAATAATAATTTTTGGAATGTCTCAAATCGTTCTTCTTGACACTCACTCATTTCAAGATATTCGTCGAATAGCGCCAACCGCCCAGGATCTTGCATGTGATAGTCTTGTTCCCAAGCCATATGCAAGTGCGATTCGTCTTTTGTGTCCTGAAACTCATGATACAGAAAATCTGGTACTCTGGTACTGGCTAAGTCATTCATTACCTGTTTGTGCTTACGCTGGCGCCACCAGTTCCAAAACTTGGGAAACAAGTATTCCATAAAATTATTCCAGCACTGCTTTCCCACCATAATGATGGCCTAAGCCGATGGAGAAATTCGAATTGGATTACAAAATTTGGAAAATTCGAGGTGAGCGTACCAACTGTATGCATAGCTCAGACAAGCATCCCGCTGGATCACAAATATCGTTTTTTAGGCGAAAAAACTCACTGCGGCGCGCTTGATCATCGCCTGGATAGTCAAAGAACCGCCCCTTGAAGAAGGCTATGTATATTAGGGATGAATAAAAATTCATAAACTCAAAAAAGAATATTTTGAATGTATATGAGTCCTCGTATTCGGTGTGGGTGCGTGGATTTTCCAAGTTGGTTAACTTAATCGCCATGCGATGGTAAATCTGTATTTCCACGGTTATCAAAAATACATGTTTTAAACTATTGTATTACTGTTGCGGACAGGCTGTGTTGCATTATACTTACTCGGGTAAGTATCATTATAACTACCAAATTAATAAGAGCGGCAGTCACAGTGGTGAAAAGCTTTGCATGTTCTTTAACAAAAAACCCTCCACCACCATAAATGACTGAAACCAACGATATGCGATATATTATAGTGCCCAGAACTGCTGAGAGAACAACCGAAATCTATGGGAATGATACGATGTTCAAAAAGGTTACAATGCTTTGTGTAGGGGTTTTTACCATAAAAAGGACAGCACTGCCGGTAATTACGAATCGAATGGCGCGGTTCCAAGAGGACATGTAAGGCTCCTTTTCACGAGTCACTGGATTCATTCGAAATGTTGTTGCATTAGTTTCGAACTCGGGCCGATTTTCCTCATCCATATCGACATTGTGAAGATCCCATTCCCACACCAGAACAGATTGCTTTCGTTTCCACAGCTCGAGAAATGTGGTGGCTAATACAATATAATACATACAATTGTTTAGTAATAAAGGTAACCATAAAGGTTAAAGATAAGGATGCTTACCCCAAAAGGACATAAAGATAGCAAAAAAGACAGTGGATGGATTGTCGAAGAGATAGGTTAGTCGAGAGAAAAGGCACGATTCAGAAAGTCGTTGGTAACTACACGCCTTATCGCACAGTGGACAGAGCGTTATATTTCCCGTTCCGTATTCATTGCATATCTCCTTGCTCGGTGTATTATCCTCCGATTCAATAGTGGCTAGTCCATAAATAAAACAAAGAGTACCAACAACACTGGGGTAGACTAGCATTTCAGTGTAGAAGCCCAACCAACAAAAATATAGAGCGATTTTGTCGCCAAAGTACTTTCGGACAAGGCACAATGGCTGCTTCTTATACCACTGAGATGGGTGCGCCCAAGTCTGATACAGTACTCGACGATCTAGCGATATTCCACTCGAGTGAGGCCGATCGTAGCGGCCCTCGTGCAGTGGAAAGCAACCCAGATAGGTGCCATCGTTGAGCAGTCGTCGTATGCCACTGCGATCGCTTTCGTCGTAAGGTGTTCGAATTAGCACTTGCATCACCATGAGGGATCGCTGAGCACTGGTGTAAGCAGTTGCTCGATCCTTTACAATAAACCTATTAAGAAACAATTTTGTTATCATTGAAATTCGATCAGTACTTGAATGGGTTTTGGCTTACTGTTCTTCTGGGTTGCCATTAGCTGTCGCTGCTTTAAAAGTTGTTTCGCCCTCTAGCAGACTGTGATCGAGTTGTATTTTTTTGGTTAGGCGGTGCCATACCTCTTTCCAGTAATGTACGTTGCGCATAACCACGCTCTCTTCATTCTGTAAAAGTTGCATAATGTTAAAGAGTCACTAAGCTTGAAACAAATTAGATATATTCACCCAAGAAGGCTTAACGGATATTGTTATAAAACGTTTAATTGGCAACTTTAGATTCATGACTTCAGCTAGTCGGGTTTCCAGGCGCCAGGGCAGATGGATTTTTAAGAAAAAGGTCTTTTCATTAAAGGACTGTGATTTGTCTTCCAATTCAACTTCAAGGCCTTCTTTTACAAGATTGTCCATGAAGGATCGTCTAATATCGCGTCTCCGAGCTTCGGATTCCGTCATTACCCCTAATTCTTCTTCCTCCCAAGCCAGCACCATATCAACCTTTCGTCGGCCATCGCGGAACATTAACGACTCCGGATCAAGTCCTTCCCGATCCTGCTTGCTAACACGACGTTCTTCATTGCCTTCACCCGTCAGACTATTACTTTTACTGGCTTTGCGACTGCTGACGTAGCTGCCGGCTATGCTACTGTTGTCTCCGGTGGATGTCTTGCGCTCATTTGGGGCCAGTTGTCTATAGCCGAATTGGTCGGCTAAAACATTTGAGTGAGAGGACTCGATGACTTCGTACGACTGATTTACTTTGTCGTCAGCCACCGACTTTCGCCCAACCAGAACAGGACTAAGGTTTAGTCCCAACGTTCGCCTCATCGCTGTACCTGGAATATCCTCTTCTTGGTTGCTGACTATCCTTGGTCCAAAAGCCTGTGTGGGACTAGGTTCAGCAGATTCCGTTTCCAAGTGTGTTGGTAATGGGACTGTCATTGAAACGTGCTTCTGGTAAAATGAACCGTTGCTACGCCCAACCGAGGAATTCAGCCATTTCTCAGTGAGTACCGCAATGTTGGCATTCGTAGCATTACTATCGACTTGAGATTTCTGTGTATTTGTCTTACTCAGTTCAATTTGGTTATTAGTCGTCTGTTTTTCAGCTTCTAGAAAGCTATATATATTCGCGGCAGTGATGGTAGAGTCAAATGGTCGCGTGGTTACTTGGGGATTCAACTCATTTGAAGAGCTTTCCTGGTGAAAAATAAAGTTATCATTAGGAAGATGCCCTTGAGTTAAGGTAGCCACTTACCGCGTAACCAACTAATCGGCCAGCTACTATACCACTATCTTGGCTAAGTCTTCTTGGTCGCAGTTTCAGGTGATTACTGCGGCTCATACGCTCGCTTTTCGCTGGACTTGAAACCACGTCGCGACGGGGTGTACTTTTCGAAGTTTGTTGAGAATTGCGCAATGTGGGCACCGAGAGAAATCCTATGTGAAATATTACTTAGCTTGAAGTTCTTCTCTGATTTTGCTAAGACTCACTTGGAAATTGAAACGCAGTATGCTCATTTACCCTCTCTCCATCACATGTTGCGCTTCCAATGAGATTCTCACTAGAACTGGCTTGCGTAATGTTTGCCGTACTCTCATCATCAACGCTGTCGATTCTAATTTGAAAGATATCTGCTTTGTCGCTCTGCAGCTCTCCAGGGCTGCTCATTTTCCTTTTAATTGCTCAGGTTTGACGCAAATGTCTACACAATAGAATTGGACGGTACTTTATAGATATTGCAGGCATTACATTTGTTTGTTGACATATACACTTTAGTTTGACCTACAATTTGGTATGCGATTTATACCTTACTTAGTCTATAATTGTCTCCCTACATTATGTCTAACTATTTATCGGTTTGTTGAGATTTTGGCTGAACACCATTACACCATTTACAAGGATTAAACAAGATTAATGTATGTATGTAACGGCATTTACATCATATCATCAGACTATAATGAAATGCAATCACCATAACCTTCATTAACGAAACCTATATTTAGTAATACCACCAACGTGAATTATTTGTTTCTGGGAAAGATTATAAAATATATTAGCTAACTTTTATATATATATATTATATATTATATATATATATTATTATATTATTATTATATATTAGCTTCACTTAGTTTTAACTAAAACATTTAATTAAACATGTTGTAAGATTTCTCACAAAAAAAACTTTCCAATGTCAATAAAAAAGTTGTAATTTAAAGTAAAAGTCATTGAATTTTCTTTACCCAGTAAGCTGTGAACACTTTCAATCATATCTATATTTCTATATATAACAAGTGAAGAAAGCTACAGTCGAGTGCTCTCGACAGTAAGATACCATTTACCCTTCGCTGTTAAAAAATAATTCTTAATATTAATTACTTTTATTCGGCGAATAACAACGCATCGCGTATTTTCGAAGACAAATACACATACATTGACACTAATGGCACATGCCGACTGCAAACTGACTACGCGACGACTGTGCGTTTATCTCTTTTCCTTATTGAATTATTTGCAAAAAATCTAAAAACGAATTTATCGATTTGCGGAGGCGGTGGGCGTGGCACATCAAGTTTGAAATAAACTCGATATGCGTATTCAATACACGCACACTCCCACAAAGTCTGGTGTCTCTAGCTTTTTTAATAGCTGAGATTTGTGCGTTCATACAGACGGACAGACAGACGGACATGACCAAATCGACTCGTCTATTGATGCTGATCAAGAATATATATACTTTGTCTGGTCTGCCACGCCTCCTTCTGCCTGTTACATACATTTTCACAAAGTTAATATACCATTTTTTACCCATTTTTAATGGGTAAATGGTATAATAATTAGCAATACTTTTCAATAAAGCATTTCTAGCATCACACCGTCCTTCTGAATTCGTAATCATACAGCTTTTGAAGTGAGCACATGGACTGACAGGCATCAAAAGTAAAAACTTCATTGAATTTTAGAGGATCGGTAAATGCTACAACATTACAAATTTTAAGGTGTACTTCAATATAAAATCAATAATATTCCAATTTTAGACATTTTTAATGGTTAACACCCTTGTCGATACTTTCGTATGCTGTATACTGTGTTCTGTTCCTTGTACAAGAGTTTTTGGATTAATATTTTTAGACTCGGTCGCATTGTCCAATAAGCTTAGGATATAAAATTGGATCTTATAGAAAAAAGTATTTGTACTTATTTTCATAAAGATAGCTATAAACTGGTTTGCGATGAAAAGGAAAAATGATATGTGGGAGGTGTATTTCGCCACCAATCTTCGGTAGGTTTGAGTCTGATAGAAACTTTTTGTAAAATTTCTCGTTTATGACTTGGTGAATAAGAAGTCTAATCTCCCTAATCGAACAAACTTGACTCTAAATAAATAATTTCTGTGAAAAAATAGTCTGTGATGATCTGCTTTCTCAACTTTTACATTTAACTTGAGCATACTAATTGTCCTATTGGTTAAACATTGAACTTGTATACATTTAAGATTGGGAAGCACATCATATTTTTGTATCATATATTTGTACGCTTGTACATGACTTTAATTGACTTTGTCACACGCATACGGAAAATAACCCAACTACATGTTGTGGCATTGAAAGGAAAAACTATAATGACCTCATATATTCATATGATATTTTCGTTTGCAACGAATTGGATCGATAAATGCTGAATAAATAACTTGTTGCTTGTGGATATTCTAATACGTTTCTTGTTGAAATAGATTTTTAACGATATATGTATTGATGATGTTTTGGAAATGGACATTGGAAACTGTGTGCCAGGCACCTCTTACCTTTGGACTCAAAAAATTGATTCGATATATGGAAGTAATTGAATTAAGTTATGTACAAGCCTTTCCTTTCTGTGTTTTACTATCGTGTCCAGCGACTAAATGCGTCAGTTGTGTTTGGCCTGTCAGTTGTGCAAAGTCCCATGTCATTGAAGCAATCACAGCAATTGAAGGCTTATTGATTCGACGATGTCATTTCAAAAGTTTTGTATAAATAATCGATTATTGATTTCAGCTAAATAAACTTAATTTTTTACTTTTAAGCATTCGCATTATGTGTCTAATTTTAATATAACTGTTTAATTTGTTTACCAATAGCTTTGATTTGAGTTGAGTTCTTTAATTGATTTTAATACCAGAAAAAATTATCTTTTTACACTATTTTGAACATCCTATTGTTGCTCGAGTTTATTTTTTCTACTATTAAGTATATTCCGTTTTATTATTGACTGGACGAATACGTTAGCTTCGACCGATTTGTTGAAGCACTCGCGCGCAAATGATAGTTGTAGGACAGGGAAATGGACAAAGCTCGCAACAGTCCTTTTTTGTTTGTAGTTGGACGCCCCCACAGACCTCATTCTGCTGACGCAAACGCTCCATGTAGGATATTTGTGAGTATCTAACGGGACACGTAAACACCAAAAGTGGTATATTTTCATGTGTTATACTCTCACCGACTTCTGGGCTTTTAACTTAAACATATGGCGCTTTGAGTATCGGGGTGGCTGAAACTGCTGTTAAGCAACCCAATTTAATCTGTTTCGACTCTTCGAAATAAAATAGTTTTGAAAGGAAGTGCACTTTCATATTACAATGGAGTTAAGTAGCATGCGTGGAACGATAATATATTTAGAACCAGTGTGCGTGAATAGCGAGGGCTAACCGTTATAACTTAAGCTATAAATAGACACCGTTCCACCTTACCTAAATACATGTACATGATATTTCGTTTTCATTTGGCTTTTATAATTTTTTCTATCGCAATCCAGTTATATACGTCAAACTCTTATCATATGGGACGATGACGATGTCAATGATTTTTTAATAATTAAAAGATAAACCATCATACATTTATTGTACCCAATACCCGAAATGTGTATTTATATATATATATATATTGAATTGACATTATACTTGATTTACGATATGAAGAATATCTGGTATGCAATTAATTCATGGTGAGTTCATCGGGCTTTGAGTTTATATTTTCGTTGACGCATTGTTGTAGAACATCTTGTTGGCAGGTATTCGTTGCTTTGTTGAAGTAGTGGCCTGGCTCGCACTCGGCCTCAATCTTCTGACCGTGGACACAAACAAAGTATCTGCGACAGTTGTCGCTGTCGTGTGCGAGCTGGCCATGCTTTTTATTGCAGACTCCCACGCGTTCGCCGTTTTCCATTAGACAAGTGCCATCGTTTTGACGACAGATACCAAGAAGGCTGTCGTAGCTCTCACCGTTCCGGCAGCGCTGGGAAGTGGGCTCGCTTTCATCACAGCTAATGTAACGTCGGCAATCGCCAGGCTCGGCAATAGAAGCCCCAACGCCGATTACCTCGCAGAGATTGGTAAAGTCAGTCGGCTCATCAGTGCATTTCTCTGTAAGCTGAGGCTGCGTTTCGAACGAATCGTGCTCAACTAATCCTGTCGTCTTACCCTTTGTCTTCAGCTGCATCTCTTTATCGTCCGCAGTTGGTAGCTCCATGTACTCGCATTGGTTCAGCGTTGCGTTGAAGAAGTATCCAGAGTAACACCGCTCACCACGAAGCTTGTTAGAGACGCAAATATAAAAGTTGTTACAGTTCGCCGGGTCCGCCATTATGTAGCCGTGTTTCCCCTCGCACATCATTGGATTTGGAGGCATATTTGTATCGTTCAAATTGGCCAATGTTTGGTTTACATTACTCTTTCTAACATAGGGACAGACACCATCATCCTGTAGACACAGCAACTGTTCCGCGTCAAAGTAAGTTCCATCTGCGCAACGTTGTGTTAACGCCAAACTCCTTGCACATATGTAATACTTGGTGCAATCGCGATTGTCTGGAACATAACTTCCGTCCTGCAGGCTGCTGCAGCTAAACGCTGCGCTATTCATTTCACCTTCAGGTAGCTGCCCCCGTTCACACTGAGGTCTGAAATCCGTGTCAGATGCAACTTCCATGACGCATTCTCCTAAGGCGGCGCTAAAGTATTGTTTGTCCGCACACTGCACTAATATGGCCAGAGAGCGTACACAGACATAGTACAGATTGCAGTGTAGTGCATGCGGAATGCGCGTACCATGTGCCAGTCCTTGGCACAAATTTAGGCTCACTTCGGAGAAAGACATCGGCTGCATTGCCGTACTGCTGCACTGACCTTGGTCCAAACGACACTGCCTCATAGAGGTGTCAAAGTACTGCCCATTGGGACAGTACAACAGGGTGTCATTATGGCTGGAGACGGAGCAGTTGTAGTACGCGTAACAGTTCTGCACGTGCGGAATCAGTCCTTCAGTGGTATTTGCACAGATCGAGTGAGGCAGCTGGCAGCTGCCGTCGTTGGGTCGACAGTATCCCAAGCCAGCATCGAAGAAGCTGCCAGCAGTACAGCTCTGGAGTAGGGCAGCTTGTTCGTGCAGGCATAAATAGAAGCGTGTGCAATCGTTCGGATGAGGCACGCTATGTCCGTCTGATTGCCCAAGGCAAGTGCTTGCACCCGACAGCAAAGCGCGGCATTTGTCCAATGTTTGGCATTTGCCCAATTCACGAACGAAACTCTGACCACGAAGACAATTGCCCAGATGCCACTCGTCGGCCTCGCAGTAATAAAAGAATTGAGTGCAGTTGTTGTTAATCGAGGGCAATTCGCGAACCTCACCTGCCTTGCATAAACGGCGCACACCGTTGCCCTGGCAGCTGCCGTCGTTTATCACACAGCCCAGCAGTGGCTCGAACTGCTCCAACTTGTTGCAGGTTCTTCTGAGCCATTGTCCCCCAACACAAAGCTCGTAGTTTTGGCAGCTGCTGGGTATTGCCCGGCTTTCTCCATTGATGCAGGCGGTAGTGGCGGTCGCATTTGAAACCAATTGGCACTGGTCAGAATCATTTGGTACGCAGTAGTTTAGCTTCCGGCTGAAATACATTCCAAGGGGGCAGTGGTGAGTCCACCAATTGTTCTCTGAGCACATTAAAAAAGCAGAGCAGTCGTTGGGCGAGGGGCGCACGGTAAGGTGCTGACATTGACTTGCACTTTTAGTTCTGTTGATCCACTCACAAAAATTATCACCAACAAATTCTGGTATTGGTAAACAAGTACCTAGGCTTGGCATATAATGCTGGCGCTTAGGACAAGAGCGGAGTCGCCACTTTCCCGCAGAACAGCGGAAGTACTGAAGGCAGTTCGCTTTTCCTTTTTCATATGGCATTATTTCTGATTCGCTGTCCATATTACATGGGGGGAGACCGGATACCCGCGCAGAATTACAAACCATATCATCGCGGGGCTCTAAACAACGCTGTTGCTCCGGATTATAATACCGCTCTTCAGTGCACGTCCGTTTTCGCCAATTACCATCCAGGCAAATCTCATATTGGGAACAGTTCGCTGGTATTGAGCGTTTCTCATTTAAAATACAAAGGAACTGTAAAATATGAAAATTACTTTTTACGAAAATTATATTACTAAAGAAGATAAATAGATCTAAATATAGAATTATATTAAAGAAAAAATTTATTTTTCCTAGTACTTTCCATACATAGCTAAAAAAATTTTATATCTCTCTATGTATTTAAAATCAACAGCCGAAAGTCTAGAGCAATCGCTTTATGGTATTAAATGTGGTATTATTAGATTTAAGCCTAGATTTCAGACGCAATGTATTTAAGAACTCTGTGAATTCTTATCAACCACACTGTTTAAGTCCGATCTCAGCCAAAAAATTTGTCATAGCCCGATTTTGCTGCTCAAAAATCAAGACTTATTATAAATGTCTTTATGAGAAATAATGTGAAAATAGTTTCCAATCGTAATTATTCACCTATAGGTTGTATACATATTTTTTTAGTTCGTCTTAACCCAGTCAATGTGTTCATATCTGTTCGACTGTTCGAGTATTCATAGTAAAATAAAATTATTAGCTGTCGCATTCATATTTAAAAGGATTCCAAATATAGCCCGAAGAAAAATAAGCCTAAGCGCAGATTTTAGTAAGTAAGCATAGATATATTTGAATATTATGAATTGAATATAAAATTGAAGCAAGCGGAATACATCATAGCTCACAAATAATAAGCATACATTTTAAGTCTGAATATAAAATAGTTCTTATGTATGTATATGTCTGTGTGTTTGTAGATGGGCTACATAGTAACAGGTCATTGAAGAAAGGCGTATGGTCACATAGGGTGTGAGTTTTGCTTAACGAAGAATTAGGTAAATTTCTGAATGAATTTCTTAAAAAAAGAAAGGGATCTTACTGTTTCCTCTGGTTCAATAGATCTCTTCTGTATGTTATATTTGTCAACACACATGGCGAAGGTTCGATCAAAAATCTTTCCACTTGAGCATTTGTGGAAGGTAACAGTTCCGTCTTTTCCATCGCATGAGCAAAACCCTTCAGAAGTTTCTTTGGAGGCAAATGGCTCGTTGCTTACACGATTCGTACACTCTAGAGGATCACAAGCCACTGCATTGACGGCCAATTCATCCACACACGCGCCTTGGCTGGTATCGAAAATGCGTCCGAAAGCACAGTGGGAGTAGGTTGGAATCATATCGCAGGAGCAGAAACCTCTGCTTGTATTTTTGGCGGCAAACGGTTCAAATTGTAAACGGGTTCTGCACTGCATTGGGTCACACGCATTCACAACACAAGAGTTCAGATTGCCGTCATACTGATGATCATCAGAACAACTTTGATAGGACGCAGTGCCGTCAGCTTCGCATACGCAGTACCCACTCGTTGTATGCTTAGCTGCAAATGATGCTAGTTTTGCTCGATTATAGCACTGTGTAGAGTCACAAGTCGACTCTATGCTAGCCGCGGCCACTGATGAGAGGCATATTAAGTATTCGGTATTGAATTCATTGCCCTCTGGACATGAGTCGTAAACAGCAACACCTTCCACACAGGAGCAAAAGCCCATGGTTGTATTTTCAGCTGAAAACACTGTATTTTCAGGAAGAGACGCACATTTTCCAAGTTGACAGACAGAACAAGGAGCCTATAAATAATATCAATTATAAAAATCAATTCCATTATCATAAAGATGAAACACTTACCTCTGGTATCATGCAGACTCCTTCGGTTGCATTGTACACTTTTCTATTAGGGCAGTTATCGTAAATTGCAGTTCCGTTCTTACAAAAGCAGAAACTTGTCGGGTCATCCTCATTCGATGAGGGAAAGCTCTCGTAATCATCCAAGCACGAGCATTTTTCAGAATCACAGTAGCTGCTGATGCAACCATCCTGTTGGGCATTGGCTGTATTAATAAAAATGCTCCTATTGAAATACTATTTTTTAAGTAATTTACCCCTGGTGGTAGGCAAATTTCGTCATCTTTGTTGAACTCCGTTCCCTCTGGACAAAGCCTATAAATTGGAAGGTTGTTCACACAGTAGCAGAAGCCGGCAGTACCGTTTTCTGCCTCGAAAGGTTGGTATTGCGAATGTGAACTGCACATTGTTGCATTACACATCTAGAAGGATTAAATTTATATCAAATATACTTTAAAAATCCTACCTAATTCTTTATCGAACGGCCTGTGTATACCTGGGGTTCCATGCAAATAAGGAGTTCTGGGTCTAGTGTTGTATTGTTAGGGCAACTGGCATATATTGGGCAAAGGTTTTTGCAGTAACAAAAATTGCTTTGGCTATCCTCTACAGGGAAAACTTGATTCTCTACCGCGTTAATGCACAGATAAGGATCACATTCATTGCAAGCACAATCCTACAAATCACAAATTGAATAATTGATAATTAAATGGTATTATTTGTTTTAGTCACAAAAATATTACATTTGGCTCCAAGCAAACTCCTACTGAATCATCATAAATTTTATTGATGGGACAGTCATGATAAATTGGCACTTCATCGGAGCACAAACAAAATCCTTTGTCTGTGTTAAGAGCTGGGAATGTCGTATCGTTCCGCTTGTTTACGCAAAAGTTACGGCAGCACCTGGGCTGTAATAGTCATAGTTAATAGTTAAAATAACCGAGCTAATAGGCAAACTCATTTATATACTTACATCTGGTTGTGGCACAAGCATGCACTTGAGAATGTTGCTATTGAATGTATACCCAATGGGACAGGGAACTGGAATTGGCTCTCCTGCCCGACATAGACAAAAACCATTGGGATCATCATAGTTGACTGAAGGAGAGTAATCAGGTTCATTGATGCACACTTGGGGATCGCAAGGGGTCAACTAAAAATAAAATTATTAATTATACTCTAGATCTAAGCTCCACCTCAGAGACCTTACAAAAGTGCATTTTTCTTGCTCCGAGTCAAAAATATACCCTGCTGGACAGGGTGTTAAGTAGGCACCATCGCTCTGGCAGAGGCAAAAGGTTGTGTTGTCAGTATTTTGAGGTGGGTATGCTGTGTTCAAGGTAGCATTCGTGCATTTTGACTGATCACAGTTGCACTTAAATTGGAAATTAAAAATTAAAAGTTGAAAGCTTATGTAAGTGATATGGTTAGACTTACACTAGGCTGATCTAGACAAATCCCCAAAGAGCTAACGTACACTTTGTTTTTTGGGCACGAGGAAATTTGGACACCGTTGTTGGTACACACGTAGAATTTGGAATTATCGTCGGGCACGGGAAACGTGCTTCCACTTTCAGCTGTTGCGCATTCAGTAGCCTGACATTCTACGGTGGCAGAGCAAGTTCCAGAAGAGGAATTAAAGCCCTGACCAGGCGGACAATCAACAACCTGAGCAACTCCGTCAGCGCACTGATAGTATTTTGAGCAAATGGGATTAGCAACATTGCCAGTTCCACAGCTGCAGGGGTTAATACACTGAGCAGTTGTATCAACTACACAGGCATTTCCATTGTACCATTCATCGCGAGAGCAGCTGTTTGGAATAGCTAGTCCGTTGGAACAAGTGAAATAGGTAGTGCAATCCACAGCATTAGGTAGCTGGTAGCCGTTTGGCCTGTTCCGACATATCCAACATGTGGCATCGGTATCGGGCATGCAGACTCCATTGCAGCTGCTGAATATATTACCTTGTCCACAGGTTCCCTCAACGAGATTTTGGTTTTGACATATCAGATATTTGTCACAGTCAGTGGGGTGGGCGATCATGGTGCCTTCGGTTACATTGCCGGGGCACGTGCAGTTGTCAGAGTCTTCTAGATCCTGTTGTTCAATGCTGCGTACTTTACGCACGTTTGTTTTTACAATCTGGTTTTCGGGACAAATGCTATTATCATCCTTCCTGCAAATGCCAATCGTGTCATCGAAATAATAGTCTGCCGCGCAGGACTCCTTTTGCCAAGTACCACTTATGCAAGCATAGTAGCTCCAGCAATTATCTCCCTTGACGGCTGCATCGCTTTCATTGCAATCATTTGGCGCCGATGGCGTAGTGTTTTCTGATGTCTCACACTGTGGGCAAACATTATCGCTATCGATGACACAATCGCGACAGGATGTATCGAAATAGGTGCCCATGGGGCAAGTCTTTGAGTGCCATGTTCCATCCTGGCAAATGTGGTACTGATTGCAATTATTTACATCATTGACCACTTCGCCCTCTGCGCAGTCTGGCTGGCAACTTTCTGGACAGACATTATCAGTGTCCACCTGACAGACTTCCGCAGTACTATTGAAGAAGTTGCCCTTTAGGCAATCGCCAAGCACTAGAACTCCATTTTCGCATATGTAATACTGTCGGCAGTTGTCTTTGTTCGCCACCAACTGTCCATCTCTTGAGCCATCCTCACAGTCACAACCTGTTGCAGGAGTCGTTGTTGTTGTTTTTGTCTTATCCGGACAAGTGCCGGGTACACAGTGTGGCCCAGATCCATCGAAGTATGTTCCATTTGAGCATTCCTGAGCGATTGCTTTCTCGGCAGCACACACATAGAACAAAGTGCAATTTTCATTGTCTGCAACCCATGCACCATCTTTCTTTCCAATGCAAAAGTTTTCCCAGCAGTTTTTGTTGTCCTCGTCAACAACACACGCCAGCAAAGCTGTGTCGAAATAGCTGCCACTTGCGCAGCTCTGTGGAGTAGCTTCATCATTCTGGCAAATATAGTAGTTGGTGCAGGAGCCATCCTTAGGCAGATATTGACCATTCTGCCGGCCTATGCACTTGTTTTGCCAACACTCCGAATCTGTGTCTGGTACGCAGTTACTGGTCGTTGTGTTAAAGTAGCTACCAGCGGTGCACACCTGTGGGTATGCCATCTGCTTATCACAGATAAAGAACTCGCTGCAATATCCAGATTTGGCGAGATAAGCGCCATTTACCTGGTCGGCGCACGCATTCGTTGTCTGCGAAATATAACATTAGCGAAAATTTGATCGGGGGGTCAAATGAATTTGTCAGGCCTACCTCAGCTAGCGGGGCTGCCAAGGTAAGAGTGCACAGACCACGGCCAGATGTGGAGCATTTGCCATTTTTAGGGTTATACTCCTTGCCTGGTGGACAGCTGACAGACCGCACAGTACTCTTGGATGAGCATCGGTAGTAGCTGGCACAGCTTGACGGATTTGGCCAGTGTAAGGATAGGCCGCGTATTTTTCGGTAAACGCATTCCGGATCAGCCGCACCAGTGAGGGTTGTCAATGCAGTTAGTATAACCACAGCATGCAAAGTAACTGTAGGAGGGATAAATATTTCACTCTGACTATCTTCTACAGTCAATAAATTTTTGCTAACCTTTCATCTTTGTGCACTTGTATTCCACGGCTAATGCAATAGTTGTACTCCGCATGGTAAACAAAATTTCGAAGCCTTTATATACATTGAAAATTGTCGCAAACATTTTTTCTTATCAACGACAATCGATCAATATGTACTTCTTGTCGTTGCTACATGTCAAACATACGCCCATCAGTTGTTTTTAATTGAATTCTGAACTTTTGCATCAATTCCGGGAAAACATAAAGAATCTACTAGACTATTGTCAGCCACACCCGTTATGTTGAATTCGCACTAGTTTCGAGTAACGCTTGCAAGCTATGTTATCTGTAGGCCATTAAGTACGAAGGCAATATTTAATAAATTTCCATTTGTTTACACAACTAAGTAAGTTAGGCGCATGTTATACCACAATTGTTGGTTTTAGAGTTCCAGAAAAGATTGGCTGAACATACTTTTACATTGCCAAATGCCCCGTCGCATTGTATATACTGATGACAATTGTAGGGATGTGGCAGGTATTCCACACCTGGATGGTTTTTGCACATATTATTAGCGTCGACTGGAGCTTCCATAGTCGTGGCAGTTGTCTCCGTAGCTGCTTCACCCTGCGAGGTATCTGAAGCATCAGCTGGAGTTAAGGTTGTAGAATCATGTGGTGTCAGATCTGTTGAAGGCTTTTCATTAGCAGCGCCCGGAGGCGTCTCAGTTGCAAATTTGGTTGTTGAGGTTATCGGACCCAAGGTAGATTCAGAGGTTTTACTGAGTGGCAACTCTGTGGTCGAAATTTCCGTTGAAGAGCTTGACTGTTCAGGAGTTGACGCAGTGGTTGGTTTCGATGGTGGCTCCGTTGTCGATCCGTAGGTTGGTTTGCCAGTTGACGGTGTTTTAGGTGGCATTGTAGTAGAGTTGGGTTTCACGCATCGCCTTGCATTGAGTACTGTTACTAAAAGTAGCAACTTAAAGTATATAAGAAGCCAGGAGGATACTGAAAACATACAGGATATAAATGTTTGTGTAAATTGTCAGGACCGAAGCAGGTGTATGGAACTTACATTTCATTTTGCTTCTTGGTCAGCTAAGTTACAGTACTGAAGAAAACTGAAGCCACCTTGTCTATATATACAATTTAGAAGTGCATCGCTTCAATACCAATATCTCATTACTGTATAACACGAGTATCCACATTTTTATCTTATCACAGCTAAGTCAAGATTTGCATTATATACATATTTCAATTATACACTTAGCTATTACAGAATATTACAATCATATTAAGTTCGTACCAGGCAAACCATTCAAAGTCTTTATAATCACAAACAACAATCACTATTTTCGGAAAATTTCTGATTTTTATATTCATATCTAATTTATAAATTAACATGTATTTCGCTTTTGTAAATGCATGCATGACGCTAAATAAGTTTATGAATATTAAATGATTTCGAATTAGATAGATCTGTCAAAAAAGATTATAGTTATTTTTCATGCTATATAATCCAAACTCGCTACATCTTATTTGAGATGTCTTCCATGTATTCCCTTAATTTCAATTTTATCAAAACCATTCCACTATAACATATAGCTATACGACTATTTGTATGAAAATATAAAACAACTAAGCGTCTTAGGCAACAAACGTTTTGAATTGTATATTCTATCTTCTATCTTTTTTAAGAACGATCGCGCATAAGTTAACCTTTTTTAAGAATTTCAATCTAACAATGCAAATTACTTGCTTTCAATGTGTATGTTAATACACTTCTAAATATATAATGCAGTAGAATACATTTATTTAATTTAATAGATCATTTGCAATGCGTCGGAATAAAATGTAGGTAAGCCTATACGTATGCTAAAACAATTTTTTTGTATCTTTTAGGCTGAACTTTTGTAAAAACTAGAGAGAACTTTACCTTTGTCTTACCGAAGGTTGCAACCTCTTTTAGATACTTACGAATATAGTATTGTTGTGTATTTTTTCTTAAGTTATTATATAAATCCACACAAAAAGGAGCTAATGTGTAAACGGGCTCACCTTAATATATATCGAACTTGGACGCAGTATTTAATGGAGTTTTATAGTTTTTTATAAAAAACTCTGTTTTCGTCCGCTCGCTGTTTGCAAGAGCAATTTGCGATATAAATGTCCGTTCTGGGTTGTGTTGACTTACAGCATGTAGAAACTGAGAGAGTTTACGATGCAACAATGGACAGACAGACGGAGAATCAGGAGAATAATATGCAACGATTTATACTCGTGTTGGTCGATTGGATGAGTTCGTGATTAACAGTATAAATATTTATTGGAATACTGACTTTAGATATAAGAGAGATAGTCAATCATTGAAGTTTTCAGTGAGTATATTTAAAAAGTACTTGAACTGAAGTTAACGTATTTGCTAATAATAAGTGTTGAGTAATTGCAATGTTGATAAGGTGGGATATAAAAGTGAAGTCTAGAGCTAAGAGGATTTAGTCTACAGATTTCTGCGTTTGCAATCGAAAGTAAGTAATAATTTGTCTAGAAAAAGCGCTTATTAAAGCATTTATTTCGTCCACAGTGATGGGACTTTCATTGATTTTCTGTCTACTAGCGGTGACTCTAGTAACAACTTCCAGCTATAACCCCATGAGAATGGGAATGGTAAGTCAACGAGACTAAACTGAAAAGCGAAGTATCAAATCACTCATTAACAATACTTTTATTCAGCCCATGCAAGACGAGCCGCCTATTAGGATGAATGGATGCCCAGGTTATGACGATCCCAATCATGTTGTAATGCTGTCCTATCCTAACGACTGTCGCAAGTATTATACTTGTCTAAATGGTCTTGGACACGCACATCAGTGTCCCGATAACTATTACTGGAGTCAGTTGACCTACCGTTGTGATTTCATTCAGTACTCACAGTGTGAAAACTCAGTGAACTATCCAAAATTACCTTCCGAAGAATACCCTGTTGAATACAATGCACATTCTGATGACTGCAGTCTCTACTATGAAATACGTACCCAACGATGCCCGAATAATTACCATTGGAATCGCGCTTACAAACGCTGTGTCTTGCCACAATTCTCAGGCTGTGAATCTATGCCTTCTGTACCATGGAACTCACACAAACCAATTTTGCAAATAATTCCCACTGCGGCTACTCCGCCTTCTATAACACAGTCGCCGATACAGAGTGCACTTCCAGACCTTAGCGCATCGATAGATCCTGAATATGTCTGCAAAAATTCTGAAAACAAAAAATATCTGCCCTACCCCTCAAATTGTCGAAAATTTATTTACTGTGGTCCAACTGTGACTATCCTTACATGCCCTGTTGGATTGTATTGGAACCAAAATGAGCAATCTTGTGGTATACTAGACACTTCCTGCTTGTAAATGGAACAGTTTTATGGTATATAAAATCGATATTGTCAATAATAAAATTAAACCAATAATGCTTATTCTACTAGCACAATTGAATTCGTAGTTGGTAATTCGTAATACTTTAAGCAGCCGATCATAAGGAACTTCTTCGTGATAATCAAATATACATACATACATACTATGTCAAATTCTGATTGTCTTCTATTTGAGCGAAGCGCGTTTCGAGTCTTACACAAGCGACGACGTCAGTACACTAAACGATCGTCTTTCTTTTATACCCATGCCGTCGAACCACACTCAACAACAGCGACACTGGCGCTGTCGCCTCGCTAAACGGTACTTCTTAAAGCGACATTATCCAGGCTACCAGGCAAATTACTATTATGATGAAATGCTTTTCTAGTGAAATGCCCGAAAATGTGTATTCGTACACTGGCACACACACGTGCACAACTGCGCAGTCTTAATATGCCGATATATGGTATATGTACATATCTCAAGCGCATTGAATAATGACAGGATATTGTACTTGCAAAGCATATACATACATGTATGTATGTTCCACCAAACCTATAAAACGAAATTTTTAAAATATTTGGGACACTCGAAGAGCTAGAAACATCAAATTTGGTAGTTACGTCCCTGGTAACATTACACAGAAGGTGGATTTTCAACTTTTGGATGCACACGAAATTACTTTTATGTCTCACGGGAATTCGGTCGAAGGGGGTTTGAATCTAAGCTACCTCCTCACCAATTTTCAAATAAATTATGTAAATTTTCGAGTTGAGCGACCAGTGGTCAATTACGAATTGATTGGCATTATTAATGTAGAATGTAATCTATATATATAAAAGAAAGTCGTGTTAGTTACACCACTTATAACTCAAGAACGGCAGAACAGATTTGGCTGAAAATTGGTAGGGAGGTAGCTTAGAGCCAGGAGACGGACATAGGATACTTTTTATCCCGTTCGACAGCGTTCCTCTGTGACTTGACATGAAACGTCAGTCACTATAAAACGTGGTATAACAAACAAGAATCAGACTTGGAATAACAAAACGCAAATGACAGCTATGTAATTGACGTGAAATGACAGCTATGTAATGACGTATGGATGACAATTTGATATTTGTAAGAAATCAATATTAAAACTATTTCTATTAAATAAATAATTAACAAGTGGATTGAAGTGAAGTGAAGTTTAATTAATAATGCCGCGACCAAGACGATCGAATCTTTCCCGACAAAGCCGTAATGCAAGAAGAATACAAAATACTGCAAATGAAAGGACTGAAGAAGAACAAGAAATTGCACGTGAACAGCGCAGCAATAGTATGGCTCGACTTCGTGCTTCTCAATCACGAGAGCAAAGTGAAGCAGCCCGTGAAACAGCTCGGTTGGCAATGCAGAATCGTCGAGCGAACAACAGAAGTCAACAAATAGATAATTTGCGACGCAGAACAAGATATTTAGCTGATTTGAATCGAGCTGCGTTTCGATACGATTGCAGCAATGATTACAGCTTGCATCCTAGCGTTTGCAATGGGCAAATGGACGTTGTTTGCGAGTATTGTGGTGCATTAAAGTTTTCCGGAGAAACGCCTGGATTATGCTGCGTTAATGGTAAAGTGAAATTGCCAGTGTTGACTCCGCCACATGAGCCATTGTATTCATTGCTTTGCGGCGAAACACAAGAATCACGCCACTTTCTTGCAAATACTCGAAAATACAATAGTTGTTTCCAAATGACGTCATTTGGGGCAGACATTATCGAAGAAGGAGGTTTTAATCCGACATTTAAGGTATTTATTTTTGTACTTACATAGAATGTAGTTAAAGAATAACTTAGTTTATCTATTGGTATGTATTATACTACTCTCCTACAGAAAAAGTGTTTATAACCCAGTTAATACTGTCTGGTTTTTATTTTGTAGATACAAGGACAGATTCACCATCGAATTGGAACATTACTACCTTTCGAAGATACACAGAATAAATTTTTACAAATATATTTCATGGGCAACATGGAAGAACAACTTGATCGACGCCTAGGGATCAATGCAGGAATGAAGCGAGCAATTCTTCAAGACTTGCAGTGTCTGCTTCATGAACATCATGCGTTGGTCAGGTTGTTTAAGAGTGCTTTAGAGCGCATGCCAAATGATGACTATAAAGTTGTCATCAAAGCAGATAAACGACCATCTGGAACACACGAACGCACATTTAATGCTCCAACAGTAGACGAAGTTGCCATCCTGATTGTTGGTGAACAATTGGAAAAACGCGATATTGTGCTTACACGTCGCGATACTGGGCAACTGCAACAAATATCGGAAACTCATCGATCATATGACGCATTGCAATACCCACTGATGTTTTGGCAAGGAGAAGATGGATATTATTTTAATATTAAAATGATAAATCCATTGAATGGTAAGTATCAGTATCTTAATAATGGTCAATGTCTGTATTATTTGCCTTTGAAATGGTTAATTATCAAATTTTTAATTTCAGGTGAAGAAACTACAAAGAAAGTTAGCTCAATGAATTATTATGCATATCGTTTGATGATTCGTCAAAATGCTGACAACTATTTGCTGCGGTTTCGTCGATTGTTTCAGCAGTATTGCGTTGACATGTATGTAAAAATAGAAACGGAACGTTTAACATTTATTAGGTTGAACCAAGCCAAACTGCGTTCTGAGGAGTACATCCATTTACGTGATGCAGTTAGTACTGAAGGAAATGCAGCTAATATTGGTCGATTAACTATTCTGCCGGCGACGTACATTGGTAGCCCACGTCATATGCATGAATATGCACAAGATGCAATGACATATGTTCGTCATTACGGCCGGCCAGATCTCTTTATTACTTTTACCTGTAATCCAAAATGGATAGAAATTACTCAATTGCTGCTTCCCGGACAAACATCAAATGATAGACACGACATCACAGCACGTATATTCAGGCACTCTAAGCTACCTCCCTACCAATTTTCAGCCAAATCTTTTCTGCCGTTCTTGAGTTATAAGTGGTGTAACTAACACGACTTTCTTTTATATATATAGATTTTTTCGAATAAAATAAAAAAAAAACTGCTTATTTATTGCCATTAAGGCGGAACAAAGTTCGCCGGGTCACTAGTTGTAAATATTTGTAAATAAATCAATATGTTTTAATTGCCTTTTCTGGGCGATTGCAAACTTTATTTTAAACTTACAAAAATATGTGTTTCATTTTCGTAAGCAGCTCTTCGTCAGTAATGTAAGGAATCAGGAACATAAGAAATATTTTTACGACTGGATACATCCTGTGTTCTCTGGGAGATCGCAAATACCTTTTTGGCCGTTAAAGTATTTATCGCCACAGCTCACCTTCTGTGCACGTTGATGGCGGCAGATAAAGTAATCGTTACAGCGTTCCGGAGAGGCCATCAGAAAACCATCAGGTTTTCCATCACATATGATTTGAATTTGAGATTCGGTTGTAAAGCCTTTGGACAATTGAAGTGCTTCTATCACTGGACGAAAGTTTGGTCGTACGCGAATAGGGAGACGATGCTTTTGTGACTGACTGGCAGTGCCTGCCAATTTGCAGGGAGGAGTTGTTATCGCACACAGTGTTGTTGTTGACGCTGCAGCGGGTGTACTTGTGCTGCACGTTGATGTTGTGGATGTAGTTGTACTACATGTTGTTGTAGTGCAGGTTGTTGTGCTTGCTGTAGATTTTGTTGTTGTTGATGTGGTTGTACTACATGTTGTAGTTGTAGTTGAAGTAGTTGTAGGATTAATTGTTGTGGATGCAGTTGTATCACATGTTGTAGTTGTCGATGTCGTCGTTGATGTAGTGGTAGAAGTTGTTCTTGATGTTGTAGACGATGTAGTTGTACTACATGTTGTTGTCGTTGGTGCCGTAGTTGTAGTGGTTGTAGATGTACGACATGTTGTTGTTGTTGAAGAAGTGGTGGAAGTTGTTGTTGACGTTGTGGTTGAGGTTGTTGTCATTGTACTGGACTCAGTTGTGCCACATGTTGTTGTTGTGAAGGTTGTAGTTGATGTAGTGGTAGAAGATGTTGTAGTAGAAGTCGTTGTTGTAGTTGTTGTAGATGTAGTTGTGCGGCATGTTGTAGTTGTAGGTGTAGTTGTTGAAGAAGTGGTAGAAGTAGTTGTTGACGTTGTGGTTGAGGTTGTTGTCATTGTACTGGACTCAGTTGTGCCACATGTTGTTGTTGTGAAGGTTGTAGTTGATGTAGTCGTACTACATGTTGTTGTTGTGGATGTAGTAGTTGATGTAGTGGTAGAAGATGTTGTAGTAGAAGTCGTTGTTGTTGTTGTAGTTGAGGTTGTTGTCGATGTAGTTGTACTACATGTTGTTGTAGATGTAGTAGTTGATGTAGTGGTAGAAGTTGTTGTTGATGTTGTAGTAGAAGTCGTTGTCGTAGTTGTTGTAGATGTAGTTGTGCGGCATGTTGTAGTTGTAGGTGTAGTTGTTGAAGAAGTGGTAGAAGTAGTTGTTGACGTTGTGGTTGAGGTTGTTGTCATTGTACTGGACTCAGTTGTGCCACATGTTGTTGTTGTGAAGGTTGTAGTTGATGTAGTCGTACTACATGTTGTTGTTGTGGATGTAGTAGTTGATTTAGTGGTAGAAGATGTTGTAGTAGAAGTCGTTGTTGTAGTTGTAGATGTAGTTGTTGAAGTACTGGTGGAAGTTGTGGTAGAAGTTGTTGTTGTTGTAGTTGACGTTGTTGTCGATGTAGTTGTACTACATGTAGTTGTAGATGTGGTAGTTGATTTAGTGGTAGAAGTTGATGTCGTTGTCGTAGTTGTAGTGGATGTAGTTGTGCGACATGTTGTAGTTGTAGATGTAGTTGTTGAAGAAGTAGTGGAAGTTGCGGTAGAAGTTGTTGTTGACGTTGTAGTAGAGGTTGTTGTTGACGTTGTGGTTGAGGTTATTGTCGACGTAGTTGTAGTGGACGCAGTTGTGCCACATGTCGTTGTTGTGGAGGTTGTTGTTGATGTAGTGGTAGAAGTTGTTGTTGATGTTGTAGTAGAAGTTGTTGTCGTAGTTGTGGATGTAGTTGTTGAAGTACTGGTAGAAGTTGTTGTTGACGTTGTAGTAGAGGTTGTTGTTGATGTAGTTGTACTACATGTTGTTGTTGTGGATGTAGTAGTTGATGTAGTGGTAGAAGATGTTGTAGTAGAAGTCGTTGTCGTAGTTGTTGATGTAGTTGTTGAAGTACTGGTGGAAGTTGTGGTAGAAGTTGTTGTTGACGTTGTAGTAGAGGTTGTTGTTGATGTAGTTGTACTACATGTTGTTGTTGTGGATGTAGTGGTAGAAGTTGTTGTAGAAGTCGTTGTCGTAGTTATAGTAGATGTAGTTGTGCTACATGTTGTAGTTGTAGATGTTGTTGTTGAAGTACTGGTGGAAGTAGTTGTTGATGTTGTAGTAGAGGTTGTTGTAGATGTAGTTGTAGTGGATTTAGTTGTTGTAGGGGCTGTTGTAGATGTAGTTGTGCTGCAGGTTGTAGTTGTTGAAGTACTGGTAGAAGTTGTGGTTGACGTTGTAGTAGAGGTTTTTGTCGATGTAGTTGTAGTGGACGCAGTCGTGCCACATGTCGTTGTTGTGGAGGTTGTTGTTGATGTAGTGGTAGAAGTTGTTGTTGATGTTGTAGTAGAAGTTGTTGTCGTAGTTGTTGTAGTTGTGGATGTAGTTGTTGAACTACTGGTAGAAGTTGTTGTTGACGTTGTAGTAGAGGTTGTTGTTGATGTAGTTGTACTACATGTTGTTGTTGTGGATGTAGTGGAAGAAGTTGTAGTAGAAGTCGTAGAAGTAGTTGTAGTGGACGCAGTCGTGCCACATGTCGTTGTTGTGGAGGTTGTTGTTGATGTAGTGGTAGAAGTTGTTGTTGATGTTGTAGTAGAAGTTGTTGTCGTAGTTGTTGTAGTTGTGGATGTAGTTGTTGAAGTACTGGTAGAAGTTGTTGTTGACGTTGTAGTAGAGGTTGTTGTTGATGTAGTTGTACTACATGTTGTTGTTGTGGATGTAGTGGAAGAAGTTGTAGTAGAAGTCGTAGAAGTAGTTGTAGTGGACGCAGTCGTGCCACATGTCGTTGTTGTGGAGGTTGTTGTTGATGTAGTGGTAGAAGTTGTTGTTGGTGTTGTAGTAGAAGTTGTTGTCGTAGTTGTTGTAGTTGTGGATGTAGTTGTTGAAGTACTGGTAGAAGTTGTTGTTGACGTTGTAGTAGAGGTTGTTGTTGATGTAGTTGTGCTACATGTTGTAGTTGTAGATGTTGTTGTTGATGTACTGGTGGAAGTTGTGGTAGACGTAGTTGTAGTGGTTGTTGTCGATGTAGTTGTGGAGGATTTCGTTGTTGTAGGGGCTGTTGTAGATGTAGTTGAGCTACATGTTGTAGTTGTAGATGTAGTTGTTGACGTACTTGTGGAAGTTGTGGTAGACGTAGTTGTAGATGTTGTTGTGGAAAGGGGTTTCGTTGTAAGAGTACTACATGTAGTTGTTGTTTCTGGTTTTGAAGTAGATGCTGGAATTTCAGTCGTTGTTGTTGATTTGTCATCATCATTGGAACATGGGGGGCGTATTGTTGTAGATTGACTTGTTGTAGTTATGATATTTCCTGAGCATGGTGGACGAGCTGTTGTACATTGCGGAGTTGTCGTCTCGCAGGGCCCATTTCTTTCACTAGCTAATACCTGCACGGAATCTACGCTTTCTGCTTCAGTGCAGCCTGGGTTAACAGAAGTGCAAACTCTGGCTTTGAAGTCGTAGTATTGTGGGCAAGTATAAAGCGTTGGTTTTCCGTTCTGACACTCAATATATTTTGAGCAACTACCTGGTACCAAAGTCCTTATTCCGTTTGCATTGCCTCGACAAACCACCTCCCCATATCGTTTATTATTGAAGTTTTCACCAAGAATGCTATTCGCAGACACTGCCAGCAGCAGTATAAATATGACTATAAAACGGAAAAGTATTAATGTATATGTTGAAAAAATTATTGCGTCGTTCGCTCACCATATAAATTAGGCATTGCTCTAAGTATTCACGAAAGTTGTATTTTTACAGTTTTAACCTTTCCAGATACTAGGCTGCACTGAATGAATTGTCTGTTGTCTATCGTACTTTATATACTGTGCAAAAATTTATCAATTTGGCAAAAATAACATTTACCGTCTGGATCTTTCATTACCAAAGTAGCTAACAGCATCCATCTTTATCAAATTGACACGAAGATCCTTATCATATACAATTCTTAGAGCCTCTCGTACTAGAGGTTCTTTACTTTTAATGAGACTTTTTCACTTCATAAGTCGTTTTTATTTTATTTTCTTTTTTCAATTTTGTTATATTTTTCTACCATTTACCCATTGAAAATGGGTAAAAAATGGTATATTAACTTTGTGAAACTGTATGTAACAGGCAGAAGGAGGCGTGACAGACCATACAAAGTATATATATTCTTGATCAGCATCAATAGCCGAGTCGATTTGGTCATGTCCGTCTATATGAACGCACAGATCTCATCTATTAAAAGAGCTAGAGGTGCCAGACTTGGTGGGAGTGTGCGTGTATTGAATTCGCAGATCGAGTTTATTTCAAACTTGATGTGCCACGCCCACCGCCTCCACAAATCGATTAATGTGTTTTTTGGTTTTTTGCAAACAATTCAATGACGAAAGGATATAAACGCACCAAATTTGGTAGGCGGATGACTTGGAACATTATGCAGAATTTGGATTTAAAGCTTTTGGATCCCACGCCCACCGCACATATAAAACGAATTTTTTGAAGTATAAGAAAACTAGAAAAGCTAGACGTAGCTTTGCAAGAATACCGAACTCAGACATGGTGGCATATAGGCTTTCCCTCGTCGGGCTATCGAATGCAGCTTTGTAATCGACAAAGAGATGGTGTGTGTCAATTCCATTTTCGTGGGTTTTTTCCAGGATTTGGCGCAATGTGAAGATCTGGTCTATGGTGGATTTACCAGGTCTGAAGCCGCACTGATAAGGTCCGATCAGTGTGTTGGCATACGGCTTCAGTCGTTCACATATAACGCTCGATAGGACCTTGTATGAGATGGTGATCAGGCTGATTCCCCGGAAGTTGGCAAATATCGTCGGGTCACCTTTCTTCAGTACAGGACAAAGGACGCTGAGATTCCAATCGTTGGGCATGCTTTCTTCTAGCCATATTTTGCAGAAGAGCTGATGCATGTACCTTATCAGCCCTTCGCCGCCGGCCTTAAACAACTCTGCAGGCAGTCCATCAGCACCGGCTGCTTTGTTGGCTAGGTAGTGGTATATCCACATTGTCGTTGATTGGTGGTATCGGGCTATTTCCTCCATCGGCGGGATTGGTGCTGTCAACGCCTGCTAGCAGCTTGGAAAAATGCGCCCTCCATAACCTCAGCGTGCACTGCGTATCTGTAACCATCTCGACAGTTAGATGCTCCGGTCTTGAAACCTTGTGTCAGACGGTTGACTTGTTGGTAAAATTTTCGAGCATCATTCCTGTCTTGCAACACCTCAAGTTCCTCGCACTCTCGCTTTTCTTGCTTCCGTTTTTTCCGTCTGAAAAGTTGCCTCTCTTTCTTCCTTTTCTCCCTGTAACGTTCACACGTAGCTCGCGTTGCGCCAGACTGCAGCGTTTTTCTGTAGGCAGCGTTTTTTGCCGCAGCTGCGACATTACACTCCTCGTCATACCATTGGTTCCGTGTGGGAGGCCACTTGAACCCAATGGCTGTTTCAGCAGCAGCTCGCATGGAGTGGGATATGTGCGCCCAGAGTCCGCCGGCGTCAACAGGGAGAGGGGAAGGTTGGAGGAGCAGTTCCGAGAGGTGAGTGGAGTAGGCCATTGCTGTCCGTTGTGATCGCAGCTTAGTGACGTCAAGCTTTCGTTGCGTGATGGGGCGTATGTTTTTCGCACGGCATAGCCGCATGCGTATCTTGGCTGCGACAAGATAGTGGTCCGAGTCTATGTTGACTCCACGAAACGTACGCACGTCCATCACGCTTGAGGCATGCCTTCCGTCTATCACAACGTGATCAATCTGGTTGCGCGTTTTTTGATCAGGGGACAGCCATGTGGCCTTGTGGATGTCGAGGTGTTGAAATCGGGGCGTGCGCGCAAATTATGCTAAGATTGAAAAATCTAGCTTTGACGCGGATTGTAGCCAGCCGTTCACTCACTGGCGTGAAATTGGAGACGTGGTGGCGAAGTCTCCGGCTTACTACAAATCCGCATCCAAATTCGCGCCTCTCCGCATGGCAGCTGTAGTAGATATCACAGTTTGCTCGCTTGGAGCAACCTTGTCCTGTCCATCTCATTCCCTGGATGGCGGTAATGTCAGCCTTTAATTCGTAGTCCTTTTTCGTTTTGCGGTGGTCGTCATCATAAGGGGGGATCCTTTCCGAGGCTTTTGCTTTGGTTTTCTTTGGGTTTTCTTTTTTACGAGGCGGGTTCCAAACCCTGCGCTCAACCATTTACATTTACCCAGCAGGTGCCACGAGGAGGCTGTGTGTCAACTTGCAATCATTCGTAGACAGAGATCGCACCGGCGGTCGCCAAGTTGACCGCGATCAGAAACTTTACTCTGTACGAATGAAAGCCAAACCATCCCAGTTCGCCGAATATAAGTAATTCATATTAAGAGTAATTTTTTAACAGCTAGGTAAATGGTATCTTACTGTCGAGTGCACTCGACTGTAGCTTTCTTCACTTGTTATTTTTGGTCTATTGCATCGTCCATGGTGTATTTTTCCGATTTAAGTAATAAAGACACATTTAAATTTGAATGCCACGTTAATAATTATTTTTATTTTGAATAAGGGAACCCCAAATATAAAATAAAAGTTTAGCTGTAAGTATATTTATTTGCAATTATTCTGTAATAACGGATAATTTTTTTGATAACATACAAAAGAAACTTAGCCTACACAGCGATTCTGAAAAATTTTTCCTCTTTCATCAATTTAGTTTGATATAGCTGTAATGGAATATAGTTCAAATTAGGCAGACTATTGAAGAGGGGAACAATTTAATTAAAAATTAGTTAGTATTTAGGTGTCAGCTTATGAATAAATACTAGCTTATTTTTAAAAGAATTAAAATAAAACTTAGCATATACACTGCTCGAATTGAATAGGGCACCGTCTATGCTCCTTTTATAACGACTCATAACTCGAACACAAAGTGGTAAAATAACGGAATTTTTGCATATTATCTGTGTGCAAACATTCTTAACTATTTCTGATATATTCCAAGTTTTGGAACAGAACCGTTATAAAGTTGTGTGCACTTTGTGTGAGCACTTGTTAAAATCCAATGGAATATTCGTGCCACTTGAATAGGACATGCATTTTATTTTGTCAGTCTCGTTGGCACAAGCACACGAATTGTAAGTTACTGGGGCTTTTTGATTTATTTGAAGAGTAAATTAAATAAAAAAAAAATGGGGCGTGGCACATCATTATCCGAGGCGCAGAAAGGAAAAATTCAAGCCTACAAGGATTCTGAACAAAATAGCAAAAAAAATCGACAGGAGTCGTCACATGGTAACAAATTTTTTAAATAATTAGGATAATTATGGTAAAAACATGAAGGACTGCACTCAGTGTACTTTTTAGCGCGGACAATCGATTTATAATAAAAGAAGCTTTCAATTCGCACGACTCTTTGGTAAAGATATGACAAAAATGTGACGTTAAATCAAGTTTGACAACCATGCTTCGTACCATCAATAGTGCTCCATACCTGAAGAGACTAAAAATCAAGAAGAAGTCACCTTTTAACCCGGTTCGGAAGCTGCAACGTCTTGATTTCGCTCGCGCACATGTGACCTGGACTTCGGATGTCATCGTATCGTCTTTTCAGACGAAAAAAAGTTTAACTTGGAGGGTTCCGATGGCTACATCTACTATTTTCATGATCTTCGAAAAAAACCACACCATATTGGTAAGTTGCACAGCAGTGCTGTAGGTATTATGGTGTGGGGGCCATTTCCTCTTAAGGCACCTGTCAGCTTAAATTTGTTGCAACTACCATGAATGCATTGTGCTATAATGGTATATTGAAAGAAGCCTTTCTACACTTCCAAACACTTTTTGGAAATGTAAAATGGATTTATCAACAAGATAATGCCCCAATACATACGGCCTGGATTCTTAAATCGTATATAACGAACTAAGAAGTGGAGTTATTAAAGTGGCCGGTGAGTATACCGGACTAGAATATCATTGAGAATGTGTGGGGTTGGCTAACACGTCAAGTACAGCAATATTCAAGCGTTACAGAACTTATTGCAGCTATTAAATTAGCATGGGACTCGATTACCTTGAATTATTTGGGAAAATTTTATGCATCCCTCCCACAATGAATGTGTGAAGCTTTGGACAAAAAAGGTGGCTCAACACAGTATTCAAAAATTTTTTTTGTTACAAAATATGTTAATATATTTTACTTTAAGTAATATTAATAATTGAAAAGAGTAAGAAAATTCTAAAATGTTTTTTAGCTATTCAAGTGGTGCAAAATGAAGACTCGAAAATTGGTTACTTTTTGTTTAAACATTTTTTTTCATACTTAAAGCTTTTGAAAAATGTTATAATTTTTGTCACATTACTACATTTAAAAAGACTTCATTTAAAAACCAAAATGATGTTCCTAGGTGGCTTTGTTTGGTAGAAATTAACGTTTGAAAATTGAGTTTAGAGGTGTCCTATTCAAGTGGCGAGCAGTGTTATATAACGCAGAATGCGGATCTTCAAATTTTGGATGCCATGCCCACCGCCTCCAAAAATCGATTTTGTAAAACGGTAAATCAAATTATAGGAAAAGTCGAAAAGTTTCCGATTTTTTTTTAGGTATTATTGTAGATAATAATAATATCGACTAACCCTATACATTTAAATCCGATCCGAGAATAAACACAGAAGTTTTAGGCACGAGAAGTTTGCCTTACAGTAGCAGAGGCCTGACGCCGACGCCAACTGAGCACGCACAGTCGTCGTGTAGTCAGCGTGCAGTCGGCATCTGCCATTAGCGTCAATGCATGTGTATTTGACCTCGAAAATATGCGCTGCGTTGTTATTAGTTCGCCGAATAAAAGTAATTAATATTAAGAATTATTCTTTAATAGCCAAAAGTAAATTATATCTTACTGGATGTTGCAAAAAAATAAGACGAACCAATTCTTCTTAGCGATTACAAAAAAATAAACTTGCGCTGGGAATCCAACCTGGGACATAAAGTTACGGAGCCGACACACTGAACCACCGACGGCAATTAAAATGTTGGTTACAAATTTCGTTCTAATATCTCAGTTGAGGCACATTGTCTGTTTCTTAGTATAAATGTTTTAGGCGCGATCAATTTTTCATAAAGCAGAAGAAACGCAGCTGAGGCTCGGCGTCAATGCTTGCGCCGCGCATGCACAGTCGCCGTGAGTTGGCATGTACCATTAGCGTCAATGCATGTGTAATTAATAAGTAATTAAGTAATTAATATAAAGAATTTTTTTGAACAGCCGAAGGTAAATAGTATCTTACAGTCAAATGCACTCGACGGTAGCTTTCTTCACTTGTTTTTATACCATTTACCCAGTGAAAATGGGTAAAAAATGGTATATTAACTTTGTGCAAATGTATGTAACAGGCAGAAGGAAGCGTGGCAGACCATACAAAGTATATAAATTCTTGATCAACACCAAATTTGGAAGTAAGCTGCCTGGTAACATTACGGAGAATGCGGATTTTCAACTTTTGGATGTCACGCCCACCGCCCCCAAAGTATTGAATTTTAAGAAAAGTAGGGAAACACTCTTGTAGCTTACCATAGTACAGATCTACCCTATGAATTTCAATCCGATCGGACAATAAACAAAAAAGTTATAGGAGTTACAATCTCCCATATAAAGTTATGGCCGCTTAGAATTCCAACTAAAATGTTGAACTGACGCAGCAGAGGGCCAGCATCAATAAAAGTCTCATTTGACGAACGCACTGCGTAACTGTGTGTGGTCTAGATGGTTTTCTCGCAAGATTCTGATGCGTGAGGTCGCGGGTTCGAATAGTTCGATCGCAAAAGAATAAAGAAATTATGGTACTTCTGTGGGCAAAAAGTAAGGTGAAGATTTTTGTAAAGTCAAAATTCTTTGTTTATTCTCCTAAATCAATTTTATCTCCCTTCAAAGTAATCCCCTCCCGATAAAATACACTTATGCCAACGTTTTTTCAAATCCTCAAAGCAGGCCAAATGGTCCCTTTCCGGTATAGCCATGAGCGCCCTCGTCGATTTTTCTTTTATATCTTCAATCATCGTCAATCGTTTTCGGTACCAAACGAGATTTGACTTTTTGTAGGCCCAAACGGTCTTTCAAAATGGTTTTCACAGATCCTTCTGATATTCCGATCTTATCAGTGAGGTCTCTAATAGTCAACCGTAGATTTTTTAACACTAATTCCTTCACTTCATGGACGTGTTGGTCATCTGTTGACGTCGATGGTCGTCCGGAGCGCTTCAAGTCATCAACACGTTCCCGACCCTTTTTGAAGTCTTTGTAGCACTTATAAACATTTTTCTGGGACATGGTAGAATCACCAAAAGGTCATCCCCAAACTTCCTCAACGTTTCCGCAGCCGAAATTTCATCCCGCAAACAAAATTGATGGCACTTCTCTGATCAATTAAATCAGACATTGTAAAAATCGCCAAATGCACTCTTGATCGTTTGGTAAACAAAAGCATAAATATAGTACTCATACTGACATTGACATGAAATTCCCGCCAAATGTCATTAACAGTCCTGCCAATTCGAGAAAAAAGAACTAGTTCGCCATCTTAAGCCCGCGAATTTTAAATTGAAAATTTACTTTACTTTTTGCTCACAGTAGTATATACGATAACCATACTTTGTCTACATATTACATCGTACACGAACTGTATACACAATTTAACGTATTAAAGTTAGTATTTATATTAGGGTTTTTGAGTGTAAATCAACTGCCTACGGCCTACGAAGTCTGGGAGTCTCGGCATGTGTTTATCAAAGCGTTCAATATACTTTTTTGGAAAAGGATTAAAGGATGTTACCTATCTTGGCCACCTGATTAATAGTTTTGAATGCGAAACTGTAATTTTTCTTAAGTTATATTCGACAGCTATGCCGAAAATCTAGAGATTGTATTTCCTTATAGGACTGAGTATGACTTTATAAATCATTATTTCGCTTTATAAAGATAATTTTCCTACAGACAGCTGCCACGACATATTCCCTGCATTTGTATTGACAGTTTTCTGAAATCATACCAACATGACGCTTGAATGTGAGCCTCCTATCTATGATCAAGGTGTTTGTGATAAGATTTATGGCGAATGCCTTTCTATCTAATTGAGAAAAATGTACCTATGATGATTATTCTTGCATAGTCTTAGGCTGTTCGTTAAAACTCAATTTTTACGTGCAAACTCATAGGCGGGTATTAATTTCAATTAATATGAATTTATATCGATTGTTTTTATACTATTGTAAAGAGTGTATTTTTTATACCATTTACCCATTGAAAATGGGTAAAAAATGGTATATTAACTTTGTGAAAATGTATGTAACAGGCAGAAGGAGGCGTGGCAGACCAGACAAAGTATATATATTCTTGATCAGCATCAATAGCCGAGTCGATTTGGTCATGTCCGTCTGTCTGTCCGTCCGTCCGTCTGTATGCACAGTACGCACAGATCTAAGCTATTAAAAAAGCTAAAGACACCAGACTTGGTGGGAGTGTGCGTGTATTGAATACGCAGATCGAGTTTATTTCAAACTTGATGTGCCACGCCCACCGCCTCCGCAAATCGATAAATGCGTTTTTCGATTTTTTGCAAATAATTCAATAACGAAAACAGATTAACGCACCAAATTTGGTAGGAGGGTATCTTGCAATATTATGCAGAAGTTGGACTTTAGACTTTTGGATGGCATGCCCACCGCCTTCAGAAAACACATTTTTATAGTTTAAAAGAACACTAGAAAAGCTAGAAGCACCAAATTTAAAAGGTATTAGGTAACTTTACGCAGAATGCGGATTTTTAAACTTTAGATGCCACGTAATCAAATATTATTAGAAAAGTAGAAAAGTTTCCAATTTTTTTTAGGTATTATTGTAGATAATAATAATATCAACCAACCCTATAAATTTAAATCCGATCGGAGAATAAACACAGAAGTTATAGGCACGAGAAGTTTCCCTAACAGCAGCAAAGGTCGATTTGCGGAGGCGGTGGGCGTGGCACATCAAGTTTGAAATAAACTCGATCTGCGTATTCAATACACGCACACTCCCGCCAAGTCTTTTAATAGCTGAGATCTGTGCGTTCATACAGACGGACAGACGGACAGACAGACGGACATGACCAAATCGACTCGGCTATTGATGCTGATCAAGAATATATATACTTTGTATGGTCTGCCACGCCTCCTTCTGCCTGTTACATACATTTGCACAAAGTTAATATACCATTTTTTACCCATTTTCAATGGGTAAATGGTATAAAAAGCAAAAATTAGGGGCTGTAACCGTGGTTTCTAAAAAGAAAGTATAAGCTTTATCAACAGACGGTAAGGAACGTTCATTTGAAATTTGGTAATTGTCGCACTTGTTCAGACGGACATACAGACATGTCAAAATCGATTTATAATGCTTACTCATTTTCAATGGTTGATGATACGATGATTTACTCGAAGGCAAAACATTCAGCATCTTGATATACTGTGGTACATGCAGTAAGTTTTTATCATGAACTTGTAATACTTGTTTTAACAAGTATTGTTACGGGACGTGTCCAAAGATGTTATCAAGAATTTACACTTCGCATATTAATAATTCATGCAAATACTCTCGCACATATTGGTCTATAAAATACGTGTATGAATACCAGGCAAATACAGTTTGAACTAGAACTTAATGTTGGCAGAACTAATGAAGTTTCTTGTGGTATTGTTGGTAATTCTGTTTCTTAATAACTATTGTGTTGCGCAAAAGGTACACTGAAATAATCTTAGCTCATGGATATATCAATCATCATTTTTTTTCTATAGGATGGTTATATATATAAAACGTCAATTTGTGAAGGTAAGAATGACAGCATATTTCCCATGTTTGGAACGTGCCGAGGATACTACATTTGTAACGACGGAAAGGCTATTGTTGGATACTGCGATAAATACAGTCAATTTGATGCATTAGCCTTACGATGCCGAAGTTCCGACAAAGTTCAATGTACATACGAGCTCCTTGCAGATGACTATAATGCCGAAAGGGGTACAAATATTGTGCTGTCCGAATTTGAAGACACTGAAGACGTGGTTCACAACGATATTTCAGTAGCAAAGATTTCCGTGAATGCAAAAGTGCACAAGAAGCCCAATAAAGAGAGTAACCCTAATTCGAAAGAGGCTGTTTTCACAGATAGCTCAATTAAAAACCTCTGCTTAGGCAAAAAAAATGGTGTTGTTCTATCTAAAACGGGATCGTGTACCGAGTACTATGTGTGCAAATCAAAACTTCCGCAATTGCATGAGTGCCCGGTCTTACAACATTTTAGCCCCACGCGTCGCATTTGCATGCTGCAATCAGAAGCCAATTGTACCTTAGATAAAAAAGTGCTGAAGCCAAGTTATGCCACCAAAACAGTTGGCCTTTGCTCCGACAAGGACGGTCTAGTTCCTCATCAAGACAACTGCGGAAAATTTCTGCTTTGCGCCAACACGATCTTTCTTGTCATGGATTGCCCCAAAGGATTGCATTTTAATACCGAAACAAAACGATGTGACTATCCAAAAATCGCTATGTGCAAAGTGCACAAAAAATCACGTAAAAAAATCAGGAAAACAAGTATAGAAAACTACGATTGAGCGCACTAAACTGTTACATACCGCCAACCCACTCCATCGAATTCCAGTTCTTTCTTTAAATATTAAATTAATTTTGATTACAAATTTTAAACAATTTCATTTCGCATTAAACATATCCTCTAAGCGCTAGTGGCAAAGCATACAAGGTATACATATATTGTTGACCAGTACCAATATACAAGTCGATTTGATCATGTCCGTCTGTATGAACACACAGTTTTCACCTATTAAAAGAGCAAACTTGGTGTGGGAGTTCATGTACTTAATACACATAAAAGTTTATTTCAAACTTTATGTGCCAGGAACCCGCCTCCGGAAATCGGAAGAGGCGTTTTTCAATTTATTGCAAATAACGCAATTTTTATAAGAGCTACAAGCATCAAATGGTAGGGACGTGTCTTGTTTCATGAAGTCAGATGGGGATTTTTAACTTTAATATGCCATGCCCACCGCCACCAGAAATCGATTTTAAAAATCGATAAATCGAATTACAGGAAAAGTAAAAAAGTTATAAGCATCTTTTTTCGACATTCTATCACAGATGTTTACCTACGATATAAATTTCAATCCGATTGAAAAACAAGTGAAGAAAGCTACAGTCGAGTGCACTCGACTGTAAGATACCAGTTACCTTCGGCTGTTAAAAAAAATCTTTATATTAATTACTTTTATTCGGCGAACTAATAACAACGCATCGCATATTTTCGAAGTCAAATACACATGCATTGACGCTAATGGCACATGCCGACTGCACGCTGACTGCGCATCTCACACATTGGGTCCCAGATTCGAATCCCAGTCAGTGCAGATTTTTTTTTTGTGGAAATGCTAAAAACAATTGGTCTTTCTTATTTTTTTGAATCATCCATGTTCTTCAATTTGATTAAAAATATCGTACTATAATTTTCAGTAAAGTGAAAAAGTAATTAAAAACAGCAATTTACAAAAAAAAAAAAGGTGTCCGCCCCGCGCGGGATTTGAACCCGGGACCCCAGAGTCTGAAACTTGCGAGCCAACTATCAGACCACACACAGCTTTGCAGTGCGGCCGGAAAATGAGACTTTTGTTGATGCCGGCCCTCTGCTGCGTCGGTTCAACGTGTGAGTTGGGAATTCTAAGCGCCCATAACTTTATATATATAGATTCTAACTCCTATAACTTTGTTTATGGTCCGATCGGGTTGTAATTTATAGAGTAGATCAGTAGTATGGCCACCTACGAGAATGTCAAAAAAATGTTTTCTTGTTTCTCTACTTTTCTTATTATTCAATTAAAACGATTTATGGGGGCGGTGGGCGTGGCATCCAAAATTTGAAAATCCACATTCTGTGTAATGTTACCGGGCACCTTACTACCAAATTTGGTGCTTCTAGCTTTAAAAGTGTTCTTTTAAACTATAAAAATGTGTTTTATAGAGGTGGTGGGCGTGGTATCCAAAAGTTTAAAATTCAACTTCTGCATAATGTTGCAAGATACCCTCCTACCAAATTTGGTGCGTTAATCTGTTTTCGTTATTGAATTATTTGCAAAAAATCTAAAAACGCATTTATCGATTTACGGAGGCGGTGGGCGTGGCACATCAAGTTTGAAATAAACTCGATCTGCGTATTCAATACACGCACACTCCCACCAAGTCTGGTACCTCTAGCTCTTTTAATAGCTGAGATCTGTGCGTTAATACAGACGGACAGACGGACAGACAGACGGATAGACAGACGGACGGACAGACGGACAGACAGACGGACAGACAGATGGACAGACAGACGGACAGACAGACGGACAAACAGACGGACAGACAGACGGACATGACCAAATCGACTCGGCAATTGATGCTGATACATTTACATTTGCTACATACATTTTCAATGGGTAAATGGTATAAAAACACTGTTTTTTGCAGAATTTTTTTTTTATTTTTCAACATAGCCCCATTTTAGCTCAACACACTTTGCCAATCGTTTTTCCAACATTTTTATCCCGTTCAAAAAATAGGATTTCGGATTTTTTCACTCGGATTTTTTAAGGACTTATTGAACGACCCTCGTATTAAAAAAGCTAGAGACACCAGACTTAGTGGGAGTAAGCGTATATTGAATATGCAGATTGGGTTTATTTCAAGCTTAATTCGCCATGCCCACCGCCTCCGCAAATCGATAAATTGGTATTTCGATTTTTTGCAAATAATTCAATAACGAAAACAGATTAACGCACCAAATTTGGTAGGAGGGTGTAGGCGGGTGCAGCATTATGCAAAAGTTGGATCTTAGACTTTTGGATGCCACGCCCACCGCCTGCAGAAAACACATTTTTATAGTTTAAAAGAACACTAGAAAAGCTAGAAGCACCAAATTTAAAAGTAAGGGGTCTGGTAACGTTACGCAGAATGCGGATTTTTAAATTTTAGATGCCACGCCCACCGCCCCCAAAAATCGATTTTTTAAAGCGGTAAATCAAATTATTGGAAAAGTAGAAAAGTTTCCGATTTTTTTAGGTATTATTGTAGATAATAATAATATCAACCAACCCTATACATTTAAATCCGATCGGAGAATAAACACAGAAGTTATAGGCACGAGAAATTTCCCTAACAGCAGTAAAGGCCCGACGCCAACGTCGACGCTGACTGAGCCCGCACAGTCGTCGTGTAGTCAGCATGCTGTCGGCATGTGCCATTAGCGTCAATGCATGTGTATTTGACCTCGAAAATATGCGATGTGTTAATAATAGTTCGCCGAATATAAGTAATTGAATTAGGAGTTATTTTTAACAGCCATAGGTAAATGGTATCTTACTGTCGAGTGCACTCGACTGCAGCTTTCTTCTCTTGTTTCAGTTTAATTTTTATACCATTTACCCTTTAAAAATGGGTAAAAAATGGTATATTAACTTTGTGAAAATGTATGTAACAGGCAGAAGGAGGCGTGGCAGACCATACAAAGTATATATATTCTTGATCAGCATCAATAGCCGAGTCGATTTGGTCATGTCCGTCTGTCTGTCCGTCTGCCCGTCCGTCCGTCTGTATGAACGCACAAATCTCAGCTATTAAAAAAGCTAGAGACACCAGACTTGGTAAGAGTGTGCGTGTATTGAATACGCAGATCGAGTTTATTTCAAACTTGATGTGCCACGCCCACCGCCTCCGCAAATCGATAAATGCGTATTTCGATTTTTTCCAAATAATTCAATAACGAAAACAGATAAACGCACCAAATTTGGTAGGAGGGTGTCTTGCAACATTATGCAGAAGTTGGACTTTAGACTTTTGGATGCCACGCCCACCGCCTACAGAAAACACATTTTTATATTTTAAAAGAGCACTAGAAAAGCTAGAAGTACCAAATTTGACAGCAGAATGCGGATCTTCAAATCACCGCCCCAAAAATCGATTTTGTAAAATGGAAAATCAAATTATAGAAAAAGTAGAAAAGTTTCCGGATTTTTTTTTTTTTAATTTTTATTGTAGTTAATAGTAATATCGACCAACCCTATAAATTTAAATCCTATCAGGACAATAAACACAGAAGTTATAGGCACGAGAAGTTTCCTTACAGCAGAAGAGGCCCGACGCCGACGTCGACGCCGACTAAGCACGCAAAGTCGTCGTGTAGTCAGCGTGCAGTCGGCATGTGCTATTAGCGTCAATGCATGTGTCTTCGAAAATATGCGATGCGTTGCTATTAATTCACCGAATAAAAGTATAAGATTATAAGATAAGTATAAGATATTATTAAGAATTATTTTTTAACTGCCATAGGTAAATGGTATCTTACTGTCGCGTGCACTCGACTGTAGCTTTCTTGACTTGTTTAAATTAAATAAATTAAATTGATGAAAAAGTGTATCAGAAATTATGTTTTTCTTTTGCAAGCGATGATTACTCTTCTTCTTCTACTCATTCACTCCGAAGCCAGCAACTATGTCTGAGCTAGCAGTTGTGCCTAGTTAATAGAATGGCGCGATCTTGCGCTTACATTCGGCTTTTCCTGACTTCAAAGCGAACTTCCGAAACTCATTGGGGGATCATAGTTGTCCACGGTGCCCTCCTCATCAGAGGCATCTGGCGGTAAATGTAAGATGCCGTTAGCTTTATAGATGCGTAAACTGACTTACAGGCTTAGGCTTAGAGCTTGGGATGTCTTCAATTCAATCCGTTTGCTATGTGGCTAATTTTCTACCAATACAAACTCCCCGACCGTATAGTTAGCCGGGTCTCTCGACGGGTCTATCTCGACATCGCAGCTTGTCTAGCATGTGTTCTGTCATTTTATCGACATCTCGGTCTAGGAGTTTTTAGCTACGATACATGGGGCTGAAATGAAGAGCATTTAGTCATTTTGTTTCTCATCCCAGTAGTAATAGCACGGATAATTAATGCAATTTGTGTTTTCAACGTATCAATTTGCATTTGAAGTACGTATAAAATTAAGGAGTCTTTTAATGTTATCCTCGCTGCAGAATTTGTCATACTCTTTTGGGGGTAATGCAGTTCCTCGATCTGAAAGAACTCGAGAAAGCTTTTCAACATACCTGGATACTTCTTTTAATACTTTTCACTGTATCTGAAATATTTCTAGATTGTTGTCTACGTGGTTTAAAAGCTCTTTAATCCCATTGGTTTTCTACCACTCGCTACATTCGAAACTTAGAGTTCCAGTAGTATCACGTTGATCTTGGTATTATTTCGTCGTTTGCTATATACTCGTAAATTTCCGCACTGATTGCATGTCCTTCATTTTAAATGTTTAATATCATTGAATCCTCGAATATCTATAAGTTTCCATCCTATGCAAACAACAATTGCGAGGAGTGCGGTTGATTGATTCAGCCAATGATTTGCGAACTAAGCCAGCTTGGCTATGAAAGCTGTTTTCATCTTAGAGACTAAAGCTCAGTAGGATTGGATTGGATTCGTCATGCTTGCGTTTACCCATTCTGGGAATGAAATTTATTACAACTTGAGCAGCTGGAATTTTTTTTGGGTGTTGAGCAGGCATTTGCAAAGTTTCCATCTTGCTTTGATTCAATTTGGTTATTTTTAGGTGGCTTTATTATTTATGTGCGACAAATCTGGTAGGAAGGTCCATGGCAACATTACGTATTTTGGATGCCACGCCTACTGCCCATATTGAAATAATTTTTCGAATAAAAAAGTAGAAAAGTTAGAACCACTAAATTTGTCAGGGAGTCCATTCGTAGTTCCAGGGAGTTGACATTACGGGGAATGCGGATTTTTAACTTTTGAATGTCACGTACACCAACCCTAGAAATTAAAAAGTCACAAAACTTTTTTTCAACATTCTCGTAGCTTATAATTATATCGGACAATAAATACAGAAGTTATAGGCGTATTGAAAGTTGCAGCGACGCTGCAGAGGGCCGGCGCTTGGACTGAATATGTGTGACAACTATATGACGCTATACGCCAATACGTCAATATATGTACGTTCGGATGTGAAAAGGTGCAAAGCGATTCGTTTTTGTATGTTCGTTAAATATAACAAGCTGCAGCTGCAGCTGCAGCTGAGTGTGTACTCGGCATTGCGATAGCATGTACCTTTGGCTGTTAAGAAAGAATTTTTAATATTAAATACTATTATTCAGCGAACTAACAACAACGCATCGCATACTTTTACTGTCAAGCCCACATGTACCAAAAAGCTTTTCTCACCTCGTCGGTAACTCTTTGGTTTTGAATAAATTCGCCATCGGTAAACCAAATTCTCGTATCGAAGGTTATATATTATATACTTTGTATGGTCTATTGTGTCACTTTCATGCAACAATTTCACACAATTTAACTGTTTTACAAATCAGTACAAAAAATCGAAGGACATGGAATTTCTCAATTTAAATTTATTTGATGCCGTTTACGATAGTTTTATTCAATAAATCAGCAATTAGCGTTCGCAGGCCAATCACAAGATCGTACTTTTTCATTAAAAACTAGTCCATTCGAACACTTAAAGTTCACTTCACATTCACACTGACAGACGATATAGGATCCACTACAGGCATTGGCGGCATCAGCAAGCATAGTACCGTCGGATTTACCTACACAGCGACCTTTGCTTTCGCAATATGTTCCTGAGGGACCTGCAGTAGGACCACTAGGTGGAAGGGAACCATCATCACATTGAACATTTTCGGGATAGTCACACTCTTTCGTAATGTTATTGAATTGCAGATTATTCGGGCATTTTTGTTGAAACTTTTTGCCATATAAACAGTGGATGAAGGCGGAGCAGTTTCTGTCAACTGGGCCTAACCAGTTGTTTGGAACATCACAACATTCTGGATCGCAAACCTTTGGAATACATACGCCTTCGGTATCGATGACGCAGGCCATTACGTTTTTATCAAAGTAAGTCTGGCTAGCACATTTTCGCTTAACAAGTGTACTATCTATGCATTCTAAATATCCAGCACAGTCGTCAGGGTTTTCTTGAATCGTTCCTTCTATACATGTTTGGTTACCCTTGCACTGGCCCTCATCCTTCTCACACTTGCTCACTTCTGAGTTCCAATAGTCCCCGCTGTTGCAGGAAACCGATTCGAACTTCCCATTGTTGCACAATAGATATTTGGTACAGTCATTGGAGTCTACCTTTGTCGCTCCGTCGGTACATGTTTGGTTATCAATGCATACGCCGTCAGTATCGACAACACATGCCATTATGCTCGTATCGAAGTAAGTCTGGTTATTACACTTTCGCTTGATAAGAGTATTGTTTTGGCATTCTAAATATCCAGCACAGTCGTCAGGGTTTTCTTGAATCGTTCCTTCTATACATGTTTGGTTACCCTTGCACTGGCCCTCATCCTTCTCACACTTGCTCACTTCTGAGTTCCAATAATCCCCGCTGTTGCAGGAAACCGATTCGAACTTCCCGTTGTTGCACAAAAGATATTTGGTACAGTCATTGGAGTCTACCTTTGTCGCTCCGTCGGTACATGTTTGGTTATCAATGCATACGCCGTCGGTATCGACAACACATGCCATTATGCTCGTATCGAAGTAAGTCTGGTTATTACACTTTCGCTTGATAAGAGTATTGTTTTGGCATTCTAAATATCCAGCACAGTCGTCAGGGTTTTCTTGAATAGTTCCTTCTATACATGTTTGGTTACCCTTGCACTGGCCCTCATCCTTCTCACACTTGCTCACTTCTGAGTTCCAATAGTCCCCGCTGTTGCAGGAAACCGATTCGAACTTCCCATTGTTGCACAATAGATATTTGGTACAGTCATTGGAGTCTACCTTTGTCGCTCCGTCGGTACATGTTTGGTTATCAATGCATACTCCGTCGGTATCGACAACACATGCCATTATGCTCGTATCGAAGTAAGTCTGGTTATTACACTTTCGCTTGATAAGAGTATTGTTTTGGCATTCTAAATATCCAGCACAGTCGTCAGGGTTTTCTTGAATAGTTCCTTCTATACATGTTTGGTTACCCTTGCACTGGCCCTCATCCTTCTCACACTTGCTCACTTCTGAGTTCCAATAGTCCCCGCTGTTGCAGGAAACCGATTCGAACTTCCCATTGGTGCACAATAGATATTTGGTGCAGTCATTGGTATCCACCTTGGCCTCTCCGTCTTTACAAGTTGGATTACCATTACATTGTCCATTGTCACACTCACATTTACCAGTTACAGAGTTCCAGTAGTCTCCAGAAGGGCATGAAATTGATTCGTACTTTCCATTGACACACAAGAGATAATTAGCACAATTGTTGGTATCTGATCTAATGTCTCCTTCAATGCAACTGGTATTGCCATTGCATATACCATCATCTAGTTGACACTCCCTATCTGCCCAATTCCAATATTCTCCGGAGGGGCAGGACTTTAGAATAAATTCTCCACTACAGCATACGTAATACTGTGTGCAATCATTTTCATTCGGCTTTGTCTCTCCGCTCTCACAGCAATCTGTAGCTGCCGATCGTTTTAAAAGTGAGAAAGCGAGTAGCAGGACATATGCTAAAAAAAACATTTGCAAAATATTATTTAATGAATAGAGTTTAAGTTAAGTTTAAGTAATTTATTTTACCAAAATCAGATTTTCGCCATTGGATCATTTTTACAGTTTACAGTTTAACGTCTTTTTCCTAAGGGATAGGCACGTTTACTGAAGTGGCAAGCGTAATGTATCAGTTTATATATCATCAGGCAATTATAATAATGAACTTTTCTTCTCTGCGTTAGAGGAACTAATGATAATAAGAACTCATTATTGATCGTATCAGGAATGGGGAAATGAATCATGTGAACAATTCCTTATCATTTAATCGAAATAAAGAAATAAAAAGAGAAAGAAAAGGATGAAAATAATAATTTGGATGCTTTTAACCCACACGCCCGTTAGAAATGAGCAAAATGGTATATTGACTGGTACAGAAGAAGGTATGACATATTTTACAAATAGATTTATTTATAGGTTGATCAACATCATTGCCAATTATTAAATATGCCATGTGAGATTAAGGTTCCCATTTACTATTCGCCGTTCAAGTTGACTTTTGGGTGAGACACCTTGAAAATTTTTTTTTTTTTTCGTTTTGATCTCAAATATTGGGCAAAGTTGCATACATAATTTCCCATCCGATAATTAAAACATAGATTAAAATAAAGCTACAGTCGAGTGCACTGGACTCAATTTACCTTTGACTCTGAAAAAATAATTCTTAATATTAAATAATTTTATTCGACGCATTATCAACAACACATTGCACATGTATGGAGGCTACACGCGCATGCTGACTGCACACTGACTGTGCGTAGGCAGTCGGCGCAAATATTGACGCCGGCTCTCTCCTTCAGCGCTGCTTTTAAATATTATATAAGAACTTCTATTACTTCTGTATTAACTATAGTAGATCAATATTATTGATAGCTATAAGCTTTATTAATTTTCTGCTTTTCGCATACTTCAAAAAATTCATTTTATAGGGACGGTGGGCGTAGCAGTAAAAAATCGAAACACGCCTTTATCGGTATTATAAATTCATCTATTGATTAATTGACTTCTTGACTTCTCACAGATGCTTGTGTTGCAAGGGAATAGTGTGTGACTAATTGCGCTCTTGTTTTTAATTCAGGGTGCCTTATCAATTTCGGCAGCACAAATGCTTTGCAGCTCTTAATTTATGCATTTCCTCTACAGATAAGTCATAAGTAAAATTTCAAAGTTGTTCATTGCTTTTATTCAAAGCCACTACGAAATACTTTTACTTTTTATACTATTATCCTGTTTAAATTTCGGAGAATGATATTTTCGATTTTTGTGTCATTTACCTATTGAAAATGAGTACGAAATGGTATATAGTATTAACTTTTTGAAAATACATGTAACAGTCAGATGGAAGCGTGGCAGACTATACAAAGTATATATATTCTTGATCAACATTAACAGCCGAGTCGATTTGGTCATCTGCGTCTGTATAAACAGACAGATCTCAGCTATTAAACAAGCTAGAGACTTTGTAAGAGAGATCGTGTATACAAAACACATAAGAAGTTTATTTCAAAAGTTAAGTGTCACGCCCACCGCCTCAATAAAAAGATATAAACGCTTCAAATGTGGTAGAAGGGTGCCTTGCAATATTATGCAGAAGTTGGCCCATCAAAATATTTTTTGAATTTTAAGAACACTGGAAAAGCTAGAAGTACCAAAGGTGCCTGGTAACATTACACAGAATGCGGATTTTTGGTTGTCACGCCCACCGCCCCCAGTAATCAATTTTGTTGCTATTAATATAATAAACGAATATTGACAACCCCTATAAATTTAATCCGATCGGACAATAAACACAGAAGTTATAGGCGCGAGAAGCGTGAATACATCTGTCCATGTGTATTTGACCCGAATATTAGCGTCAAGGCATGTGTATTTCGAAAGTAATTAATATTAAGAATTATTTTTTAACAGCCAAAGGTAAATGGTATCTTACTGTCGAGTGCACTCGACTGTAGCTTTCTTCCCTTGTTTCTATTGAAAAGCAATACTATTAGAAACAAGGCTACTTGTTTGTTTAAAATGTTATTATACTCTTACAAAGAGAATACAAATTATGGCCAGATGCTTGCAACGTACGGAAGGAACCATCTCTGACCCTATAAGTTGGCTCATTATTGCATTGATTGATTAGCATTAATAGTCGAGTCAATCTACACACAGCCATTCCCTGTCTGTCAGACTGTCTGTAGTTTGGTCTGTTCCTCTGCTGCAACGCAAACTAGTCTCCAAGTTTTGAAACTTTTACAATCTATAAGACAGAACAAGCCAAATCGTACTGATATTTTATATAGCTGCCATAGAACCTTTCCGCAAGGTATCATATCTTAGGCAATCAACGTTTTCAATATCATATTCCAATTTCCATATTATATTACTATATCCTATAACATCTTCTCGATTATAAATGAAGCGTTTTTAAGAAATTTCAATGGTACATTGAATATTGTATATGCGCTCGAAAGATATTGATCTAAATCCTTTTACACATATCATAAGTGGATATTTGCATTCGGTACGCCGAAGGTAACGTTAATTTCTAGTTATTACGTACAATTTATTTACATATATAGTAGTACATACATATACATAGACAAATTATTTCCCTTTTTATCTATTTATAATGTCTTGATTGCATACAAAATTATGCCAGATCAAATGTCAGTAAGCCAAGACAGGCTTTTACTCAACAACAGAAACGTAGGTACATGTGTATTGCCGTGAACGTGTCAAAGAAGCTACAAACGAAAGAATAGCCAAACCGCAGTAACAGGCTTCCTCTTTGAATGGCGTTAGATGGGATTCGCTTGAAACTTAAGCCAAAACAATTCTAATTATTCAGCACAAGCTCAACGAAGCACGCTTGAATTAAATTACTAAAATAATACAATCTGGAAAAAGTACGGTCGCACTCGACTGTATGTATATAAGTATATATGTATATGTATATGTATATGTATATGTATATGTATATGTATATGTATATGTATATGTATATGTATATGTATATGTATATGTATATGTATATGTATATGTATATGTATATGTATATGTATATGTATATGTATATGTATATGTATATGTATATGTATATGTATATGTATATGTATATGTATATGTATATGTATATGTATATGTATATGTATATGTATATGTATATGTATATGTATATGTATATGTATATGTATATGTATATGTATATGTATATGTATATGTATATGTATATGTATATGTATATGTATATGTATATGTATATGTATATGTATATGTATATGTATATGTATATGTATATGTATATGTATATGTATATGTATATGTATATGTATATGTATATGTATATGTATATGTATATGTATATGTATATGTATATGTATATGTATATGTATATGTATATGTATATGTATATGTATATGTATATGTATATGTATATGTATATGTATATGTATATGTATATGTATATGTATATGTATATGTATATGTATATGTATATGTATATGTATATGTATATGTATATGTATATGTATATGTATATGTATATGTATATGTATATGTATATGTATATGTATATGTATATGTATATGTATATGTATATGTATATGTATATGTATATGTATATGTATATGTATATGTATATGTATATGTATATGTATATGTATATGTATATGTATATGTATATGTATATGTATATGTATATGTATATGTATATGTATATGTATATGTATATGTATATGTATATGTATATGTATATGTATATGTATATGTATATGTATATGTATATGTATATGTATATGTATATGTATATGTATATGTATATGTATATGTATATGTATATGTATATGTATATGTATATGTATATGTATATGTATATGTATATGTATATGTATATGTATATGTATATGTATATGTATATGTATATGTATATGTATATGTATATGTATATGTATATGTATATGTATATGTATATGTATATGTATATGTATATGTATATGTATATGTATATGTATATGTATATGTATATGTATATGTATATGTATATGTATATGTATATGTATATGTATATGTATATGTATATGTATATGTATATGTATATGTATATGTATATGTATATGTATATGTATATGTATATGTATATGTATATGTATATGTATATGTATATGTATATGTATATGTATATGTATATGTATATGTATATGTATATGTATATGTATATGTATATGTATATGTATATGTATATGTATATGTATATGTATATGTATATGTATATGTATATGTATATGTATATGTATATGTATATGTATATGTATATGTATATGTATATGTATATGTATATGTATATGTATATGTATATGTATATGTATATGTATATGTATATGTATATGTATATGTATATGTATATGTATATGTATATGTATATGTATATGTATATGTATATGTATATGTATATGTATATGTATATGTATACGCGTGGTAATTGCATATGAGTCTCGCCAATCTCTCTTTATAAAGAAGAGTAAATGACATTCTGTCCTTTGTAAAAATCTTCTCATGTGTAACAGGTTTCTAAGATTTAAGCTGAAGTTGCTTGTGCATCTCACACAGTCGACTCTGACTCTCGCTGCGTTATTATTCACGAACGCGAACGCATTAGCAGAAGTTTAATGTAAACTAACTTATTCCAGTGCAATAGAGGACCAGATACTATTATAGTTCGAATTGAAAAACTGAGATCGATTGGTGCTTAGATATCCGCTATAATTCATTAAAACTCTAGCACCATTCGAAATCAGTGCTTTTTATTGGAACCAATCAACGCTGGAACATAACAAGTTTTCGCGAAATCATAACTTTAATATTTTCAAATAATTGCCGAACAATTTATGCCATTAAACTTTACTAACTTACTTTATTGTATGTAACATACGTTGAATGCGAGCAAGTCTACAAGTCTAGGTCTACTGGTCCTCAGTCGACATAAAGTGACAAATGCGATCTTGACGGAAGCCCCTAAAGTGATTTTATTAATTTACTATATGCACTTAATGTATAAATATGCAACAACATGTGAAAAGTTTATTGAACTTAAAAAATATTTCCATTAAATAAAATGTATAACAAATGTTCAAGATGTTATAAAAAATGCCTTAAGACACTTTTCTGCACATTGAGAAATCGGTTCTTATTAAATAATTGTTTCAAGCTACAAATCGGGGAATCTTACTGTGCTTCATTATCATTAGTCGTAACAATAAGATGTTGTAAAAGTTGGTTAATAAATTGATTTCAGTTATTCTATATGTAACAATCAAGTATAGAAAGCTCGAGTGCGCGCGACAATAAGTTATGGCGAAAACGGAAATGCAACAAGTGAAGAAAGCTACAGTCGAGTGCACTCGACTGTAAGATACCACGCCTCCTTCTGTCTGTTACATACATTTTCACAAAGTTAATATACTATTTTTTACCCATTTTCAATGGGTAAATGGTATAAAAAGCCATCCGGTGGCGAAACGGAGTTCGCCGGGTTTCCTAGTGAGATATAAAACCAACAAATTTAGTAGGAAGTTGTCTTGCAATATTATCTAGAAATTGGATTTAAGACTTTTGGATGCCACGCCCACCGCTGTCATAAAACGAATTTTTTAAATTATAAGAACACTAGAAACACCAAAGGTGGTAAGGTCCCTGTTAACATTACACAGAATGTGGATTTTCATCTTTTGGGTGCCCTGCCCACCGCCCTCAGCTATGGATGAGAATTGATCAATTGAATTATAGGAATAGTTGAAAAGTTACAGAATTTTAAAATATTATGCTGCCAATAATATTGACCACCCTATAAATTTAATTCCGATCTGACAATAAACACAGAAGTTATAGGCGTCAATGCTTGTGCAAGCACAGTCGTCGTGCAGTCAGCAAGTGTAGCACGTGCAGCAGACGTGTGCCAATAGCGTCAATACATGCGTATTTGACGGTGAAAGTATGCGATGCGTTGTTGCTAGTTTGCTGAAAAAAGTAATTAATATTAAGAACTATTGCACTCGACTGTAACTTTCTTCACTTGTTTTAACTAACTTTAAATAAACTACTCTGAAAGTAGGTCAATATAAACTACATCGGACTGATAAATTGTTCAGCTGTTATCTAACCTAACCTAACCCAACCTCGTCACTTATTATTTTATTACTGCCCGTAACATTCTCTTCAAGTTTTCACAAAATCGCGCTACTATAACTTACGTTTACTAAGACATATAAACAATCGATGGAAGTATGAGTTCTTGTATGAAAGCAAATATAATTTAGCATATGACAAGGCAATCTAATAAGTTATAAGCATAATCAAATTTCCTTCCGGATTACTAGACGTCGGACGAAAATTAAGCTTTTAAACTAATTTTTTTATAATAACATTTTTAGGGGATATGTCGTCCGCCCTAAACAATTTTACAATTTGGCAAACATAGCAGATACCAGGTAGAAAACCTAAGGGATTGTGAAGACCCATGTAAAACGTCAAACGAAGTAAAATTTAGGCTGGCCTTCTGTTGCATCACTGCTTTTTAACTATAAACATCAAATTTGTATCATTACGCCAGATGCAGCTTTATAAACTTCTAAAGTCTTTAAATTTGTGTTAGAACTTCTAGTGCCTCCTTTTATATTAATTATCTGATCGGATTGTAAATCATAGTATTTTTATTTTTAGTATCAGTATTTTTGTCAGCTTCTATTTTTTTTACTAATAATATGAAAAAATCGAATTATGGACACGGTGGTCGTTGCATCCAAATGTTGAAAATACGCATTCTGTTTTATGTTGGTATGGACCTTCGTTCCAAATTTGGTGATTATAGCTGTTCGATCTTTCTTATAAATCGAAAAATTCGTTGTATAGGGCCGGTAGGCGTTAATCTTTCTACCAAATTTAATGATAATACATAGCTCTTATAATAATTACGTTATTTGAATTAATCGAAAAACGCCTTTTCCGATTTGAAGATTTATAGATGAACTCTCGATTTTTTTTTTTTTTTTAATAGTTCAGCTAGAATATGAGGCAAAACCGTTTTTTACGCATAATTTTATTTTCACCCAAAACCGGGAAATCGGCACGCACAAAAACTCGAACAATTTTCAATATTTTTTTTTTTTTAATTTTTGGCTACAACTTAAGGCTGCCAATACGCAGTAAACATCGTACGGAATTTACGATAAATTAATTAGAAAATTTTCAATTACCACATAAGTGTCTTTTTTGTGAACCGAAAATCGAGTTTTTTTTTAAATCTTCGCCAAATACACAAAAATTAATATTTTTGAGATTTCGTACGTCATTCACTAGCAATGCTTATGTAGATTTAGTGGATTTTTTTTTGGCCCTCAGGTTCAACCATTCTCCAATTCTGCTGCGTGCCGCGGAGTGTCTATCGACCGAACACGGTTCAGGGGGATGGCTGTAGCGGCGCCATTTTGTTTTTTTTTTTTTCATTAAACGCGTTTTTTTGTATTATTGAATATATAGTTAATATCACATATAATGATCGTTCGCTTATTTACAGGGTTGCCCATATTCGACGGACCCATGCAGCATTTTCCATCGTTTTCGCCAACATTTCGGCCGAAATAGCGGCTATTTCTTCACGAATGTTGTCCTTGAGCTCTTCTAGGGTCCTTGGCTTGTTAACGTAAACCTTTGACTTCAAATATCCCCACAAGAAGAAGTCAGGCGGCGTCAAATCGGGCGAACGCGGTGGCCAGTCCAAATCACCATTTTTCGACACCATTTTCGTCCGATCGCCTTGGTCGACTTTTATTTGGCCTCTTCGGATTAGAAAGAGCCTCACCAGTCGTAAATTTTCGGTATAAATTTGCAGATTATATGTACACAATTTGGAAAGTGATTTGAAGTTACAAATATCAAGTTTAATTATTGAAAAAATATATATAAGTATATTTAATGAGAACAGAATGTATATCGACGAAAATTTTCAGTTGTTAAATACCAACTATATCTAAAACTGCACGCAATCACTTCCAAGCTTCTTTTGACTCTGTGAGGCGAACTTCTCATTAGATCCTAATTGTTGAATTGCCGAATAATTGCCGAAGATATGAATAACTGGCCCATAGCTACCAAATTGTGTTTTTATACAAAAACTAATTTTTCGACGATTGTTCCTATCGTTGCTATATGGTATAACCAATTTTGATTAAATTTGGAAATAATGTTGTGGGCGTTTTTAAAATAAGATGGTTAAGGTACGTAGACATATGCAAACATATCTGCTTAAAGGTTCTTTGACAGCTATACGATAATCAGTCCTATTTGGTTCGTCCGATTTATTAGCAGCGTGCAAAAAAAATATGGGTTCTAAGTACTAACAAGTGAAGAAAGCTACAGTCGAGTGCACTCGACAGTAAGATACCATTTACCTTTCGCTGTTAAAAAATAATTCTTAATATTAATTACCTTTATTCGGCGAATAACAACGCATCGCATATTTTCGAAGACGCTAATGGCACATGACTGCACGCTAACTACACGACGACTTCGCGTGCTCAGTCGGCGTGCGCAGTCGGCGTCGGCGTCGGCGTCGGGCCTCTACTGCTATGAGCGAAACTTCTCGTGCCTATAACTTCTGTGTTTATTGTCCGATCGGATTTAAATTTAAAGGGTTGGTCAATACTATTATTATCTACAATAATATCTAAAAAAAATGTCGGAAACTTTTCTACTTTTCCTATAATTTGATATACTGATTTACAAAATCGATTTTTGGGGGCGGTAGGCGTGGCATCCAAAAGTTGAAATTCTGCATTCTCCATAATGTTACCAGGCACCTTACTTCCAAATTTGGTGCTTCTAGCTTAACTATAAAAATGTGTTTTTTAGAGGCGGTGGGCGTGGCATCCAAAATTCTAAAATTCAACTTCTGCATAATGTTGCAAGACACCCTCTTGGTGCGTTTATCTCTTTTCGTTATTGAATTATTTGGAAAAAATCGAAATACGCATTTATCGATTTGCGGAGGCGGTGGGCGTGGCACATCAAATTTTAAATAAACTCAATCTGCGTATTCAATCACGCACACTCCCAACAAGTCTGGTGACTCTAGTTTTTTTAATAGCTGAGATCTGTGCGTTCATACAGACGGACAGACGGACGGACGGACGGACAGACGGACAGACAGACGGACATGACCAAATCGACTCGGCTATTGATGCTGATCAAGAATATATTTACTTTGTATGGTCTGCCACGCCTTCTTCTGCCTGTTACATACATTTGCACAAAGTTAATATACCATTTTTTACCCATTTTCAATGGATAAATGGTATAAAAAAGGGTGTAGGTTGCAGAATTTACCATAAAAAATATAAAAAGCTACGATTTTCGTTTATGTATCGTAATCCATTATGAGTTAGTATGCGTAGGTGAGATTGAGAAGTTTGCATTTCAATTTGTAAAGCCAAAAGGCTAATGGTGCCTTAATGGTATATTAAATTGGGATAACACGCATTTGGGGTCGTTTTTTTTTTTTTTTTTAATAATTTAAAGGATATTTGACAGTAATGAGACTTTAATGGTGGACTGCTTGTTTCTTGATACTCCTTCTAAAATTATTGCGGTTTAAAAATAACTCTAATGGTCTTATCAGTCATTACTTAAAAAAACAATAAAGCATTTACCGTAAATCAGCTAAGGGGCACGAAATATTGGTTGAATTTCAAATGTTCTTTGCTTCTTGTGTCTATACGCACTCGGGTGTAAGAGAAGAGGTGACAATGGCGTGTGATAATTTCTTAGGTAGCTTTGGCTCTGGTTCGACTGATAGTCATAGAATGTGACATATGAAATCTTATCTGGAGTGAAGTAGTAATTGCTTTCTTAATTTATAGCTTGGCATTGTGGAATCCCAACATACAGACTTAAGCCTATAGTCTCTAAGTGGTGAGTATAAATGTACATTTTTCCGATGACGGCAGTTAGTTACTTTGGGTTCTTCAACGGGCAAAGCGACAAGGAGTTGATATGATGCAAGGTTATAAATTGCTGTAAAAGTGTGTTTGAAATTCTGTGTAATTGACATCTGTTACTTTTCAGGAAGGTGTGGAAATATCCCTTACTTCTTTAGTGTCTTGGCATTTGTTTGCCTTTTGCAGTTTACTAGTCAAACAGAGCATCTTAACAACGGTGAGGATATTTGTCGGCTATTTCCAGATGATACAGTACTGCGCAAGCCAGGGTACTGTGACCGGACGATAGTGTGCAAGAATTCTGTTAGCACTGAAGGCACTTTATGCACGAATGATCAGGTTTACAGTTTAACGAAAAACCAATGCCAAAAATCGCTCGACTCGTTTGACACTTACTGCAAACATCCGTGCACATCAAAAACCTCTGGGTACGTCGGTGATACATTTAACTGCGAAAACTGGTATTACTGCGATAAATCAGATATGTTGCTTAGTGGCGTTTGTGGCAACAATATGTACTTCGATCAGTCGCAACAAATGTGCACTTACCCCAGTAATGCAACGTGCAACGCCGTGTATGAGCTGTGCCAGGTTGTACCATCTGGTGTTAAGGTTAAGGATGAGCACAACTGCAATATGTACATTACCTGTGCATCTGGAAAAGCCACATCCAATCTCTGCGAGGCTGGAAATTATTATGACTCGAAGACTGGCTCTTGTGTAAAAAAGTCTTTGGTCTCATGCTCAAAGCACCCGCATCCGGATGAAGTATGTGGCACAAAGAAATTGGCAATACGAAACAAGTTCGTCTCTGACGGTGCTACGTGTCGTGGATATTTCTATTGCCGTGATTTCGGTTCCGGCCAACCTGACGAGAGTCCCACCTGGCACCAATGTTCAGAAAACTATTTTTTTAACGAAGAACTCCAAGTCTGTCAAGAGCGATCTGCTTGTCGGTGCTCTGAGGATCGGTGTGATGGACGCGTTAATGGGTACGAATTGGTTGAGACAGATGGCTGCCAGCATTACATAGAGTGTGAGAATAACGCGGAGAAGGGTGATGTTTTAAAATGTGACGATAATATGTATTTTGATGTACAAGCTCAGAAGTGCACAACAACTAAAGTGACATATGGTGCCTGTCATTCTTGAAATTATTTTTTTTCCATCGTAAATGAAAATGCGAATTTAAAAGTAAATTAAAAAAAATGAAAATATAATCAAATGTAAATGAAAATATGAATGCAAATAATAAAAACTTCAGTTATTGGCATTAAAAACTTTACCCAAAAACATTTTTAAGAGTAGTTTTATAAACGATGCAATTTGTAGAATAAGGGAAATACCTATATCCTATACATAAACAAATAAACTGTTCGTATGTTATCCAGCTACTACCGTAGCTAGTGTGTTGGAACTCAGACACATGTCACAGTAATCTTCCCGAAAAGTCTTATGGAAGCAGAATATTGTGACCCCAATGGCAACCACGGGTGTGAGACTGGACTTACTCATATTCAATTACTCAGTGTGTGCCTAGTAGTTATTTATTTTAATTTAATTCGAATACATTCATTTTAAAGAATATTTGTAAAAAAAAAACTACGCACATGTTTATGAGTATCATAACTATAAGTTAAAAATAGAATCCATTTTGAACTGCTTTCACGCGGCACTGCTTACAGTATATCAAGCAGTGCACGGTAATTCCTGCTTTACAAGAGGTAAACCGCTACGGCGCTAAAAGCAGTGTGCTAGAGCTTTTATTCATTGGCGCCATTTTTTTTTAAATGAATAAATAAAGAAGTCAAGCCCTCATTTCCGATTGCTAATACAATTGTATATATGTTAATAAAGGTTTGCATACATACGCAGTTATATTCTGACAAATTCTAGCAAAATAATAATAACTTAGTGAAGGGCGAGTTATAGTCTGTGATATTATTGCAAGTCTACAAAGCTGACATGAAGGTGAATTAATCGTTTTCGGTAGACATCGGTTTAGCTATATCCTACTGTCTATCTATTCTCTTAAATTAGTTTTAGGCAGTAGTTTGTAATTTGTCAAATTGACTAACGAGTATGCCAGACACATATGTATATGTCACTCGGCTATTTAAAAAAAAAAAAAAATGTTTCTGGCCATATTAAAAAGTTTTATTAAAAAAAAAAAATGTTTCTGGCCATATAAAAAAATTATATGCATGTTTATCGTAGCGTTTCCTTTTTGAGAGTATTAAAAAGTTCCAGAGCGACATCCACCCTTAATTGTTGGGATCTAAACATATTGGCTTGATGCGTCACATTAGTTGCATGAAGCAGGGAGATATCCACATACAACCATTCAAGCTTTTCCTGCAGGAAGCTTGCATATTTTACATGCAGCATGTCCTTGTTGTTGCTAGGACTCCAACTCATCATATTTATCGATTGAAATGAGTCTCATGCTGTGAAATACAGGTCATTGATCCTCTCGCGCCATTCCCGCAATGGACTCATTCTTTCTCGTACTAAATCTACCCTACCTGACATGGGAATTTTCTGCGCTTGCGATCGTGAGCTTCAACTTTTTAATAGGTACAGGCTTCAAAAGAAATTTGTATGCTTTAGCTGCAGGAATCATGGTAACTTCACTGAAGTTAATGAAGATCAAGCGCCGATTTAGATGAACGCCTCATATTGAAATTTTGTTATATTAATTTAACTTAAGACTACTGTATGTGTTTTTACTCCTATACTCTATTTCATGATGGTATGGGAAATACTATTTTCCTTACCATTTAAAATGATGTATACTCAGTTATAACGCAGCTATGTGTACAAAATTTTGATTTGATTTTTTGATGCCAACAGCTGATCTTACTAAGTCACACTTAACCACTTTACCGTTGTTTATTTGAACAGCTGATATAATTAGTTTGTTAAATTTGTTGGAATTTGTTGTTGTTGTTGGTATATTTTACTCTTTTACTAACGAAAGGGTAACCAGTGAAGAAAGCTACAGTCGAGTGCACTCGACAGTAAGATACCATTTGCCTATGTTAAAAAATTTACCTGTGTTAAAAAATAATTCTCAATATTAATTACTTATATTCGGCGAACTAATAACAACGCATCGCATATTTTAGAAGTCAAATACACATACATTGACGCTAATGGCACATGCCGACTGCATGCTGACTACACGACGACTGTGCGTGCTCAGTCAGCGTCGGGCCTTTGCAGCTGTAAGGGACTCTTCGCGTGCCTATAACTTCTGTGTTTATTGTCCTATCCGATTTAAATTTATAGGGTTGGTTAATATTATTATTATCTACAATAATACCTAAAAAAAATGTCGGAAAATTTTCTACTTTTCCTATAATTTGATATACCGATTTACAAAATCGATTTTTGGGGGCGGTAGGCGTGGCATCCAAAAGTTGAAATTCTGCACTCTCCATAATGTTACCAGGCACCTTAATTTCAAATTTGGTGCTTCTAGCTGTTCTAGTGTTCTTTTAAACTATAAAAATCGGAGGCGGTAGGCGTAGCACATCAAGTTTGAAATAAACTCGTTATGTGTATTGAATACACGCACACTCCCACCAAGTCTGGTGCCTCTAGCTCTTTCAATAGCTGAGATCTGTGTGTTCATACAGACGGACAGACGGACAGACAGACGGACATGACCAAATCGACTCGGCTATTGATGCTGATCAAGAATATATATACTTTGTATGGTCTGCCACGCCTCCTTCTGCCTGTTACATACATTTGCATTAAGTTAATATACCATTTTTTACCCATTTTCAATGGGTAAATGGTATAAAAACGCAAGGAAAAGGAGATTGACATTTTTAAAGACCTATCATCATATTTTATATTGGACTATGGAATTATATTCGATGAAATTTTGATATTTAAATATGACCAACAGGCTTTGCGCATACAGTTATCGTTTTTGACAATTTTGTAATAGCTCGCATAATTTGTGCGCAAGCGAAAGTACTTAAAATACACGTTAAGATTTATTTTTTATTTATATAAAAGTGTGCACTAGATTGGAAAATAGTTCTCTAACAAGGGCAGAGTGTACTTAACCATCACCATATCTTCTTTCAATATCTCATTACGCAATCTGAAAAATAGTTTCAAAGAAAAACATTTCACAAGCAGTCAGCCTCAAGCAGTTTGCGCGTAATAATATGACTCATTTTACAATAAGTAAAAGTAAAAGCAAGTATTGGGTGGCAGGGTATCTAAAAAATAAACCTACTTTTCCCTTGGTTTCTTACGATGTATTTCTAATAAGGGGGCCAATACATCTTTCCAAAGCGCATGTGCTATCGCTGAGTTCCCTAATACTGATATAGGATAATGGCCTCGAAGAGCTTTTTCTCTCTTTCGGCGACTCTCTGAAGTCCAAGGTGATTATAGAGAAGCCGTTATTAGCAATGGCATTGACTCGGGCTGCACTTGTGGCAATGGCAATGTCAATCATTGCTACTGTGCAATACCAAAAAAATACAAAATAGGGGGTTTTCTTTTCTTAAGAAATAGGAAATCAGGTAAACAAAATGTGAACACTTGTGCTGAATGGCTTTAAGTGCAGACCCAATAAACGATATTAATTTAGCCCGATGATATTCGAAAATGACCTTAAACAAAATTTAGGGGCATTTAATAAAAAAGGCTTGCTTAGTAAGCCAAACTATTTGCGATCCTTAAGGCCCTGTACGCATTGGTAAATGAATAAAAAATCGAATGACAATTGGAACACAAGGCTCGCTTTTGATGAAGACGGCGGCATCTAAATTTTGGTATTAATTGCTTCATGGACGTGGATAATTCCTGAGATGCCTTATTTGCAATCGGTGCATCATTGGTTGTTGTTGTTGCTGAGTATGGCTCTAACTTCACCGCCTTCTCTTTACAATACTGCAAAGACGATAATAACAATTTCAAGTAGTTAGTCAATGCTTTGTCAATGCTTACAGTATTATTATTCTTGGGCGTTGTTCTCCATGGAATTGCACTAACGCCGCCGGGAAACTTGAGGGCTTGGCGCAAAGCATAGTCCGAAGAGCCTGAGCGAACCAAGACTCCCAAATGAGTTAGGCTACAAAGCGATCTATGTACGTAATACTCCATGCACTCCACCTTCTTTCTGCGTCGCATCTGGAGTTCTACCTGCTTAATGATGTCGTCAACAGGCACAAAAGCTGAATGTGTTCCTTTACTCTGTAGAATCGAAAGCGCTCTTAGCACTTGTCTGTTGATTTTCTTGGGTACACAGAAATTGTCCATGACTTCAATTTAAGTTGTGTTATGTAAGACTGAAAACAAATATTAATTCTAAGAAAATTCAGAAATAAGATTATAGTACTAAGATGATTGACAAGAAAGGCATTACATGCTTAACAGTTAACAATGAAATGAAACAGTTTTCTCTTCGCAGGCATATTACTTTGGCTATAATAACAAGTCTGCAACATAACAAATTTGTCAACAGTTTCACTAGATGAGAAAAAGTGCACCACAATTAACACGAAAAGCGAAAACTTGCAGATACAAATACTTACAAATACAGGAAAAGAACAATAACAGACTAACCTATTGTAACGTCGGGAGTGCATACACATGTGTGTGTGGCTATGTGTACGCGAGCTCGCAGAGTGTTACAGTGTGTGTGTGTGTGTTTTAGGTACAGCCAACATTTTCCAATATGGCGTCTCAGCTCCACTGCCCTTGCATCTTCCTTGTTCCTCAAATGCTTTTCCAAGTGACGTATGCATCAAGCAAACACACACGAAGGATGTGCATGTATGCTATGTATCTTCATGCAGACAGTCATGCACATACATCTATACATACATACGTATATACATGCAGAAACATAAGCGCTCCATGAATTTCCACTGGTTTTGCCTGCTGTCGAGCTCAGGGATAGAGATAGAGCAACGGAGCAACGGGCACAGTCACTGCGATTGTAAGCGCACAGCGGAGCAGGTCAATGATACCAAAAGTTAACTCAAACCCATACCAATGGCCATACCCATACCCATACCCATATCCATACCCATACCAACACCGTCTGCGTCGCACTTGAGCAGTTTTCACAAAAAACAACAAAAGCAGCCCTTCTCTGGACGGCGGACAGCGTACTGCCAGGCTGTTCCCTGTGGGTGAGGAAGGCCACCCACAACCCACTTATTTGCTGCAGTCTCCTCCAGCGTCAAGTTTACGCCACATTTGCACGAAAAACACACACAAAACCTCATACACACATGCATTTCGACCTGGTCATGAACTCCATTTTCAATGGCAGCCACAACAGTTCCCCCTGTACGCAAAAGCTCACGTTCACGTTCTGAACAGAGCTGAACGGAGAAGAGATTGAAAACGGACGAAAGAGAGACAGAGGAAGAGAGAACGAGATAGAGAGAGGGGGAAGAAGAGAGGGGGAAGAAGAGAGTGAGAAAGAGAGAGAGAGAGAGAGAGAGAGAGAGGAGGAAGAGAGAGCAATGGAAAGAGACACGTTGCAAAAGCACAGAGAGACAAACGGAGAGCGAGAGAGAAAATAAAGAGTAAAAAGCGAATGCGGCATTCCACCGCCCACTTTTTCTCCTCCCCCTTCGCAAACCCAGCAATTCCCGTCCACAACCCGACTGCAATGGCAGGCGACGCCTCATGCATCATTTATTGCCTCCGACTCTCTTATCTCTTTTTATACGTTGCGCTGCTTTTCCCTGTGCTCCAACAACAACGTCATGCCACGCCACAACTTGAACATCGCGGTGAAGGTCATTGCTACCAAAATTGTGTCTCCCTTTTGTCCTACTCTACTCCCGACTCGACTCGACGCGACTCGCCTCGACTCGACTCGATTCGTCTCGATTCGCATTCTCATTCGCAGCACTACAGCCCGGAGCCATAATTGTACATATGTACATATAAATATGTAAGTGTGTCTGTATATATATACATATATATATTCGTATGTATGTACATATAGATATATATATATATACTTATGTATATTTCGGCCTCACTCAGTATACTAGTTGACTGACGGTTCCGATAGAAATGATCTGGACGAGTAGATCTATATAACGTGCACAGCTATCGTATTCATACCTCGATCTACAAAATTGTTCACTTTCGTACACATATATAATGTTCACATCTATTGTATATCTCAAAATTCTTCATTAGGTTGACAACCAAATCAAAGACTCTTCCATTATGCTACACATATATAATATCTTGCCAAAGCAACAAAATAAGGCTTCTATCAACTGATTAGTTGTGGGAATACCAAGCGCCCCAATTCAAAATATACCAGAAAGAGCAGGAAGAAGAGAGAGAGAGAGAAACTCGTTTACAGTCCGCCGGTTCGTTTCGACTCGTTCCGCTCCCATGCCAAAAGCAAACTGTGTCTGTGTCACTCAACCCACTAAACTTGCACACAATGCGCTGGAGATGGCGATGACGATGACGCCGAAGTCGGACCGTAGAACGTTGCATGCAACATTTTCTGGTCTGCCTATGCTGCTGTCTCTGCCTGGTGTACGTCTGTCTCTGTTCGTCCTCTTCCTCGGATGGATGTCTGCGCTATTTTCAGCATATTGCTGTTGCTGCTGGTGTTGCCCTTGCTGTTGTTGTTGCTGTTGCTGTTGCTGTTGCTGTTGCTGTTATCGTTATGCTGGGTTCAATGTCTGGTGGTTGACCTACCCGAACCACAGTTTTGAAAGGACACATTTGCTGCTTGTATTTTTGCTGCTCGTTTGTTTGCTGTTGATTGATTTCGCAGTAACTGCAGTAACTTATTTTAATAATCAATAATGTCTATAAATACTATGTTAGGATCATTTATGTCCTATTAAAAACAGAGCTACCTTACTTCTTCTTCTTACTACTTCTTTTGAAGTACGGTAGTATGTGTATCTTATTATACCATTTACCCATTGAAAATGGGTAAAAAATGGTATATTAACTTTGTGAAAATGTATGTAACAGGCAGAAGGAGGCGTGGCAGACCATACAAAGTATATATATTCTTAATCAGTATCAATAGCCGAGTCGATTTGGTCCTGTTCGTCTGTCTGTCCGTCTTTCCGTCCGTATGTCCGCCTGTCCATCTGTCCGGCTGTATGAGCACTCAGCTATTTAAAGAGCTAGAGGCACAACACTTAGTAGGATTGTGCGTGTATTGAATACACAGATCGAGTTTATTTCAAACTTGATGTTCTACGCCCACCGCCTTCGCAAATCGATAAATGCATTTTTCGATTTTTTGCAAATAATGCACTAACGAAAAGAGATAAACGCACCAAATTCGGTAGGAGGGGGTCTTGCAACATTATGCAGAAGTTGGATTTTAGACTTTTGGATGCCACGCCCACCGCCTCTATAAAACGAATTATTTGAATTATAAGGACACTAGAAACGCTAGAAGCACCAAAGTAAGTATTAAGATCCCTGGTTACAATACTCAGAATGCGGACTTTCCAATTTTGGATGATACGCCCACCGCCTTCAAAAATCGATTTTGCAAATCGATAAATTGAATTATAGAAAAAGTAGAAAAGATTCGGAATTTGTTTTTTTTTATCAAACCAGTAAAAAGTTCACTAGCCATGTTAAATACTCTTGGCTAAGACAAATCGAATCTATTGATGCTGTTGATTCAAAATATGTACACACAGTTTTTCCAATTTTTTCGATTTGCGAAGGCGGTGGGCGTAGAACATCAAGTTTGTAATAAACTCGATCTGTGCATTCAATACACGCACACTCCAAGTCTGGTGCGTCTAGCTCTTTTAATATGGTAGTTGAGATCTGTGTGTTCATACAGACAGTCGGACAGACGGACATACGGACGGAAAGACGGACAGACAGACGGACATGACCAAATCGACTCGGCTATTGATGCTGATCTAGAATATATATACTTTGCATGGTCTGCTACGCCTCCTTCTGCCTGTTACATACATTTTCGCAAAGTTAATATACCATTAATTCGCAACTACCTTAAAAATACTGTGCAAACAACATTTTCTTAAGAAGGCTACTTATTTCAAGATTCAGAAATTCTATTTCGAAATTCGGACCAATTTTCTTCTGTCTGAAGGAAAGACTATAGAGTTTGAAATTCGAATAGTCAGCAGACAATGGGAATCAATAGCATCTGTTAAGGTCCAAAATACCCTGTTTCAAAGTAGTTTGCAACAGAAAAGCCACAGCTGCAGCTGCAGGAGCCAAGAAGCGACTAATGCAGCGCCATGTGGAAGCAACCTTGGCGAAGAGAAAAAGATGAGGCCAGTCTCTATTGCATCCCGACATTTGTATGAGTTCATGCGGAAATGCGCATGCTTACGTGTCCTTGCCCTTGGTAGTCCACCGTAGACCGTAGGCTATAAGACTGTATAGTTGTAGTAGTTGCCCCTGAAAATTGTTAACCTTCGTGCAGCAAGAACGAAGGACATTGAAATGTGCAACATTGGACTGGAGCTGCAAGGAACATGCGCATTGCATTTCTAGCGCTCTCAAAGAGAATTGCAGATCTGAACTGCAAGTTACGCCCCGAACGGGTGTCGTCTGGCTGCCCCTTCTACAAAATGACAGGGCCAGGTTGAACTGCTTTGTCATTGACAAAAGTCATGGTATTTCACTGACACTGAAATGGACGTAGTACCTTTTACCCCAAATAAGTTTATTTTTGTATGCAATCGCTTGAAATATATATTTTAATGACTATTCAGTCAAAATAAAAATATTATTACACATTTTAATATGCATTAACAAAGAAATTACGAACATTTCGACTACTGCAGAAAGACAATTCTCCTTCGGACTGTTCCAGGGGTTGCAACTGCAGACAGTTAACCCACACCAAACCAAATTTGATTTCAGCAGCTATATATATATATATATATATATATATATATATATATATATGTTTGTATTTTCTATTCGACGACAACTCCCGGAATGCTTTGCCTAACTTTGCAACCCCGAAAAAAAACATACAGTGGAGTTGAATGGAAACAACGAAAGATACGTCTAGGAACATATTTGACAATGAAATCCACAAGTAAAATACCCTCTTGAGGAATTTTAGAAGATTACACTCTTTATTTATATGCATTTTTGTGGAATATTCTTTATTAGTGGGCAAGGTTATTTTGGTCGGTTTATGCAACCCTTTATCCGTTCAATTTCAGAAACTATTTTGTGTGCCAAGCCAACTGCCAAATGTGCCAATATAATTTTCAGTAAGCATCGCTAACCGTCCCTATAAAAGCCACTTATGAATTACCGATAGACGCTTCATCCATGTTTCCATATTGCACATAAACCTGAAAGTTTATGAAAATAAGAAGTCGTTTGCATAGTAATAATAGGTAAAAGAGTAATGAATTGAACATGATTACTTATAAGTGTTAAATTCTCTGGCTGGCATATCTGCAAATATTTACGAGTATCGAGTGATTTTTCGGAATCAGCAATTTTTCATGTATGAGTAAAAAATGGGATACATTGGAATACTGCAATCAAAACCGAAGTCTATAGCTTTTGGAAAAGCTGAGGGCGAAGCGTTAATGCAGACGGACAGATGGACATGGTTAAATCGCGTCGGCTTTTATTTTTTAATCAACAGCATGTGTATTGTACACATCTTGTATGGTCTGCAGTCTGCACACATTTTCAAAAATTTCCTCGCGTTTACGTATGAATATATAACTAATCTCGTAACTACTGCGATGGCAATTCGGTATGCCCAGCTTGGCTGAAGGGTATCATAACAGCACAAATCTGCAACCCAACATTTCCGCCCGCGTCGTCATGAGTCGCTTGTTCATTGCACCCCCAATGTGTTGTACATTGACTTCTCTGGGCTACGTTTTGTTTCCTGCGTTCGCCGACGTGCGGGAGCGGCAATGCGCGCAACTCACTCTCGCTCTCACGCTTTCGTTCTAGGCATTCTGGCTGCTCTTTCTCTCTTTGCGCGAGGCTGAAAACATTCCCATACCACGACCTACCTTACCCACACCGACAGTGCGCTTTGTGCTTTGGGCCTTAGCCACTCTTCCGTGCACAACTCCCACCCAACTGGGCGACGCGTCGGGTAGAGTCTGATGTTGTCTGCAGTCGCAGTCACCGTCGCCGTCGCCGTCGCCGTCGCCGCCGCAGCCACAGTCGCAGTCGCAGTCAACTTTGCTGCACCAATTCGCAGTTCGTTTTCATATTGAAAGTAGAATTTTTCACTTTTGCAAATTTTGTCTTGTTTCAGTCGCGTTAACGACGTCATGCCGCACGTTTGCTCTCTACCTAGTTCTCGGATTCCAGTTTCCACATCTGTTCGGCCGATACGAGCGTCAGATCCGTTCTGAATGTTGTTTATGTATATTGCTGACTCCTCCAGTACATTTATAAGAAACAAACATTTATTCGCGAGTGTCGCTAATACCGTGGCAACATGACGCCTGGTCGTGAAGTTGCTTCTCAAAGATGTACTATGTGAAAATGATCATTGTGTGTATGGAGCTTATGCGACCAAGCTAGGTATTTGAATATTACACATCACAATCAATATGTTTTAAGCGAATTATACACTTTAGGTGATTTGTTTTGATTTTACGCTTTGACCAATCTCATTTTACTCGCCAAAGGCAAGTGCAGATCCCCAAACTGCGAAGCCCACCTAAAGACGACGTGGGATACGGTGTATTTGCTTTTCTCGTAAGTTGGCTGCCCAAAGTGTCTGACTCATTCCTAGCTCACCCTACAGTTGACGCCCCCTTTTGTACTCCTGCGAACTTCCGATATCGCAACCCTCATTCAACGCCAAGCCCACCGTGTCTAGCCGATGGGGCTGCAACTCCAATTACCCTCGTAGTCGTTGTCCCCAGCCCCAATACCCTGTCTTTGGTGGCTTAACAGTGCGCTGCGCACTCAACTGTAGCGCCGCTGTAGACAAGCTGTTAAACCCGAGTGACACACAGACACACACAGCGACAGCGTCTGTTAACCTTGCCTTGGTGTTGGTGAACTTGACAATGCACGCGCTGACTGCTCTTTCGCTCTCGCCCTCTTCGCGCTCTGCGATGACGGCGCTCTCTCTCTCTCATTTTGCGTTTCTGTTTCAAGTTCTTATTCATTGCATACACACACACACACACACAAGTACGCAGGCACATTTACACACACATGTGAGTGCGCACATAAGCATTCAGTGTTAAGGTCAATACATTTGTTGTGTTTCCATTTCCACATGACGGCGGCGAGTGCATCCATGAGATGCATTTTGTTTGCCTATTAGTTTGATATTGAATAATTCTACCGCTGCTCGCTTCTACGCTCGCGAGTGCATGCACTTGTTATATATGAATACATATATACCTTGTACACGCTGCTGCTTCGTTTGTACTCAAACAATGGTTGACTCTGGCGGCCTGACGATTACGGAAGCTGTTTGCACTGGCATGAGTCATGAAAATATGCATCATGTATCCGAAACTCTTCTGGAAAGCTTCTAACTCGCTCTATTTGTAGTTGTCTTCTCGCCGAACCACAACACGGAAGTGGAGAGTGAGCTGATAGTTTTGTGTTGCAATTTTGTTTCATTGGACCTGTCACAGTCCTGTTGGCGAGTGGAACCTACCTCAATGTTGTATCTCGCAATACTCACATTAAGTATACGCTCGGGCTGAGCGGACTGTGCACACTTGAACATCTAGTCGGAAGCTTCCCTTCGGGAAGTTACCCCCAGTTGTCTTATGTACGGGTAACTGCTGACCATTGAACCATTGAAGAAATTAACCAAATTAAACCAGGGAGATACCTGGTTTGTTTTGTAAGGTAGTGCGACTAGCGTTTGCATGCTCTTTCTTGTTTATTTTTGTTTATTCATGTTTTGCTTTTCGTATTCTTTGCAGCTCTATTTCCTTGTATTATAGCGCAAGCTCGTGCGCATGCTAAAGCTCTTGCTCTCGCGCTCTAGCTCGCTCTCACTCTCGCTCTCTTGCTTTGGGGTCGGCTATCGGGGCTTCCTCGCTCTCAGACGTGCCCACTTTGCGAGCGGTTTTCACTTTCATTGTGCAGCTCATTCGCCTCCTCACACATCCTCACACACATGCACGCCATTGCTCTCAGCAGGTTTCGCTTTGTTCTCGTTCTCTACTCTGTTCTGGCAGCCAGAACTTGCGATTTTCAGTTTCAGTCAGAGAAAGTACGGTGCGCGCAGCGGTTGCGAATTCGAAGCGCGTCTATTAACAAAGCGAGTTACAAAGAAATCAGCAAAGAAAGAAAGCAACAAAGTCGCCATTGGTCTCGAGCTAATCATTTGTTACTTGCCAATTGCAAGATCTGGCAATATGTGCAACAATAACTGGCGGAAAGGCCTCCAACGTGAATAGCCTTGAAAATAGCACCTAGAAGAATTTATTGGGAATAAGCTTTACTTCGTGCTTGTGTGCGTGCTCGTGTCTGCGTTGCCTCGCTGCCTCGCTGCCTCGTCGCGTTGTGTCCTTGTCCTTGTGCAGTGCCCGTCAGGAGAGTCAACTTAACCGAACAGCTGTTGGTTGGTGTCCTCCACGTCCTTATCCTCGACAACGTCCTCGTCCTCGTCCTCGTCCTCGCATTCGTCCTCGTCGTTGGCGCTGGCGCTGGCGTTGTCGATATCGCTTCACCTTGCTCTTGAACGCGGCTGGGACCTTAATGTTGATGGCATCGTTGTTATCTTATTGAGTTTTCACAAACATTTTGGGAAACAATTATTTTTATGTTAAATTGGGAAGTACGAACTATCCCTCCCTGTACCAAGATGTTGCTGAAAAGGGAATCCACAAAACAAAGTCACTACGAATCATTGTATGCAGGAAGGCTGTAGAAAGTCTTACACTACACCAACTGTTCTGCTGCTGTAACCACACCTACCTTATAAATATATACATCAATTCTTGCAAGCTGCAAAGGTCAAATGTCAGAAATGATTATAATACAATTAAAAATTAAAGCACGAACAATTAAAATATACCTTGAAAGTAAAATAATCATAATTATGTAGGGAATGTCTACCGTATATCCAACCTTCAACGTTGTTTCCATCCTAGAAATATTTTTAAGTTCTAGGTTCTTAAAAAAGTCTTGACTCTACTCCTGCGAATCAAAATGTATATTAATACAATAAATACTTAATAGTAATACATGTAACTCACAACTATATTTTTATAAACATTTTAGCTGTACAATCGTACAATGCAACTTCGGTAACGACAAATGAAATGCTCAGTGGAAAAAAGTGAATATACAAATTTATGTATAAAATAAATAATCATTAAAGTTACATTATTCAAAATACCGTTTATGGTAAACTCTTCCAACCAATCAACCATAATACCGACGTATTAACGTTACAAAAATAAAACGGATATGCTCGAATTATAAAGTACTAATTCACCTATTATAAAAAGCCTGAAATTTTTCATAGTCAAATGGACATTGAATATATTTTTGCACTTAATTTACCAACATAAGCAATCAAGTAATCCAGTAAAGCGCCAATGACATTTTTATAAAATATCAAATGTAAGTATTTTTAATCCTCAATTATCGCAAACACGGATTCATGTAGTTTTCTCTCTGTTTTTAAGATATATTGAACCCCATCGAAATACTCGACAAGTTGCTGTACAGACGGAAAGGATCATTAAGAAGTATTAACATAGGGAAATACTTCTCCCATATAACTTCATTGACAAAAAGCCACGTAATAATTTAGAACATAGATCTATAGTTGTGGGCAGGTTTAAGGACAACGCTAGCAAAATAAGCACATAATTCTATGATACAAATAAAAAGGTAGTAACGAACTACGAATGTAAAAATATTTGTGAAACTTCAAGGCTGATTCTATTTAGATAAAACGAAGAATAATTTCTGGATAAATCTGCAACAAGCGTAAAGAAGAATAGACTGATTTTAAAGAAAGAAACTAGGTGAGAAGGAAGCAGACGTAACACTAAGAGAGGCAACGTGATTCAGGATCAAATCCAATAAGCAAAACAAAGATTTTTATACTCACAACAACTCGTATCCACAAACAATATCAATCATCTACCTTTGGTTAAATTTGCGGTGCCAACATTTGTATTCAAACGAATTGAAATCTCTCCTGCGACATGCTTAAGAAACTAAAGTGCATGGAGGCGGCAGCCGCAGCCGCTGCTGCAAGTGCAGGCCCCGCGTCCGCTGGCAAGGCCATCAAAACGGAGCCAATAGATTTTGAGATGTTGCATCTAGAGGAGCAGCCGGAACCCACCAGTAGTACCAATAGTAGCAGTGGGTCTACGGGAGCAGCTGCAACTGCAGATGCATCTGCAACTGCAGCAACTACTGCAACGACTCCACAGCGATACACACACGTGCAGGTGCAGACGGTTCCGCCTCGACAGCCCACAGGCCTGACTACGCCAGGAGGAACACAAAAGGTAATACTGACGCCGCGCGTTGACTATGTCCAGCAGCACCTCGCCAGTCCCAACACCTTGGCTGGTGGCATAAAGCACATCTATGCACAGAATGTAGTATGTCCAGCTGAGAACACCGCAGGACCACCGCAGATCACCATCACGCAGACGCTGCAGTCCCAATCACATTCGCACCCCGCGCGCCGTCATTCGGCAAGCCCATCTTCCCTACATTATCAACCGCTGCAACGGATGCCCACAACTCATGGGCAGTCGCCGCCGCCACTGCTCGTTCCAAGCGAGCAGCAGGCACATCCCAAACAACAGCAGCAGCAACAGCAACAGCTTCTCGAGCAACAGCAGAAGTCGTGCCCCCAGCAGCATGTGCGTGTTATTCGCGATGGTCGCCTTTATGAGGAATCCTCGGCCGCCAGTGGCTCCGCTTCCGGTGTGCGTCGCAATTCCGTATCACCGCCTCCGTTACATCATCATTCTCGGTCCGCGCCCGTGTCCCCGGTAATTTCTAGACGCGCATATGTGGAGCAATCGAGTCATGCTCAATATCAACGGCAAACGCCTCCGCTGGCAACAACACCAACACCGCCGCCGCCACCGCCACCACCACTTCCTCCACCTTCTAAGCCGCAGCATCATTTTATAGCTGGACCTCTGCCCACAGCTGCCGCTCGCAAGTTTGTGGTCAGTAACGGCACCCGTCATGTCAACGTCATTGCATCGAATCACTTTCAACACCAACAGCAGCAGCAACAGCAACAGCAACAACAGCAGCAGCAGCAGCAGCAACAACAACAACATGTTATAACCAATGTAAGCTCGAGTAGTGCAACTACTTCAGCCTCCTCTACATGCCCAACGACATCGTCGGTGCCTCATATTTTTCGGACTCCTCAAGTGTCCAGTAGCAGTAGTGGCAGTGGATGCCAGCAACAGTTGTCGCATCATCTTTCCAGCAATAATATCGGTCGAAGCAACAGCGTCGGAAACACGGCAATGCGACCTCCACCTCCGCCTCCTCCGCCCAAAGTTAAGCATTCATCCAGTATGAGCAGTAGCACAAGCAACAGTAGCAGCTGCACTAACACCGGCAGTACCAATGGCGAGGAACCATCCAGCTCGATTCCCGATCTAGGTAAGTACATTTACTGTTACCCGTCGACCATGAACGCCATTGACCGACATGTGTCACAACTGGTCGGTTACTTCGGCGTGTGCGAAATACACTACCCATTACCCGAATGGTTATTAACTTGATTAATTCACTGCTCAATTTGAATACCTTTAAAGATTTCCAAATAAACTAATTTATGTTTCTCGAATATCCATTCAACAAAAAGTTTCAAAGGGAAAATCGCTAATTGCCAATTACGGTAACAATTCTTCGGTAACTTTCTAATTTAACGTATTATCCAATCAGATTATAATTTTGATAAAGGAATGTTATTATGATCTGCCTCGTTACATTCATTTGCACAAAGCCAATACACGTTAATCCCATTGGATTGGGCTTTATTAATCTTTTATTTATTACGATTTTTGGAGATCGAGTTCAAATGTTATAATTTTAAAGTATTTTAAAATAGTAACGACCCGCCATCAGCATGCCGAATGTTGCAGCATACGCTTGTTGATACTTGCGTAAGATTCATCCGATCTTTGTAGAATTAAGCTGCAAGCTTTCCAAAATTGTTAAGGGTCTCAAAGAAAAACTCAAATTTTATCATCACTATCATTACTGAAATTAAAAGAGAAACAAGTGAAGAAAGCTACAGTCGAGTGCACTCGACAGTGAGATACCATTTACTTTTGGCTGTTAAAAAATAATTATTATTATTAATTACTTTTATTCGGCGAACTAATAACAAGACATATTTTCGAAGTCAAATACACATGCATTGACTGTAATGGCACATGCGACTGCACGATGACTGGGCGCAGTCGGCGACGGGTCTCTGCTGCTTTAAAGAAAACTTCTCACGCGTATAACTTCTGTATTTATTGTCCGATCTAGTTGTAATTTATAGGGTAGATCAGTACTGTGGAAAGCTATTTCTCTACTTTTCTTATAATTCAATACCAACGATTTATATGGGCGGTGGACATGGCATCCAAAAGCTAAAAATCCGTATTCTGCGTAATGTTACCTTACTTCCAAATTTGCGGCTTCTAGCTTTTCTAGCGTTCTTATACAAAATTTGTTTTATAGAGGCGGTGGGCGTGGTATCCAAAAGTCTAAAATCCAACTTCTGCATAATGTTGCAAGACACCCTCCTACCGAATTCGGTGCGTTTATCTCTTTTCTTTATTGAATTATTTGCAAAAAATCGTAAAACGCATTTATCATTTTGGGGAGGCGGTGGGCGTGGCACATCAAGTTTGAAATAAACTTCCTATGCCCACTCACACCAAGTCTGGTGCCTCTAGCTCTTTTAATAGCTGAGATCTGTGTGTTCATATAGACGGACAGACGGACAGTCGGACAAATCGACTCGGCTATTGAAGCTGATCAAGAATATATATATAATATATATGTTGTGTTATGTTGTATCGTAGGGTATCTACCCGGCAAGCGCTGTCGACAAACGGTTTCTTGATTTGTTTCAATTAATTTATTAGCATTGTTTTTGGTTTTTTTTGGCTTGTGTTTTTTTTTGTGTTTGTGTGATTATTCTTTTGCGTGTCTGTTATTTTGTTTTGACTGTCGCCTTTACCTTGAACTTCAACTGGAATACAATTTGTGCTCAACTGTTGTTTCTGAGTTCTGGATCTAAGTGATGCAAGTAATTGCTTAGTAATATCCTATGGATATGTATGTATTAATATTATGTTTCCGTAGAAGGTAGAAGGTTTTCGGACTTATAGTTCTTGTGCTCGAACATAATATTCACTGTGAAAAACCCTTTAAAATATCTTATTTTTCAACGAGTTTAATTACAATATCTTAAAAAATACCAAAATCAGCCGGTAGGTAAGCGATATATCAATCTTATCTCTTTCATTTAGACTAAGAAAAGAAGAAAGAAGTACTATATGTGTAGCAAGCATCATCAAGATAGCTTTAAAGCTATAGATTAGTATGTGTTCCAATAGGCGGACATAGTTAGATCGACGCGACTGTTGATGCTGATCAATAATATACCTTATATAGTCGTAAATAATTCCTACAGTTTGGCACAATTTCATCTCAATTATTCACCGCGAAGATAATGCAAAATCGGTATACATCAACTTTTAAAAAAGATTTTTTTCTTAGTTTACTTTAATAATTCAACCCTTCTTCTGCCTACTACAAATTGTTCCCGATTAGCTTTTTCAGTTATTTTGAACCTCAACAATACTTAATAGAGAGTGTCCCAAAAGCTACGCAAGCTTTGAAATTTCTGCCATTCGTACAATAGTGTTGCCAAAACTCATCTCTTAGGCGTAACAGTCAAAATAATATTTATATTTTGATAATAACAATATTTAACATTTGAGCAATTATTGTTTAAACTATTTTAAGATCATCATTTTCATTTTCTGAATTTATAAATATGCCAGGCCAGAATTAAGGCCTATAAGATACTATTTTTTCCCTTTCCATAAAAATGTGAACATAATTGAAAAGGTTTGCATACAATTAACTGGTATATTTTCTACATTTATCAAATTTGAAAGAGAAAAACTTTTTTTTAGGGTGGTAGGCGTAGAATATCCGCATTTTGCATAGTGTTAACAGAGATATTTTTTTTCCACATCTGGTGCTTCTAGCTTTTATAGGTTTTGCTTATGCGTTATGTCAAAGAAATATGAGAAACAGTTACACCAAGAACATTTGTATATAAGTAGCTATATACTAGTATGTAACTGAGCTAAGCAAGCGAAGCGTTATTGAAAAAACAGTTAACAAAATGCTAAAGGCTGAGGCTGTCTGGTGATTAAATAGCCGGACACAAACCTGTTCAGCAAAGCAAAAAATTATATAATATAATGTTGTATAAAGTAAACTGCGAATTATAAGTGGGAGCGCAATACAAGTCACAACGACAACAACAAAACAATAATAATAAACGTAACAAGGAAAGGAAACTTAAACCAAACATACCCGGCTATTTTATACTCTTTAATAAGTCTAAAAACCGGGCAATTCAACTCGTAATTTCTCACTATATCATGGCCACGGTTAAAAGTTTGGAATAACTCTGGATTGAAATTTTAAGAATAGGTTAATACTTTTAAGCACACAATAAATAATCGTTTGAAGCGTTATATAATATTGAATATTAAACTACCAGAAAACTACTAGGCATAATGCTGATTAAAAATATATATATATTATACATCTGGGCCTTTTTCCCCCTGTTACATACATCATTACTAAGTTTATTGACTCTTTTAACCCATTTTCAATGAGGTAAGGGTATAAACACACAACGGAATACAAGGTTATTCGACGACTGAGACAGCGACTACATTAGAAGCGGAAGAGAAATAGCTACAATAATAATATAAGTAATAAAATAGAGGCAGAAGGCGGCATCAAAAATGTAACACACTAATAGCAACTCGAGAATGGGTTTGTGATGTATGGAAAAAGTGAGATTGAGTGGATGTTAGGCAGCAAGTGCAGGCGTAAGGTATAACATAATATGGTTTCTACAAACATATGTACATATGTACATAAATACATGGAAGTACAATACAATATGGATCATGTTGTATTCAAGAACAAAGCAACATAAGAACCGTGAAAATTGGCGAAAATCGAATTTGATTACAGTTACATGATGAAAGCGCATTGTGAAATGATGAGCTTGATTTTGCGATCTGTTGATAACCTTTAGATACGCCGCATTTTCTAACTGAGAAATACAACGCTTTCAACAGCCGGGGTTGAGTAACGGATCTAGAGTCTAGGCCAGCAAAGCGACGATTACGTGGCGCGGCCTTCTATAATTGGAAGCGCATATAGTTTTCGAATGATTTAATATTCCTGTACTGTTACACAATAACGGTAATTTCACCCAATATGCAAAATTATCTCGTTGCAGGTCGGTATCCATAGTTGGTTCATCTAGAAAGCTGATTAGGGTTAGGCATAAGATATAATTAAAGCGTTTGCAGAGGTATTAGCCAGGCCTGCACGTGTGGGACAGACTAAGTGGTGAAACAAGTCATGATTATAAACTCGTTAAGCCGAAGTGTGCTCGACTTTGACGCTCTGTACTTATTTTTAGTTTACCTAGAAAGAATCGTTTCCTTCGGCTACCGTAGGTCTCATTTCATTGCAGAGTTTACGTACTAAATGTAGTTTATATATTGAAATTCTTCGTCCAATCCGATTTTATGGTATTTATATTCCAATTCTAAACGTTGGTTGCCTAAGAAATGGATAGCTGAACTATAGAAAATGACAACTTGCTTGAAATTTTTAACGGATTCTTCCTTTGGCAGCTATGTATATGTTACATAGAACCAATTTTTCTGATATTCAGAGGGAATGTTTGGAGCACTATTCAAATAAAATATCCTGAAAAATACAAAAAAATGACTAACTATAACACCACCTATTCATACTGATTAATAATATGTATTGTTTATGGCGTCATCTGGCCAAAACTTTTAGGTATATTTTCTGCAATGGTATAAAATTACTCGTTCATACTTTAATAACATATAAAAAACCTGCAGTCGGGCGCTAGTGACATTAAGAGACGGAAAATTATTACAAATCTATTCTTAATATTAAACACCACTGTTTGGAGAATTAAAAACAATCGATTGCTTTCTATTCTGACACAGGCAGTCCTTTGCGTTAGAAACGAAGACTTCTTGTGATCTGTATGATTTTTACTGTAACTTTTTATAAACACATATTCAAATTTGTAGTCATTGGGTAAGTGGTATAAAAAATAGGAGGGTGTACTAGAGCGGCATAAATAGTCGAGTTGAGTTGGTCATGTCAATTTATTCGTAATTTTTTTCTCGTCGCCATCCAATTCTACAATTAATATGACAAATTATGATACACTTTTCACTTACAACTATGATACTACGCTGATCGTTATATAAAAAAGTAATTTCTTCTTTTAATATTTTCATATGATCTGTATACTAATGAACTAAGACAGCACTAAAACAACACTAAATCTCTTATAGAGAACCGCATTTTAGTAAAAAGTGTGTGTCTCAAGACCTTGAACTTTGAAGAATTTTGCTGTGGTGCTGTAGTTGCGACAAAGAGAAACGAATCGCGATGCGAAGACCCTCGTTGCCAGACTATTAGAGCTTGCACAAGAGAAAACTGGTTGCAAGAACAAGAAAGGAAAAAAATTGCAAGCGAGCCGCTTATAGTAGCCAAGTGCCATTGACCTACAGATAAAAGTCGTTGGCTTCTTGAAGCTTGCTCGACTTGGTATTCCAGTGCCTATCTAAGAGATGAGAACGTTTGGAAGGAATTCGGCTCGGACGTTAACTCCAATTAGGCACATGTAAATAATAAAACATTACAAAAAAGGATTTTTAACTCTTACAATAAAACAGCATACCCTACAATCTCTACTCGTAAGACTTACTTTTTAATTGTATATGCCTTAGGTCAGTATTTTAAACAGAGTTACGCTTTGTCTCATGTAGCTGGAAATATAGACGCTAGGGTATTCTTTAACTGTAAATAGTTTTTTAATAACCAGCGGGCATCGGTAAAATGTCAAATAGTAGTAGTTTATATACCTTATATATACCTCATTTTAAAATGGCATTCAATGTCAGGGTCATCCGTGTCAAGCAGAATTCAAAGGACCTCAGTGACCAGAAATATGGATGCCGGTCAAGCCGCTTTCACTTTTAATCAATATCTAAACATCTACATTGTTTTGTTTTATTTCGTGATATAAAATATTTATTAATAGTCAATTCTTATACTTACTCCATGGACACGGAAATACTCCTTAAATGCAAAGTTAAGCCTACAATAATCGTACATGACCGTATATATTTATTATAACACGCAGGCCTATTGCTTTCTTGGGACTTAGATGCACAGCTTGTGTTCCTTTCTCTTCTTTATATAACGATAAGCATACATACATATATGTGTTATTTTTTTTTACAGAGTACGCACCCATCTTGATCTGTACAATTAGATGTTCGTTTCCCTACGATACACAGGCACCATAATCTAAAATTTCAAGCTGTGTGTAAACATAGTCAGTATCACAGTCAGCATCATTAGGGCATATTTTACTTAGTCAAGCTAGAGGGTATCATACTCTCTCCACTTGTTCTATTGCCAAAGGCCACATTGAGCTCACCCATAATATTTTTTGCACATTCGACATTGAAAATTTATTTCTGTATTTATGTCAACGATTATAAGAAAACGGACGACGAATGCTTCCGTGCTGCTAACTGTAATATAAATTCATGAATATTAATTGCTTCGTCAGTTGAAGACAAAGACACACAAATTCGTCAGTATTTAAGAATTTAAGAATTATAATTTTCAAACTTAGTATCATTTCTATTAGCTGTAATATTAACATTAACGTTAACATTAAAATTAATCAAATTATGAATCGCCTTTTCGTGAATTATTAATGTAATTAGAAAATTGCATCCCATAAGTCTTGTGTAAGAGTTCCTCTACTACATGGAAATCGCGCCCATATACATGCACACAATATGTGTAATATCCGACATATACATACATGCATACGTTCGAATGTGTAACTTAGCGATTGACCGAGAGAGTGAGAGAGAGAGAGAGAGGTTCAGAGAGTGTAACCAAAAAGAGAAATGGAAATAAATTGTGATGGTCAAGGTCGTTGGCGTGCGCTTTGCGCAACAACAGCACAACAACAGCGAAGCTGTTACTCTGTTAAATAAGCGACACTAAAACATGATTTCACTCTGGGTATGGTATGCGGTAGCGCCATAAATATATGATATTTATATTGAAAAATGTCTTGCCTATTCATTTTAGATTTTGATTGTAGATTCTATCAGCTATAAATTCGTTAATCTTTGGAGATTTTTGGTTTAGCTCAACCCATTCTGACATCACTAATGCACATGCCCATGTTTTCAAAATGTACAGTTCAAATTGCTGGAGTTAACATTTTCTGTTAACGGCATCCTCAGTGAATAAGACCGTATGCATTTTCAAATGCATACGTAAGTGCAATCATATGTATATACTACATGCATGTGTATGTATTTTACATGCACGGAAACTGGTGTGCAATCAAGCTGTGCTTTGCAGTTGAAGAGCAGGAGGGACAGCAAGTTGTGTGTCTTAACACCTGTTCGAATGCAAGCGTTGGATTGACGTTGCATCTGTTGCGCTCGACAACTTGTGGCTTATTATTACAGCACTTTTTTTGTCTCTTTCCTGCACTTAAGTTTTCCAGGGATGCGGTCTGTTGCAACTAGACTGCGGCTGGAGCTTTTCACGAACTTGCAGTTGCAAGCTTCAGCGGTGCATTTAAGCTTTTAATTGTCGCTTTTTCCAGTTAAAACTTTTCCTTATAGTTAGACATAGAACCCAGCAGCATGCATTTTTGAAAGCTTCAGCAGTTGGTGAAAGCCTTGACTACAATTGCACAAGGCACAATAATTTCTGTTTTAAGTTTGCATCGTACAAAGTAGGCATCTACCGCCATTGGTCATGGGGTCGGGCTTATACATTTATTTATTTATTCACCAATGCCCTTACAAAGGGCAATATAATAATATTCAGAACTTAGGAAAAAAACCCAATTAACTACATATACATAATATGTATAGAGTACAATGATAGAGCATAAGCATCCCTCTTACCGTTGTCTATTGCAACCCTAATCAGTCTTTCATCTCTAAAGCTATCTGATACATATATAGTATGTATACTTCTTTCTTCTCCATGCCGTACAAAGGTACAAAGGTGGAACGAGCGAGATCGGACATATATATTGCAGTTATTGCAGTTTTTTCAAAATTTTGTAACCAATCCTGGTTAATTTTAATTTAACAAAGTCCCTGCAACTTTTTCAAAATTTTCAGAATATTGGATTACCATAACATACAGTAACGGCTCAAGTATGACTTTTTAAATAACAACCCAAATTTCTATAAAATCGAACAACTATATTATTTATATACTACAGCACCCATCGAACGACAGATACCATTTGAACTACGTTATTACTGTTTATTTATGTATATAGGTATATAGTTGTCGAAGAAACAATATTCAAGTAACAGCAACCTTTGGTATGACAAAAGTAACGTTTCTTTCTTTTATTTTCATTATATTGCAACAACACATGTCATATTTGTATACCCTAGCAGAGACAGTTAAAATTTAGGCCAGATGTATGCAACGCATAGGATTAAGCATTCCTAAACACATACTACATATGTATACTGCTATTTTAAGAACGCTGTAAATAAGTCGGAGCGAGCCAAAGCGGACCGATACATGTATTAGCTGCCATACAACCTATCTGCCGACTTTTGTATTTTCGAAGATAACTTAGCCAAACTTGGCATATCTTATTTTCCATTCCATCAAAATAATATATAGGAAAAATCACTCGAAAAACATTTCCGCTTGGAATCACAACAAATTCGGAATCCATATCCATATCTTTTTCAATTGCATTAATTTTCGTAAGGTCGGTTTACTATATCCGAAAGCTTGTATAAGAGTATCGAAAAAAAATTTTTTTTAATAAATTTCAATATTACATTCAATAATTCTTCCAGGTTCAAAAATTTGTACTGAAAAACATTTTAGGTATTAAGTGGACATATACCATATATATAAAGACCCTTTCACTATATAAGTACACTTTATAGATATATTATATACAGTTCGAGTTAACATTAACATTCATTCTGAATAATCTTGCTCATTAGGTTCGCAATTTTATCAAACCCCCAAATGCGCTTGTGCTTGAATACAGAAATACATAATAGAGAAAAACGCCTTATAACCATCATCCCAAGCTCAACTCACACTCGGTTGTGCTAGGCCTAGGGAGAGAGCCCTTGGGTACTGCGCTACAGTTGTTCTGTGCTTAAAATAACAAGACAAAAAGCTCTCTCGATGTATTTTTCCCTCTTTCTCTCTACTGGTATTGCTTTCTTCTCTATAAATTCCAGCTCATGGTTTTCTACGAATCTTGTACGTACCTATGGTATGCTTTCGTTCAGCTCAAAAAGTATCTTACATATACATATGTATGTTTGGAATGCAGAACAGGATTCATATTAAACATTAAAATAGCAATCGATGTTTATCACGACTATAGGGTTTTATTAACTTCCCGATTTAGGGAAGTTATTGTAACGACCCCGATTTTGAAGAGTGTCAGATCCTTGAAATTTTCACGTTTCTCGACGTTTCACATCCCCCTGACCCATTTTCAATGAGGGTTCTGTGTGTGTGTGTGTGTGTGTGTGTGTGTGTGTATGAGAGTATGTTCGTATGTGAGATTTTTTTGTGTCAGCGGTTTCTCATAAACTACTGAACCGATTTGAACTTTTTTTTTTTGAAAGATTCGTTTCACCGCCATCTAGGTCTGAAAGGAGTTTAAGAGGGTTATATGTTATAGTTTTTTAATAATTCGCCAAAAAGCACGATTTTTCGGGTATTTTTTGCTTTTTTCGGCTCTATCTCGTAAACGACGGGGTTTTGAAGAAAGTCGTAAGAAACTTTTCGAGCCGAAATTGAATTCTCTACAAAAAAGGTAAAATGATATTTTTCAAAATTCTCAACCCTTAACGAGATAATGGTGTTTTAAAGTAGGAAAAAGTTGAAAAATCGCGACACGCTCGCTCACATGTGTGTATGTGCGTATGTTCGTATGTGAGATTTTTTTGTGTCAGCGGTTTCTCATAAACTACTGAACCGATTTGAACTTTTTTTTTTTTGAAAGATTCGTTTCACCGCCATCTAGGTCTGAAAGGAGTTTAAGAGGGTTATATGTTATAGTTTTTTAATAATTCGCCAAAAAGCACGATTTTTTGGGTATTTTTTGCTTTTTTCGGCTCTATCTCGTAAACGACGGGGTTTTGAAGAAAGTCGTAAGAAACTTTTCGAGCCGAAATTGAATTCTCTACAAAAAAGGTAAAATGATATTTTTCAAAATTCTCAACCCTTAACGAGATAATGGTGTTTTAAAAGTAGGAAAAAGTTGAAAAATCGCGACACGCTCGCTCACATCGCCCCCCCCCCCCCCCAACAACACACTCACCCACCCACCTGTCCACCCACACACACCCACCCGTCCACCCACACACACCCACCCGTCCACCCACACACACACACACACACACACACACACACACACACATACATATTTTTGTTATTTTTTAACTTCCCGATTTAGGGAAGTTATTGTAACGACCCCGATTTTGAAGAGTGTCAGATCCTTGAAATTTTCACGTTTCTCGACGTTTCACATCCCCCTGACCCATTTTCAATGAGGGTTCTGTGTGTGTGTGTGTGTGTGTGTGTGTGTGTATGAGAGTATGTTCGTATGTGAGATTTTTTTGTGTCAGCGGTTTCTCATAAACTACTGAACCGATTTGAACTTTTTTTTTTTTGAAAGATTCGTTTCACCGCCATCTAGGTCTGAAAGGAGTTTAAGAGGGTTATATGTTATAGTTTTTTAATAATTCGCCAAAAAGCACGATTTTTCGGGTATTTTTTGCTTTTTTCGGCTCTATCTCGTAAACGACGGGGTTTTGAAGAAAGTCGTAAGAAACTTTTCGAGCCGAAATTGAATTCTCTACAAAAAAGGTAAAATGATATTTTTTAACTTCCCGATCTAGGGAAGTTATTGTAACGACCCCGATTTTGAAGAGTGTCAGATCCTTGAAATTTTCACGTTTCTCGACGTTTCACATCCCCCTGACCCATTTTCAATGAGGGTTCTGTGTGTGTGTGTGTGTGTGTGTGTGTGTATGTGCGTATGTTCGTATGTGAGATTTTTTTGTGTCAGCGGTTTCTCATAAACTACTGAACCGATTTGAACTTTTTTTTTTTTTGAAAGATTCGTTTCACCGCCATCTAGGTCTGAAAGGAGTTTAAGAGGGTTATATGTTATAGTTTTTTAATAATTCGCCAAAAAGCACGATTTTTTGGGTATTTTTTGCTTTTTTCGGCTCTATCTCGTAAACGACGGGGTTTTGAAGAAAGTCGTAAGAAACTTTTCGAGCCGAAATTAAATTCTCTACAAAAAAGGTAATATGATATTTTTCAAAATTCTCAACCCTTAACGAGATAATGGTGTTTTAAAAGTAGGAAAAAGTTGAAAAATCGCGACACGCTCGCTCACATCGCCCGTCCCAGATACACACATACTCACACACGCGTAGACACACACACAGATATGTGTATTTGTGTGTGCAAATTATATTCTCTATAAAAAAAAGTTTCATAACATTTTTACTTATACCTACTGGTTGACGAGAAAATTTATGTTTGACACAAAGCTCAGAGAAAAAGCACATACATACATCTGATATCGGGAAGTTATAGATGTGACCCGAATGGGGGTCACACTTTGCCCGCTTCTTGTTTAATATATGTATGCAGCCGAAATAAATACATAGGTCGAATCCCAATTCTGGCTTACAATATGTTGCATAAGCTTATAATGATCTGCCACACGCCCTTTTACGTACGAATCTAACCCAATTTCTCTCCCCGAATATTGTTTTCTCATTCTACTCTATGACTTTATTTTTATAAGTATAATAATGCGAATTAGGAATAATGCATACATACTTCGTTCTGAATTACAAAGGAGTGTGGCGGTACTTCCGCATTATTTTGCTGGCAATAAACTTTATAAACAGCCTACTATCACACAGCAGAAAATACAATCTCGGAAAAACTGCTGAATAAATACACACCTAGTGCCACGTCTGCCTTATGTAAACCACTCCAAGAGTCAGTGTTTAGTATATGTATGTATCTACAAAAATATTCAAATATATATTTATACATATGTATGAACATACAGTATATACCTATAAGTATAATAAGCAGAGCCGAAGCGGAGCGAGTGGTGCCGAAGCAGCGCCGTCACTTTCGTCGTCTTCAAATAACTGGGTGAACGACCGTCGATAAAATGCGACCTTCAAAATAATCTGGGCCAAGTGGAATATCATTATTATTGTTATTCTTGTTTCTGTGTGAACATGCGCCCCGTTGCACGCTCACATTTCAGTTCTGCTAAGCTCCCGAAACGCGCTCTCTCTCTCTCTCTCCCTCGCCAACCTATATATGTACATGTATGTATGTTCTGTCACATACACACAGACAAAGTCCCTCTCACTCAGGTTTAAGGGGTTGAACCTGGCCCACCTACAAGCAGGCCAGCCTAGTAGCTGTAAATAATTATACCCTTCCAAAGGGTATATGAACTTTGTCGAGAAGCTTGCAACACAAATGCTATACATTTGGTGTTTCTATTTATTAAAGTTACATTGTGTGGTCTTGTATTAGGCCAATATGATCGGAATGTGCAAGACTCCCAAACAATAAATGCGATGAAACCGTATAACAATGTTGATAATATTAGAGGAGCAAAATGTAAAGAATTAAAATAGTTTGACGTTTATTCCTTCTATTTTGTTTTTATTTGTTTTATTTATCTTTTATTCACATGCGAGACTTTGTTTCCTTTTAATGTGTGGAGGCAACAGAATAGCGGTAAATTTATAAGTCCCAAACGTCTTGGGACTAGAAGTGCTTGAGAGCGCTTAATCCATTGATAATAATAAATTCTTAATTTCATGTACTTCCTTCAGGAAGCACAAACAGACCTATGGGTGTTGAGGTATACTTTAAAAGGCAGAATTTAAAAGAAATCGATTTTACATGTGGTAACCAAATACTTGAAATTTACTCATACTTCTTTACGAAAGTTAAGTCATTTAAGACATTAACGGTGTATTTTCGCATACTCTTTCTAAGAGTGGGGTTTCCCATTGCAGGAAAACTGTACATATATGTATATACGAAATGTAAAACTTACTGTAAATACCCGCTTTATATAATTTACTTATTATCAGATAGATAGATTGTAAATTAAACAGAAATAAAAAAATAATAAAAAAAACAACAAACTCAATGGTATACGCTTATGGTGCATGTGCTAACCCGATGACCCGCTTTCGGGTTAAAGACTGGCATTGAACTCGTACGCTGACACAGAACTACAAAGTGCATCACAGCAGTAGTGTCTATGAACTGCTTAGCTAGATAAATAAGAAATACTTAATTAATTGTCGTTAAACTATAATTACATAATAACATCCCATTTCTCGCAACTTAATTTTTTTTTAACTTTAATGTAAGTTTGCAATTAAATTTCCAGACAACAGAGAACATGAGAGAATAACAGAATATTGACGTTAAGAGCGATTGGTTGAAGACAGTGTCATTTTGAGTATAACATAGCGAATACTAATCGATTCTACTGTCAACATTGCCATTCGAGTATAACAGAGCGCGTGTGCATAGCGATAGGCACGATAGGCAACAGCGCTGTGTAGTGTGCTTATGTTATTGTTTCGGTGCTTGGCGCTCAAAAAGTTGTCGGTTTTTTTGCAATAAAAACTGCACAAAATAAGGCATTTTAAATTCCAAAATCCCGAATACCAATGTGGTGTCAATTGAAAAGCTGCCCTAAAATAATTAAACTTCTTAACCCATAAGTTTCACAAAACCGTTAAACTAATTGTTGCATTTACCTGATGAAAATGCACAAAAACCTGTCAAAAAATAAAACTCGTAAAAAATTGTTGCCATTTATGAAGCGTGCGAATACTTTTCTTTAGCGACTTTGTGATATTTCCAAAAAATCGCAATTAAAATAAATTCGCGTGCTGATATATCAAAATAACGGGTATCATAAAACTAAATAAATAATTAGAATACTCAATTTTATGTCTTTTTATCACCAATAAGGTGAAAGAAGAAATTAATAAATTAATTTCAAAAATTAGGTAGATAATCAACTGTGTGCGTTAAATTGCAAATAATCAAAAGAGCAATCAGCAACGCTTCTTGACTCATTAAACACAAATACATAAATATTTCAAATTTTGTAACAAAAAAAAGTTTAAAAAAATTATCCTGAAAATGACTGTGGGAAGTCGGGAAGATCTGTTTGCTCAAGCCAAGCATATTGATGATAAGGAACGTTTGATTGGACGTGTCTTAGCCGGTGAGTGGACGTCTGATAGTCTTATTATCAATAACGGTTACTGACAAAAGCAACTAATAAAACGAATTCTAGTGTAATGAATCTGTTTTCCATTGCTACTCATAATTCTTTCTTTAAATCTTAAGGCAAAATAACTTGAGCTTGTTTCTTGATCCATGTTCAGTTCGATCTAACGGGTTTCATATACACAATAATAAAGTGTAATGTAGTTCTATCATGCAAATTAATTAACAAATTAAGCATGCTTACGATTTTAATGCAATCTCTCTAAATTAAAATTAAAGGAATAAACTGCTTAAAAAACAAAGCGTATCCATATTATCACTCATATAATTCAATCTGTTATTCTAATTTCTAAAAATTAGTGCACGAAAGTGAGAGCAAACGTACGTATATCTATATTTGTATAGATATAACGTATATGTATGTGTTTATCCCAACGACAATACAAACTTGTTGTAAAATCTAGGCCATGGATTTTTGTGGTCATTGAACCTAGCGAACGCTGTATGTACATATGTATGTATGTATGTAGATAAAGGTGTGGAACGGGGAAAGAAACAGGCTTAGCTAAAATATTAGTGGGTTATACAATGGGACTGCTTTCATTTGTATTTTTAAACTAATAATTTTAAAAATATTTCCAAAATTAAAACTGGCAACTCATCCACTCATACGCCTGTAAATAGGCCGAAAGGTACAAAAGGACTCCTTTCTTCTATAGTTATAATGCGCCACAGGTTTTCATATTATCTTTGACTTTTGCTCATTTTCTCGAATTTTTCGTCTGTTCTCCCACTATTAAAAGCTCTCGTACTTGGGGCTCTACACGTTGTGGCTTTGGCCTTGGAATCGCTGCGAATAGCTACCTCGTTCATTGACCTGAGACTCGCGCTGTTTTTCGCGCTGATATCAGTGTGTACGTGTGCGTGTGTTTGTATTTGTGTTTGTGTAGTTGTGTTTATTTCTATTATCGCCATATTCGATGTGCGCGACGATATGAATCCTACGCTTTGCCAGTCCGTCCGTCTCATGACCCAATAAAGTCGTAGCGCGTTAGTGGGGCGATAGGGATTCAGGGGTGCACCCGTGCGGAGAGCTACAGTGTACTATCAATTCAGAGTAAAGAACTAATTTTATAGATTCCAACTGGACGTATACATAACATATTATGAGCAATGCGTCTGAATAATTATTCAGTAGGATTGAAGCTTAGTCAATAACTTGTAATTAAAATCCATTAAAGAATCATTGTGAATATTAAGTACTTCTATCAAAACTTCTGTTTCTTTAATATATTTGAAAAAGTCCCTCTTCGAAGGTCAACAATGTACAAGTAGCAAGCTTTTTTATACTTGGGATCACAAGGTTGAAAATTAATTTGATCTGCGGGTGCTATATAGGAACCATCATGCTAGTTTGATGACTTTAGACCTTGTCATAGATGAGGTCTGGGTGTTCATACAGACAGATGGACCGCCAGATAGATGGGCAGACAAGCAAACAATCCCGATTTGCCTTGGCTATGAATACCGATCCAGAATATATATATCATGATTTTTAGTGAGTCTTTTTATTCCAAGTTTTTCACAGGCTCCCACTCTATCAACGGCTACAAAACTGACCTTTTTACATAGTGTTGGCACTCACTTTAACTGTTGACTTAGAGTTTCACCTATTTTATTTGTATTGTTTGCCACGCCTCCTTTCGCCTGTTACATATACCATATACGCTTAAAGTTAAGCAGCCATTTTTATCTACTTATGTTACACACTCGAAAACAGAGATTTTAGAGTAACATTAACACGTTGAGGACGGCGCGACCCACCGGTGGGTCGCGCACTAATATTTCATCCGGCGGCGTACCCACCGGTGGGCCACGCTGGCTTTGATTCAGAACTATTTTTTTTTTTTTTAATGAAATACAACTATTTGGTATCAAAACAAATTTTTAAATCTATTTATTAATATTTGTGAGTTTTTTAAAACATTTGAAAGAAAATGGTGGTGCTTACCTCGATACCTCAAGAATATTATTTGGCATACGTTTTGAGTAATCTACTAACTCGATCAAGCTAACGACATATAGAACGACATTCTAGAACTTTATACTGTTGGCGATGGCCAAACCGATCCGAATACTTGGTATGCTTCGTAGGATCTGTCTCGTAATTAGTTTAGTCCATTTTCAGTGTGTATGTGTCTGTTGCATGTGTGTGTGTATCAGAAGTTTTTGACAATTTTCCTCTGCGCGCTTAGTTCTTCGAATGAAGTTGTACTTGCAAACTGGGTGAATGGTATCTGACAGTCCGGTGCGCTTGCAGTGCGGTTGTAGAAATCTCCTCTAATTCCAAACGTCATTTTTATGTCAGAATAAACGACGAAACTGAGCCAGAGTTGAATGCTCGCGCAGCATTGTAAGCAATAACCTCGATCTACATTTACAGACAGATACGCAAGTCCCACACTATGACGCTCTTGCACAGAGAGCGGCAACTGCAGCTAACTTCTGCAATGGTTTGTGTGCCTGTGCCTGTGTCTGTGTCTGTGTCTGTGTCTGTGTCTGTGTCTGTGCCTGTGCATGTGTTCGATGTGTTCGATTGCGCGTGTGTTCGTGTCTGCGTTGAACTTGCACTCAATTTGTGTTCTCGGCAAACGCATACACATGCGCGTTCGCATGCACATGCACATGTGCAATGCACACAGCGCAGCACTCAAGCCTAAAATTAGGGGAACTTTTAGAGCTTTCGAAAGCTTTTGATAATTTAAAAGTATTTTTGTTCTTATTTTTGTTCGATGTTCTATCGTATCTCTATGTCCTGCTGTATATCAATTACAAGTTACAGTATAAATAATAAATATACCAAAATACACGTCCAAAATTATTCAACATATTTTACTATGTAAGCGTGTATGCACAGCAAAAATACTCACTCGTATCTAACATGTGTGCACATGCATGCACCTATGCATGCACGCATACATACAGATGTGTATGCACACATATATGCATACGTTCATTTTTAGAGGTTACTCTGAAGCGGGTCAATTGAGTGCATTCGCCTGCCTTTGTCAAGTGCGATATATTGTAATCTTCACTTGACCTCGTGGCAGGCAGTCCTATTTGCTGTTGTTGTTATTGTCGTTGTTGTTACTGTTGTTGTTGCTGTTGTTGCTTTCGATTTTCTCGGCGCCGTCAAATGCATTTGCTCGTGTGCCCGTGTGTGTGGCTGTTATACTTGCATACGCGTGTATTTACATTTTATTTCTGTATGTATGTGTGTGTGTACATTATTGCAGTCACAGAGAAAATTGAAGTCGACAAACGTTCGTGAACTCAATTTGTATTTTCCTTCAAACGTACAATGTGAGTTTTCTATGCGCAAAGACGTCAAAATGTAACAGTAAATTGAATTTTTGAAATTCATATGCGTCTGTAACCTCCTTGGTTGAACTTCTAACCAAAGTTGGAGTGATAAAAATAAATATTTAATTATGTAATTAATAAATGTAATGTAAATGTAATGATGTTACTAATATAATAACATTTAATATATAAACATTTTAGGTCTAAAAATCTGAAGCTTATTTCGCTCCTTAATTTTGAGTATACGAAAAATCGATTTCAACTGTAGATGGCGCTATACAATTTTTGCACTACGGACACACTGAACACATACATCATTAGATGCTAGGCTGTATCAGAGTAACCAATAAAATTATTATTCAAATAATTTACATGCATATAATACATTACAAATACATGCATTTCATATAAATAATATGCAGCTAAATTTATATTGTAAGCTCCACCTGTTGCCTGTTGTCTGAACTAACTGTGCTCAAAGCTCAAAGCAAAGCCTTAGGCATGCTCACATTGGTAGCCAACTTCGAGCTTTTACTTGAGCTTTTTTGAAAAATGGCTTTCAATTGCGCATACATTCGTATATATTTCTGTGAACGAAAGCAGGGCCCTCGAATAGCATATCTTGTGCCAATGTTGCCAGATGAATAAAAGGCAGACCTTTTTTGAGTTTCGTAGACATTCCATTGTGCCAGCATCCTAAAAGTATGCTCCATTGGTTGCTCTAACAGGAGCACTCAGTACTGATTACTCTTGCATACATACATGTTATATGTGTGCCAGTGCTGCCAGCTTAGTATCAGGTAGTAAAAAAAATTAGCGAAAAAATTTAGCGAATAGCTTATACCCTAATATCAACATATTCTTATATTTATATATAAAATATATTGTTTACTATTCTATACAAGATTTATTTTTACCATGGTACAATTAACTTAAACTTGAATTTTGGCAAATTAATATAGTCAAACCCAACATTCAATACAATATTTGGTATGAGGTCTGCATATGAACAAATTAAAAACAAAAAAAAAAACATTTTTTTTGTGTTTTATCAGATATTAGCTTACTTAGCTTTGCTTATTTTTTATTTTATTTTTATTTTAGGAATTCTTATTTGCTATATCCTAGTTAAGTTGTTAAGATTTAAGTTAAGATCTAAGTTGATGTATTAATGCATGATGATGAGGTATTAATGTATTAACAGCGGCAAATATACTGCGCAATAGGGTTTCAATGTTTTAAATTCTTGAAGATTGGGATTGAGGAATCAAAACAGTAGCAAGCTTATGCGCATGTCAAATTTCTCAATTCCCCCTTAATACACTCTCCGTCTTTGGCTTAAATCGCTCTCCTCTGCATACGCTATATGTGTATCTTTGTTTGTCTTCCTCCCTTATACTATTCGTTTGGTAGTTTTTCTCCTCTGACTGCTTTCAAGGTTGTTCGGACATTGACATTTTCATTTTTTTGGGCAACCCAGAAAAAATTGTGGTTCTTTTTTGGTGCGTATTATGCGTTTCTCCGTCTACGTTGTTTGATTATACCCAGTCCCATAGGTACAGTGGTTATATAGGTTTTTGTACATCGAAAATTTATTTTACAAAAATATGCATATACCTACCTATTTCGGGCCACCCTTAACAGATCACTTGTTTCAATGAACACATTTCAGAAAAAACTTAAATTATTCCTTTTTTTTTATAAATGGTATAAAACAAGACCGCAACTGTTTAAAATTCTATGACAATGAGGAAAATTTAATGTTAGCTTTCTGCATATGTACCATGTTTCAAAATAAAGGAATTGAACAAACTATATATATTGAGCATCAATTACCAATTCGATCGTGTCACGTCCACCTGTATTTCTGCTTGTATGAACTTGCAAAACTCAACTATTTCAAGAGCTAAATACACAAAATTTGAGATACATATAAATCACACAGAGATCAAGTTTATTCTAAATATAAGTTTTTACAATATAAGTTTTAAAACCGCGTTTACATTGGCCACACCTTCATATATAGTATAAAACGGAAGAGATAATCGCGTTTCCATTCTATTGTAACTTTTGGCACGTTGAAGGAAACGCTTCTATATAGTTTTAGTACATTTTAATGGAAGGGTTTTTATAGGTTTTATTATACCATTCCAAACAATATTTTCAGAGGCGTGATAAATGAAACATACTCAAATAGTATGCAAATATATAAACATATTTATGTATAACCACAAGTAAAGAAAACTAAACTTGATCTAGAACTTCTCAAATTCGATGTCGCTAGCACTTCTTATTGCTGACAACGATGCATTCCAATTAATGATCACCGCTGTTCAGTGGATAACGAGAAACCTGTCAGGTGCTACGTAATCACCCACCGATCCTATACAAAATATAGACATTCAAACAATTAAAATATTTAGCACGTTCAACAGCCCAACGGATAGCCCTTGATTCTGAAAAGTGTCTGTAGGTAGGTTGCTTCTTTCTATCCCCAAAGCGAAGTTCAAGTTCATTCGAGCACCCTTACTCATTGTCAAATGGGTATATTTATTTAGTGCGAATGTTATTTATACTCAAATAAATTAAAATTTTTTCTTCAAATATTATGTGCCACGCCCACGTCCTCGCAAATCAAATAGTTTGTAAAGATTGAAACTTAAAACATTTTGTTTTTGTGTCAGTAAAGCAAAAGTGTAACAAAAGCCTATTTTGGCACTCAAAATGTTAAATAAACTTGATCTGCGTTTGGTTTACTGGAATTAACATGCCAAATTTGGTATCTTCAGATTTTGTAATAGCTGTGAACTAGGCGTTTATACAGACATAAGAACAGACAGACATGGTTAAATCGACTAGGTTATGCCTTTTCTCTCCTTTTTATTTTAAATTTTCAACGCAATATCCAAAGTAATATAAATATTCTTTTAAAAACTTTATTTTTGTCCGCTTGGTCTTATCACAACGACCGGTTGTTCCTATGTATTTATATTGTATTAAACAAATTTTGAATAAATGTTAACATAATTTTGAAGCGTTAGAAAAAAGATGTGACGAAACTTATGATTGGATCAGTAAGTAAATTGCCTCGTTCAGATCAGGATTAAAAACGAGTCAAATTTAAATCAGTATCTTTTAATTGTTGCGTTTCATCTAGATATAAAGTCGCTCTGCTTATTTAAATTAAATTCAAGTTCATTAAAATGCATAAAACGACCGAGAGAGCGAGGAGGAATGGAGAAAGAGAGAGTGAGAGAAAGATTGAAAGAGTAGAGTTTCGTTTCTATTGCTTGTGTATCTCCCATTTGTATCTGCATCTGCTTTGGTTCGCTGCGTGTATGTCACGTCGCCGTTGTCGGCGACGCTACGTCGACGTTTCCATTGTGCGTGTGCGTAGCAAGTTTACTGACCTTGAACTTCGAAATAATTGTTTTTTTGTGTGTACCCAAAAATCAGAACAACGACAGCATACATATGTATGCGTTCATATATTTACATACATATATGCATATGTATATGTGCACATATTTGTATGTTCTACCACACACAAATTTCCAAGAGAGAAACATCAGCGCTTACACACGTTTACATACAAACATACATAGTATTAATACACATTTATTTATACATTCACTCTGGGCTCAACCTCCAAAGATCTCTGCTTATGCATCATTGCCGCCTTAGTTAAAATGATGAACATAATACATACACATGTGTGTCAATGATTTTGTATTTGTGCCAGTACAAGTTGCTCCCGCAGTGCAAAGTACGGGGTTAAATTTAGGTAGATTTGTATAAGTTAAGTTCAGGCATTGTTGTACAGGGTCTATCGCCGTCAGGTGAATCCTAATTTGGTTAATTGTATCTTTTCTTGGGGAAATGGAAAATTAACTTTGCAACCATACATTTGTAACAGATAGAAGGAGGATTGGCAGACCATACAAAGTAAATATACATATTATTGATCAGCATCAATAGCAGATGCGATTTGGTCATGTCCGCCTGTCTTCCCATCTGCCTATATGAACACATAAATCACATCTATATTACATGAGCTAAATATAATAAATTCGATTTAATATTAGGCATAGTATAAAAGCTCCAAGATAATGTTTGCTACACTAGTAGTTAACTGCAACATTCATTTGCGTATAAAAAATGGTTTGCAGAGAACATAATAATTTTAGCCAGATGTCACGATTAAACTTTCTTTCTTTTGGCCGCTGTAAATAAGTCCGTAACGCCAGATCGGAGAATATTCGGCCTATATAATTTCCAAGATATTTTAACCAAACTCACAACGAATTATTTTATTAGTGACTCAAGTATTTTCTTCAAAATTTGAATCATTAGCGTCAAAGCATGTGTATTTGACTTCGAAAATGTACGATGCGTTGTTATAAGTTCGCCAAATAAAAGTTATTAATATTACGAGTTTTTTTAACAGCCAAAAGTAATTGGTATCTTACTGTCGAGTGCACTCGACTGTAGCTTTCTTCACTTGTTTTTTAAATTTATTCATAAAATGAATGTAGGAGTAAATTTGCTATCGCAACTTCGGCACACTCTCACGCAGCAACACTTGAGAACAGTTTCAATCTCCTTTAAGCTTGGCCGGCTGACTGCGATCATTGCACTTTGCGTATCTGCCCGATGACGGTCTCGGTCTCGGTCTCGGTCCCGGTCTCGCTATATGCTGCGTTTTTTTTTTTTTTGCAAACCGGTTTGACACTACTTCACTCTCAGTCCATGTCGAAGCCCGCCCGAACCAAGTCGAGCTGCATTAATGCTGCATTTGTTGCATGTTGCACAGAGGCATCGACTTCCCTGTGCTCGGTCAATGGTTCTCTGGTTCATTGCCATTGCGCTTGAGGTAACTAACCCAGCAAAGAGTCAGCTAGCCAGAGAAATCGGAGGAAATGCCAGACACTAGTTGCAGTGTCACTTTAGTTGCAATTGCCGCTGCTGAACCAAGGACGGTGGTGTAGAAAAGGTATACGCGTTTGCACTGTTTTCTTTCAACTGATATTATTTTGGTAGCTTGGTTTGCTCATAAAGGGGGCCGATCCGTCTTTATAAACTTTAATTTAAAAAGTGGAAGTCAAATATTTTGTACAACTTTCTACGGTAGAGCGGCGGGCAGTGCTGTCGCGAAATATGGCTGAATAGCAATAAGTACTAGCAAAGCTTGTGAAGCAATAAGGGTATTGGGTCAAATACAACAACATGTTCTGGGGATTTAAAATATTTATGTGTTAATGTACAGTGAAATGCATCCAAGTGCAATTACACGTATGTTCAAAGGCACTCGTTAGCATTTCGCACGCTTTTCCATTCTTTTAAAATGAATAGAAGTAGAATGAGGCCATTGACCGCTTGGCAAAAACGAATCCTGATGACATTCACCGCGTTACGACCACAGCGACAGCTTTTGCTATCTCAAGTGCAACAAGTTCGAGTGGAGGGAAAAGAGAAAGAACAAAATGAAAGCGAATATGAGAGAAGACTGCAATGCAATAAGAGAAAAAACTTCAAACGATCATGTAATAGCTCAGAGATTTCTGGCTTGTTGCAATTTCGAATTTGAAATACGGGTATTACATAGCTTCAGTATCTCTAGGATGGAAAGGAAAGAAAGTCTAGCTGTCATCGCAGAAGTTTGACTGATCGATCCTACCACAGATATATATATATTAAGTTGTTAGCTGGTGTGTAGAGTCGGAGTAGAGACCTTTTACAGGAAATGATTATACAAATAATATTTTGTGGTATGTACTTATATAATAGCTTAGCTTAGCTGCCGATCCTGATAAAGAATATTTATAATATATATACATGTATGTTAATAAATATTTATATATATATCCATATATATATATAAATATTCCGCCACGTCTTCCTCTACCAATGACATACATTTGCACCGGCCAAATAATTCCCTTTTCGCCATATTTGAAGGGGGGAAGTGTATAAAAACAAAAGTTGTAAACAAATATGAGTGCAAAAGAAAATGAAAATAAAACCACTTTGCAGCAATGGCCGTAGCGTCGGACAATCAGAAGATCGACTGCTTGACTGCTAGAATCGCTGCGTAATTTCTGGAGAATGTTAGTGCCGCGGAGCTTGTCCCAAATAAACAAAATTCCTCATACCAAGAAATTATTTTCCATAGACAGCGAGACAGCGCTTGAGTTTCGTAATGCCTTTCCTTCTTTGCCTGTTTTGCTGGCTGAATCTAATTGAGTATACGTGGGGTGTAGAGTATATACATACTTATGTAAACACATATCAACATATTGTTGTGTGGGTAACACTCATTGTAGCTCCGAAAGTATATATGTATATATGATAATAATATATATATGACAAGCTTAATGATTTAATTCACTTACATGATCTATTGAAACTGAAACTCTTGAGGTAACATATATATCCATCTTTAAACCCGTTCCACTCGCAATACCACGAATCAAACGAACTGAAAGCTGCGGCTTGTGCTGCCTAGATGCTACTCGCTCACAAAAACATGCCGTCGGCTCTGTTGTTGTTGCTAGGCTTTCTCTCCAATTCATGGCATTTCCATAACCTCCAAATTTCGCTCTGACTTCAGCAAATTAACTATCCAATCAGATGGAAATTTTAGTGGCTTTTCAGTCATTGCACCCGCTCTATAAAGTAAATAAACTATAAATTACGCTGTAGAAATGCCGAAAAACTTTCACAAGAGTCGACAACAAACAACAAAATGATTTTGCGCCAATTTTCCCATTGCCGTCGTGCGCAACACGTGGAAATTCCCAATTCCCGAGTCCGATCCCCAGCCCGAGCTTGAACCGAGCACCGAACGCCAAACGCCGAAAGTCTCTTTGCCAACAATTTCACTTTACTTGGGTTAAAGTCCTAGCGTCTGGGTGTCAGTCAACTTAGAAAGCTGTTGTTTTTATACCATTCACCCAGTCAATACAGGCAAGATGGCATATTAACTTTGTGAAAATGTGTGAAATGTGTGTGAACCAACAGAGTTAAAGACGACGTGGCTTACTATAGTTATACCATAGTTGGTTAACTAACCTTCACTGCGGGTAAAACACATAAGTCATAGTGGTAACGATTTTCCCCTGGTGTGTGGAAAACTTTTTACCACATTTTGATTTGAGTTCTGCCTGCTTAAGCGGTTGCATAGTATCTAACAGTCTAGTGTGCTCGACTATGTGTTTTTACTTGTTGTTTTCGTTGTTGCCGTATCACTATCATAGTTGCCCCGCAAACTTACTCGAATACTCTACTGAATGCAGCGGCAGTGCTTGGAGAGTGCAGCGACCTTCCATCAACATACCCACCACAGATTGACTAACACCGAAACAGAAAGGCACGCGAGTTCGTTGCAATTACTAAACCGTGCTGCTGTCTTAGCCTCCTAAGGAACAAGGCAGGCCCAGTGAATATCTTCCCAAGTAAAACATCAAAATTATTTGTATCTTTCCCTTTACTGCAGACAGTACTTAAATCGCATCTCAGCGACGTTAACTCGAAAATTCGGAAAGTCTATTGATAGGCTAGCAAATTAGTTAGGAGGCTACCTATTTAAAGGCCTCCGTAGAGCTGACTTTTTGTACGCGGTGCTTAAGCTTTTCCAATTAGCCGATCGCATAACCAATAAATTTCGTTTGAGAGTGATTCAATATGAAAATTAAGAATCAGTTGGAAATCTGCGATCTACGGCCAACAGTCGACCTGAAGACGATTAACGCGGTCGCGCTATTTTCAACACCTGATCCCCTCTTCAAGTCACCTTGTGAATAATGTATGTGTGTTTGGCTTTTGGCCCACACGTTGTTATCCGCATGCATTAAACCCATCCGGCTTCCTAGTGAGCAGGGCACTGGCGCTACGTTTAGCTCACATTCTAAAATTATGGCAAAGTCTGCGGCAGCAAACATTAAAACAATAAAATTATATTGTACGCTTGACGCGTACAAAGTTTGCTGCCGTCTTTCAAACAGGTTTCAAATTCCTGGCAAGCTGGTTGCTACTTTGTACGAGCGAGGGCCAAAGAACGGGCGGCTGGCGAACATATAAAAAACATTTCAGGTCTCTCGGTCTCCGAATCGGGTCCAAGCCCAGTTTCATCTTACTAATTATTATGCTTAGCTTGGTACGACCAGAAGCAAAAACGACAATAACAAGAACAATGCGAAAGGGTCCCGCCAATTCGAAAAAGTCGAACGCTTTCGATTGATAGATACCCTTCACTTCATTTTGAAACCCGATTAAAGCTTTTCCGCCTTCACTGCTACAGTCGTATAAGTCGCAGAATGTCCGCGGTAACTGCTCGGAATTACAAAACCAAGAAATTCTCTGAAAACTTTTGTCTTTTAAGGTCCATCAGACCACATTCTTACTAGGCGAGACTTGACTAATAATGGGAAATAAGAAAAAAGTTACAACGGTCTCACAATGTACCAAAACCGTATGGTAAGAATGATGCGAAAAGAAGGTAAAAAGAAAATTTTAATGGAATGCGGAATCATTCATGTCAAATTTAGTTCATCTGAGTTCTGTGTAAGCATATGTAAGCATATTCGCCTCGTCTAATGTAGATGTTTCCAATACATTTATACAAACTTGATATACCTTTTTGCACTCTATTTCATTGGTTGCTGCGGCGGCAAAGACCACGTCGTGGTAGACGCATGTTTCTATAGAAGAAGAAGCAGTACAAAGAGCTCAAACTGGAGTTGAGCTGGACTTAAGACGGTGCTTTGTTCTGCCTCAGACCTCTGTCGCTGTCGCTTAATGGCGGTTAATGGAGGTCATTCACTTTCGCGCGAATTGTAATTTTTCTGCTTTAAGAAAACTTAAGTTACCAACACAACGAAATACGCTTCATGCTCTTCTTAACCTTCAACATCTCCGTTTCGTCCGTCTTCCTCGCTGAATACTGAGCACCATATCTGTCATTACTTGTCTGTCATTCCATTCGATGAGTTACAGTTCAACAACATATCATCAACTTTCTTTAGGTATTCAAATTCCAATCAAGAATCTGCAACACATTTCATTCTAACCATACACATCACTCTCTCCTGTGGCCTGTTTCTTATTCTGATATACCAAAATCCAACAAAATATTATTGCCAATCGCCTTTTAAAATTGAAAAGATTGTGTAAAAGTATGTAGCAGCCAAAGAAAATAAAGGATGGAAAACTAAGCTTTTTCCAAAAATTCAGAAATATTGAATATTGTCTTGAAGCTTGACAGTGATAGTCTATCTATGGTACTATCTATGATATGTATGGTATATATCGTATATGTATGGAATATAATCGTAATTTATGCGAGTAAGCTTACTTTATCATAATTGGCTCCTTTGAATGAGAGTGTCTTCTCTTTATTCGTGTACTCTGTTTACGAACACAAATGCACATCTGTTTCGTCCGATTACTTATATAAATATGTATCGAATTATAGATTTTCAATTATAATGTGCTAAATGAAGGAATTTCACCTCAACCTCAATTTTTCGAGTTCAGATTATAAATCGGCTTCCTTATAGATAATATATAATGTATTATATATATTATACATATATATATATTATATATTAGAGATAATAATAATAATACTAATTAATTAAGCTTTATTTATGTACGGTAGGTTCGATGAAAGCTAGAACATATAGAGGATGGAGTTTTTTTTTTTTAATTGTAACATTCTTGTACAAATTTGGTTGAATTAATAGTCCGATTTACATCAGATTTGACCAGAACACGATAACATTGTAAAAGTTAGGTTTGCTTGCGTCATACTATATTTCGGCCCGATCTGGATTGTTGCGACTTATTTTCAGCCAGTGGAAGAGTTTCATTAAGATAGCTCTCAACCTAAGAGTTTGTGTTGCAACGAAAATGATTAAATCATTTTATACACCCTTGCCTCTTACTCGTTTCGTCCTAATGCATGTGTACACTACTTGCTTGGAGATCTACCTGGCTCTGAAAAACTCGCCAAGGCTTTATGAATTTTCTAAGTTGCCAACTTTCGATTCTTAAATTGTAGACAGTCTTTTCTTTGGGACTTTGGAGTGCGGTCCCAATCTTAAAGCGTAATCATAGAAAGCACGTGCGGCTATTTCCAATCTCAGGACCCAAGTGCATTCAACTTGGCCAACTATGCTGCACATGCACATGCGTGGCTGATGACCGACAGACTGACAAGTCAATAAACTCATGGCAAGCGCTCTGTGTTTCACTCGTCTCGTCTCGTCTCGTCTCGTCGCGTCTCATCTCTCCATTCCACTCGGCTTATCAGGCAAACTAAGCACGATCAACGATCATTGCCATCAAATAGCGTCAACTACCAACTTGCAACTCGCAACTCGCAACCTGCAACTAGCAGAACACACTGCAAATAGCCCTCAATAACGGTTACAAAACTGTATGCAGTCGTAAAAAGAGACAACAACAAGCGACCAAGTCGAGCAACGCAGTGCAACGTACTAGGCGTCAATGAACGCAGATACTAGCCCTAGGCAGAGTTGTGCACATGCACCGACAGAAATGATCCAGCCGCACTTGACTCACAGACTTGAAAGGAAGGACAGAGGCAAAGAAGGCAAACCTGTTTCGAACTGCAGTCCAACAATTTCCAATCGCTTCTTAGTGGACCATTTTTCGCTGTGTACTGCATGCATGTGCATGCATGTGCATAGAGACGAGCCACAACAACGACGAACGGAGAAGAATGCACAAGAAAATTGCACACACTCTAAACTCTGGTGGGGTTGGATGAAGTGAAGCGAGTTGAAATGAAGTGAAATGGAGTTGTGGCCGTAGTCGTCGTCGGCGTCGACATCGTCATCAAGCGAGTGCATTGCACTGCGAAAGGGTTAAAGACCCTCGACGATCGGCGCTGTGAAATGTGTGCGAAGAAATGTGAGTGGAAAAATCCAAGGCGCAGAAGCAGCAACAAAACACAAACTCAAATCTGAGCAGCGGAAAAGCAAAAGTGCAGCAACCCATTAGAAACGAAGACAGCCCGAACCTACATCAACATCGGAGAGCAAACGATAGGCAAACCCACTCAGACACACACAGAGCGCTCAGAGAGATGCACTCAAAGTCGGAATCTGCCTGGGAAAATGCAGAGTGCAATGACTTTGAACTTCACGGAGTGTGCAGCCTCTCTTTCCGCTCTCTTGTAATGCTCGCTTGCTTTTGTTTTGTTCATACTTGTTGGTTTTTTATACCCTGTGAAAATGAGTAAACATGGTTTATTTTATTTGTGCAAATGCTACGCTACAAAAAGTACATATCTTCCAATACATATATTTATATATGCATAAATATATATATTTATTTATTATATATACATATATATACGCTTTAATAGATAACTTGATTTGGCATAATCAGTCTGTCTGTAAGAAAACACACTAACCATGCTTCATTCCAGCCGTTTCATACAAGTTTGACTGTATAAGTGAGAACGGCCTGTGTGTATGAAACCGACATTGTTAAAATAAAATTTCAACTTGTTAAGCAGGTGAATGGTATTTTACAGTCGGTTGCGCTCTTTTTTAGCTCTCTTTACTCGTTTTTCAATGTCGAGTTCACTTTTGAAAACAGTACAAATGGCAGAGAAAGAGTAGAAGAAGGAGAGAGATGGAGAAAGAGACAGAGATCATTAAGCGTTCAATGCGCCGTTGTTTGAATTGAGATCGCTAGTGCGTGGGTACAAGTGGAAGGCGTCCGCTGCACTTTTATTTAATTTACACTCTGACAAAACTCTGTTTTATATACCTATTTATCTGCAGACTGTAAATAAGTCAGACCGATATATCGTACAGCTGCTATGGAAACTATCGGCCGACTTCTGTCATGTTTCATAAATATAACTTTTAAGCTTTACACTGACATGGCTAATTTGACTCGGTTCTTGATGGTGATCAGTAATAAATAAACTTAATAAATTCGAAATTCTTCTGAACGTTTTAAACATCTACTCTCTGCAGTATATTAATATAAAGTTATTGCAAAATCTCGAAATTTAAAAAAAAAAATGAATATGCATACATAAGCTTAGTTTCAAACTTAGATCAGAAGTCTACACTATAACAAGCAATACTAATTAAATAACACGTTGCTTATAATTTTTTTTTGCCTTAGCTTACAATGCTCTTTTTATCGACTGTAGCTAATAATCTGAAAGCAGTACATGAATATGTGATCCCAAAGTCGCCCCTTTATATTTTTAATACATTTTGACTATAAAGGAGATTCTCAAACAAAAAATGTAAAAACAACGAATTAATTTCAACGACCTTGGCTAATAAAAATCTATTGACGCTACGCCTATGCCTAAGCTAGGGGGACATATCTATTTTCTATCGTGAAATCATTGTGTAATAACAGTTCACTATCATTAATTGCACGCGCTTCCCTTGAGTTGTAGGGGGACCTTGAAAACTCTTATCGAATTTTCACCTTTTGCGCGAAAACTACAAAAACTGCCCGTTCGCTGATAGAGAAACTCAGCACGTTGGAATTGAAAATACTTGATAGGCAAGCAGATATCCTATATGGTACAATGTTTTTGGCATTAAATCATTTTAGGTTCCATTGAAATTTTTTTGTTTTACTTAAACCCCTTTAATCTACTCGCAGCAAGACTAAACTGTAATCAGACGATCCTTTTACCTCGATCGCCGTAAGGCCAAGCAGAAAACAGATGACCCCACGAGCCTGATCACAGTTTCCCAAATACTTCCAGCTATTTTTATCTCAGTGACGCGTTTTGTGCTTGTGTTCGTGGGTAAAATAGATAAGCGATCATCAGGAATTTGTGCCGCTGACCTTCATTTTTCCGCTGATAACGCCTATAACCGATTAGCTTGTGCATGTATGAGTTTTTATTATTATTCAAGTTCCTCTGGTTACGTTCGCCATTACGACACTATAAACTTTCAGAGTGTAGATTTCTATGAACGCGGTGCGGGACTGTAACCGGACAAATACTTTTTAGCACCCCAGTGATTACATCGCGTGTCGTGTGCTAAGTATTTAATATAATTTGTAATATATATGGAACTTAAAAGCTTCTTGTTCAAGACAATAGTGCACATTTGTAAGTACAACAAACTAAATAGACTTGAAAGGTATTGCAACCGTTTGAGGTACTCTGATTCGTCTTGAAGAACAAGTTGATTCACACAATATGTACTATACTCGCTCTCTATCAGTCCTAAGCTCCTTGCTCAGTAGCATGACATCATGAGACCTCTAGACTGTCTAAAATTATGCGTAATCACCAACAGTGCAAAAAAGCATACTAAACATCAAAATCTGGCAACATAAAAGAGCCACGCAAAATTAAATTTGAGCTCGAGTACACAAAAAAATGTAGAAACATACCGACTATATGACACCCTTCCCGAAAACACCTGCTCAGACACATGTTAATTTTTCATTTATCGTGGTATCTGTCACATTTTTTACTCACGGGTATGTCATAGATTCCACTTAGCCAACAAGAACTGCCTGACTGAAGTAGGCGACATAATTATTATACCCTTCCAGAAGTGTAGAACAACGAATAACCCGACAAAGCATTTTTTATGCGTACGCCGCAAATTGTTGGCCTTCAAATTGACCGAGTTCATGAACGCCAACAAACAGGCTGGCAGATAAACCGACGGAACACGCACCTTCTCATTGTGCGTTAATTATACTACACAGTGGGAGCGAGAGAAGCAGACATAGATACAGATACAACCACAGCCATAGATAGAGGCAGACACAGCAACAGACACATAGATAGGTAACACAAACAAGCTAACATACAGCGGATTGAAGAGATCCCATCACCACATCTAGAGACCCAAAGCAGCAGGCAAGTTCAAGTTGCGCAATCGACAAAAACTGGTTTTCGGTTCTAAATTCAACAAAATGACTTGCCCAAATTGTTAACAAGTTATCGAGGAAGTTTAGTTTGTCTCAATCGCACAGTTTCTGCAAATAAAAACACAAAGCAAGAGCGTTAAACTACCAAGGAAAAAGTCATCAAGAGTCGTTCAACTCACGCGGGAGAACACCGACATGAGATACAAGTTGCGAGTGCCAGCGAGAGTCGGGGCGGCAAATTGGCGAAATTGGCTGTGAGATGTGGAAATAGTGCATCTCATCTCGTCTCAGCTCTCTTACAAGGAATGGACAAGTGTCGTTGTATCACATTTTCCCTTAGTCGCCTTCAATTGGAATTATCTACAGTTGTGTTTACATGCATATAGTGCACGCATTCATGTAGGTATAGCCGTGATGTGATCACCATATTTGCAATTACAAATTGTTGTAAGCAAGAGTCAGACCTATGTGTGGGGTATCCGAAGCGGCAGTTCGAGCCAAGAAGCCAATGACATTTTTCTGGAGTACATTCGCCTTTTCCAGCGATTGAGATCGTTGCAAATGCACTGTCATGACGCAGTGAAGCTTTGCATGATGACGTTTGCGAAAAGACTCCTGAAATCGCGGGTTGTAAAACCTGATTATGGCCAACGGATTGATGATTAATACACTGGCATCTTGGTAATCATCGGTCAACTTTCTTTTAAACTTGAACCATATAAACACTATTACAATTTCTTCCATCAAGAAATCCGTCGCTTCTTCGCCTTTAAATGAGGTTCCTCTCAAGAAAATTACATTAATAAGGAAGCACAATGTTTATTTTTGTTTGAACGCGGTTAAGTTAACTCTTAATATCTGGGAAGTGGACACAGGAATCAAGGAATTGCCAGATTCCAGAGCAGAAAACAAATCTACAATATAACTTGAATTGATATTAGCCTTGTGTGCTTATAGTTCGATCGAATTTCAATTGACAGTAAAAGTTAACCTTAAGTTGTGTGAGCCAAATGACAATGCTGTAGCTGTAAGAGTTTAAGCCAAAAATCAAAAATATAAATCCAATGAGTTGGAAATAAATGTCATCTGCGTATGCTTTACTGGAATCATTATGCTCATTGTATTATTTACTTCCCTAGAGTTTTATGTTTTCTTTAAAAAAAAGTTACCAAAACAAGTCATAAAACATGGATTTTGAGAAAGTAAAACTGTTTAGAAGTTTGTCAAATTAGTTTTCGTCTAACCAAACTCGAGCGACGCCCGCTTAAACACAATGAACAATCAAGAGAGAGAGACAGAGAGGGAGGAAAAGAGATAGAGATATTAAGAAATTGAACGAACGAAAAAGCGAACCTTTGCCTTCATCGCAGAAGGGAAGAACTCGTTGACCACACGTGGCATATATTGTGCGTGATTCGTGATGTTAGTAGGAAACAGATTCAAGAGCGATCCGATCAATGGGTTGATCATCTCCCTCCCAATCCACTCAATATCTACATCTATATTTATATCTATATTCCAAAATGTCAGCGGCACAAAGTCAACGACTTCGCCTCAAGCAGGCAATGCACTTATGTCTGTCAGGCCTGCATTGTTGTGATATAATTTGTATATACCATTCACTCATTAAAAATATACAAAAAAGTATATTAGTTTTGTGCAAATGTATGCAAAAGGCAAAGGAGGCAAGAAAGACCATACAAAGTATATATATTCCTGTTCTGCAGCAACAAGCGAGTCGATTTGGGCATGCCCGTTTGTCTGTTGGAACACAGAAATCACAGCTACATATAACAAGAGCTAGAGACACTAAATTTAAAAGATTTGTTTGAGACATACACAGAACATCTCCACGTACTATAGTCCCCATATATTTTGAATGAAATGTGTGAATGGTATCTAACAGTAGTGAGCGCTCGACTGTAGGTTTCCTTACATTTTTTTCAAGCACAAACATAAATGCCTGTATACATGTGTGTCATTAAGTGAATTGCATAAAAAGCATTTCACTCGGCAGTCGTGATCTTGGCTAAGTTTTATTGAACTTTTCAAGCAGGGCGTTGTGAACTAGTATGAACATGAACCGGACCGCTCAGCTAGCAAGCTGATAGAGCTACTATCTGATTGGCAATGGGCTTCGCAGTCGAAATCGCACTAGAAATCATTGCTAAAAGAGTACAATAACCGTCGACAGCCGTAGACGGCGCTAACCTTGGACCTTACCGGCGAACCGCGGCGGCAACCTCCTCTATGACATGTGTTTCAACCAACAAGTACGGCTGTTGCCAGGGTGGCTGACGGAACGACTTTGGGGTGGCTAACACCCTCAACACAGCTGTGCGATTGGATCTTTTACTCTCCCAAATACACACTCTAGTTCATACATAAATGTAAGTGTGTGCGTGTGTGTGCGTGTGTGTGTGTATGTGTATCACACGCTCACTCTTGTTTGCTTGTGATGTTTTGATTCCACGCGCAGCGTCGTTTAACTATTTTCAAGAGCACGTGAGAGCGCCAAGCATTGAGGTCTCACGGTCTCCCTCTCTCTCGTTTTCTGTCTCGCGAGCGCTCTCTCAGGGTCGACGCGACCGACCGAAAACTGAACAAGATCCAACGCAAATGTTGATTTTCCTTTCATTCAACGTTGAAACATCGCAGCGAGCAGATCGTTGTTGCTTCGTCGTCGCTTCGTTTTGCTATCGAGTTGTTTCGTACGTTTCGTCACGTCTTGTTCGCTCGTGTTCGTGCTGGTCTTGCGTTGCGCTCATCGGTTAACATTTTGATTGAATTGAAAGTTTAAAACTTCGAAGAAAGGATATACACGTTGTACCGAGTACCGTTGTGCTGAGTGAAATCAATTACACAATCCACAAGACATACATTCGTATGTATTCTTGGCAAGCGCCAGTTCCTTACAAGTGCAGAAAAGCTGCAACAATGCCTGTTTAGGCAACTTCGGTTTATCACATTAAGTATTCGCATCAGTTTGACAGTGAAAATGCTCATGTCCGCGGACAGTTCCGATTGTCAGCCCAGCAGTACCGCTATTGAAACTAGTTCTTCCATGGAGTCGACCGGCGAGAAGGCCTCCGTCATATGCCTTGGCCAGGGACAGTCCGCACAAGTGGCGCCCTCTAGCACCACGAGTAGTGCACAGCTTCTCATGGCAGGTCGCTCGCATCTGGAGAACGCCCTCAAGTTGCCGCCAAACACAAGCGTCTCCACGTACTATCAGCACAGCAAACTAATTGTGGGGCCACCGCAGCACCCTCAGCAGTCTCTGCCGCAGAATGGCAGCGGCAATGGCAATGGTAGCAGCAACGCACACAGCAGCAGCAGCTCCGTCATCTTCCAGACAGAATATCACCAGCGCCAGGTCGCACCTGTCACAGAAATGGATACTGTGCCGCCCACAGGTGTGCCCATGGCAAGCAAGATACCACACAGCAACGTCATCTACGTTAATAAGTCCAGCGCCAGCCTTGTGGTCAGCACTAGTGAATTGCCCCATTTGCCCAAGCCCCCCCAGACAGACTTTGAGAACTCGTCAGTAGCTGTAGCTGCGGCTCATGCTCATGTTCAGACCCAGGCCCAGGCACAGGCCCAGGCCACGGCGCATGCGCAAGCTCAGGCCCATGCCCACCACATGGCCGCCATGTACCATCATCAGAAGGCAACAGAAGGAGCTGTGGTCCCCCTCGGATTTGCGAACGGATCACAGCTAAATCACCATCTTGCTGTTGCCCAGCCCAATGGCATCGTGGTCATGCCCGCGGACTCGCGTCCGCAGACGCCAGAGTACATCAAATCCTATCCAGTCATGGATACAACTGTAGCGAGTTCGATCAAGGGCGAGCCCGAGCTGAATATCGGTAAGTGGGTGCGCGGCACCCTGTCGACCCTATGTGACAGCCCTGGCGCTGGCTGTTAGGCCAAACAACTCACAGCACGTTATCGGTTTATGGGTTGACAGCGGGCAGCGATGCGGAAGCGTTGCGAGGGCTGAGGCTAAGGCTAAGGCCGAATGGGTGTATTGACTTTTGACGTCATGTTAATGAAGCTAAAGCAACGCTTCCGAATCGCAGTCAGTCAGTCATTCACTCGCTCAGTCACTCAACCAACAAGGTCGTTTCGCGTGCAATGAGCGTCGTCTGAGCTTACGGTTCGAGTGAGTTCAATTAACTCGTTTCCGACGACAATTTTATAAATAACTGTCCCAATGTCAGGCGTAGGGTTTCCTTCCTTCTGATGGAAAGGAAGTAACCGGTTGATCGCCAGTTCAAGTGATAAGTCAAGGGAGCGTTTAGCTTACACTGCTCGAAATCGATTCGCGCAATGAGATCGAATGAGTGGAGGCCCCCAGAATGCATATGTACCAGCATCGAATCTCCATGAAACTCTTTCGACAATCCTCCGTAAAAAAGATCCGAAACACGACTCTGTAGCTCAAGTCGTATAAGGCGACTGATGCGATAACTGGCGGACTTATTCCAAAAAATGCTTGAGTCTCAGCTCACATATTTGCGTTTATTTTTACTGTTTCTGCACAGGAGCTCCTATTTATTTATGTGTCTGTAGTGTTTGATTTCTCCAAACAAAAATCTGGGCGAATGAACGCGATTGATACGCCAAGCCGAAAAGTGATCCAAGTTCATTACGGGCCAGGGGAGAAGCCGCCGGTATATCCATGCGATATGTGCGGGTATTGCATGCGTTATGCTTTTGGATTATTCGTCCAACACTCTCGGCTATTTCATTTCCATTTGTAAGTGCATCCGTTTGCCAAGTTTTTAATTTCAAATGCGAAAACGAAAGTGAAAAGCAAAGCAAATGTAAAAGCAAATGCAAAAAAAGCAAAGCTAAAAGCAGCCACAGCGCATGCAACTGCAACTGCAACTGCAGAAATTCACTTTTGGTTTTCACTGCGCATGCGCTGTCAATTTATGGCCAAAAACGCAGCCCGCCGAGCTGTTCCAAGATTGGCAGCAGCGATGGGCGGCACAGGCGCCCCTACAGCGAGTGCGCCTCGCGCGCGCTTCATTCAAATTCGCTGCCAAATAGTATTCGACATTTTTACTTTGCCAACGTCAATGACTTGTCCCTCCGGTCGGGTCCGGGTCTGGGGTCCGGTGTGCGGGGTGCGGGGTCCGGTTCCCAGTCCCAGTCCAAGCTCGGATCCAAGCCCGAGTCCCTGCCGCTGAACCGTTGACTGTCTGGCTTTGTTGAATGTCGGTGAAAGTCATTGCAGCGCGCCGCCTCGCAACAATTGTGCAAAAGAAAAGTTATTTGCTGTTTGTAGTTTGTAGTTTTTCGTTTTTATTTTGTTTCGTTTCGTCTATTTTATTTAGTTTTCATTCACCACTAGAAAATGGCAACAAATTGTATATCCGCTCTGTGTAAATGTATGTAACAGGCAGCAGCAGGCGTGGCAGAGCAGAAGCGGCATACATTTTTCATCTGCACTAATGGCCGACTCCATTTGGCCATGTCCGCCTAACACTGAAATCAGATAGTACAAGAGCAATGGTCAGCAAACTTAAGGCAAAGTTCCTGTACAGCACACACAGATCAAGTTAACTTCATACTTTGAATGAAGTTGCTGTGGGTGAATGGTATCTGATAGTTGAGTGTGCCCGACTGTAGCTTTCTTTACTTGTTTACTTTTCGTTGTTTCTTTCATTTTCATTTTTTGCAGGCGGTGTTTGAACTCTTGTTGGGAAAGCTTTCTCGCGATCTTGCCTCTTTTAGTGGCACAACTATGTATTTCTGTATTTTGAATACCCCCGAATCTCCACGCGGGGATCGAGAAGCGATAACCGTCATAGTGTACCCCTGTAAACGGTTTTTGCGGCTAACATAATGTGGTAGATCACAATTAGGTTACTCCGAGGCACTCAAATGTCGCTTTACATAGTTCAACAGGTACTCACAATGCGAATGGATGCGAAGGGATCATTACGGGCTCTTGGGGATCAGTCGTTAGGGACTTCCCAGAATCAGCAGTCAAGCCAGAATGAGCTAAATTCGCATTTGATTTAAATGTGTGTTTTAAATGCATACATAGATACAGCATCGATATCGATATGTATCGATATTTTTCCTCAACGTGGGTTATCGTACAACAAGTTGAGTTACGAGCTTAATTTCTTGTTAATATTAATATTACAAAAAGTGTGTGTGTGGCACAGAATATAACGAAATTTAAAACGAAATTGGATAAATCGATATATCGATGCTTTTCAACAGGGAACATCGCACGATCGGAGTTCGCCCGGCCCTGCAGCGTGCGTAATACTCAGTCCATTCCCACTTTACAAGGCGGCTTATTTGAATTCGCATGACCTCATCTGCGTTTTTTGAACCCAACGAAAACCAAAAATTTAATTTTATTGCACGATTCGTTGAACTGCGCCTCTGGCTTTGGGCTCGAAACCTGTACGAACATTTCCGCATTGAGGCGCTCTCGCAGCGAGAGCCAGCAAGAGAGCGCGCAAGAGAACAACAATGCGAAGGGGAAGGTGAACAGTCACAGTCTGCTCTCTTCTGGCTGCTACACGCGCTAGACTTTTATTTATTGATTTCATGTGGCGCGAGCGAGAGAGAACGCGGCACGAAACGAAACAAAATTTCAATGTCAAATTTTTATTTAGTAGAGTTTTCGACTCAGAACATTACCAATATGGCAGGCGCACGCACACACAGACACACGCTCTCACACTCTCACACTCACTCGTCTCCCACATGCGCGTCTGTGCACACATTTGCACATGCACACAGATACGTACATATACTCGTATGTGTGTTATTTCATATCAAGCGAGTCAGCCGAAATTTTTCGTCGAGCTGTCGGAATTAATTTGTTTGTATTACATATACACGCACACCTACAGCCATGCACACACACGTCATTTGTTCGTGTGCGTGTGTGCATGTGTGTTGTTTATTTGTTGTTCTTTGCCGTATTTCTAGCTGATAGTGCCGCCTGCCCCAAAGTTCCAACCCACGCTGCCCCTCCCCCCGATCCATTGCCCCAGCCCCTGTCCCTGCTGCCAGGCCGTTGTGAAGTGAATGAAACTTTCAAGGTCGCTTCTGTGTCTGTGTGTGTTTGTGCGTGTATGTTAGAGTGTGTGTGTATGTGTGTGTGTGTGTCTGCGCCTTTGTCTGTGTTATGCGTATTAGATAATAAATACGAGCACACTCGTAGATATTTATTGTAGATTTTGTGATGTTTGGCCAAAAAAGCCTGAAACGTCCTTGGCTACACATACATATGTACATTTGCGTAGGTAACCGACGATCGGGTGTGTACCTTTTTACGATATGTACGATATGCACATGTATTACTAGTTGTGATCTTTAAACTCAACTATTGCTAATCCCTAAACTGTAGCTAACTATTAAGATGCAAAATAGAATATTGGATACCCTGAACTCAGCGGTACCTAGGTATGACCTGTTTTTGGTACTCCCAATTTGAATTCAACTTTGACAGCTAATGCCAATAGATAGTTGTTAAATGATCTTTTTGTAAACGGTATTAGGTATCCGATTCTGTGTTCCGTTACTACAAGCCTAAATGCAGTTATAACGTAGCAAATCTGAAAGAAGTCATTTGACTTTTAAAGCGAGTTTTCCTTTAATTTCATGAGAAAATAGTACACCCTTGAAGAGAATATAATAATTTTAGTGCAAAGCAAAAAAGTCTCTCAGTTTTGAAATTATCTTCACACAGTTTATTTTTTTACACGCTGCAAAGAAGTCGGATCACATCTTATTGCCAGATTTCTGTTGCTTTTATCAAAGTCAAAAATATATAAATCTGCAATAGGTACAATCGATCGAGGGATGAGTTTTCGTAGGAAACTACTACTACAATTGGGCATATTACTATACGCAAACTATCCATGTTCTCAGACAACCAACGTTTAAAGATATATTTTCTCTAAATTAACATGACCATGTCCTATGCTTATATGGAGGCAATTTGACGGAAATTAAGCTTGTTTTAAAGAATTTCAGTTTTCCCATGACTATTGCGCCCGAGTTGGAGAAATAATTATCTGAAACCTTTTACATATGCGCTAGTAGTGTATTTAACAGTCGAATATGATAGATTGTCATTAAAATTTAATTGTCACAAGTTCTTTATATTCAACAAAGTATATAATCGTTCAATCGAGGATCTTACAGTATATATAACCTGGCACCTTCTGCTATACTCAATGATAGCCCGTAAGGGTTTACATCATTCAAGAATACTGCAAACAACGCCTGTATTACGTCCAGTAGATGTGCTGAAGCGCATTGTAATAGAATAATGAGAAATTCTATAAACAAAGTAGACGACCAGGCGGTCATCGTCTTCCCTCGTCTGAGGCCCGTCACCGTATTCGGCGCAAATTGTCGGCGTTTGCTAATCGGCGACACGTGTAGTAAGCTGATAAATGGGCTTTGTGCGGTAATAGTAATAGCGTAATATTATTAACAGTCGCTTGAATGAGTATGTGCCTGTAAATATCAAATGCAACTCTTAGAGCCCGATTGAACGCAATAAAATATGTGCATGTATTGACATACTTGCAGTTATCAGTTATCTCTCAGTTGCACAATTGCTGCGATCGATTTTTGAACTGTTGTGAGAGCTGCTGACGTCTTAGACACCATATAATTATATAATTGGTGTTTTATGTTAAACCAAAAGTGGCAAAGCTTAGCACGAAACCTTTCAAAAAACGGGTTTTCGACATTTCAACTGTGAGTTACCAGACTCAAATTTGGTTCTATTCGAACTAATGTTATACATTAAATTTATTTATTTTTTTACATTTATAATTTGGTATGCCAGTCAAAAGAAAAGTAAACCAGTACTTGGTGCTTGTTTTCTATATATTTCTCGGATTCACACGCACTATATATATTTCTTTAAAATGAATATTACTAATTTTAAATATTAAATTGGTGAACGGCCCACAGTTGCATCGCTGCTACCTTTCTATGAGACTTTCTCGCCCCTATAACTTCTGCCGTGATACTCAAAGTTTGAAATAAACTTGAACTACTTATGGTATACACGACCTTCAAAACCTACCAAATTTAGTGTATATAGTATAGCTGTGATCTATGTATTCCTACAGACAGAGTAGGATCCCCAGGCCTCTGTCCCGTTTTCAATGGGTAAATGGTATAATAATTAGTATGGCTAATTTATGATCTAGCCAGATTTATAAATTGATAACTTTGTAGCTGATATTATTGGAAATGGCTAGAACTAGCAATTAAATAGCTGTGCTTGCAACGCTGACAGAGACACAAATACGCGCGGATTACGGATGGCCGAGGCAAAAGTGCAATGCTCTGCAGTGCGAAATGTCAGTGAACTTGCTCAGACTACAACAGCGACAACAACATAAACAACAACAGCAAAACTGAGGACAGGCGAAGAGCGTGTCTCGTGCAGATCGCCGAGAGCAACACCAACAGCGCAACTCATACTCGGATACAAGTTTGTGTTTTGTGTGTTGAGTGTGTGCGGTTCCTTGACGACGATGACGATGCATCAGAACCAGAGCAAAGATCCCAACGTGGAATGATTTCTGCTGCCCTTCGTCCCCTCTTTTACAGTGAAAATTTGTGAAAATGGTTTATTGGGACTGGCAATGTGTACATATTTGAATTTTGACGTTTCTCAACTAAACTTACTTTTCAATAATGCTATAACAAACCTTGACGGAGAATAAACGTTCTCCGCTGATAATACCATTCCAAAGAAAATACAAGTAAACACTTTTATAGAGTTAAAATAGAGTGGCACATTTATTTGTGTTATAAATTTGTTGTTATTAAATTTTCGTTCGATCGTTTTTTTTTTATCGGATATTTTCAAACTTTTTACTGGCAGAGGTCAAGACAAGTTAACCTATCAAATTTTTTAAAAAATTATAGTTTTCATAACATTAAAACAGAAACAGAAAATGAAGTAGAAGTTAAGTAAAAGTTATATAAATTTAAGGAGTCGTAGAAATGAAGTGTAGGATAGTCTAATTTTATCCGTATAAATTATAGAGATTCATCTGATTGCATAGGGAGAAGAAGCCAGTGAAAGATCTCTTTTCATTTTGAATCTAAACCCGTTTTTGATACCTTCTGCCAGAGAAAGTGTTCGCTCTCTCAAGTCGTTTGACTGGTCTCTCCAGCTATCCCTCTATCTTTCTCTGTCTTTCTTTGTGTGAGAGTTTCCCCAACTGTTCCTCTGTTTACTTTCCTCTGGCTTCGCCCGATACTTTCTTTTCCACTGCGGTGAAAGTTACGTAACACTTACCGACTGCAATTTCCGAGAGCGCGCAGAGAGCCACACTCTTTCTTTATCTTTCTCTCCGCATGTGTTCGGCCAGAACGAGCTCAAGTTCAACAAGTTGCCCACTTCGTTATTCGGCTTTCTTCGTAATTTCGTTGTTAGCATTGACATTGGCCACGGTCTTCTTTTTCTGTATTCGGAACTTGGAATTCGGAATTGTGTATTCGGGTTTCGATCTTCGTAACGAAAGTATTACGTCGTTGTTTACTTTTCTTGGTATCAACCTTATTCTCGCAGAGGGTAGAAGTCTTAAGTACGTCGACTAAATAATATCAATTTCACTGCTACAAGCCATTATTAAGTTCATTTCTCTTTCCTTTATTCTTTGCAGAATTCGATGGCACCACCGTGCTTTGTCGCGTCTGCGGCGATAAGGCCTCCGGTTTCCACTACGGCGTGCATTCCTGCGAGGGCTGCAAGGTGAGTTACTGTCGCTCCATTTTAAAAGGCTCATAAGGCCTGTGGGTACTTTCCGCAGCTGCAACCACTAATTTAGCATTGAACTCGGTTGACCTCGTCACAACCTCACGGAAGGGAAGAAAAACACATTGAAGGGGCGGGAGAGGGACGCACTGGTAGATACTGGGACAACAGACGGAGAAGAGTGCAAATCGCGAGTCGTTACTGACTGCTCTTTTCTTCGAAAATCGACAATTGCGTTGCAGACACCAGACCTGTGGCTCAGCCTACAACATCGAGACTCCCTGGTCTGTCCTTTCAAAACTTTCGTCGCGAGTATATGAATGCATCAATGTACCCTGTACTCACTACCAGCAACAAAGTGCTGCCGGTGCTGTCTTCCTTTTCCTCCATTGCATATCACCAGGGCTGCCAATTTCGCTGTTTCTTCGCAAGTTCTTCAGTTCTTTGAAGGCTAACTCCGGGAAAATGCGAGTATATTCTTGTTCACTATCAATACACTATCCGTCTGTCTACATGAACGCGTTGTTCTCTGCAACCACAAATACTAAAGACACCAAATTTAAGATGAAAGTTTCTTTCATTGTACTGTCACGCCCATTGCCTCAATGCAAATACATTTAGCTTTAATGACTAATATAAAGCAAATATTGGCATTACAATTTCTTAGGTTACGTCAATATTAGCCTTCTCTTAAAATCAATAGATTTTAACCTACCGAGCGACTTCATGTAACGAAACAATAAGCAATTAGTACTGTGCGAGCTAGGTAAACCCCATTAATAGACATAAAGATTGCTTAGAAATATAACTGGTCAAACTTATTTTGAATGTATTTTTTAGTATAACTGTTTCCATTTTCCTTCAGTTAACAGCAGACCTTCTTCTGACAAAAATCTGGCAGCACTGGCTGCGTGACATTGAAAATGCGGCAAGTTCATTCGCCTGCGACAGCGAAACTCGATAAAGTACAAGTTAAAGTCCATTGTCGAGCCGATCTTACCTCCCAATAGCCCCTCGACGCACTCTTTTTCCTTCCTCTTTAATCAGTATTCCTCTCTTTCCTTCCCCTCGTCATTTCCCTGTCCCTGTCCCTGTCCCTGTCCCTGCCTCCGTCGCTCTGTCTGCATGCATAGCCTTGGCAAAGTAGTTTGCCCTATTCCCTTATATTCCTCTGTTGCCTGTTGCCGCAGACACGAATATTGTTTTAATGGCGTCCTTGAATTAGGTTAGCAGCCAGTTCCAATTCTACCCTTCTCGCTATATATATATATATAGTATATATATATATATATACATACGTTTGTATGCATACACACATACTTGTTAAGTGTTTATTTTTATTTGTTTAGCATTGTTATACCCTTGCGTAGAGTGTCTCAATTCTGGCCAGAAGTTTGCAAGGCGGACATGTGGGTATAGAATCAACCTATATACTAGTTGCTATACAAATACATAAGTCGCTTCCTAAGACATAGAAGAGAAGATGCCGGAGTCCAGACTTAAACATATTGAGTCCCAATAATATGTACATATGTATGAGGGCACCTACGGAAATGATTGGGCGAAAACGCCAATTATTTTCAACACAGTTCTATAACCAGCGGAAATTGTATTTATTAACACTCTGAATGACTTCCATAGGTCCCGTGTGAGTTATGTAAGCAACTGCAGGGTATTTCACCGGCGACACGGCAAAGGAAACTTCTCTCGTTCTTTTATTTCTTGCGGGCTCTACACGTCTGCACGTCTGAAATTTCAAACTCGCAAGACTTAAGCCCGCTTTTTGCGCTTCCAAGTTTTTGCACAAACTCATTCTGCTCTCGTGTTTTTGGCAGAGTTCGTTGACATCGCTCTTGACCAAAGCGTCCACTCTTTGAGTTGGGTTCTCAGAGCGGTTTTCGTGCGGATCGCTTGCTTTCCACTGTATACTGTATACTGTATACTACCGCGTATAACACCAAGCAACCCGCTGTCAGTGTGTTGGTCACGCATGTGCTAATGCGAACACATAGTATCGGCGCAGGTAGGCATGTTATCAAGCTGCTTACACGCTTCTGAAGTTCAAGGTTATGCAAAGCCCCCTATCTCGCTCAAAACCTGTCCTGCTGGCAGCTTTTCCCCTATTGGTCGCTCTATGTCGTCGGCTCCCTCCCGAAGTCTTTGTGCTCTCTAGTTCTATTTCTTGGCGTTTTCGCTGCGTACTGGCTAGACCCCGCCAGGCCGACGTCATCGTCTAGGCTGTTGTCATGGAGGTGATACTTCCGCCCAGATCTTACGCCTGAAGAGGGGCAAGAGCAAAGCTATATTTCCCTACTAAAAATCTTTCTAGACTAGATGAAAATGGTTTAAAAATAATTGTGTTGCATGTATGCAAGTATAAATAGTACGATGTACATTCGTACATGTACATACATACATATATTATACGTATTCCAGGTCAGATCCATGCAAATGGACCATGCCTCGTTTTTCTAGATTTTTCAACAATTTTCAAGTGCAGGGTATAAATAGGCCTACCTTAGAATTACTCGCACATTTGTTTGCATGTCGAATGCGGTAGTACGCACACACAATAAACATACATACACATACAACATACATACATATGTACTCCGTCGTGCTGCCTTCTTGTTAGCCCAGTCTTCTTTCTTTGCTACGCTTCTTTTCTCCCATTCGACTGTTATACAACATGTTTGGATTCTTTCAAACTTTTTAGCATAGTTGCTTATTTTGTTCAATTTTGTTTTTATTCTTTTCCCTTCCTTTCCCCGCTCACTCACTCACTCACACACGCGCACACACACACACACACACACACAAGCCGCCACACAGCGCTTTACTACTTTGCTGTTGTGTTTTTTACTGTGTCTCTTTCTATTTCGCTGCCTGCTCATTGTTGTTTTTATGCTCCGTGTAGTTTTTGTATGCATTTGTGTTGATTGAATGAGAGAGGGAGTGTCCGTGTGCCCGTCTGTGTGTGCCACGTGCATGTGTGTGCTTATGTTTTTCTTTCGTGTGTGTCGGTGTAAATGTGAATGAACTCGTTCAATGTCAGCTCTGCGGCGAAGCAGTTTACGCAGCATGAGCTACAAGAAGCAGCTGAGGCACAGCGGCAACAACAACGAAGAGCATAACAGTGAGAGCCCGACACGAGCTGCTCTCTTGCACGCGCACTTGCTCTCGGGCGCTCTCTTGGCTTGCGAGTGAAGCGACTGTGTACTCTGCGCTCATACTCATTCACACATAAGCACACTGCTGCGTATGTATGCATGTATGTATGCATGTACTTCACGCATATTCCATCTACCTATTTTACCGTTGCATGATATTAAAAATAATATGAGAGCACGAGGGAGAGGAACCTGTTTATTAGTATATTCATATATTTACGTCTTTTCATTTTCTGCCTGCATTACACTTGATTTCATCTCTTTATTTGGGTTCGCGCGTTCTTAATGCGGGCTCGTCAAAGAGAAATGCTCAATTTCTTCAAGAGAGAGAGAGAGAGAGAGAGAGAGAGAGAAAGGGAGGGAGGGAGAGAAAGCACTAGAACATCTCTGCTTGCATTTTGTTGTGCTAGGACCCAAATAGTCTCAGCACATACAATTCTTGTATACACACACACACACACACACACCCACAAATGTGTGCATGCTTATCAGAATTTATGCATGTGTGCATGCGTGTTCATACTTGCATACATGTGTACGTACATAATGAAAGGTTAATGCTCTGCAATGCACTTGAACGACTGACTTTAGCTATGTATGTATGCACGTATGTACATACGTATGTATACATGCATGTGTAGGAGTGGAGTAGACAACAAGCTCAGATACGACTGATTATTTGTATCTGTGCTGTGCCTGCACCGAATGCTCATGTATGTATGCATACATTTTGAAATACTTATGTACATACATAAGAGACTTATCAATAAAATAATTATTTTCACTGTAAATAGACTTCAAATTCATATTTTTCGGTTTATTTTACTTTATCGTATTTATCGTATTTGATGTTTTCATTATTATCCCTGAGGACTGAGCATAAGATCATAATTATGCACAGATTCGTTTAATTTGCGCTTCGATTAAATATAGGAAAACCGTAAGAAAATGCCAGAAACGCTGATATTTATTTTAACGTGAAGTTCCTCTGTTAACCGTGAATCGAAAACCGCAAAGCGCCACCTAGCGGCATTTGCTGTGCCAAAGAAACCAGCATAAAAGTAGGCAACAGAAATACATCAAGTCTATAGCAGCGAGCTTTTGAGAGTGAGTCCGGCGAGTGAGAGGCGGCGCAACGCTTGCAAAAAGGCAAGAACACAAACAATAATATGAGTAATAATAACAAATAACAACAACAAACCGTTCAGATAGGATTTTTGCAGTAGCAGAGATCAAAGCAAGAATAAATAATTAGCGAATATTTGACGGTGAGGCACATGGCAAGCGATGACTGAGGGCAAGCGCAGTCAAAATTGAAATAATTTAATATATTAAATGTATTAACAAATCGAAACTAATCTGACTAAACTCGCATACGCCCACAACGGCAAACAGAACGGGCTTATCTAACCGCGGCTGTGATTGCGACGCCTGGCAAAGTGAACGTGCAGCTGCAACACAACTGCAACTGCAACTGCAGCATTGAGCACTACTACGCCAGCTCCATAACTGGGGCGAGGGCATAGTGCAATGAACTGGCGAGTCGACGGCATCGGCAGCAGCAGCAGCAGCAGCGGCAGTTACAATTTTATTTGCTGGCTTCAATACTCACGCAGAAAACTACGAGAGACAGTAAAACGTGATTTGTGTGTGTGTGCACATACACACACACACACACACAGACTCCCAGCACGAGCAATACGCACACACACACACACACACACACAGTAGAAGCCACCCTCACCAGGCAGAAAGTGCGCGAAGTTTGGTCCGTTGGCAGCTCGGGCGTGCAGGCAGCAAGTGGGGCCAGAAGGGGCCGGAGGGGTGACGGCCACTTTTGCTGACCCAGTTAAATGTCATTCGCTGCAGTTGCCTGTGCTTTCATTCGAGGTTACTTACCCCTTTCTGGGTCCGGCCTAGCAAGGGGTTGTACTTGTAGCGGGGTTGCGGGTGTGGGGCCAGTGGATGGAGAATTCGCTCGCGCAGTGTTTGTGTGATTTGTGAGAAGCGCAATTGGGAAATAAATTCGAAGTACTAATTGCAATCACACACACACACACACACATGTATATTTGGAGCTCTCTTTGGGTAGCTCCTGCCACGCAGCGGAGTGGATGTTGCCCAGGCGAAGGCTGTGCTTTCTCTTTCTCTGCAACTTATTGCAGTTGCCATTCGGCTGGCAACATTCTAGAAGAAGGAAGCAGCACTGCGCGAGAGCACCGCGGACGTCGGCGGCAACAAACTCTCTCGAACAAGGCGAAATAGTCGCTCACTGGCGTCGACGTCAGCGTCGCCGACGTCGTTGAGTAATGAAAGTACCGTAAGAAAACTGCAAACAGGGACGGACCCCTCCAGGCACATATACGCACATAAGCACACACGCACACTTGCACACTCTTTCTCTCTCTCACACACACGCGCACTTCTCTTTTCTCAAACACTCGCTCACACACACATGCACATACAGACGTAGTGCAAGAGAGAGCAAGAGTGCATTGACACTGCTTTGTTTCCTATGCTGCTGTTGTTGTTGTTATTGTTGTTGTTGTTGTTGTTGTTTCAGTACTTGTGATTTGCTGCCATCGCCGAGTTTCCAGTTGAATGCACTTCGCATGCAAAGTATCTCCTCGCAGTGCAATAGGATGTTGCGAGGCAAGCAACTGGTTGATGTTGCAGAGTGCAGGGAGTCAAAAGTCATGCATTGTGCATCACTCGACAGTCCCAATACGATCGATGTAGTTATACAAATTATTTATAATCAATTATAATTATAATTTATTTACTTCCCGGCTAAGCTGGCGTGGCATTGTCGAAACTCAATTGTCGTGTTGCTTTTTAGGCCCAATTAGACGAACTGAAGGGAAGAATCGCTAATTCCGAAACCCACGGCGAATCGATGGCTGGAATTCTTCCTAGTTACTCGGTTTTAGTGGAATTAGTGGATATGTAAAATATAATCAATCGCAGCTATAGACATATCAGTACTAGTCCTAAGTTCTGAATTTTAACAAAGCTCAATAAGGGGGCTGTTGCCCATGTTGCACCAACAAGAACAGAAATAAGTTATAAGCATGTAAGCCGCATAAGAATTTGGAATGGAAAGCGGTTGTGCACACGAGAGTACTTCGGGCGTTTAAAGATTTTGGGGCTTCTACCAGTTTTCACTTGTCTCGCTACAGCACTAACCTCACACAATAAACGCCCAGTTGAGGTTCCGTCAAGGCAGCTGCGTAATCGCTTTATATCCGACTGCATACCCTTGGTTTCCGCATCTGCAAATGCGATTGCGGTTGCGATTGCAACTAGCAACGTTGCACGGAAGTTTATTCTATTCTGGTGAGTTTTATTTAATCCCCGGCGACTATTTTGGTCGATCTTCCAACTTCAGGCAAACGTGTCTGCCTCCCTCGCACTTGCTGTGTTGTTCAGGCACGGCAAACCGCACTGACTCATTTCCGGCACAGATTCGATAAGTACCCTGACCGCGCCTGTCCATTTCTCCCATTTCTTCGGAGTCTATATATTTTCCTTTTCTCTTTATGCTAATTAATGTGGACTAGGCGTGCCAGATATGAGGACATGTGAGTATGAGCAATACGCATTTCTAGTTGGTTAGTCTCTTTGGTTGAACCGAAAACAGAAGAAAACAAACCAAACCAATTAGTTCAACTGATCCTACGATTTTCTTGCTTGTGCTGCAATTGTTTGATTGGGCCATCAATTTTTCACTTTTTTGGTGGTTGTCCCATTGACCCCTGACATTTTCAGCAGCCGGCAATCCCTTTGTCTGTGCCGTATCATGTCGATTGGTAAATGTTGTCAAAACCTTAAGGTGCACAAGGCAACATGCAGCAAGTGCTGACAGCGAAAATGTCATAGCAGAAGTTGACCGCGATTGGCTCGACCGATCTCTGATCCGCGTGCTGTGTGTGAAAATTAAATGGCTTGCAGCTTACGATTTGTGATTTATGTTGACTCTGAAAATCGAATGTAATTCAATTAGAATACGTATTTCTCGCTGCGAGCTGCCAGTTGCAAGTTCCAAGTTACGAGTTGCAAGTTGCTTGCCAGATAAACTCGTTCTGCAGCCTTCGGAAACTGTACGTACTTGTTAACCAGTACAATCACCTCGCCTGCGCTCAAGCCTCAAGTCTCGGAACGTGGTGCTCGGTGCTCGGTGCTCGTTACTCGGTAATCGGTACTGGGGGGTCGGGGCTCGGGGCTCGGGTCTCCGTTCTCAGTTCTCTCTAGTCTGTTCACTCGGCTCTGCTTAGACTAGAGCAGAAAACGTGACTCGACTCGATGGAATTGCATTAAATGGGCGCACCAAAAACCAATTCTCTGCCCAGACATTAAAGTTGAACAAGTTGTTCGAGTGGTTCGCGTTGCTCGCGTAGTTGTTGCTGCGATCGCAGCCTATACAATTCAAATTTGCAATTGATTCTTGTGGCTCCTGTCTCGCGTTATGTGGGCGCTTTTGTTTCAAAGCGTTGTTACGCTGCTTTTCGAATTCAGGAGGCTGACACCAATCCATTTCAATTTATTTCTTATTCTCAACAACATTTAACAACAATAACAGCAGCAACAATTGCCAATGCGTAGTTGCTGAAACGAGATCAGCAGGTCCGAATGTCATTCAACCGAAGAGAATACACAACTGCAGTTCGCCAGGAGTGTGTTGCTTCCACTCCACTCTTTCCACATTAGAGCTGCCAAATGTTTCGGCTTACCGAATTGCTAATCACAACCTTCTAATGAAAAATAAAAAAAAAATAAAAAGAAATATTCGAAATATACTTGAGATTAATTTTTTAAATAGCCCCATCTTTTACTCCTTTACATATTCAACTGCACAATCGATCCCCAAAATGCCTAACCCACTTCGCAGGTCTAAAATAAATACGCAATTTGTCGATCTCTAGGAGAGAAAGAGAAGCAACATTTTCACTAGTGTCGTCGTTTGCTTTGGACACTATTTCATGCGCTCGCGTTTCATTTTTTCCAACATAAGTTTTCTAATAATAAGTGACTAGAGCTGCTGCTTGAGTATCACCGACTGTCAGATACCTTGCACCATTTTAGATGACGCGAAAAACGAAAGCAATTATCTCTAGAAATATGTTGTGCTTATTTGCTGCCCTGCCAAAACACTTACAAACTTGGTTGGGTCTAACACGATTCCCTTGGACAGACTCAATATACCCGTTACACCCACTTTAAATAGGTGCGAGTATTTGAACATACGACGTGTTAAGTTGTTTGTGCTGTGGTGTTTCTATCAAAGCTGTCAAGCCCGAAGGAACATAGGAAGATACTTGTAGAGCTGCAACTGTCGGCGATAGTCAAGAATTCGGCTATGAGTCGAAGCTCGTGCTATTTTTAATTGCTTTTAATTAAACTAACCTACAAAATCGTACGTGACAGGCACAATTTTGTCATTTCGCTATTCCTATCTATCTCTCCTCGGGAAGGTGTGGCAGGAGGCAGTATTCCTATGCGCTGGAAGTTTACATTTGTAGGTCATTGCTTTGGTACCTGCTTAGAAAAGGGTAAAACCCACACAAGCAGAGTAAGAGGCAGCCGCAAGCCACAAGCCGTGCCAAAAGATAACTGGAGAGAGGAGCGAGAGAACAAGAGAAAGAAAGACAGGCAGAAGGTTCGAAAGAGAGAGCTTGATTAATGCAAAATGTGCCGCTACGCCAAGTGCAATGAACTCGACTCGGACTTGGACGGGGGACGACCAAGTCAAGCAAGTTCTAGTTGAGGCAGTCGCGAATAACAGAGAAGTAGAGAAACAGGGAGACGGAGCGGCACAGCGACAGGGGGCAGGGGGCAAAGAGCAGAGACTGGCAGCATACGTGTCATTATGACGCTATCGTGAGTGCATATGGCATTCTTATACACATACACGTCCCTTTCAGTATGCGTGTATTTGTATGCAAGTCACTTTGGGCTAGGTATCCGCTGATTAGGCGAGGAATTTATAGCTAATCTATATATAAAAATTGTAGTAGCGCGTTGCGCTGCGTTACGAGTATATTCCCGCGCGTGTGTGTGTGCATGCATACAATTAAAAGTACTGTACGTAGTCTCAACTAATTTGCATTCCATGTCCCCTCCCCACCTTCACCCGGAGAGCTGCACCTTCGTGCGCGCTATCCAGAGAATGACGACTGCTGTCGTCGTACGACTGCACCGACTCGTCGTCTTTGGGTCTGTCTCTTCGTGTCGGCTGTCGTCTTTTTGCTTGGGTTATTGAACCTCAGCGCGTTGGCTCTCAATTAGGTTAACGTGGGCTAGGTTAAGTTAGGTTAGGTTAGTTTAGTGAGGTTTCATGCGACTCGACTAGACCTGAAGTTCGACTTGTTCTTCTTGTTTTTTTCTCTGTCTTTTACACTTCGAAAATTCAGAAACTGATAATGGTAACTTTAGCACATGAAAAGTATTAACTCAGTTAAGGGATTGGGAAGTGTGAGTTACGTGTAAGGAGGTGCATGATGAGTAATGGCAAGCCTCAGAGATTCAGCAATTATTAAAAATATTAATACATTTTTGATGCAATTATTGAAATGTACCGAAAATGATCAGAGTGCTTAGGTCATGGTATTGTACCGTTAGAAAATATTAAGATTGCTGATTTCTATGGTTTAAATAAACTGATCTACAAACATTGTTTGATAAGTTGTGTTAAAAATAATAAATAAAAATAAAGTTTCCTCTGATTTAATAGGTTTATTTTCCTCTGTATTTCAGGTATGTTTCTATTTATGATCACTTATGATAAGGTTCGCATTGGACCCTAATTTCTGAGTAAGTTATCGCACTTGAATGAAGTAGAAGCGTTTAGTCCAAATGCAGCAAAGCGGGTCGGGCCCATTGAACCTCTTCGCAGTACTCCCTTGTTCTTAGCAAAGCAGCGCTGCCCAATTACTAACAGCGAACAAATGCAGAGAAGCAGAGAGAAGAATGAGGAGGGTAGAGGAGAGGAGGGACGAGTCGTGGGACACAGACGATTAGTGTGAATCGGCGGCAGTGTTGCCAAGTGACTCGCTGCCCCAGTCGTAGGCTTTACATTCGCAGGCAGAAAAGCACACGCGAGCAGACAAACATAGATACGTACATACATACACAAACACACATGCACACACAAAGAGACACTCATACATAGTTGTTGTTGCTATGCACCGTTTTTGTTGGAGCTGCGGCTGCAATTGCGTAGCTAAACTCAACGCTCGAGGTTATTGAACGGCAGCGACCTCACTTTGCATGAGGCACGACAACAACACAACAACGCTACAGCAACAGCAACAACAGAAACAACTGCAGCAGCAAGAGCAGCAGTAGCGATTGCTGTGTAATTTTCTCAATGCTCTTGTCATGCGAGTGCAATTTTAAAATTAATAAAATAAATTATTATTAGACTGCGTCAGCATTTGATAAAGCCTCGCGAGCTTACAAAGATAACTTGCGCAACTTTCAGACCGTGTCTCTGCTCCATGCAGGTTTCCGCTCTAATCGGAGGAGTGGGAGACTCCAAGGATACTGTGCCTGGGCTCACACACTTGAAGCACACAGAACGCATAGCACAATCTGCAGAAAGCTTCGCACTTTATGGATTATGGCATGTTCCCTAACGTGGAAATTCTAAATTTTGAATTTCATGACATACAGACGAAATAACATAGGCTTCAATCGTGGAAAAGCAGCAACCAAAGCCTCATGGGTTGGCAAGAGTAAGACTGCGGTTCCAAAGTTGTCCAGTTGTAGCAGTTTAGCTGGCTTCGGGGGTGAACCGGGCAAGGGGCCGAAGAGATATCGCACTGTCGGTGAGTCATTAAAAGCACCGCCGAACCGTCAACGATTTCTATGACAGTTTTTGGTTTATTATCGGGCGTTATTAAGAGCCAAAGTAGCTAAATACGGCGACCATGGCGAACAGCAACAACAATCGAAATAATACTCGTGTAGGTGGGTAAACTACATGTCGAATAGGGCTGACGAGTGAGGGAGATAAAGCTCGATTCGTGTTTGGGGATTGGAGTTGTAGCTGGATTGTTGGTGTTGGCTGCAGAGTTCACTGCTCTCTGGCGTCGCCTTCTCTCTCTAGCTCCGCTCGTTCCCCATGTTGCCCTGCAGCTCACGCGTTTCGAGCTCGCCAAATGGCAAGCCAACGACCTGCGCAGAACTGCAGTTATATTCGTTGTTGCAGTTGCACGCGAAAGACCTTGCCTTGCCTCTGCTATGTTACGTAGATTCCACACTGCGCTTTGGGCTATATTCGTTTATCTGGTATCCAGTGGAAACTCGTTTCTGGTGCTGTATGTTATGCTGTATCTATTGTTTTTCCGACTGTTCAGCTGTTTCGACGATTACGTCAAAGTCATGATGCGAATAGCACCCTTGTATTCGATTTATGTCCAATTTTTCTGATAAAGTTACACATAAACGAAAACCACCTTTATACACATTTTTATACCTCAAATCGACTCGACTATTGATGCAGATGAAAAATCTTTATTTTTCTCACAATTTTAACCCTCTTAGATGGGTTGAGTTGGTTCGTTTCTATTTATTTACAGCGTAATGTTTGTAGTTAGCGACAGATAGAACAATAATATTTATATTTTATAGGGCCAGGCTAACTTGTATTTTATATATGGGTATTACATGTTTCCCTAGCCTGGAGTGGGAAATGGGTAATCTGATTTTCATTGGCGCTGTAATGCTACGTTATTGTGAAAGTCCTAAACTGTTGTTCTCCCGTTCTACGGATTGGTCTCCAATCCTTTTTATTCTTGACGTTCCCTTGGTTAGTCTTCAACATTGTCGAGCTGTGGTCATTGCCCCTGCACAACGACGAGTCCCCGTACAAATTCAGCAGCAAGTGCGAGCCACTTACTGTCATCTGACCAGTAACAATACCAGCAGCAACAACAACGGCAACAGAGACAGTATCAGGGGGAATTAGCAGGACTTTAAGGTTAACGTTGCTAAAACAACACTACTATTTCAAGCACATTCGCACAGCGTAACCCCAAATTTGTTGTAGGCTCAGCCGAATCCACCGCTAGCTTTCCAATCTCAACCCCTGCGCATGGACCTGAGCTCTCATCGGGACGCATTGGTGAAAGTTCATTGCACGCAAAGTGGGTCAAAGCAAATGGACTAGCTTGCCACCCTTCCCCTTGCCGGCCCTGTGGAGCAACAGCACAAAAGTGAAACGTATTCTGCACTGGATGCGTTGGGGGCGTCTCTCTCTCTCTCTCTCTCTCTCTGTCCCTCTCTCTCCCTATTTTTCTCTCTCTCTCTCTGCCTTTGTGACATGGCACAGGTGTCTTCCATTACGAGCGCGCCATTTTTAGCACTGACAAAACGCGTGCTACCCCTCGCTCGGCGACAGTTTTCAGTTTTGCTCGACACTATTTGGGTTCATTGGACTGATTAAGGGACAGTGAAAAAGGTTGCATCTATCACAATGGCAAGCACTGATTGGAATAAAGAAGTACAAGAGAAAAGGCCTTAGACTCATCTATACATCTAGCTATACCTACGGAAAATGTGCCTTGAACTATCCCAACTACAACTGTAATCAAAAGGCAACAAATTTCGATGCATCCTGCGCGATCAAAAGGTGACTTATCGTCGGTTGGACTCTGCGAAGAAGTGCGAACTTTCTTCGAATCTTCCTTCAGTCATTGGCCTCATTGCACACAGCTTGCAGCAGGCGCTTCAATAAGATAATTTCCCTTCATTGACCACACAACACCACCCTCTTTAACACACATATACACACACACACCAGCCCCTGCACACGCGCACACACCGCCAAAACTACAATGGGTATTCGACCATGAAGCACCACTGAGTTGAATGAACTCAGCCGAGACAGCAGCAACTGCAAGACTGACGTCAATAGGCGCGAGGCCAAAGGGCTTGTGGTTTGCGTTGGGTTGGGATTTAGCAGCTTGTTTACGTGCGTCTGAGCTCTTCTCTCCCCCTAATACTACAATACGCGGGAGAAAAAGACACACTCTCCGAGTTCCTGGACAGGCAGAGAAACGTCCTTGCTGGCCATTTTGGTCTCTGACCTGGGTGTGATAGCTATACTCTATATTTTAAATAAATTTTTGACTGCTAAAATATTTACTATTTTTCCAACATCTTACTGGAAGGTTGAGTATTACTTCACTAATGATAGTCCTACCCGTACCATTTTCAACGGGAAATGGTACAAAAATAAGCCAACAAAATTCCAGATGTAATTCACATAATGTCACCAATCCAAGTGCTGACTGAAAGTCGGATCGCTTAAAAGGGAATAAACGCAACGCTATGTTGTCTAATACGCGAATACTCTGATATAACGAGTCGGTAAGGCGAGTATGTGTATGTGTGCATACAACGTAAAATGCTCTCACTTTCCTTTAAAACTTGTTATTCGCATTGCAGCTGTCAGCCAAGTTCATTCACGTTTGTCATCAAAGATAGAGAGAGAGAGAGAGAGAGAGAGAGAGAGAGAGAGAGAGGGAGAGAGAAAAAGAGTGTGCGAGAGAATATGAGAGGGAAAGAAAAAGGAGAGAGAAAGAGATGATGATATAGAGAGAACGCAGAAGAAAACTTGAGTTCAAGCCCGTTCAGGTAATTGAGAGAGATAGAGAGAGAGAGCGCTACAGCTGTTCCGGAAAGTTCTTCGAAGAAACAAAAGCCTGACTTGCAGGGGCTGTGGGGCATTGAAATGAGTGAAAATGGTCGTTGAGTAATGGCTAAGTGCATTGAACTCGACTGGGACTATGACATGACTTGAACTCAGTTTTTTTTTTTAATTTAATTTGAATCATTTAATTTTTTTAAAAGGATAGATGTTTTGACTATGGTTAAGCGAGATTTTTTGAAGGTTCGAATCTTATGTAACTTCCCAAAAATTTTAAGATTTCCGTTTGCCTTGCATTTTCTATTGATATTGCGATTTTGCACTCCTCCATATCAAGCTCGCAAACAGTCGTAGTCGCAGTTGTCCGCCTGCAGTTTCTGTGTCGTTGACCGGCCGCCAGCTCAAATGAACTCCAAGCTGAAAAGCTAAACCAATGTCTCTCTGACTGCAAAGTAGCAGGGATGCCAATTCAGCTTTTTTATTTATCAACACGGTTTTTTTTACAACAAACTGCGCGAAAAATTGGATATAGCGGAAAGTGGAATTTGAAAATTTATTAAATGACATTTTGCCTGTATTCTACTTTTCAACATTTTCTTTCTTCACACAAGAGGAGTAGGAAAATCTTGCAGCTTAATAACTATTAACTATTAACATTTTTCCAAATTCCATAACTCAAATAAAAAACTATAGTATATACAATAAAAATGTATTTTCAAAAAATTTGTCACAAGTTTTCAAAAAATTTTAAACGGTTGATTTTTAAAACTTAACAAGTTGCAAGCCTATTTTTGCCTGATCAAACCTAAATTAAAAAATGCAATTTGACTTCATTTGTTCACTTATTTTCGAAAGAATATTCAGCTTTTTATAGCTGTTTTTAGCAACACTGAACTTTACAGAAGCAATGGCCGAAAACGAGCGAACGAACGAATTCGCATGCAAATTCGCGCTGAGAGAGCTCTCAATTGAGAGCAAGCGCCAATGTATAAATGTTCATTCGCTCTCTCGCTTGCTCCCTCGCTCCCTCGGCTTGCTTGGCCTTTCGCTCGTATTTGCTCGCTCGTTCGGCAGTCGGCCGTCAGCGTTCGTTTCTAGCGCGCTCAACAGCTCCACATTTGGAGGTGTTTGACCGGAAAGTGGGTCACGACAATGGTGGGGTTCGTTGAACTGCGCTGCCAGCCAGTCAACCTATGCTGACGTCGTTGTATTATTTTGACGTAGACGTCGACGTCGACGTCGACTTCGACATCGACGTCGTCTTCGTCGTTTGGGACTTTTTGGTTACGTAGCCTTCCAGCATGTGTTATGAATAAAAGCGAGAGAAACGGGCAGAGTGCGAGAGTGAGAAAGCAGGAGAGGGCGAGCGGAGAAGCGACTGCTGTTGTTATCTTTACGTTTTTGGTGGCCTAAAAACTCCTATACAATAACACACTACCATAATTACTATTGGATAATCGAGCAAATAATTGGGTCAGCAGTGTGTCTCTAGGTTCGAGATTCAACCAGGACCATTATGAGATACAGTGAACCCTCTGGAAACTTCCTTTAGGCTCTCTTTTCTACCAAAAGCCTGGACTGCATGAATAGCTGGGCACACTGCCCCATCTATGTGCGTCCCCAATTTGATTTTTAAGTTAATAATAAATAATTGTTAATATCTCTAGCCCCCTCAAGTAGTCCTTTTATCTTCGAGATCTGCGTGTGTAGGTGTACGTGTTTACAAACACACACACATACATGTAATACATGTTCATAAATGCCGCTACTTTTATCAGACAAAGCTCATCAGTCAGGTGACAGTAGCAGAAGCTACCCGAAATCCCGGCGTAGGTGTTCCAAGAATTGTTTACAAGCAAAATCGCCTGCAGCGTATGCAATGGCAGCAGCGCCAGCGCCACCGACGTCTATTGTTAGCTGCTCGCGTCGACGTCGTCGTCGACGCCAGCGTTGGAGTGAATGTCCTCAGTTGAACACAAAATAAAAACAAAAACCAAAAAAAAAACAACATGCATATAGCGCGAGGCTGAGAGAGCCTCTCCGCCCAGACGAGCGACCCGAAAAGAACGAGAGAGCGGGAGAGACAGCCGACGAACGACGAGCTTGAGCCGAAGCCCTGAGTTGTCGGAGTTGTTGCTGCTGAGTTCATTCGCAAATTGCTCGTCGTAGCCAGCGGTTGTGCAGAGCAAGTGCAGTGCGCGACGGATCTGAACAGAAATATCTGAATCTGAATCTAAAACTGAAATTGAAGTTGAAACCGCAAAAAGTTACAACTACAAATATATAAAATAATAAAACGTCGATCATATTCTTATTTTTATTGGTGCACAAGTGTGACAAGAGAGAGAGAGAGAGAAGGAGAGAGATTGTAAGAGACTTTTCTTTCTGCCATAGCTTTTGGCGCTAAAATTGTTGGTGATGTGAATTCGCAAATCTCAGTCTAAAGTTTCAAGTGGAGATCAATGCAAAAATGTTCCTTATTAGCCAATTCTAGAGCAAGATCTGTAACAGCAAAACGAGCGTGTCATTGTGAACCAAAAACCAAAAAGGAAAGTTAATGTTATAGAAAAAATGGTTTGTGCGATGGAACTGCAGCAGCAACAGCAACAACAGTTGCCCCAGCAGCAACATGCGACAACAATTATGTTGCTGACAGCCGGCACCAACAGCAGCAGCAACATGAATGTTGTCACTGCCCAACCACAACAAAATCAGCTGCAGCTGCAGCAGCAACTGCGCCCACTACAGCAACACCAACAGCACCAGCAACAGCAGAGAATGAAGAGTCAACAGCTTAAGCAGCAGCACTCTGCCTTGGTCAAGTTGCTGGAGTCTGCCCCGCTCAGCAAACAGCAGCACCAGCAACAGTCCAGACAGATTGTTTACCTGAAACAACAACAGCAGCAGCAGCAGCAGCAGCAACAGCAACAACAAAAACAACAGCAACGAAAAAGACTGAAAGAGGAAGAGGAGCATCTGCAAGAGCAAACACCTGCACCACTAGTAAAGACAACCACAACCACCTACCAGACAAAAGCGAATAACATTAGTCAAGAGCAGCAGCAGGTTCTGTTGCTGCTGCAACAGCAAGCAACAACAGTTGAGACAGCGACAGCCAAACCAACACCAACACCAACAGCAATAGAAACAGCAGCAGCTACAAAACCAAAGTCGTGTGCCGATCAAAGCGTAAAGAACGACAACGAGTCCGGCATTGACGAGGACTGCGCGATCAGCGATGACGACATGCCGATCAAAGTCAATGGGGCCGCTGACTGCGCTGCAGCTGCGGATGCAGGAGAAGATGCGGCTAGCTACGAGCAGTATCAATGCCCCTGGAAGAAGATCCGATACGCGAGAGAGCTAAAGCAGCGCGAGCTGGGCAAGACGACAGTTGCACGACAGCAGGATAAAGACACTGGCGCCACTGACGTAGCACCAGATGCGGCAGGAACGGCGAAGAGACCCACCAGCAACAACAGCAGCAGCAACATTGCTCAATTGCATTGTGATAGTCCTTTTACCGCGCAAACACATAAGGAAATAGCGAATCTTTTGCTGCAGCAAACGCATCAGCAGCAGCAGCAGCAGCAACAAGACGAACAGCAACATCAACAGCAACAGCAGCAGCGGCGCGACAGCTCCGACAGCAACTGCTCGCTGCTGAGCAACTCGAGCACGCAGTCGCTGACGCATCCGATTGGGAACTACTGCACGTGCGGCAGCAGCGAGGAGCTGCATCAGCTCGAGGACGTGGATGCCCAGGACTCGGGGTGTGATGATGAGCTCTGCGAGCAGCACCATCAGCGGTTGGAGGCGTCGCAGCTGAACTACCTGTGTCAAAAGTTCGACGAGAAGTTGGACACGGCACTGAGCAACAGCTGCAGCAGTGCGACAGCGGCGAAAGCGACAACTGCTTTCGAGGACACCAATGCCGATGTAGGTGCCACGTGGGTTCGCAATTACTTAGAGACGCGCTTAAGCCAAATTTTATAGAAATAATTAGCTTATCAAGTTATCGACTTATCGACTCATCGAATTATTCGGTTGGCATTCCTAAAGACATCCTTGTTTTTCGTTGCAGGGCTTCTTCCGTCGCTCCATCCAGCAAAAGATCCAATATCGGCCGTGCACCAAAAACCAACAGTGCAGCATTTTACGCATCAATCGCAATCGTTGTCAATACTGCCGTCTGAAAAAGTGCATTGCCGTCGGCATGAGTCGCGATGGTAAGTACCTTTCACTTATACCCATCCCGATATTGAGCTAGGTTTACGAGAACAGCAATGCATCAAGTCGATTGGGAATGAAGCAGCGCTATTAAGTTGTGGATCTCATGCGTCTCCTTTCCACAAACCGAGCATGCGCTTCTCGTCGAGGGACATGAGGCATGGGTTCATTGACCATACACATGAATGTGTACACATGTCTGCCTGTGTGTGCGTGTATGTGTGTGTGTAGGTTCATGTTGCAACATGTGCGGAGCAACGATTTCACGACAAAGTAAGAGTTGGTATCGCAGACTGTTGCTCGCACAACAGACACACACACTCACACACACAAATGCAAACATTAATATGTAAATGTGTCTTAAACAATTTCCAACACCCGCATGATAAATGGGAGCAGCAGTTGTTGATGCTACTGCAACAACAACAATAACAACATCGACAGCGACAGCGACAGCGACACAATTGTGCTCCATTTCGAAATTGTGCTAAAGTTGAATGAACGCACTTAACCTAAATTCGCAGCGACAGCGAGGTCAACCCGGCCTTCCTTTCTTTTCGCTCCCTCTCGCCCTCTGTTGCGCACAGCGCTCGCTCACGCTCACGCAGTCGTTGGCCATGTTTTCTTTTTCTTTTATAACGAATTATTTAAATGAAACGCAAGCCCTGTACATTTTACAGGAAATGACAACCCCCGATCCCCTTCCTCCATCGACCACGTCGCTTATGAAAGCAGTCAATATGGAAGCATAACAGACACACGAGCAGCAAGCACATTTACACACACACACACACACACACACACACACACTCACACACACACTCAGACACAGCACACGCAAGCCAAATGAAACACAAAACAAAGCAACACACTCGGCGTTCATTGACTTTTGCCAGTTTCTTCAGCTTTGCTCTTCTGCTTCTTTCTTTTCTTCGCCTCTCTGTAATGGCGGCCATGTTGCTCTCGAAAACGAAAGTGGTTCATGCTGCTTGCATATGCAATAAAGGGGATCGGGAGAGCGAGATGAGAGCTGGAGAGAGCGAGGCAGCGAGGCAGCGAGGCAGCGAGAGCGAGTGGAAGGCACGCAGACGCAGCGTGCGTTAAATAATAATGTACAATGAATGTAAATGGCATACATTTAAGTACATACATGCATTCATAAGTACGTATGTATGCGTGTATGCAAGTGTGTAGTAGCAGTTGCTGCTGCGTACGAGTAGCTTATGACTGGATACATGCTGCGCACCCTTCCACTAGATAAGAAGTGCAGGGCTCTGAACCCACTGAAGAAATTGCAGGTGCTTAAAAGAGTAGTGATAGTACTAGTATTGCCAGAGGCTTTGCCAGTCTCGATTGGTTCGCTTTTTTGATAGATCGTGATGGAGAAGCTGCAATAAATATTCGACGTCCGACAGTTCGATGTACTCGTATGCAGATCCAAGAAGAACTCCATTTTCTTTCCATAAGTGGAAAGTGGTATACAAAGGCAGTACAAGATCGACATCGCAACGCGAAGCCAAACGGCAGTCAACAAATTTCGAACAGGGCTTCGAATAAAAATGACCGTGTGCTATTTAAGCAATTCGCTGCTGCTGCCGGCGTTGGCGTCGCAGTCGCAGTCGCAGTCACAGTCACAGTCGCCTTATCTTTCAAGGAAAATATACTGTATAATTCACTTGATACATGCACTCGTTCCTACAGGGCTGTTGAAATATATTTACAGTTACGCATACACATGCATACATACATACATACGTGCATACATATGTACATACAAGCAGACATGCGTACGTGACCTAGAAATTGTGCCTGCTGTCAATGTATTTAACTTATTTCACTTTGTACTCTCCAGCCTAGCCCCCCCCCCCCCCCCCTCACATAGCCTACACACAGTTGGTGTGCAAGACTTTCACTTTTCTTTGGCAATTTCGAAACACTTTCTTTCTTTCATAATTTCTTTTCGTATGTAGTTATATTATTAGGCGCCATTTTGTTTGTCTTTGTATTTCTCTGTTTGTCTACTGCAGACACGAAAATAAACGCAAGACACGCCGTCGAAATGAAAACGAAACCGACATTTAGCGCATACACACACATACTCGAGCACACTCGCACACATACTCACAGTCGCACACTCACACGCACACTGCGCACGAACTCACCCATGGATAGAGCGCCCCTCAAAAAGCAACAAATAAGAAGCCAAGCAGTACTCGGCGCTCTCCGTCCGCTCTGCGCCCGCTCCCCGGGTAACTCTCCCCCACAAGTCGTTCAGCCTCGACGGCAGCGTTCAGTTCAGTGACCGACGAAACTGGGTCATCCAAAGCAGCGACGCAGCCAGCAGCACCAGTAGCGGTGGAGGTGTGTGTGTGTGTTCGCGTGTGTGTGTTTTCGCGCGTGTGTGTGAGTGAGCTTGATGGCAAACAAGCTTTTTACTCATTTTGTTCATTGTCGTTCAGCCGCTCATTTTGCATTTGTTTTTTTTTTTTTTTTTGGTTTTGGTTTTGATGTTTTAAATGTTTTAATTTTTAGTTGTCGCTCGGCAAAAGCATAGAAATGTTTTCTGTTATTTTTATACCATTCACCCATTAAAAATGTGTACAAATTGTATTAGGTCTGTGTAGGCATATGTGTATTTTCTGTCTGTATGAACACGCAAATCTCAGAAACTGCAAGAGCTGGAGGAAAAAATGTAGGCTGCATCGCTCACACAGGTTAACATTATTTTCAACTTTGAGTTTCAGGTCCATAGCCTTTAAAAATCGATATTTCCGATTTGGAATCTAACATTAGGCAAAAGCTTGCAAGCTATAGCATTCTTGATCGGTCAGATGCGCTCTTTTTTGCATTCTTCGCTTGTTATTTGTAGATGTTTTCTTTGGTTTTAACTCACACACGCATTCAATGATATGAATGTATCTCCACATATACTGAAAGTCATTTTGTATTGCCGGAGCATTGATTTTAATTGTAATGGACTTAAATTAGCACGAGGCTAGGAAAATTGAAAGTAAAAATGCATCAAAGATAACAGACAAAGCGAAGAGGTGAGCGCGTCTTTAGATACGGCTGAGAAATCGCCACTGAGGCTAAATTCCTAGCATAGATAGGTGTGCCCTACAATGGCCATTGGTTGCAGTGATCCGCTTTCAATGAAATAGAGAGTTCCCCTGGAAAACAAAAGAAGGAGGCAATTTAGGCTTGTCTGAATTCATCAAAATAAAGGATAAATTTCTTCGAAATAGGGTGAAGGGTATCCGACGGTGGCAGTTCGATTAAAGCTTTTTTCACTTATTCACTTTGTTTCGCCCGTGTAGCTGTGGCCGTTCATACACACATTCGTACGTGTGCATGTGTGCAGGCAATTGCTGCATGTGTGAGTGCTCACATGAACAACAACTACAAGCAGTAGCAATAGTTTTCGACGTTGTCGCAATCATTAGGTTTGAGGCTACACAGCACACAGAGACAATGACATCGCGCCTGTATGTGCGTGTATGTGAGTGTATGTGTATGTAGATTTCGCCTTGCTGCTGCTGCGAGTGCTTTGAACTTTATTCAGGTCAATTACAAATACATTAAAATGCCAGTGCCATTCACACACTCACACACTCGCACACTTTCTCAGAGGCATTTGCTAGGTGAGGCAATGACTAAAATAATATTGGAGGCTGCGGAGCAACGGTTGCTCTGCTTTTGCTTTTGTTGTTTTGCGTTTGCTTTCCTTTGCTGCCTGTGTTTAGGAAGGTGCCAAACTCGATTGGGGTTGCGGAGGTCGCAGCTTCAAGTACAGCACGCAGTGAAGAAGATGAATGCGAATGCAGTGCAATGCCATAAAATGTGCGTGGAATAGCAGACATACATATACACAGACAAATATGCTCATCTGCATGTAGTTATGTAGGGAGTATTGACGCGCAGATATTCCGATTAGAACTGATCTCATCAGTCCTACAGCTGTCCAGTGTTATGCAACTTGAAATTGTTTAATTATTTAACACACGCATTAACTAGGCAAGCGAACAAAGACCGAAGACGAACAGTACGACAAATTTCGTTTCTCCTTCCTCGCTTCTTCTGCATCAGTTACATAAAGACGTCAGTCTCGAGCGCTCCACCTGCCTGACAAATTTTGTTTCGCTTAACGGTGAAATTGCAAAGAAGAGAGTCCGAAGCAACGGCAGCAACAACAACAGCAACAGCAACAACAGCAGCAGCAGCAACAGCAACGTAACAAACTTGTTTCACACGGCAACGTTGACGTCGACGTCGACGTCGACGTCGACGTCGATGTTGACGTTGACGTTGACGTCGACTTCTACGCGCCTACTACGCAAGTTGAACCTTCAAAAGGTTCATTTACCCGAGAAACGAGCGCCAAATCCACGAACACGAACACGAACACGAACACTAAGCCGAACACAAATGCGAACCGCAATGCGAACACGGGCCCGAAGACGGACCCGAACACGAGTGCGAGCGCGAGCGCGAATGTGAATACGAGCACAAAAGCAGACAGAAAAAAATAACGAAGAGCGACGGCAGCAGTAGAAAAATGTACTTTCGCTTTTTCAATGCCTCGGCACTCTAAACTAGTTTCCAGCTCCAACTGGAGCCGAACCACAGCCAACATTGCTGCAACGCCTGCGACGCTGACGCTGACGCCGACGCCGACGTCGGTGGCGTTTTGAGGCACAGTTAAATGACCGACGCACGGCGAGGGTTCAACGACTTTTGTAAAATTTCTCGAAGGTTTCGCATTGCAACATCGGCGTCGCAACTTGTTTGACTGCAGCTGCAGTGTATTTACATGCATACATACGTGCACGCATACTCACATAGCTATATGTACATACATGCACACATACATACATGCATGCGCGTAGGTTCCGTCTCGTTCTCTTGGGCTTCCAATCACATCCATGCTCACACTCACTCACACAACCGACAGTAATAATTGTGTGTGTGTGTGTGTGTGTGTGTGTGTGTGTGTGTGCATGCATGTGTGTGTACTGAATGCTGTTCATTGCACTCGGTCTCATTTCGAGTGCGCGTTGCGCTTTTTTGCTGCAGTTTTGTTTTTACCCAAAGAATGAGCGAACCGGAGAGTGAGCGTGAGCGCACGTACATGTACATACATATATGCATGTCTGTGTCGATGCATGCATGTGTGCATGTAAGTGTGCAGGCATTTGTCGCCTTTGTCGGGGAGTGTCAGTGACTTCGATTTGGGTCATGTACGGTCATTCGCCTCAGTCTCCGTAGTCTCAGTCTCAGTCTCAGTCAGCGCTGCGCTGCGCTCGAGTCGGCGTTGCAGTCGCTGTTGCAATTGCAATTGGCGCGTTGCCTTGACGCGCATTTATTTAAAATTAATTATGAACAGACACACACACACACAGATAAAAAAAAATAAAAGGCGAAGTCCGATCATTGGCAACTTCAGGCAGACTCCTACAAGCATGTGTATCTAAAAGACGCTGCTCGGGACCGGGTATGGGTCCTATGTAGTTCTCAGGTCTTCGACGAGGAGAATCTTTACCCTGCCCCCCGCAGTCTTTATTATTTTGTTTACTTATTTTCAAGGATTTCAATACGTACGAGTATTTAAGCGTGGAATCATCAATGAAACGCGAGTACGTGTACTATGATCTGCGATCTACGAGCTGACCTTATTGTGCAATGCGAAATTAATAATTGCAATATGGCACAGGGTCCCTAGCGAGAAGTTCGTTATTGAGTTTCGCCCTAGTCGATGCCTTTGGTCTCAGACCTTCCCTTTGTATGGCCTGACCTACAAACTCAATACGTATAAACAAAAAGAAAAACGAGCAGACTTTTGGGCAATACGCGAGGCCTTTCGAGCATTCAATCACAGACAAAGCTTTCTTTCCGCGAAATTTCAAGAAACTTCAAAACGAACTTATTATGTTTTTATGTCTCTCGTTATTTCGCTCGCCGTGTCTCCACACACTCGTCTTTTATTGCTTTTCCGATCATTTGGTAAACAACTTTCGCAAGCAACAACAATAGTGTCGCTTGTGCGGCTTTACGTAAACAGCAATCTGTGAATCACCAATATTTATTCAAACGAGTCATTGAACTCGCCGCTGTGCCTGACTCGCAACCTGCAGGTAAAGCAAGCAAACAGCGTTCTCTTAGCTTTCTTGGGATGAAACAATACTGATTGAAATACTAAATGTAATAATAGCATGCGCGTATTTAACTATGGTCAAATACGTGTGCTATTCGAAGAACTCCTTCGTTGGGCTCATCGCTTCCATCTCAGAGACCTAATTGTGTCAACGATGTTTACTTCTGTGGGTTGCCACTTATTGTCTTCGTGGTTGTTTCCACGATACGCACTGAATTTCTACTCAAAACTTTAAGCAACTTTCACTTTTACTTTCGTAGCGAGAAATATGTAACGACTTTAAAGACAGCAACAGCAGCAACAACAGCAGTGGCTTTATAAATTGGATAAATTGGTTTGGTCTTGTTGTCTCTCTTACATTGGCGACTTTCGTCATCGTCATTGTTTGGGTTTGTCCTCATTCGAAGCATTAGGGTTATTGATCGTCGGCAGTCTCTTTGGCTAGGGTCTATCCTTGGGGTCTAGCTTGTCACAGCAGCTGCTACAAGGATAGGCATATTGTAATCGATTTCCATCGACTAAGCAGATGCATATGTAAATATGTACATATGTATGAAATATATATACCAATTGCGCAGTATTCGAGTTTCCTCGCCAGGGCAATATTGCTATAGCTCTCAATACCTTTGTTCCTCATATTTCCTGTTTTACGTGGGTCAAGCGGGCGGATGAAGTTTAGAAGCTACGAAAGTATGTATCTTAAAGATACAACGCTCTAGAGAGCTGCATGCAAATGGCGAAAGGGGATAAAATGTGCCGTTGACCGCGGCCTACGACGTCCAATCGGATGTCAGGCATGCGTTCGTATTTGTAACTGCAAAAAGCTCGACGAAGCTTTTGCTTGCGCAAATTCCCCACACTCGGTGGCGCGGTGTGTTGGAAAGCTCAACAATGTACAAAAGCTTGCAAGAGAGAAACTAAGAGCAAAAACCTTTACTCGGCGCAACTACGCCGTTTCTCTTCTTGGTTTTAGCTTCTTAATTTCTGTACGCTGTACGCCGCGAGCATTGAACTTTCAGTGTGGTGAGATAATTAAAGCTGCCGCGCTTATCACTGGTTTGCGTCGCTTTCTGGTTTGGACCACACCAATAAACAATTATTATTGAGCTAAATGTTAATGCGAAATGTAACAAATTAACTGCAGTACCTCCTACTCGTTCGGAACAATCAAGATTAACTGAGTCACCTCGATCTTAGTGCAGCTCAGTCGGAGCAGTAGCCTCCTCGAATTACTCTCCGAGCTTTATCAGAAGCGCCTCTTTTGCTGCGCTCTTGCTCTCTTGCTCTTTTGCTCTCACCTCGTGCTCTCTTTAAAACTTTGCGTTGGTCGTGGGCTCTACTGCTGTGGCGCTCTGGTGCGCTGCTGCCGCTACTGCTGCTGTTGCCGCCGCTGCTGTTGCTGTTGCTCGGGCTGAGCAGGCCGCTTTAGTCTCAGTCTCGGTCTCAGTCGCGCTGTTTATACCTTTGGGTATATTCATAACGTGTTTTTGCTTTTACAGTTAGTTGCGTTCGAGACCTTGTCGAGTTTTGTCATGTTAGCGACACTTTTTAACAAAATCGAAAATAAAGTATTCTAGTGTTTGTGTGTGTTTCCACGCTGTTCTTCAAATGAATATAAATAAAAAATCGCTACTGATACAAAATAAAATACAAAAATAAACTAAACTAACGTGAAGAAAAGTCGACCTTAAACTGAAACTCCAGCTTCAGACCCCTACACGTTTCTTGGATTACGCGGAAATATAATGAATCAAATTACTACGAAAAATGTATTAAAAAATGTTTATTGGAAAGTTCTGAAAAATACAAATGTGTCTATTTTAATAAAATATTCACAATAAATAGTAGACTAAAATTTAATAAAAGCAATCAAAGTTCCTGCATTAACGAAAATAAAATATATATTTAGAAAAGTTCAAGTGCAAATAATTGAAGGTTTTTCAAGACAAGAGGAAAATATTGTACAACTAGTTAATGGATTCATATGAAAATTCAACAAAGTGAACAGCTCCCAGTGAAGGAGAACAAATACTTAACCAAAGTGCAAACAAGAGTCGCGTGTGCCAAAAAACCAACAACAATTTTATGAATACTCAGATCATCAGATTACGAATTGCAATTAAATGAGAATCTCGAGGAATCTTTCAATAAGGGCTCCCCACGGTATATGAATGAACCTACCCCGCGCTCGTCAAAGAGACATTTTCAAGACCCCAAGCAAACTATCAAAAATGGCCGAGGAGTTACCGATACTAAAAGGCATACTCAAAGGCAACGTGAACTACCACAATGCGCGTAAGTTGAACTCCCGGCTAAGCCTAAATTAAAACCGGCCGACTTTTTCAATAAATGTAATTTCTCCTGCCAAGCCCCACTCGCTTTCAGTGAGACCCACGGAGGGCCTGCCAGAGTTTGACAGCTTAGAAAACTTGACTTTGATTTGCTTTTTGCTTCTTGTTTACCATTTTCTCTAAGCGCCATTGAAGTGGTGACCTCGTTCGGCGCACACAATAATATATATTTTTTGTATCTTGGTTTGGCTTACGACCGCGGAAGAGCTTTAAACTTGAAATGAAACCTAAAGCCAGAGTCATGCTCTGCTCTTGCTCTTGCTCTTACTGTTGCTGTTGCTTCTGTTTTGGTTTTGATTTTGCTTTTGCTATTTCTGAAGACCAAAAGAAAGCAAAAAGAAGAAGAGCTGCCGCTGCCACTGTCTCCTCTCTTCGAGTTGACCAACTTAAAGGCGTTGAAAGTTGGCGCAGGCGTCGCTCTAATTTCTACGCGCAGTCGCGCCAGTCGCGGCGGCAGCTGCGTTCATTTTCCATTTCGTTTGACCTGGATTTCGCTTGCTGGCAAGTGGGTCGTTTGCCCAGTCACTCACCGAGACGATTTCTCGGATGCTGTGGAAAAAGTAGTGAAAAGTCTGCAAAGCGCTCGGCTCTTGTTGTTGTGTTGTTGTTGTTATTTTGTTTTGTTTTGTTGTTTCTGTGTCTTTTTCACTTTTCTACTGATTTTGTTGCTGGTTTGTTTCATTGTTCCAGTTAGTCGTAGATGAGTGAAATCGTAGATATTGCTTTTCATGTGTGACATGTGGATGTACGCGATTGTGAATGTGTGTGTTTATATGTAGGTGCATGTATGCATCGCATTGACATTGAATAGTTGGCTGACATCTCGGCAATGACATCGGCTTATCCACTCAAACTGGAAAGCACTTTTTCGTATTAGGTTCGATTTTAGGCGCGCTCAGCCCAGAGTTGAACCGGGCTAATCTGCGAAACGTGACCAGAAACGTGTTTCTGCCGTCGAGTGGCCGAAATGTGAAAGTTCACCCACATACAAATTCGTTAGTGCAAATTAAACTCTACAAAGAAGCAGAAAGAGAAAGTATACCAAAGCGATCGCAACGCAAATAGTCGACCGAGGCCCGGCGATACCAGCTGAGAATCGAGTACGAGCAGTGACCTACATAAAGGGTTGTCTGAGTGTCCCTCTGGTCTGTCGGTTTGCCGGTCGGCTGGTCTACCGGTCGGCTGTCTGCCTGTCTGCGTTGCGTCAGAGCATTGTAGACAGTGCAACAGCTGTCGCGCCCAATTCCAGTATCTGTACCTGTACCTGCTCATCTGTCGAGTGTGCAATTCCTGGTATACAATGTCTAACCCGTCGTCTCCTTCCTTCTCTTTGCAGCTGTGCGCTTCGGCCGCGTTCCCAAGCGGGAGAAGGCACGAATTCTGGCCGCCATGCAGCAGAGCACACAGAATCGCGGTCAGCAGCGAGTGCTGGCCACTGAGCTGGACGACCAGCCGCGCCTTCTGACAGCAGTTCTGCGCGCCCATCTCGAGACTTGCGAATTTACCAAGGAAAAGGTCTCCGCCATGCGCCAACGTGCACGAGAATGTCCATCCTACTCCATGCCGACGCTGCTGGTAAGTAACCAAATCCGCCAAATCGGCGTTGTCTTCTTTTACTTCTTCGCTGATCTTTAGCTGAGATCTACTTCGTACGCGATTGGGCAAACAGCGGAAAATGTTGACGCGTAGGCGCAGAATGTCAAGTACATTTCCGGGCAAGACATTTGCTGGCACGCACACATCGATCGACAAGAAAAACTACCTACCACAACGGCGACAGAAAACTCGTTACTTTGGCGTGTTACTCATACGCCAAGGTGAACTTGTTTGCATGATTCTAAACCAGGAAATCAGCATCGGCTTTGGCTTTGGCTTTGGCTGCGGCATGGCCTGCGACTGCGACTGAAGCACGTATACACGTCTTCGTCGTCTGCCTTATTTTATTCTGCCAGCTCTGGCACGAATACAGATACACCACAGAAGCAGAGAGAGACGAAGACAAAGACAGAGACAGAGACGCAACCCCGACGAAGACACGGACAGATAGAGCATTAAGACGCTTAGGGGTCAAGTTCTTGATGGCTTTGGCCAAAAATTGTCAATGTCAACATTGAAAAAGGAGATAGACAGACAAACAGAAGGACGGAACTGTCGGATCGACGAGCAGGTGAATGCGAAGCGACCTGTGAGTTCGGTCAGTCTGTCGATCGGCGGTCTGTCTTACTGTACTACAGTACTTTAGTACTTTAGTACTTTAGTGCCATAGTACTATGTGCTGGTTGCTATGTTCTGTGCTTAGTGCCAGTGCCACAGTCAGTTGAATGAGCTTCCAGGTCGGGTTGGAGGAGAAATGCGAACGAACTAGCAAAGTAAACGATAAGGAAATCGAAACGAGAAACGTGTTCCGTCAACAACAACAATAGCAACAAATACTTTGAAAAGCTCAAGGTCAAGCGTAGCGTCATTATAAATAAAAACAACATGTACATGGATAGGGAAGTCGGGAGACGGGAGGGAGAGGAAATGGAAAAGAATAAATAGCAGAGTCTGCCGGTGCGGAGTGGGGTTGCCATGCACGCAGGTACAGTTGACGGCTGTTTAAACAAATTCAAATCTAGAAAATGTCGCAGGGGTACGGATTTGTGTTTTCCCTGCTACTACCCCCCAAAACCCCACCCACCTTCGCATTTTCGGCCATGTATCGAGTGTGAGTGTATCACACAACGACACAAAGACAGGCGATAGCAAAGAGTGTGCGCTATTGTCGAAGTCAAGTGCAAGGTTGCTGAGAGAGCCGGAGAGCCAGATAGTCAGAGAGCCAGAGAGCAGTGTGCTGAGAAGCATGTAAGAGCTTGCACGTAACAACAAATGAAATCATTTCGACAGAATAAGAGAGTTGCCGACGATCGGCAAGCGACAAGCAGCGACGTCGGCAAAAGAATAACTTGCACATGTCTGCAACACACACCGCCAAATACACCACACACACACACATTGTTAGAATGCTCGCATGCGACTCGCGAGTCGGGACGACCTTGTGGCGAGTTATTTTTTAACCTTGGAATAAATAAAATGACTGTTCGCATGTGTGCTTCAGTGTATGAGTGTGTGTGTATGTGTGTTTGATACGAGTGTGTTTTATATATAGAACTACGAGTGAGCAATAATACACACACATACATAATAATAAATTACGCAAAGCGTATTATTCGAACGAAATATGCATAGTTTGAACTAGGGGCGGACGGGCCAGCCCGGGTAGACGCACACTACACTTGCATACGCGTAAACACCATCGGCATGAGGAAATAGTATCCCGAGTAGAATCCAAAGCAACGGCACTTTTTTGCGAGAGAACTTACAACACGATCTCAGCCAGACATTGCTTGTAAGGCGCGTGAGAAATGCGAGAGCGGGTGCGAGAAAGAGACGACCAGTCAGTCGTGTGGATGTACCTACCATACATGTGCTTGCGTGTGTGCAAACAATGCATGTATGTATGTATGTATAAGGAAGCGCGAGTCTCGCATTCTATGCAAAATTCTATTGAGCTGTGACGGAAGCGCGAATGCAAGGTGAACAGAGGAGGGAGCATAATAATTAATACTTTTAATAGTTTACAAGCGCAGTTACATACACAAGCAACACATGCAAATGGCGTTGTGTGTGTGTGTGTGTGTGTGTGTGTGAGATGTACGGCAAAACTTGTATCTGTATGTGAGTCCTAGCCGGCAGCTGAAATTTAGCAGAAATGAGTGCATTGGAATACGCCATTCGCCCTTGTTAATAATATAAACGCAAACTATTTCCGACTTTAAAAAAAATAAGGCGCAAATGCAGAAATCAAATATTTAAAGAAACAAAGAGAAATTGGTTGTTCTCCTTGTCTCGTGGCTGCGATGCCGGGTTTACCGGCATATTGCCGCACGCTCTTGACGACGCGCGGACAAAGACTCGACCCGGCGCTTTCGGGCGAAAGAACTTTCATGGCTAATCATAGATGCTCGGACGCAGCAGAACTGAATTGCAGGTGGTAAGGGGGCGGGGGTGGTGAGTGTGCTTGGCCATCCTTGATTGCCTGGCGCGTGTGTTCAAGATGGAAAAGCTGATAGCGAAATAGCAACGCGGCATGAACAATTGGGTTGCAATCAGTACAACCTCCAATACACATACCCCAAGCTCCCAACCCCCCATCCCCCACCTCAACCCAACGACTTAACTTAACCGCAAACTAAGTCCCTGGGTGACACACGCGCAACAACAATCATAGCTACAAGAACGACAGGAGAATGAGAAGTACGAGAACAATGGGAACCCGGAACCTTGAACTCTGGTTCGTCGACCTTGGTGCTAATGTCAGCGACAGACGACGAAAGCACGCAGAGAACTGTGGGCAGAGGGATAAGGAAAGGGAGATGTGCGGCAGAAAGGCACGGAAAAATACAGAGTAAACCGCCCCTAGAAACTACCATATAAACTAAAAGCTTTTGCTTCCTTGCCTGTGTATGCTCTTGTATGCTCTATATGTGTGTGTATGTACGAGTGTGTGTGTAACAAAAAGCTTCCAATGAGTTCTAGGAAATGCGAGTGTCACGTAGATTTGGGGCTGGAAGTGTGTGAGGGTGTATGGGGAACTATTGATTGCAGAGGTGGTAGGAGAGTTCAGCGAAGAGTGCGAGCGAGAGGTATAGATGTAAAAACCGTTGGAAGTGCGAGCAGTTCGCTGACCTTCACGCAAATAAATGCAACAGTTTTTCAAGCAGTGAAATGTATATCTATGTACGTGTACCCATAGGCCTATAGTCTATGTAGCAACAGTCCCTGTAGAATATCTATATATAGTCTAGTACTAAACTAGTCTCTCTTTGCTTATGGCGAGCTAACTTTGTATTCTATTCTTTGCAGGCTTGTCCTCTGAATCCCGCGCCTGAGCTGCAGTCTGAGCAGGAGTTTTCACAGCGGTTTGCGCATGTAATACGCGGCGTAATTGACTTCGCCGGAATGATTCCAGGCTTTCAGCTGCTGACGCAGGACGACAAGTTCACGCTACTGAAGGCGGGCCTCTTCGACGCCCTCTTCGTTCGCTTGATTTGCATGTTCGACTCGTCGATCAACTCGATCATCTGCCTGAATGGCCAGGTGATGCGCCGCGATGCGATCCAGAACGGTGCCAATGCGCGCTTCTTAGTAGATTCGACGTTCAACTTTGCGGAGCGCATGAACTCGATGAACTTGACCGATGCCGAGATCGGATTGTTCTGTGCTATTGTTCTGATCACGCCAGATCGGCCGGGATTGCGCAATCTGGAGCTCATTGAGAAGATGTATAGTCGCTTGAAGGGCTGTCTGCAGTGCATTGTCTCTCAAAATAGACCAGACCAGCCGGATTTTCTGGCCAAGCTGCTCGACACGATGCCTGATCTGCGCACTTTGAGCACTTTGCATACTGAGAAGCTCGTGGTATTTCGCACCGAGCACAAGGAACTCTTGCGCCAGCAAATGTGGGGCATGGAGGAGGGCGAATCGGCCAGCAAGAGCCCTGCTGCCAGTTGGGATGCCATGGAGGTGGAAGCGGCCAAAAGCCCTCTGGGCTCTGTCTCAAGCACCGAATCAGCCGACCTAGACTATGGAGCGCCCAGCAGCACCCAAGTGCAGCAACAGCACGACATTACTGACTCGCCGCAAGCCCATTCGCATTCGCTTTCGCCCCCGTCTTTAGCCAGCACTACACCCCTCCTAGCAGCGACACTCTCAGGCACCTGTCCACTGCGCAATCGCGCCAACTCGGGGTCCAGCGGCGACTCGGGCGCCGCCGAAATGGACATTGTTGGTTCCCACGCCCATCTCACCCAAAACGGTCTAACAATCACGCCCATTGTGCGTCACCAGCACCAACAGCACCAGGGACAACAGCAGCTTCAACAGCAGCAGCCGGTGAGCCACTCCCACCACCAGCAACATCCGCAGCTGCACCACCATCTTACTGCAGGGGCCACTCGCTACCGCAAACTAGACTCGCCCACTGATTCGGGTATTGAGTCGGGCAACGAGAAGAATGAGTGCAAGGCCGTAAGTTCGGGTGGCAGCAGCTCCTGCTCAAGCCCTCGCTCCAGTGTCGACGATGCTCTCGACTGCACTGATGCCACGGTAGCCGTAGCAGTCGCCCAGGCATCTAGCATCTCCGTTTCGCCAGTGCGTTCGCCGCAGCCCTCGTGCAGCGCCAACTTGAAGCGCCAAATTGTGGAGGACATGCCTGTGCTGAAGCGCGTTCTTCAGGCGCCTCCGCTATATGATACCAATTCGTTGATGGACGAAGCCTACAAACCGCACAAGAAGTTCCGTGCGCTTCGGCATCGCGAGTTCGAGTCCGCCGAAGCGGATGCCAGCAGCTCGACTAGCATTTCGGCACACAGTCCGCGTCAAAGCCCCAATCCACATGGCGCTCACATCAGCGTGGTGCGGACTCCTCCCCCTGCAGGCACGCCAGCAACATCTGGCGCTGGTGCGGGCACCAGTCAACTTCAAATGCATCTGACACGCAATAGTCCTAGCCAACAGCAGCAACAACAGCAGCAGCAGCAGTTGGGATCAATGGCCATCACCCACTCGGTCCTGGCAAAGTCCCTTATGGCAGAGCCGCGGATGACCCCGGAACAGATCAAGCGTTCGGACATCATTCAAAACTACTTGATGCGCGAGCCGGCGACAGTTGCCAGCAGCACTACGGGCGGTAACCACAGCCCTAGTAATCATTGTCCCTCGCCCTCCACAACTTCCCCTCCACCACCAGCACAGCAGCAGCAGCAGCAAGCAGCACAGCAGCAACAGCAACAACAGGCGCGATGGGCAACCACCAGCTGCCAGCAGAGGCAACAGTCCATCTCGCCGCACAATGGCAGCAGCTCCAGCTCCAACTCCAGTGCATCATCCAGCTCCTCCTCCAGCAGCAGTAGTTGTCAGTATTTTCAATCGCCGCACTCCACTAGCAACAGCAGCAGTAGTGCCAGCAGTAGTAATCTAGCCTCTTCCTCCTCTCCCGCGACGACTTCATCGACGTGTATCGTGACGTCGCCTACCATGGCATCGCCATTGCTGGAGTTGCAGGTGGACATCGCCGACACTGCGCAACCGCTGAATCTGTCCAAGAAGTCACCGACGCCGCCACCAAGTAAGTTGCATGCACTGGTTGCTGCCGCAAATGCTGTGCAGCGTTACCCAACGCTGTCCGCTGATGTGACGGTAACAACTGCCACCAGTGCAGTCGTGCCAGCTGCCACGCCCAGCGGCGCACCGCCCACCAGCAGCACGGCTCCAGGAGTGCCGGCCGTGCATAAAGTCATGTTAGAGGCGTAAGCCGTTCCAGAGCTGAGAGACTGAAGCTTCCGTTTATTGAAGTTGGGGAATGGGCAGGGCACTGACTTTCTGTTTCAAGTTTCGCATGCTGGACCCACAGATCCCAAGACCTCTCAGAGTATAAATAGGCAGGAACTCTGAGAAAATGAAATGTCATTTGATGCCGCGAATTCTCCAGAAGAGAAAAGAAAAAAACATAAATAATATAAATTATTTTAACTCTAAATAACTTCACAAATACTGCAAATATGATCAAGTGTACAAAGATAAAAATGCATGCAATTTAAATAGATAAACTTCAAGTTATTAATGGAAACAAAACAAACAAAGAGTGTAGTCTCCAAACCGAGGTATTAGCCAGTGGTACCGACAGGCAACTTCACATCAAGAACGCGCGTTTTATCAGCGATAAGGAAAGAGAAGAAGGTCTTGACTTCCTTTCTTTGGGCGTCATTTGTAGTGTTGCCTTTGCAGTCGCCAAATCATTTTTAAGTTTCTGTTACTGTTTCTTTTTTCTATCTGCAATTTGCAAATTCTATTAATCTGTTCCCCGAATCTTTTAATTGTTTTTTAAGTTCTAAGTGATTCTTGTAAATATTAATATTACGTTTTAAGTTTAATTATTTTATACTTAGATAAGCAAAGTGTTCCACACTTGCTTTTGAAATGTTTTTTGAAAAAACTGCAGATCAATGTTGTCTTTGAAAAGCCCAGAATTATACCTATTAAAAAAACGAAAATTGTATGAACTTTTTGCGATCTCCGTTAAGTGAAGTAACAACAGCTGTTTTTTTGGACATGAGACATGAAAACATGCTAGAGAATTAACTTACAATTTAGTTAAAAAATTCAGTTTTCATGAATTATACAATTACAAAGTATGACATCATAAGCGTTTAATATTATTGTTTTCTAATTTTAAATAAAAGCTAAACACAAACAACAACACATAAATACAAAAAACATAATATATATACATAAATCAAACGAAATGCTTAAGAGTTTTAGAAACAAGAACCCCAACGTTAAAATATTTGTTGTGTACATAGTTAAATGTTAATGAGAGAATTTAAAGCAGCGTCTTTAAAATGAATGATGAATTTGTGAAATATGTTTAATCAACGGTTGATCGAAATAAAAAGAACAACAAGAACAATACAGAAGCTGTTGAATATTCAGCAAAAAACACAAAAAAAGATGAAAATGTAATACATAAATATTATTTAAAAGTAACATATACACACTTGCGGTAGCAAAAAACTATTACATTAATTAAACTATAGTTATTCAGTACTATTATAATTATTATAATTCGTATGATTAATTACTATTTCTTGTGGTAAGAACAAAGAAAACAACAAAGAACTAAGCAACCGGCGCAGAAATTTGTATGTCAAACGAATAAAAAGAAATTGTTTAAAAATATGAAAAACATATTTAGTTTTTTATTTCATTTAAGATTTCAGTTTCTTATTTTTTTTTTACCAGAATGGACGGTATGGCTGACACTTGCTAATCCGAAATCAGAAAAGCATGTTTCCTTTTTTATTTCATTTATGATTTTCAGTTTCTTATATTCCTTTGACTAGAATGGACGGAAAGGATTACGATTGCAAATCCATAAGCAGAATCGAAATCCCGCTCATTTCAACGTTTTCTATTGTACAGTTATTTTGTATTTTTGCAACTGCCGCGGTAGAAATAAATCGAAAACTTGAAAATTTTAAAATTCGTTTTATGTGTACTGTAATATGTAAATCGCATCAAGAACAATGACATTAACATTTCACTTGAAGATTGATTGATTGAACCGATAACAATAAGCGTAACATAATGAAATCTAAGAAAAACACATACATACATATATTAAAAGTACATATATTCTTTTAAAATTTATGCAAACATGCAGACAAAAGTAGAGAAGCATCGTCAAATATGAAGACAGAGAGGTCGAAGTGAATATCACCCTTCAATATTTATATATATACTATATATATGCATAAACATATATATATATATATATATATGATATGATATATATATATATATATATATATCAATACATATAAAATATATACATTTTTTGCGTGTGTGTAAAATGGTCCGTAACTTTTAGCAGTAAAATAAATAAAAGATAACTATTGTATTGAATCTGAATATTTTATGTAGGAATCTGTGTAGTGAGCGCGATAACAGCGCAGAAACTGTCTGTTAGACAGCTAGAGATTTTGGGGATGCGGATGCCGGCAACGAATACAATAAAATTGCGAGAATGGAGCAGAGCAGATGCTATAAATGGTTTGGCAAACAAGGAACTTGAAAAACTGCAAAAACATTAGATGTATGACACTAAACAAGTGAGCAAAGCAAAAGGCGAGCATGCTCGACTATTAGATATCGTTCACCCAATTTGCCTCTTACAAATACGTTCCAAATATTAAATACTGTTGAGCGAATTCAGATATGTCGGGCTTGCAAGTCACATATGTTAAATGCAAGAGCTGATGTCACACAATCGTAACCAGTGCATCGCTGTGTATGGTTTATATGGTCATTTCATCTCAAATTTCAGCTTTTTCCAGAGCAACTGAAAAAACTGAGTTCTGTATGTGTACACAGCAGACAGACATGGCCAAATCGAGTCGGCTTTTGATTTTGATTGAGAATATATAAATGTATATACTTTGCTTGGTCCGCCACGCCTCCTTTTACCCGCTACATTGTTCAGCTCTCAAAGCTTATACACCACGTTTTCCCATTTTCAATGGACAAGTGTGTAAAAATGAGTAAGTATGCATACCAATGTTGTGTATGGGTCTAATTACACAGACTCACTAAACACAAAGGTCCTGCAGAAGCAAACACACATACTTGTACATTTTAATCACACACTGATTGGGAACGAGAACAATTTGAGCAAGGATGTGTATTCTGCAAGAATATTAGCATTCACGAAAAATATGAAATGATGTATGGGTGATAAGAAATGAAATGAGAATCCATACAGAATACAGAATGTGCTTGTGAAATAAAATAAAATTGCAGTCTATTTTGAAAACCAAAATGAAATATGTTAATAAAACATTGAAATAAGTATTTGAAATATATTAATAAGAACTGAGAAAAACAAAAAACACCAAGCCCAAACTTTTGTTTCAATTGAAATGGTCTTTGAACGTTAGTCGATACCTTAGCATGCCTCATATTTCAGCAGACATTCATAGACATATACTGCATACATACATATTTATATATAGATACGCGTGTTGTTGCTCTTGCTTTCGGTGTCGCATGCCGGCGATAATTTTCAATGTCACCGCCTGTGTATTTTGGAATTTTGCCCGTGACCTTGAGCGATAAGTGTCGCGAAAAGAATTTGGCGAAATTATCAAATATGCGTTGCTCCGAAGACTACGGGCTCGTGTAGATAACGGTCAGATAACGCCAGATCTAGCTGGCTCGCGGGACTAGAGAGTGAGCCAACTTGGGCCCAATGAGTGCGCCCTTATTCATTGAAATGTATCTTAATGTATTTCAACTATAACAAGTGAAGGGTGCACTCGACTGTTGAACACCCAGCACATTCTGGAATTCATTACCTCGAAGAATTCTCGAAGTTTTTTTAGACATAGTTAAGTCGGCTCGTCATTTGATCCTGATTAGCGTAGCTTGCTGTTTGCTAGGGGAAAGGGAAACTTTTCTGTGGTAGTTGCGTTGCAATGTCTTATAAGCTGACATAGATCATAAGTCGAATCGGCTTTATTGCCTATGAAATTCTACCCATCTGGTCCGGTCCTATATAAATGTAGCTTCAGTACTGTCTTCGCAAAGAGGCTTCTCTATGTGCTATGAAGGAAAACAACATCCATCGACAGCATTCAATATGTACACATGCATGAAGTATGTATGTATGTACATCGGTATGTATGTGTATGTGTATGCCTGTACATTTTTTGATTCTTATTTTTTGCGTATTTCACCTTGAAGTCAAACAAGCCCCAAATAAATTAATACACAAAACGCGCGTAAATTTCACGACACAAAAATACAAAAGCAACAACAATTTACATATGGTATGTATGTATTTTGAAACCAAAAACAAATAGCGGGAATAAACAACAAAAATTCAAGGTTAACTGATTAGACGAAATTAGCAAAGTTCTAGCAGATGATTGAGCAGACCAACAGTTTGAGCAGACAGGGGGTTGAGGGAGTGGCTCCGGGGAGCTAATGAGGAAAGCACATGGCTAAAAAAGGCCCACGAGACGCGTTCTCTGGCCGTGCGTGTGCGTAGCGCGGCTAGCCTTATCTTTTCCTAAGCACTGGTACAGCTAAACAAAGCCCACTCGAATGTTAGATACTCTTACATTAAACTAAATAATAGCAACTCATTCGAAATACATAATAAAACTATTTTATGAACTCAGGACCGAGCTGTGCGAAACTATGATATTTTCCAACATTCAGTAGTTGACGTCATTAGAAAGATAATGTTTAGATGAATTCTTTTTAATATGGAAAAGTCTGTCTGTATACCATATACATCATTCTTGCTGAAGTTTGCTATGCACAGAAGCGATTGATAAAAGGTAAGTTAATTGCGTCACGAATGAAACGTTACCTTTGCGTTATTAGAAAAATATCATGAGCCTATCATAAATATGTGGTACTTCATGGGGACGGAGATGGAATCATATCTGATTGGGCGGAAAATACAAAAGTAATACAAAAACAGCGAAAGCTTATAGAACAGACAGAAGGAAGCGTGGGAGCGTTCTTGATTCGGTTTTTGCTTTACCGTCTATCTGTCTGTCACATATACAAAATCGAAATCAAATCGAAATGCGCATGACAATGGACTTGAACTGCGGAGTGTATTGTAGAATCAGCAGATTTCGTTGCTTTTGCTAACTTCACTGTAGCAGCTGCCTTGATGATCCACATTCGAGATGAGATACACTCGAGTCCGCATACGCGGAGTAAGACGGTTTTGGAAGCACTGAATGTACTGCAGTCACTTAAGGCTGAGTGTTGGCTCTGTTTTTATACTAAAAGCGAATATATATACAATGCATGGTCTGCCAAGTCACGCCTCTTTTTGCCTGGTATATATATTTTCATGAAGTCAATATACTGTTTTACGCATTTTATTTGAATGGATGGTATAAGAATCGTAGAATGAGAACTTTGGTTAATACTAATACTTCTAAATTTAGATAAAACAAGTGTGAGAACTTCTTATAAGACATGCCGATTACGCGCGTTCCAGTTCCGACACTCGATAAGGACACCCAGCCAAATTACGCCTCAAAATGTGTACTAAGGCTGTCGGCTGGCATTGACAGCTTCCAAGGTCACATTGACATGTTGCACGCGCCTACGCTTGAAAAAATATGGAGGGGTGCGTTTTGTAGCACCGCAGTGACTCTGCGAAGGGTTTTGTTGAGCTCTGGTTTCGCCACCCGGCGTTTGTTTTAGCTTTGTTCTTATTTGCCTCATTCGTTTCTGTTATTCCTTGATTATTGACATGCGCCTGCCACACATACGAATACTATCTCTCTCACTCGCTGGCAGTCGCTCTTGTTCACAAATTAGTAGAGAATTTGTTTTCGTTTTTTATTTGGAGAAACATCCCATGTCTGGTTTTTAACGCATCTGTAAGAGCTGTGACTTTTACCAAAACCTACCATTGGAGCTACTGGAGAAAGTTTGAGCTACTATATAAAAAACTCAAACTTCTTCTGATGATAAATTTACCATGAATAACCAGGATTTAACAACCATTCTTTGTCGATGTTGTTATGTTTTCGACTATATAAGACAATACAATCAATTTATTTCAGGGACAATTGGATTAATTTTGAGCAAGCAACTTGAATTGGGCACGACAATTGTAACGTTTTAATCGCGTTACCTTCAATCTTGCAACACAATTTAATGATGCCTTGTGACTTTCATTTAAGCCCTTAGAAAACTTTCCTTGCTAAATAGCACACAACTGCACAGTTCACAAGTCTCCTTCAAAAAGGTCAAAGGCGATTGGACGCAGCATCCACATTATTTTCCAGACGACGTTGGCCCATTTAATAATAAAGTAACATGTCATAAGGTCGATCGGTAGGTAAATGGTTTTACTGTTATTTGGAGATAATACCAGCAGGTGGATCTGAAGTATTTATTTGAGTTTAGTCCTATCATAATTACTCAATCCATAAATATTTAGTAAATATGGGAGCAGCATAGAGCCATTAAATACACAATTCCAGCGCTTGCTGCCACACCCATTACAAGTTAATTACTATTTACACAATGGCAGTAAGAATATAGAAGTTTGGAAAAAACAATTGGGGGCAAATAGCGATTTGATACTCTATATAATAACATAATAATGATTATAAAAAATTTTAACTAACCTAAAAAGAAACGCTACCTTCGACGTACCGAAAGTTGTATACCCATCAATAGTAAACATTGCTCCTTCAATTTTTGGCAGACCATACAAAGTATATATATTCTTGATCAGCATCAATAGCCGAGATCTCAGATCTCAGCTATTAAAAGAGCTAAGGCACCATAATTGGTGGGGTGTGCGTGTATTCAATACACACAAGAAGTTTATTTCAAACTTGATGTAACACGCCCACAGCCTCCGCAAATCGATAAATGCGTTTTTCGATTTTTTGCAAATAATTCAATAACGAAAAGAGATCAACGCACCAAATTTGGTAGGATGTAACATTCTGCAGATGCTGGATTTTAAGGTGCCACGCCCACCGCCCCTATAAACCGAATATTTTGAATTATAAGAACATTAGAAAAGCTAGAAGCACCAAATTTAGTATTAAGATCCTTGGTGACACTTCTCGCGCCTATAACTTTTGTGTTTACTGTCCGATCGGATTTAAATTTATAGTTGGTCGATATTGTTATTATCTGCAATAATACCTAAAAAATATCGGAAACTTTTCTACTTTTCCTATAATTTGATTTACCGATTTAAAAAATCGATTTTTGGGGGCCGTGGGCGTGCCATCCAAAAGCCTAAAATCCAACTTCTACATAATGTTGCAAGACACCCTCCAACCAAATTTGGTGCGTTTATCTTATTTTGTTATTGAATTATTTGCAAAAAATCGAAAAACGCATTAATCGGGCGTGGCACACTCTCGTTCTGTGTATTGAATACACGCAAGTCTGGTGCCTCTAGCTCTTTTAATAGCTGAGATCTGTGCTTTCATACAGACGGACAGACAGAAGGACATGACTAAATCGACTCGGCTGATCATGAATATATATACTGTGGGCTAAATCGACTCGTGGATGCTGATATGTTAAAGTAGCAATTAGTATACCACATTATTTCCCCTATCAATGCAACTTCTAATACTTATTGAACCGAATAAGCAACTATTTTGATTCTATACCTAGTAGCAGTAAATATGAAATAGATGGAGAAAGGCAGCTCCAACTTCATGAAGTTTATATAGTACATTTCGAATAAGAATACCACAGTGCAAGTAGACACGAACAGATTTCTGGAGACGACGCATTTAAAATTTATTTTACATTTTTGCAATACAACTCTACACTCCAACAATGACGAATCTTAATTCATTTAATTCATTGACATTTATAACGAAAATTTATACGGCACGAGCAAGCCCATGAATACGCCATACTCACATGAATATGCCGTTCTTACGCATACAGTCAAACATACGCTTTGATATGCCAGTCTATCAGCAGTGCAGTCGACCTTTTGCTGCGGCTACTTTAGCGTGAGAAATTTCTCCCACATGTAATTGCAGTGTTTTCTGTTCGATTTTATTTGCGATTTCCAGTTGTTACTTTTAGCTAATCCGGCGTGTTCCTTCAAACAGACGAACATGGCTAAGTCGAATAGTGCTTCTTGTAAGCACCAAACTATCGAAAAAAAACGGTATGTCGGAGCAAACAGGAGGATAACAGGGGTCTGTCTAACTGAGGAGCTGACTGTCTCCAGACGCCGTACTTCAAGGACAGTGTAGAAATTATAGGTCTCAAAGAAATGCGCATATTATTTGTGAGCAGCCCTCATTTCTTTAATATGGTTGTTGTATTTTCGGTGGACTCAATACTTTTTCTGAATGCTTAAACCAACTTAGCATTGCAAACTATGGCAAACATTTTAAGGCTTCAATGTCATAGCCAGCGTCAGAAGGTTCTTTAGTTTTGAAATTCGGGAAGTGCTAATAAACATGCATGAATGCATGAAATTGAAAAACTTTTGAGCAGCTTCACGAAGCTGATCAGCACTTGATCGACTACAGGGGAATGTTTAAGTTCATTCAGTTTGGACAGGAAGTTCACATGTAAATCAAGTTTAATGTATTCTTCCACTGGCAGTCATATAATATGCAGAATATTTTTATTTGTATGTTTTAAAATACACTCTGCTTATGAAGATGTGCTAAAACGCATAAACAAAAATAAAACTTACACGACATGCAATCAAAAGATGTAATGAATTGGCAAAACATTGTCTTCACAGATGGAACTAAGAATTTATTCTATCTTTAATAGAGGCTATTCGTTTGGCTTCCATTTATTTAATTTTTGTATGCTTTTTTTTTTGTATGTTACGTATAGGTAAAAGGGAATATAATATCATGTTGGAGGCAATATTTACTATAATGTAGAATTACTCCAGAACATTAGAGTCGTCCAATAATTACAATGGAAATTTATAAAATATAATTTAAATATGACATAAGTTTGCAACAAGGATTCTGTCTATATATTTTCAACTGACATGAGGATACCATTTACTTTTGGCTGTTAAAATATTAATATTAAATACTTTTATTCGGCGAACTAAAAATAACGCATCGCAAATTTTCACAATCAAATACACATGTATTTGTATGCACACGCAAGTATTGATGCCGGGTCCCTGCTACGCCACTACTGCTATTTGTATGGGAAACTTCGCGCGGCTGTAACTTCTGTGTTTATTTAGCAGCTACGAGAATGTCGAAAAGCAAGTTTTGTAGCTTTTCTACTTTTCCTGAATGTCAATTTATCTATTTATTAATTTATTATACCATTTACCCATTGAAAATGGGTAAAAATGGTATATTAACTTTGAAAATGTATGTAACAGTCAGGAGGAGGCGTGGCAGACCATATAAAGTATATATATTCTTGATCAGCATCAATAGCCGATTTGGATTTGGTCATGTCCGTCTGTCTGTCCTTCTGTATGAACATACAGATCTCAGCTATTAAACGAGCTAGAGACACCAGACTTGGTGGGAGTGTGCGTGTATTCAATACACACAAGAAGTTTATTTCAAACTTGATGTGCCATGCCCACCGCCTTCGAAAATCAATAAATGCGTCTTTCAATTTTTTGCAAATAATTCAATAACAGTAAGAGATAAAAGCATCAAACTTAATAGGAAGGTGTCTTGCAGGATTATGCAGAAGTTGGATTTTAGACTTTTGGATGCCACACACCCCGCCCACCGCTCACTGAAATCGATTTTAAAAACAAGTGAAGAAAGCTACAGTCGAGTGCACTCGACAGTAAGATACGTGGGTCGTTCAATATGTCTTTAGACAAAATAAATAAATAATAATAAATATAAAAACACTGTTTTTTGCAGAATTTTTTTTTTTATTTTTCAACATAGTCCCCTTTTATCTCTACACACTTTGCCAATCGTTTTCCAACATTTTTATCCCGTCCAAAAAATAGGATTTTGGATTTCTTCACTCGGATTTTCTAAGGACTTATTGAACGACCCTCGTACCATTTGGCAAACCATTACAAATTTATTTCATTAACTAATTAATAACAACAAGAGGGGGTCTTGCGTCACAAACAAATGAGTTTTCTAGACTGCGTACCCGGCCTTCTGCTAACGTCTATACGCGCTTATACTTATGGTACATGATAGTATCTTCCATAACTTTTATGCTTATTCCGATCGTATCTAAACAAGTTATGGTTGTTGATTGTTGATTAGCGCACAAATAGTTAAATTTAATATTGCTATTCGCTGCAAATTAAAGCTCGATCGGAAAGTAAAAAGAAAAGTTATATGCGCGAGAAATTTCCCATACAAATTTATCAGCTACGCAGCTGACGGCCGGTGCTTACGTTTGACTGTATGCGTGAGATCGGTATTAGCATGTAGCGTTAATACACGAGCGTTAGATTGTATGTATGAACTATATAAGCAAATCTGTGAAAATGCTACGCGTTGATGTGAATTCGGGAAATATAAGTATTATTATTAAGAAATAATTTTTAACAACAAAATGTGGTCAATGTCGAGCTCACTCGACTGCAGCTTTCTTCACTTGTTCAAATTCACTTTCTTTACTGAACAGTTTGTAGAGTTTCACTTTTTATGTTTCGATGTTTTCAAAATTTTCGTATTGTTCAGAGTTCACTCAACTCTTTTCAAAGGTCTGCAATAATTAAATGGTCAAAATCAAAGAAATACGCTTGAGCGTTATTTATCTCTAAGAGGAAGCAATCAGTTCCAAAGAAGGAGTTGCGAAGAAGGGCAACTCCGAACCACAACCAAGAGACAGTTTCCAAACACACTTTCCGTTGACCCAAAAAGTCGTCTAAAACCCGTTTTCTGCGCTGGCGCGTCAAGAAATGCATCAAAACTACAAGAAAGAAGAAAAAGCTTTAAATTCAAAATAAATGGAGTACACTTTCGCTTATGAAAACGAAAGTCAACGGACTTTTACAAAGCCATGGAATACAGCAGCAACAAAAGCAAGTAAAGAAAGTTACAGTCGAGCATACTCGATTGTTTGATATTCTTTGATTAATCAGTGAAATCATTGAAAACTCATTATTAAATACTGAAAACTGTTAAACAAATGCTCAATCTTCAATTGGCTTTTATTAGAAATATATATAGTTTTCTACTTTAATCGTACTTTTAGCCGGATACAGAACTTCCACGCATAATATACCCATTTTCAATGTGAAGAGCATACAATCGTTCCCAACTATAGATAATAGAAAATACCTCTAGCCACGTCTTGGTGAAATGGCGGAGAAATTTGTCAACTCAATGGAAGGCAAGCTTGTTGGGCTGTGCAACGGAACAAATCATCGGCATTTAAGTTGTCATTAAAATCCAAAGTTAAACAGAAAATATGTAATTTTTTGAGACCAAAATTGTAATGTGTAAATGCATAAATAAACATTTTATTTAGGCCATTGGAAATCGCTTATGCTAATGACCCAATTCAATAGGGCGATGATCAAATCAAAGACGTTAATGTTTGTTGTTTCGAAGGTTTAAAATGGTTATAAGATCTCATAGGTTACCCAGGATCGTAACTTGGATCGGATTAGTCGATTTTCATTTAGTTTGTTTTCAAAGTAAAAGAATCGAATTTTTACTCATCTTACCCTGTTTTCCTAGTTTCTTCTAAAGTTCGGTCAAATTTGGAATTTTCATACGAAAGCATTAATTATTTGTCAGCGTATATTCACGATGATATCCATCTATATGAATATCTTGCTTATTTCATTTAATGAAATTGTACTATCGTAGCTATCATACGAACGATCGTTTAACTATTAAGTTTCTTTTTAGTAAACTTCTTAAGTGAATATTGTGTAAAAACTATTAAATATATATATTATATTAACATAGATATCAACACAGGTATACACATTCACACTTGTATCATATACATAGCCAGTTGATAAAAAAAGTCAGAGGTCAACAGCCCAGTTACGGGACTGGAAAGTATATACATGTGTATTGGAAGTATGCGCGCATACGTTCACAAACTGTATAAAATTTCACTTGGCTTGTAACGCATGCGCAGCTGCCGACAGCGAAAGTGAAACTCGATGAGGTTTTTGAACTCAAAGAGTCGGAGCCGCAGAAGTCACTGGGCACGAGGGGATTGCTTGGAGGTGGGTGAGCTACGGCGAGAGCAACTGGCCTCCAGTGTAACTGGAGCGGAACCAAAGACAACAACAGTTAATTTAATAATTTTACTTTCTTTTCAACATCAAGATTTTAAAGCGCGATTTGATTGAGGTCAAGCCAGGAACCGTTGACAATTTGTGGATGATACCGGACCGGTAGATAGTCATTCAAGAGTCAATGAACCATTTCGAAATGAAAGCGCCTTCATTTATACTATTATACTGTTTTGCTTACAAAAGTGGATCTGTACTTGCTAGTCCTAGATCGCAAGTACAGTGGTAATACATGTTTGTCTAAAGGCTTTTTGCCTTTTCTTTTCTTTCTTTCTTTCTTTATTTTCTTCCTTTACCTGATCTGATTCCTAGAAAAGAAGACCGTTTTTGACTTTTATATCTACATAGTTAAGTTAGTTGTAGTATCGATGCTGATTAACACTTAATATACTATTTGTTGGGACTGCTATTTAGTAGATTTTCTTTCTGCCAGTTAAACACACTTGAACAAAACTTAATAATGCCATTAAATTCCATATTCCATCTTCGTCCAAGCGGCTTTGAATTACGTGCAATTCTTGCTCAACGATTGGGAAAACTTAAAAGAGAAAGGTTAAGGAGAAAAAGAAAGAGACAGAGAGAGAGAGAGAGCAATAAAAAGAGCGAAGAATAAAAGAGCGAAGAGCGAAGATGTAGGGCAAAGGTACAGCACATTTGAAATTAAGTTAAAAACAAAAGCGAAAGTGTACTGTTTTCAAGCTTGGCCTTATCGCTACTATTTTTATATGGTTTACATTAAATGGAAAGTGGTATATAAACTTTATGTGCCACGGCCACCGCCGCAAAGAGATAAAAACATTAAGAAGGGGTAAAATCAACAAATAGGTTAAGAAGGCCGCTTGTACCATTACGCAGAACGCGGATTGTCTTGTTTGATGTCACGCCCAGGGCCCCTATAAGACGAATTGTTCACATAATTAGAAAAGCTCGAATCAAAAATTTGGTAGAAATATGCAACGCGTTGTTGTTAATTCGTTGAATAAAAGTGTTTAATATAAAGAATTATTTGTAACGGTCAAAGTGGGTGAATGTATCTTATTGTCGAGTGCACCCGACTTTTTTAATTACATATTACAAGGTCACTTTTAATAAGTTTAAGTCACCATTTTTAGCATCTCCTAAGCTACTAGGCTGTAACTTACAGCCCCATCGATCGGAAGCACACAAGCTAACTGCTTGACTGTTCCTCACTTACTTGACACAACTCGCAGGTGCTGTTACCATACATAGGTTACATAGGTTTCTTGAAATTATTAATATTCGATAGATTCATATTGTTCAATAGATTTAAATATTACTTCCGTTCGATTGGGCTGTAATTTTCAGAAGATCAATATTTTTGGAAGCTTCAAAAAAATTGATAAAATGCTTTTTAGTTTTTCTACTTTCCAAATAAATCGAAAAAACGACCTATAAGAATCAATATTCTTGTAAGCTAATAGAATGTCAAAAAAAGTTTTGTAGCTTTTCTAATATTTCGAAAAAAAAAACTACTTTTAAGGTCAAGGGTTAAAAATTAACACTCAGAGTAAGGTTGCCAGGAACCTTACTTAGTTGCGTTGTTTTTTATAACCGATTTATAAGTACTTTTTGTGTTTTGCGTGTGTAATAGCTGTACGTTCATACAGACAGAAGGGTATGATATGTTGTCGAGATGGTCAATAAGAAGAAAACCAAGTGCGTATATTTGTATGTAATTTATGAATTGCAAAATTTCTGACCTTGACTCAACACAAAAATTCCGTTACCTTTTTATTGATTTCCTGGAAAATTGCTAATGATATTTGAAATGTAAATTTAATTTTCAGGGTGCATGTAAAGAGGTAAAGTTGGTAAAGGTGGCAGCGCGTTAGTGGGGTTTGGTAAGTGATAGCGCGACAACGGAATGACGCACTTAGCTTTTTCAGTTTAACTAGCGCCTAAGCAATAACCCCAATACTCAAAATGGAAATGCGCAACAGCGAGAAGAGGCCTTTCGCGTTCTCGACTTCCAAATAGCAACAAACTTGCGGCTCCTGTGACCTTCAACAAAAATCTGAGAAATAGAGAGAGAGAGAAAGTGGGAGCTGAGCTTCAAGAGAACCGAGTTGAAGCGCGTGCAATGCCAAGGCGAAAGTTCGAGCAATGTCATAAAAGTACAGTCAACCATGCGTCAGATGAAGCTCTGGTCTCCTACACACAAGAGGCACACGAGCTTTATGTGATGGAAAGCTTTCAGGGGAAAGCCTATTCGGGTTTTTAAAATGCCTGTGCTATAGAGCGTCAATCAACGTTAGATGCCCTTTAACTTTCAAGAGGGAGGATCCGAGAACGGGACAGAAGTATATACCGCAGGCAAAAATTTTCATAACCAGCGCACATATTAAGGACTCGGATACAACAAACTGCGACAAGGTGAGCGTAAAAGCACAGTGCGCAAAACATAGCACGGCGCAGTAAGAGTCAACGGCAAAGCTTTCTCCTCATGCTAGAGCAAACCGACGAAGTTCAAGGTTAAAGCTGAGGGATTTCAGTCTTTGACATTGGCAATGCCAGTCGGACTACCACCCTCTCTCATTATAGCATTCAATGAGTACACGTGTCCAGAGAGTGTAACTGAGACACAAGTTTTCTGTATTTCTCACTCGGTCTATGTTGTTTCCCCACCCCTCTGCACCTTGTTTCCAACCGAACAATAATCTGCGCATGGAGCTGCTTATTGTTGAACTGAACCTAGTCTTTATACACCTACAGCATTGTATTTATTCTTGGGCTATTGCGACAGCCAAACATCTTTGCTTTCACGCCTCCTTCTCCCTGCTTTTGCACAGTGTTGATTACATTTCGACGCGTGGCTTTGATTTGATTTTAAGCAATTTTGCAGACTCTTCCTTTTCACTTCCTCCCCACAGCTCGCTGAAATGGTAAATTCTCACGAATTGCCCTCAGAATAGCGGCATATTGTTGTTAAAGGTCAACAAAAGGACAAAGCAACCGAAGTTGCACTACGCCACTTGTCGGTGTTCCAATTTATAAACTTATCTTCTTCTTGAGGAAAAATATCAGAAGCTGGGAACATAAAGGTGTCGCTTGTCTGAAAAAGCTTTACAGGTTCTCTTGAATAGCAAGGCTCTTCAATAAAAGATTTATCACATTTTTAATTGCGTTAATATTTGGCTTATATAGATCTAGATTGCCATGACGCATTTCAAACAAATAAGATTTATTTGGTACATGAGTTCGGCGAGTCTGTTGAACGTCCTACCAAGTGATTGGTGCAAGGAACTTTGAATTCTATTAAAGTGACTCGCCTCGGTGACTTTCAGGCTTGCACGGTGACCCAAGGCCATTGCGTCATGCAAGTGCAACAAGGCCATATCTAGACCGACGGGTGCATTGGCAAGCCTTGCACTTGAACCTGCGCACGCGGCATCTGCATGTGCTTCAATGAAAAGCGACCGGGTGGGTTTTTCGACCTTCAGTGAGAGCTTTTCCACAGAGCTTATTTTTAGTAACAAAAAACGGGGAGCGTCGGCTGGAAAGGTTAATCGCATGTGTAGTCATATCTGAATGTATGTATGCGTGAGTACGGCGTACCGTTCAAGGCCATTGGTAGAGAAGAGCTTACTCTGTAGAGGCAATGTTAACTTGTGTAGTAATAAAGACCAATGGACCGACTTCTTCTGGTTAGGTTCATCGCATTGCTAAGGTTTAAGTACCAAGGAGCTAATAAAATTGTTTCTAACATGTAACCCCTTTTATAATATAGCAACAGAAAATGCGTGCATTGTTTTAGACCAATCTATTTCGATGAAAGAAATAACTTAGTTTGAACGGGTCACCGATTCGACGATATATCGCTTATTCTTGGAACGATCGCATGAAAACCAATCGTATTTTACAAATTTCTCTATTACAGTAAGATATGGTAAAATTTCCATAGTGCATTGAAAAACCTAGTACATATTTGTATATAATTTAGTAAACGTAGAAGGAATTAGTTCAATGCTAACATTCAAACATCTGCAAGAATTTGAAAATAAGACACACTAGTACTGTAAAAACGTTGCAATGGGGACATCGCTGTGTATAAAAACAAAAATAATATAAATTCGAAAATTTGGTAAGCTGAAATTTCTTAGTCAACTAAGGATTTCAATAGCATGTTCCAATATCCATAAAATATATCACAATATCTAAATTGTATTCGAATTCGAATACTGAAACCTCCTCAATGGTATTATAGCTTCAGGATAAAAATGGATATATGTAAGGATGTACATATTAACGAAATGAGCAATCAGGTGAAACCTATGAAAGTATCAGCAACGCTTCCTTACAAGTTTTCTTTATAGTGAAACTAAAAAAATTTCTTTAAATGCATTACAACTTTCGCTTCTAAGCCTTAATGAGGCTTATGAAGGCGATTCAGCACCACACGAATACACTTAATTTAAAACGTGAGCAATTTGGCATCGTCAAACAATTTCATCACACGGATTAATCTCAGCTAAGTTTATACATAGCGATCTGGAAACTAGAACCTAGAACCATGAAAAGTTACATCTCCGGTAGCTTAATCAATATGCTCCCTCATATGTGCATTTACAAATACAAATACAATAAGATATAGATACAGAAGCAAATGGAGGCACGAAATCTTTGACCACAAACCAGTTGTTTTTAAAACATGTGGAATTTTAGTTATAGAATAGACCGTTAGGTGTGAAAAACAAAATTTAATTCTAAAACATCGGAGCAGTCTTTTGTACCCTTTACTCGATGATATATATATTCATTTTGTGCCAATTTTTCGAAACATTTAAGTACATATATGTATGTATACATACATACATTCTTGAAATGTTCTGCGGCACCTCCTTTAGCCTGTAACATGTATCTTTGAAAGCAAAATGTACATTTTGAGCAACCTTTCCATGGCGTCAGGTTACGAATACATTGATAATTCCAGCCAGTTTCATAAACTTAGTACGTCTCTCGCACTCTTCGACAATCTGTCTGGCATAGTGACTTATACATTCAACAATACACTCGCACATTCACGGCTGATAATTGTCTGTCTCACTACAACAACTGCTGTAGTCGTTCAGCCTTGATCTTGGCAAAATGATAACCCTAACCTTGAGAAATGTTGTGTGTTTGATTTTTGTGTGTGCTTCATATTTGTACTTTTTTATATGCTTACACATACGTTTGCATAGATAGTATACAAAGTATGTATGTGTTTGATTATTTTTGTGTATACTCTTCACCCATTGAAAATGTATAACGAGTATATAAACTTGATGCCACTGTAGGTAACATATTGAAGGTGACCATACAAAGCATATGTATATAGACAAATCCCAGAAACCGTCCACAGACTTAACATCTCTAAGAACAATTGCAAGTACAACTCTGTTTTGTAAGAGTACTCTTTTTAGAAGACAGAAAGAATTAGGAAATGTATTCTAATATTTTGATTATAGAATTTAATAATTGCTATTTCTCGCCTCCTGCAAACTAAAATATCATTGATGAAACGATAGACCCGTCGATACTTAAAGCTCATAAATCAGAAAAATAATAATAAGCAATGTAATTAAATAAGTGAAACAAACGAAAGTTCGTGCTCGCAGTCTTGGTCTTTTTCATATTCAAATGGATTTTAATTTGCGGCATGGCCTGTCGGTTTGTATGGAGAATGGTTGATCTACTATATAACTTTTGTGTTTTCTCTCCAATGGGGTTGCAATTCCGATCGAATGTCAACAGTATAGATATCTACTAGGTGGGCCAATGAAATTGGAAGCATTTTTTTTTTTTTTAAACTAACGATTTTTCTTTGTTCATTTAAAAAAATAATTTATACATATAACTATATATATAAATTTATGTATGTAAAAAATGTATTATTTTGGCATTGTATCGGACTATTTGGCTTTGACTTCGCGGCGTATGTTGGCTCTGAGATGAGGTAGTGTCCTTGGTTTGTTACCGTTTACCTTGGATTTCCAAAAAATTCTGGAGGCGACAAATCTAATGACGTCAGTAGACAGTCAACAGTCGCGAAAGAAACAGAACTTTTTAAAAATAACTGTTTCTGGTGGCACCACCTATTGGTGGGTATATGAAATGAAAAGTTTGATCTCTTGTTGACATTTCGTAAAAATTTTAAGACAATTGGACAACTACAATCGAAGTTATCAATCAAAAAGTGACAGCAGCTTACGGTCATCGGCCGTAAAATGCAATTTGAACAAAGAGCAAATATTACATTTTGTTGGGAAAACGTTCACTAAAACAATTGAAATGATGAAAAAGTTGATGGTGATCAGTGCCTATTCCGTAGTAATGTGCCTGAGTGGTACAAGCGATTCCAGGAAGGTCGTGAGGACCTCTGTGAGGATCAGAAGTCAGGCCTGCCAAAATCAGTGAATACCCAAAACAATATTGAAAAAGTGCAGGAATTTATTACGAATGAGCCGAAATCTTCTTTGCGTAAATAAATATCACCATAGACTTCATCCATCGTATTTTGATAGATGTTCTACCACAATACCGTGAGGCAGGCTCCTGGCGCCTGTTTCAAGATAATGTGCGGTCTCATCGGTCGTCGCTTGTCACTGATTTTTTGACAGAAAACTCCATATTATCCATTAATAACTCACTCTACTCATCTGATCTGGCACCCTCTTTAATTCTTTTCTATTTGGAAAACTTCATTTGCCCATGAAAGGACACTGATTTCAATACATTTCAGCTATCCAAAAGGCGATTACCATTAACACTCATTTGAAATGCTAATTGACCTGGCTAAACGCCGTATTGAAGCACAAGGAAACAACTTTAAATAAAAAAATATAACTTTTGTAAAATATTAAGTTTTTGTTGTTTTTTTTTGAACAGTTCTGTTTCCTACATATATCTCACAGACAGTCCGTTTTCACACATACTGTCACAAAGCTATTGACCATTTTTTGCAATTCAAATAAGTGAATATTATCAAAAGTGTTTTGCTATAATTCGAAAAGAATTCGCAAGACTTGTTTATACAGAAATATACACACATAATATACCATATAATGTTTTTTATAATTTCCTGTTGGTCTTAGGCATTTTGTAATGTTTCCTCTTGCAAAGCCTGCCTAACCTGCACCTGGAGCTTTGCCTTGGACACATGAATCTGGGAGTATATTTATATTTTGAATAAATTTGTAATAGGTCTTGAAAGTGAAAAGTATCTATCAGTCAAGTAGACTCCACTTAGCTTTCTTTACTTGTCTTCTAATATTTTTACCTGCTCTGTATGCACTTTGTTTCGTGAAAGGCAGGGGCTGCAAATGTGACCTTGACCGTAAAAATTAAATTTAGAAGCGGCCGGCTACGTCGTAAAAAATGCAAAGCTTTTTGCTCTTTCTGTATGAGTTTGCGGGTACGTATGTACAGATATTTGTGTGTATATATCAACATTCAAATCATTGTAATACCAAAGTATGTTATCTTAGATACCCTGCACTTGTTTCAATGCGAGTAAGTCGTCTTGAGCCTTCGTAACCTTTTATTCATGCACTTAACCATTGAAAACATCAATAACTTATAATATCAGCTTTTTATAAATGTTCAAATACAGCTTGCAGAAAGGGGCGTGCTCGACCATATGAAACACATAATCCTCATAAGCGTCATTAGTCTTCTTCCTGTTCGTCTTCGTTCTGCATATATGATACATTTGAACTTAATTCGAACTGTGAGTGTCACCACTTCGGAAAATCGATATTTTCGATTTTCAGTAATAAGCAAGCCTTAACAGATTCAGCATTGTTGTTTATCACGCATGTAGCCAATTATTGGTTGCAAATCGCATTTGGCGACAGATCAGTTAAAACTGGTAAATGCAGGGAATAAAGTATTTAATATTTAGAATTAATTTGTAATGATCAAAATGAGTAAATAGTAACTTTCTAAGAGTGCACTCGACTTTTTACATGTATATTTATTGAGCATTTATGAAAATATTTACAAATTATTTTTTTTTTTATTGTAATCATCAAGCAAATATATATACTGTTTTAAGTAATAATTTTATTTTCTGCTAGTTAGTCACCGACAGAAAACCGTTGAACCCGTATTGATCTCCACCGATGAAAATATACTTCGATGTTTCGGTATTAATACTGAAACAATCGATCTGCGATTTCTCATATTTTTAAAATATCGCATTTAAGTTTCCTCTTCTTTAATTTAGTAGCACAGGAATAATAAAAGGCTTTATATTATCAATAAAATTAACATGGAATTAACTTCAATTGCTCCGGCGTATTTTTTTTGTCTTTAGGTGTTTTGATATGTTTTGTGTTAGCTGAAAGAATACAAAGCAAAAAATCGAATACATAGGACAAATATCGATAGCTATGAAAGTACACCAGCGGTAAATCATTGATTATGATAGTAATTCACCAGTAGTGGTGAAATTTATCTTCAACGGAATCGATAATTCACTGAAATCATTGTTAACAACGAATTTCACACGCGGCACTACTTTTATCTCTACTGTAGTAGTCAATTGACGGGAGAGCAGTAAGTTTGATGTATTACGTAGAGTTGGAAAAACATCGATGTTATGTTACTTCGCAGATTACAAAAATCAAGATCGTTGTTTTGGAACATCGAAGTATTAAAGCATCGGGAAAATATTAAATATTGACTTGGTTTCAATAAAACCATATATTAGCCATAGAAACAATATTTATACTATTTTTTTTTTTTTTGTTGTACGCATTTAATTATGTTTGTGAATCACTAAATTTAAAATAATTAGTTTTGTAAATCAGATACAAATTTACTTATTTTAACACTTACCGCCAAGGAGAATCGATAAAAATATTGCAGAAATACCGATGTCTATCATCGATGATGACAATGTTATTTAAAGATAAGAAATACCATCGCTCTTGCAATAAAACTTTCGGTGAAAACATCGATAATTTGTAGTTCCAATTTCCTTTTTATATAAAAAAAAACACGAAATATAGTTTATCAAAGTATCAAAGCTCCAAAATATAATAATATAATTTTTTTAATTTATTTTTTTCTATATGAAAGCGCAAATTTATTAGTTAAATATTTTCCCAAGAAATATAGGCTGCCAAAATATGCGTTTCCAAATCAAATTGACAATAAAAAATGTACAAATACAATTGAACTCATTTAATTTTATTTTTTTTGTTAAACTCGCGCCATAATTACCTATTACCGTTGTGAACAGCGGACTGAAATTGTGATTGTGACCACGACAATTTATTTTTCTGGAAAAATATCGATATATTGTTATTTTGATAAATTTATCCCATCCCTTAAGCACGTTGGATCGGGCTTAGGAAAGCTGCTATTTGGAAAAAGGTTGTGTTACTATATCGTTATATTTATGTATAAAGTAAACAATTAAATATATAAACAGATATAATTTAAAAGTGTAGACACTGTTAGCATTTTAGTGAAAATGGTGAAAGAAACTTTTAGTGAATATTTTATGTGTAATTTTAACGATACATTTGAACTCGATGGTAAGTCAAAAAAGGGAGAACCAAAAAATATATCTATATTCACCCAATAATCCCAGCAGATTTTCCCAATTATGAGAGACTGCGAAAGCTGTGGACCAGTCATGAGCTATGGACCGTGAGCGAGTTGGAAACTATAATAAAACGATGGCTAGATAACGCTGCAAATATGGAGATAGCAGAAATTGACAAGTCTGTAGATTTGCTGATCGACTTTCTGCAATTAGTTTTCGCATTTGTGCAAAATAACTTTACTGGACCTTTCGACAAACTGACTTTATGCTCAGAAATGTTGAGTAACCTGCAACTGGATGATTTATATCCCCAGAAGCAGTTAGAGGCAAGTGGCGAGGAACTGAATCCCAATGTAAAGACTGCGCAACTATTGCTCATATCGAAGCAAATGCTGGAAGTTTTAAGGAAAACCCATCCCACATCAAAGGTAACTATAGAAAGGAATATGTGTTTAACTCGCAATGATTCTGATTGTCTTCAACAGCTTCTTACCTGGTGGCATCTGCGGCTAGTTTGCCTACACCAACATATTCTAGATGACTTGGCCGACTCTCTTTACAAGGAGTTCAAAGTGATAGCCGCCGATCTGCAAGCCAATTTGACAACATTCACCTCAAAGGAGTTGCATGCGCTAATTTTACTTGAAGTGGCCAATGGCTATTTACAATTCCATCGCTCAGATTTATCAAATCAGATACTAAATGAGCTGTGCGAGCATCTGCAGGTTCAACTCAAAGTTGAGGGCTTGCTTGGCATGCGAACCCGGTTCCAAAGAAAGGCTCTTCCCCAGCTGTGCCTTAAGGTGGTGCAGCAATCTGTGGATGCGAATAATTTGCCAAAAGCAATGATGAGTAATTCGCAGACAAACCTGCCTCAACTTCTTCTGTTAGAAGATGATACACGCTTGGAACGAATACAGTTCATCGAGCCCCAGGACAATGATGTAATGACTCTTCCAAGCGTTTTACAAGCGCTCGTTTTGGCTAAAGTGTAAGTTTAGCACTAGGGAACACGCATGTTGTGATTTTGACTTCAACTTGTCTTTCATAGAAAGCAGCTGCAGCGTTCGCAGCCCAAAGATCGACTGGCGGATGAGCAACTAGAACCGTATACTCAAACGCTGCTCTACCAGCAGCACGGACCATTCCAGGTTAGACAAGCTGCGCTTCTATTGAACTGCCAGCAGGAGGCCGGCCAGCGCCGCGCGGTGGAACGCAGTTGGAAACAGTGCGAAGAGTGTATCAAGTTGTTGAACAGCGTAGACGGATTTACTTTAAGAATGCGGCTGTCTTATAGTTTTGCTGCCTTCCTGCTGCCCATTTGGCAGGTTCAGTTGCAATTAGTAGATTTGTTGCGATCGCTGGGCATGACCAAGAGCGCACTTGACATATGCCTTCAGATCCACGCTTGGCAACAGGTGATTGAATGCTACACTAGCTTAGAGTTGCGCCACAAAGCAGCAGAAATAATACGACAGGAGTTGGGCAAACATCCCACGGCATTGCTCTATTGTCTTCTAGGCGACGCTATTGATGATCCCCAGTGTTATGAGCAGGCCTGGCTTTACTCCAAGGAGACAAGTGGCAAAGCACAGGCCTACTGGGGAAACTACTTTTACAGGCGCGCCGACTACACACAGGCCATTAGTCACTATGAAAAGTCTCTGGCGATTAATTCCCTCCAGGAGTCGATTTTGCTACGCTGCGGCTATTGCGCCATACAGCTAGAACGCTGGGAAGCCGCAGTTAGGAGCTACTTAGCCTATACACACTTGGAGCCAAATGGTTTCGAGTCCTGGAATAATCTCGCAAAGGCGCTCATCAAGCTGGGCGATAAACAACGTGCCCATCGACTACTAGGAGAAGCTCTCAAATGCAACTATAGTAATTGGAAGGTCTGGGAAAACTATATGCTCGTCTCAGTGGATACAAATCACTGGGAAGACGCGATACGGGCATACCAGCGTCTCGGTGAGCTCAAGCAGCACTTCCTTGACGAAGAGGTATTAACGCGTATTGTTTATGGCATTGCCAGGCAAATTCAGTCAGATAGTACAGGATCTTCAGCCAAGACGTTACAGCCTCGTGTAACGCAGCTACTAGGGCAACAGTGCGTTCAACATGGCAACGAGCCTATAGTATGGGAACTTTCTGCATTGATATCTGGCACACCCCTCAAGAAAGCAGAGCGTTTGGTTAAATCATATAGGTCCTACACAGCCAAAGAAATAGCCTGGGAAACAAAGTCTGCGCATGCCAAGAAGGCCCTATCACTTTGTCACGAAATAGCTGAGCTCTCAGTAGCTGCTATCAAGGAGCATTCCACTGATGAGAGCGAACTCATGATTACTTCTCAGCTGAATTCCAGTCGACTGGCGGTCACTTCCTGTTTAAATGCCCTGAAGCGTGCTAGTCTCGTTACGGTACCTGATGAGCAGCAGAAACAAATGGATCAACTAGAACTGCAGCTTATTAACCTCACTCAGATCGTACAGCAGCGACTGCAAGGCACCTAGATACTGTTGGTCCTTTTATACGCACACAAACATATATATGTATGTAAATATATCAATACATATGTACATATTACAATTGCAATCTTGACCATTACTTAAAGCGTGTTTAGCTTGGTTGTGATAAGAACGCGAACACTTTGATCAAAGGCTCCGGCGACGGCGAGGCCCAACTTGTCCGGATGCCAGTCAAAGCTATGTACTGGCTGGGAGCTTAAAGTGACTGCACTAACCATTTGCAGTTTTCCAGCTACGCCTTCCTTGTTGCCATCTGCATCCTCAGATATGCGTTTATCAGGATATTCATATTTCCAAAGGCGTATGGAACCAGTGCCGCTGCCAGTTAAGAAGACATCGCGGTTTTGAGGCAAATGGCGCACTGTCCAAACGGTGGCTTTGGGGCCACTTATAACTCCGTTGGTACCCACGCTGCGGCCTGCGTTGCGCTCCTCCACGCAACTGAAGCCCTTGGTGGGATGCTGCGTGCGCATATCATAGACTAAAAGGCCACCTTCCAAAGTCGTGACTGCAAGCTTGTTCATTTGGATGTCACGACGATCGAATTCCAATCCGCAAACGCCATTTCTTATGGTAGCCTCCCAGCGAACGGCCAATGCCCGAAGATCAAATAGCTTTAAGTCCCCATTGTCGTAACCGGCGGCAACAACGCGCTCCTCATTGTTGTATGTATTACCAAAGGCAACGGCCCAACAATCGCGTCGCAAATCAGTCTTGTTAATGCCGTCGCCCTTTTGTGGTGGCGGTGATATGTCAACTACCGGTTCTTGTCCCTGGCGTATGTCCCAGACTTTGACGGCGCCGTCACGACTGCCTGTAGCTATTTCTGGCGCTCCACATTCAACCTGCGTGCCACCAATTGCGTCGATGCAATTGATAATATTGCTGTGCGCCTTCACATTGTACACAGCAAGTTCGGGGCGCTCCAAATCCCTGTGAACTTCTAACATCAAATGACGGTCTATGTGTGCTGATGTTACTTACAGTACTTGCAGACGACCTTCAAAGTCGCCGACTGCTATGTGCCGATTGCGCAGGGAAGCAGCTCCAAAGGTTCCACACTTAAAAGCCGCCTTTTTCTCGACAGACTTGATCTTTTTCAACTTTTCTTCATTCAGTTCAAAGATATCCATAATCCCATGGCTGTTCGGCTTGGAACCAAGCACCACAAATTTAGCGGAGAGTGGAATCCATTTGGTATCGTAGACCGTGTAGTTTACAGGCTCATGTAAATGCTCTATAAGTTGAGGCTTGTCCATGTTGTCACCTTGTTCGCTTCTCACAACGCTTCGATTATAATGATTTTCAAATTATTAATAAACAATTGTCAAAATTGCCATGGTTACTCTTTAGGATTTGTTTGATCAGGTTGCCATTAGAGGTGTAACACAAGCTGCGATAATATCGATAGCATCGATGGTGAACCGATCTTCGGTTGCAATCGATTCTTTGGTTACCATCGAAACAATCGAGTGGCCCCATCAAATTGTAGCAATAACTGCGCGTCGCGTAAATTTGACAAGTTTTTGCAAATTAATTGGAACTGCAAATAACATTGATCACCAAAATATGTATATAAAATGTGCGGTAACGTCGAACGCCGTCGTAAATATGACAACTACAAATTTTATTGTTATTATGCTTTTGTTTCATTTGCAGAAGGACGGCGGCTTTGTGTAGAGAAATATCGATAACAAATCACAAATCTTTAGTAACATGGCTTGATAACGAAAATATTGCAAATTAATGAACAAATTTTTTGACTCTGTTAATGACACTCAACATCGACGCTGCAGAACATTTTCGTTGTAAAGAATACGAAAACATCACGAAAAGTCGATTCACAGATGAGAAACATCGGTTTCTTGAAACTCATCATAGAGGCTATCGATGGTGCCAATTTTTATTCAAATAACAAAAAATATAATCGGATTTCCAAAAAAAATATCGATGTATCAGTCAAAGCATGGATAATTCTTCAGCTCTACATAGGATGCCGTAACAACCCAAACAAGTAGTGGCCACATATTTTGAGAAAATGTTGCGAGCATCTTGTCAATTGTTGAATGCATCTACCTTGAAATCTGTGGGTGAAACAGGCAGCAACAACTTTGCATTGCAATTTGTACGATGGCGTCGGAAGCCGCGCTGGCTGCCAGTGGCCAAAAGCAAAGTTTTCCGCGTGCCTGAGAGGAAAAAACAGTCGGAAGAGGAACGTACAGAACTGATGAGACTTCACAATCAATATAAGTAAGGATCTTCAGCAAACCTACATGCAAATACATTAAACTATTTATTTAGAACCCAAATACGGTCGGTGCGCCAATTCCTGCGTGAGGAAGTGGTGCGTCATCAGGAAACATCTACGATTGATCACATTGTGCTAACGCCGGAGCAGGAGGAAGCCGAGTTCCAAAGATGCATCAACGAAAACGCATCGTGGAATGCGTTGATTGCCGGAGAACGCGAGGTGCGAAGAGTCAAGGAACGAGAGGCAAAGGTGGCGTATGTTCAGGAGCGTTTAGATGCTCGCCAAATATGGCAGGAGGAACAACGCGAACAAGTGGACCAGCGTATTCGTTATGAAATCGAGCAATCGAAAATGTTTATAACGCGAGAGAACCTTGATAAGGCTATTGAGACTGCGCTAGCCAATCCCGTAGATTATAATTTTGCCATTGACATAGCTGGAAATCTTTACAAGGGGCGCGGCCTTCAATCCCTCACCAATTGAACATGGAGGCATTTGTTGAACAATAAAGCATCCGGGTTTATCATAAAAGAAGCACATCCGACCGTATATTCTTTCGAAATTCGAGTTATCTCGATTTTTTACTGATACCTTCCATTGAGGGCTTCGACTCGATACGAGTCGGATCTAATTTAATCATTGCTTTGATGCCACAAAATCTCATTTTTTAATATATTACAAGCAACTCCCATCTTACTTTTACTCATTTTCCGGCGTTACGACATAAATATGTATATAGCTAAGATTCGTCGGAATGTTCGAATGAATCATACGCAGCCATCGGTATAACGCATTTTTCTTCTAATTAGATAACCGTTGGAAATTTCAAATTATTCCAGTAACTATATTTGTATAATTATTTCGAGTCGGTTGCCGGTGTTGGCCCTGGACGTCGTTGCTTTGCTGCTGCTTCCTGCATCTCAAAGAGGTGAACCCAGTCCGGAGTTGCTTTCAGCTTGGCTTGAATTGGACCCAAATTGATCATGTCGCCGCTTCGCTGCTCACGGTTGCTCTCAATCGACATGAGCTCCTGTAAAGAGGCGCGTAAAATGGAAAACCAAAGAGAACTGCTAATCGATTTGGACGTACCTGTAAGAATCCGGACTCTAAGCCCATGTCCAAGTCGAATCGAGTGTCACCAAGCAACAATTTAATACGTCCAGACCGATAACGCAGTATCTTGCCAATTTGGCCCTCCTCCAGCTGATGCAACACACTCGACTTGGACGTACTTAATGTTGCATTTGTTTTTCCATTGGAGTCGTTAACTTGATCAGACTGTAATTGAGACTTTTCTTCTGGCACCTCGTTCGAGTCATCCATAACGCACGGTAGCACGTTCGGCAATTGCAAGACAAAAAGTTGCGATTGTGTGCTGTCGAAGAAGGCACCTATACCGCGCGGATATCGTCCGTACTGTGGTGGCGGCTCCTCCATATCAGCCTGAATACTCATGTTTTGTAGATTCTGCATTACCAACGAATCTAAAACCGAAAGCAAGTAAAAAAGGCTGCAATTTAGTACAGTCGACCCAAAGATACCATTCACCCCCTTTATCCGTTAAAAAATAATTCTTAATATTATTATTAATATACTTATATTATTCTATAATTATATAACATTTAACGAGTTCGCAAAAACGCGTGGGATCGCACATTATCTTTGATTTGTTGTTCTCATACGTATTGACCTAGTGGATTGAAACAGTCAAACGCAAGCATTGACGCCGGCCCACTGCCGTTTCTATTTGCATGCAAAGCTTCCTGCACCTTTATTGCGTCTGGGTTTATTTTTTACCAAATAGCAATACTGTATATCGCAATATCGTATATTTTGTTTATTTTTGAAGCTGGCACTCATCATACGATTTTTGGTAACTCCAGCTCTTGAAACAGCTTCAAACAGATAGGCAGACAAGAACCAATCGATACGCCTATTGATGCTGTTCAAGACTATACCCCCTTCCTACCTGTTACATATAACAAAAAGCAGAAGAATTGCACCCGCTTACAATGGTTAAATGGCATACGATTTTTAAAAGTGAACGGTACGAAGAATAGAACTGACCTTTATTTGAGCCCACATTTGGTATGACTGATGCTTCTGGTTTAATGGTGCATTTATGGCTTTGCCAGAGTCCTGCAGGAAAGAGCGTCCTTTATCAGACATATTTATAGCAGAGGCAATCCTTTGCTCACCTTCAGTTAGCATCACGGGCTTAAAGACCAAGTCAGTCTTATCGTTATCAGTTTCGTCATCACTGCTGCCATAGTCATCATCTTCACTCCCTCCAAGTAAATCAAGAACTTTGGAATCATGTGATTTATCATCCTTGCGATCATTGCGTTTGCGAGTTGCTACAATATCGTCTCCAGCACGCGTATATGAAGCACTATTGCTAGTTGATTTGCGTATATGCACCGCACCGGCTCCTTCCGAAAAGACTCCTGTCGTTTGAATTAGCGAAGAGTTCCCCGCTCCACCAACTGCACGCCCACCGCGAGTAGCTCCACTGCCACGTGCCCCACGACCACGTCCACCTCGTGGCTGAGTAAAATCCTTAGACGTTTTAACATTGCTATTATGACAGGTACTAAAATTGCCTAGAGTATTTCCATTTACTACTCACGTATTCTTGTTCCGAACAGCATTTAGATTGGGCGCAAAAACCTTTTTGTTAGGTGCTCCGGCGCCCCGTCCGCCTAGTGTCAAATCTCGTGCTGGCGTCAATCGGCTCATCCCATTTGTTATGCTGCCTATATGGGAGGCAATGGAAAGGGGTGTGGTTCCTGCTGCATTACAGTTATCATTAACTGCGCCTCTGTTGTTGGTGCTGGCGGCCGCAACAGGCTGAGCCGTCGTTGTTGACGGTTTCTTTGCCGGCATTGCAACTGGCATCTACAAATCTACGCTTTCGCCGTGACTGTTGTTGTCAGCCATGTGCGTACAAAGATATCGATGATTATCGATATAGAAAATTAGTGTTTTTGTGTACATGAACATGATAGATTCATCGATAATTATTATTACAATTGTATATTGAATCGCAATATAAACAATCTAATTGAAAATAATTTTATTTTATTTGTTCTTTAGTCGCTGACAGTTTTTTATTCCTTTTACCTGGTTTATTATTCCGAACCGGGAATATAATTGCAAAACATAATGCGGAAAGTTAAATTATTAGTCTTCTTTATCTTAACTTCTCACGTTCTTGGTATTCGACTTATCTTTTAAATTCATACGTACATATGTATTTTTGCTGTATAGACATGCAACTATGCATGTATTTACATATCACAGAATGTAATTTACATTTGTATGTTAAAGAAAAAAATGATGCTACACTTTTTAAACCTGGACAGTTTCGAGTCCCAATATTTTAATATTGCTAAATTCTGGAATCAGTTTATTTGTCTTAATTTAATTTAATTTAAACCCGGTTTTTCTTCAAAACCGTACGTAGGTACATAGACATGTACATTTGCACATGACAAACATATGTACATATGTACATAGTATATACTTGCATGTATGTACGTGTGCACATACACCGTCTGATTATAAGATTCGTTCTTCTACTCAGCAATAAACAATAATTTAGCGTGTTATACGTAGATAACAGTAAATAGAGTAAAGTGTGTGAGCTTTAGCCGAGGGCACTTTAAATCAAATAGTACTGTACATGATTCCGTGAATCCCATAATGCCCGCGCTGTGCGGTCAGTATTTAGTGACAACTCGATATGAACGGAGGCAAAGCTGAGCAGGCAGCAGACGGCAGATCGGACATGGATCAGAATTCGGGACAATCAGAAGCTTTATCGCCGAATTACGATGTAAACTACATAGAAAAAGCTTTAGCGAAAGCCTACAATAGTAGGAACTTACGCGTGGAAAGTTTACTAAGTAAGGCAATTACGCAACGTGGCGAAAACTTTTGCAGCGCCATCTACCGAATTAAAGTGTCATACAGAAAAAGCTCGAGTGATCCGGTAGAAACGGGCAACTTTGTAGTAAAGGATCTCATACCCTTTATGGCCGAACTGGGCTCCAATGAGAAGGTAATGTTTGAACATATCCTGCCCGCCATGGAAAAAATATTGGACAGAGCATCTCCTGATCTTGGCGAAAGAAAACTGAACGCGAAGTTAGTATAATTGTATTTCAATATAATGCATTTTGATACCCTTGCAAAAGATGCACAAATTTGGCCAGATGCGATCCTATAAAATGTGCACATTACTGATCAGCTTGAATAGCAGAGTCGAAATAGTTTTGTCCGTTTGTCTGCCCGCCATTCCGACCTCATAACTATTGCAAAATAATCTCTAAGATTTTAAATTATCTTGATAACAGTCTGCACATTTTAAATAAGATAATAAACTCAAGTATGAGTGTGTATGCAAATACAAATAATTTGGCATATAACTAAGGGTAAGCGTATGACTTGCTTAGTCACCTAACATTTTCAAAGCATTTTTCAATTTCCAATGACATCGGATAAAATAGATTCAAGCATCTGCATCTGGTATACAACCGTCGGGTCACCGAAGGTAAAGCGTGTTTCTATTTATAATGATGTTTAGTTAATGTATTATTTCAAGTTGCCTTTTTGCAGAACGTGCTGGCTCCAAAGAGATATATTTACTTGAGGATCTCGGTGCCTTGGGCTATGCCTCAGTAAACCGAAATGATGGCATTTCCCTAGAGACGGCTCTCCTATGTCTAAACAAGCTAGCACAGTTTCATGCAGCTTCCATTTTATTGCTTTTCGAGCAGCCAATGCTGGTGGCGCAATTGGCGCCGTCTCACTATGCCAATGGGTTGAGTGATGCATTTTCTCAAGTGCTCGCAATAGACGGTACAGCTTTTGCAGCAGATGTAGTTGCGGATTTGCCGGGGATGAAGTTGATAGCTGAAAAAATGAGAGCACAATTGCCAAATGATTACAATGCGCGAATGCGAACTGTGGTCAGTTCGAAAAACTGCACTATTCAGGTCATTGCCCATGGTGATCTCTGGATTAACAATATGATGATCAACTCTGAGAAAGAGGAAGCTATTATTGTACGTCATCATGTCTCCTTATAAATGTATTTCAACATTGCAAATTAACGTTTTCTCTATTTTAGGTGGATTTTCAAAATTGTTTTGTAGGCAGCCCTGCAATAGACCTATATTTCTTTTTCTATACTAGTGTACAGCTAGACGTTGTACTGAATAAGAAGGAAAATATGCTGCAGCATTATCATCAAAGTCTCTGCGATACCTTAAGAGCCTGTGGGTTCATAGGACCGATACCGAGCTTAGCTCAACTTAATAAAGAAATGCAGCGTTGTCTTTTCTACGGTTACTATTCTGTCGCTTGCGAGTTGCCCATTTGCAGTGCGTCAAAAGAGATGTCTGAAGACTTTACAGCGCACACTTTCATGGATTCAAATGCAATATTAGCAAAACGCCGGCAACTTTTTTCCAATAAAAGAGTTATTCAGACTTTACAAGCCACTTTAAAGTATTTTGATGAACAAGGCATATTTAATCCGTTATAAAATAGTAATAAATATTCTGAACTAATATGGAAAAAGAATGAAAGAAATCAAATGTGTGCAATTCTATGACAAATAAAGACATTTTATATTATCGATTCTTTTGGGCTTATAAATATTGTCTTAATAATAATAATAATAATGCATCGTTGTGTTTGTGTTGTACATATTGATATAGAACTAAATAAGACTAAAGTCAAAATTCATTGCAAGAATACCGAAAATTGTGAATCACAGTTGGCATTTTTCCAAATGAGCAAATGAGTTGTGAATCAGTTTGCTGTCAAATCGATTGTAGATTTATACATAGTTGTTTTTAAAAATGGATAACCGTAAAGGGGATAATATTCCCTTTGATTCCTTAGAGACATGGCCAAATGGAGGATTAAAACAGCTACTACTCTGGAAAAACTGGCGCAAGACTGCGTTAGTTTTTAGTTTAATACTGATGCTGTTGCTGGATATTGCATCTAACTCAATAATCAGCGTAGTAAGCGTGGCCGGTGTTCTGGTGCTATTGACAAGCATCTCCTATTGGTGTTTTGTGTGGGGCATGCGAAAGCTGCGGAAGAGCAACAAAGTAGAGCATCCCTATCAAAGCTATCTGGAAATCGACTTCAACATTTCAGAGGATGCTGCCGTCCAATTAGCACGCTTGTTTGTATTTAAGGTAAATCCCATCTTAAAACGCTTGAGTTCGTTTTTCCTTGTCGAAGACCTATTCGACTCCATTAAGTTTCTGATGTTTCTATGCGGTCTGAATGTTGTGGGGGATTATACCAACGGGATAACTCTCATCGTGGTGGGTAGGTAAAATGCTGACAACTCTATTGTGGATCTCTTGTAACTTCTCTCACCAAGGTTTTATTCTGATCTTCACGCTACCCAAGTTTTATGAGTGGAAGAAACCTTTTATAGATATGCAACTGCAGCACTTACAGCGTCTTAAGAACCACTTTCTATGTTCAAAAAAGAAGACACTACCATCTCCCACCGCCACCGTAGATCCACAGATTATATCAAGCAAGCAATTACAGAAAACGAGTGCTAATGACATCGATGTGGATCAACAGTTTGTTTCCTCTGATTTTGGAAATGATTACAATTGGCAACAGCATGACATAACAATGCAGGACTATCAGCATATCAAGGCGCAGTAGAGAGTTTCAACATTTGTTATACAGTGACAATCGATTAAAAAATAAATTGTAATGCTATTGCAACACATCGACGACAACGCATGTATTTACTTCAATCATTAAGCCTAAATACTGCCATACTTCATGACAGTACTAAAACCAAAGGCACATTACGTTAACAAGTAAGTGGCAATCGCGGAGGTAGTGACAGACATCCAACATTGACTACTCTAATTATTAAGATGGCTATAATGAATGTCTGTATACTCGACACTTTGAAACTGACTTCAGAAGCACCATGTAATACAACCGAGTAAAGAAAGCTACACTTGAATGCAGACGATAGCAAGATACCATTACCAATTTTGGTCGTTTTTTTTATTCCATGATAAAAATCATTCAATTTTCTCCACATTAATATTCTTACATTACTTTTTATATCTTTGCAGAGGTTATAATAATTCTCGCCAGATGAAGGCACAGTGGGAAGTAGTAGCATCATCAGTAGGAGTTGAGCTGGTGTTGCCCATACACATGGACATAGACATTGCCGTTGCCGCGTCTGTTGCACTCCAAAATTGTCTCCTCGTTGTGTCATGCGCGACTTGAAAACTGTTAGGGCTGTTAAATTACGTATCGATGCTATTTTCTATTTTGAAAATAATAATGATAACTACCTACCAGGTTCTTTATTGATTTTTGACGATTATTTATTTTGCTTAGTTGAAGCTCCTCTGCAATCTTCTAATAGTCACATGACGATCTCTATTCAATATTTCCAGGATATTATGAACTACTGAACTGCTGTGCCGCGGTTTGAATCGATAGTTTGTTGTCTACTAAGACAAAGAAAATCTGTCTGCGAGATACCGAAGCAGTTTTGCTACTATACTATTCCACTTGATTTGATACTATTCCATTTGATTTCACAAGCAATGCGCGAAATTTGAATGCAAAAACCAAAGAACCTAATATTTAAAATGTTCCTTTAAAAAATAATAATAATATATATATATATATATATTAAACATTACGAAGAACGAGGATAACGAAAATTCTCAATAAATCTTTTTTTTTTGGAGTCATGGGAAAAGTAAAGAAGTTACAAAATTTTCTTACATTGACTGTAAAATATGCGATGCAGAAAAAAATTATATAATATTAAGATTTATTTTTAACCGCCAAATTTCAATTGTATACTAACTGCACTCGGCTATCAGGGGTGTCATATCAGCTTTTTTCCCGTCAGATCTGGCTTTTTTTGAAGTGTGATTGCGGGAAAAATATGAAAACAGCGGGCAGCGGGAATTCTGGCTTTTTGAGCAAATTTACGCAGCTTTTTTTTTTTAGTTTACTTTTATTAATTGGATGAGGAGGAGGCGCGCGAAGAGCAGAGGCGCCTGGAGGGAGACGCTGAGGTCGGCCAAAACCCGAAACGGGTTGTAGTGCCATCTAATAATAATAATAACTTTTATTAAAATTTTATAGATGTTTAAATTGAATTTAACGGCTGAAATGTTAAAAATGTATTTATCTCGACAAAATATCGATATTTACTTGTATCGAATAACTTCCCTCAAAAGTTCATACCTAAATTGAAGCGTCTTGCATCACTAATATTGTGAAATTGGCTTGCGCTATATCAAGTTAACGATGCCAAAGAAAACCTTTAAACAAAAAGTGAGAGATGTCTGGCTGCAGAGCACAGAATTCAAGGAGTGGATGAGGAAAGATCCTACAGACCTCACGCGGCTATTGCAAGTGCAGCATAACTGCAAAATTAAGCGACTTGCGTGCACATGCTTCAGTTGCTCTGCAAATGCAGTCCCTGCCTTGGTCAAATGCCGACGTCGAGCGGGTATTCAGCCAAGTAAATTTAATAAAAACTAAAATTCGAAATAGCATGAGCGTTAAAACGTTAAATGCTATACTGAGTATAAGGTCCTTATTTTAATTTATTTGTATTTTCAAATTAGAAATTAATTTACTTAAAATTTTAGGTACGGGCTGCGTCGACACAATAAGTGCTGTTTTAATTACAAGCTACCACCCAGCTGCCTATCTACAATTGAAGAAAAAAAATTTTATCCAACCGATGATGATAATATTGACGACATCTTAAATATACTATAGATCTTAATTTTTGTACATTACATTACTTATTTTGAAACATCAACTGAAGTTTTTTTTTCACTGTAAAGAGTATTACCCATATATTTTATGTTAAGTTAAGTGGAACTGAGGGTTTATCATTCAAAAACATACATCACATTGCCTTATAAAAATCAGCTTGTTTCTTAACTTTTTTTCTCTGGTATTCAGCTTTTTTCAGCTTTTTTTTTTCATTGATTCAGCTTTTTTGGCTCAGAAAAAAATGACACCACTGTCGGCTATAGCTTTCTATACTTATATATATATAAATACAATATATATATAAATAATATTCCGATATAAATATATAATTTTTTTAAGCAATATATCTATATCGATATATCGATATTTTAAGATACTATCCAATATGTAAACATATTACATATAACATATACTATTAATATTCCATAATACGTGTACTAATTACAAATATTTAGCATTTAATAACATTTAGCAAATAAATGATTAATTCGTTTCTTTTTATTGTTGTAATACTTGATTACTTGCAATCTTGTTACTGAGCTATGGAACGTTCCGCAGAGGTGCAGTATCTTATTAGTATTATTGCGACAGTATAAACTAAATACTAAAACTAAATTGTTTGTGTTCCATTCCATTGTTCTTATCGCAGGTGCAGCTGCCAAAGCTTTAACATGTGTTATTGTTTACTTCTCAATAGGAACTTTGATAAATGAATGGCTTACGCGTTTTTCTAGTAACTGCACTTATTGTCCTTTACTTTGATGAATGTACTCTAGTGCAGGCAAAGTCTCCATCTCAAAGTAAACTAAAATTCACGGTAAAAACCACCCCCAATGAGTTTATCATTAAATATCACTACAAATACTACAAAAGAGTTCGAGAATCTTTTGTCCAACAAAGGCTTAAAAAGGCAAACGTACGTATATGTTTACATGCATTTCCTATTAATCATCTTCAATTTACAATTTCACATAATAAAATTGGTTTCAGGCGACGAACTGGCGTATTGTTTCTCGACATAACGTAGCTAGTCTATATCCAAGTGATTTTGATATATTAAGAGTCTTCAATACAAATGACACATTAAATGAATATATAATAAAATGTGTCCAGGCACATCCCGCAGTTCAAGCGGTGGTTCCTCAACAGAGTATAGAGCGGCTAATCACGGAAAATGGCAATACAACTTATAATTACCACATACGCAGTGTTCAGGGAGTTGCGCGAAAGAAGAGTTTTAAAGTTTCGGAGTCTAAGCATGTCTATGTTGCTCTGAAAGCTGATAGTCTGTGGAAACTTGGTATTACGGGGAAGGGTGTAAAAGTTGGAATTTTCGATACAGGCTTAACACAAAATCATCCACATTTTCGAAATGTAAAAGAGAGAACCAACTGGACCAACGAGAAGTCATTGGATGACGGCGTTAGCCATGGGACTTTTGTTGCAGGCGTGATAGCCTCCTCCAAGGAATGCCTCGGATTAGCTCCAGACGCTGAGCTGCACATATATAAAGTTTTCACTAATTCGCAGGTAACTTATTAATAATTCAATTAAATTTAAATAATAAATAAGGCTACACATTTTCTCCCAGGTCTCCTACACTTCTTGGTTTCTAGATGCCTTTAACTATGCTATTTATAGAAAAGTCAATATAATTAACTTAAGCATTGGTGGTCCTGATTTTATGGATCTACCGTTCGTAGAGAAGGTTTTAGAACTATCAGCCAATAATATCATAATGGTATCTGCGGCCGGCAATGATGGTCCAATATACGGCACTCTTAATAACCCCGGTGATCAGAGCGATGTTATTGGCGTAGGAAGTATCAATTTTGATGATAAGATTTCCAGATTTAGCTCAAGAGGCATGACAACGTGGGAACTTCCCTTGGGTTATGGAAGAGTTGGATTAGATATTGTCACATATGGAAGTCAAGTGGAAGGCAGCGATGTACGTTCAGGTTGTAGACGCTTATCGGGAACTTCAGTTTCATCACCAGTTGTTGCAGGAGCCGCAAGTTTGCTTATGAGCGGAGCTTCGCATAAGATGCACTTAATAAATCCATCATCTTTGAAACAAGTTCTTATCGAAGGTGCCGAAAAGTTGCAAAACTACAATATATTTGAACAAGGACAAGGAAAACTAAATCTGTTGAAGAGTATGCAGCTGTTGCTTTCATACAAACCAAAGACTACACTTGTTCCACCATCGCTTGACTTTACATCGAACTACATGTGGCCTTACAGTAGTCAGCCCTTATTTTATGGAGGCATGCCAGCAATAGTTAACGTCACAATTCTAAATGGAATATCCGTATCAGGAGAAATTGTTGAGTTGCCAAAGTGGGTTCCAGACCAAAATAATTATGGTCATTATCTCAATATTTCGACAAAAAATTGTGCAATTATCTGGCCCTGGACTGGATGGATCTCAGTATATATAGGTAATTTGTTTTATTAACTAAAATGAAAAGTTGCTTTCGGCGTTAGGATAGTTGTATATGAAGAATATATTCTGCTGTATTTAAACTTTTGTAAAAGAAATATAATTTCCTTCCGATCTGAGCAATCGAAACTATGAAATATAGCGATCAGCCATTTTGGAATTGGAATATTCTATGGAAATCTTTGATTGACCATGTTATGAAGAGCCGACCTGTAACTACAGGAAAAACTATAAGTTATTTTATATTTCAATTAATTAAATTGAGTATTAGGAGTATGTTAGGAGTATATTGGTCAGGGTACCTTGCAAATCAATTAAATATGCTTATAAATTCTTCAGGTATTGCTGCTCATCGAGAATATATAAATTTAGTATGAGCTGCCACTTCTGCATATTACCAACATTAGCACAAGTGGTTATTACTACTTTACCTTTTTACCATTTGTCCTATATGCTAATTCATGTTATTCACGTACTGTTACCGAGAGTGGAAAAATATTGCTTTCTTTGTATCACTGTATAAATTACAAATAACATTTTTTTTATAATTCACAGTTGTAAATAAAGACGGACAGGAATTTGAAGGTGTAGCTAAAGGATACTTGAGCCTAATGGTTGAAAGTATTCCAACTGGCGCAAATAAAGCTCAAAGAAGTGAATTGCATTTGCCGCTTAAAATAAAAATTACTCCAAAGCCCCCACGGCATAAAAGAATTTTATGGGATCAGTATCACAGCTTACGGTATCCACCAGGATACATACCACGAGACAATTTAAAAATAAAAACAGATCCGTTAGATTGGAGAGCAGACCACATTCATACTAATTTTCGAGACACCTATACTCATTTAAGAAATGCTGGGTACTATATTGATGTTCTAAGAGAGCCCTATACATGCTTAAACCCTATTGATTACGGTGTTTTATTGATTGTTGATCCGGAAGAGGAGTTTTTGGAGGATGAAATCAAAAAACTGGAACAATATGTCTTTGAACATGGACTAAGTGTTATTGTGTTTGCGGATTGGTACAACACAACAGTTATGAGACATATAAAATTTTATGACGAAAATAGCAGACAGTGGTGGATACCTGATACTGGTGGTGCAAATATCCCAGCATTAAATGACCTTTTGGGACAATTTGGTATTTCGTTTGGAGATTTTGTTGCTGAGGGCTCTTTTAAACTAGGCGACCATTCTATGTATTATGCAAGCGGAACCACACTTGTGACATTTCCAAACAATAGTGATGATATAGTAATTGGAACACATCTAAATGATCAAGGAGTATCGGTAATTATTTCAACAACATTACTATTCAAATTTAAAATTTTTGTTTTATTTAAGGTAATTACAAACGGCAGATTTTCAGATACGGAATTCAAGCATTTTGTACCAATAATGGGCTTATTTCAAATGAATTTGAAATCTCGACAGCAAAGAAAAATTAATATTTTAAGGAATTCTTCCATTACTGCTGATTATTCTGAGCCCTTTAACAATTCGTTCCATTATTCAATCTTAAAAAATCGCATTTTACTTCATGATAAGTTTGCGGAAGGGCGTATTGTTGTCTATGGGGACTCAAATTGTTTAGATTCTTCTCATATCGAAAAGGCTTGCTACTGGCTTTTGATAACCTTCTTAGATTTTGCAATGAATTCTCATAAATCAATGTTATTAGATAATTTGAATCGAATTTCAGAATTTCCAGATTTAAAGAATAAAACTTTGCCCACAAGGTTACCTAGTAGTAATTTAAAAAGCTTTTCGAAAGTACTCAAAGATTCAGAAAGAAATATGATAATATGCGAAAAAGTTGAATGGACGCTCAAAACAACATATAAAGGAAGCAATATCATAGACTCTGAATTGACCTCTACTGCAGGTAAGATAATTTTGAAAAACATATATAGAATCACCAGAATAATAATTTTATTTTTATAGCTGGAAATGTTAAGCATAATACTGTTGGCGATACTGATATTGACAAACTATCATTAAACTATAATTATGCACACCATATTGACTTTAACATAAAAATATCAGTGTTTTTTATGGTTATGCTTAGTATATGTGTTATCGTAGTATTTGTATTATTTCTTAAAGCCAAATTTGTTTTCAAATTTTATAAATAAAAACCAGTAAAAAAGGGAATAATGCACTCAACAGTAAAATACAATTGACACACCCTGTCCGTTAAATGTTAATTCTAGATATTGAATATTAAAGCAAAACAAAATGGATGCAAAGCGAATAGATACTTTAAAATTTGTTTCGATGTGGAATTATTTAAAACCGACTTAAATCAAAAACACCGAAAAGCAGGCAGAGATGTACATACAATATAAAAGCATATTAGAAAAAAATTTGAAGCCATCCGTGGACTAGTTGAGCCTTGGTAAGAGTTGGAACTTCCAACAATACAATGATCCCAAACACACAGCGCAAATAGCAAAGGACTGGCTGCTCTATTATGCTCCCCGACAATTATTTTCATCTCCGCAAAGCCCGGACTTAAATGTCATAGAATATGTGTGAGATGATATGTGTCCAATGTTCAAAATGAAGCTGAAGAAGAAGTGGGATCTAATAACAGTAGAAAAGCTTGATAATAAATTGATGCTCGTGGTGGTCCAACAAAATATTAAATTTTTTTTGTGATAAATTCCAATAAAAATACTTATGTTTTAGAATTGTACGTAGGCTTTTGTCAACGTCATTTTTATGTTTTTTATAAATAACTTTGAAGGTTTTTCATAAAAATGTATAAGTCCGCGACGGTATATTGATTGTAAAGAAAGTCTAAGGCCGGGGTGCAGAACTCAGTCTGACCAGGGCCGCCTTACAAGAAAATTTGTAAGTCGCCGAGACGCCAGCGACTTGAGGCACCTCAGGACTACCCTAACTCACTCAGTCCGCTACTACACACGCGATACCCTACGATTCGCCTCTACCGTTCAGGCGCTATGCTTTTCCCCTCGCCGGTGCATTGACGGGGAAGCGCCCGCGTCGCGTCCACGGCGTCTACACTTCCCTATCTAAGTCGGAGCTCTTAAGGGGGACGCACCTCACCTTTGCCGCCGACACCTATCTCACTGTCTAAGGCTGGGGAATTCGGTGGTATGCCACGCGGCTCTGCCTTTCCTAACACTCCAGCTGTCTGTCCAGTCGCCTATGCCTGCGCCTACCCTTTCTGCCGCGAAGTCGACACGTGCCGACTCACACGCACCGGTAAAACTCACACGTCTGTACTACTCCACTCGTCGAACGCAAGAGCGCGAGCGTCGGCTTGCGCATCTATCGCGAAGCTCTTCTCGGCACGCACCACAGCGAAAGCTCGTGGTGAGTTTGCCGATCCTTCCCTCACGCTCTCTCTCCCGCTTACAACTTTGTTTCTCTCTTAAAACTACTTAACTATGCCGCGACCGACAGATGGCGGGCTTCCTCCTAATTACGGCGGCTGCCGCAACTAGTGTCCGGGCGCTTTCGCTGTTCGCTACCGCTGTGACGCTTGCGACGGCTTAGCGGTGCAGGCGCCCGCGTCACATGATATATAATTATAAATGACTCCATCTCTGCAGAAGAAGAAATGGACAATTGCTAGATAAATCCGGATGTTATATACTTTAGGCATGTAAAATTTATTATAAATATGAATAAGCTCAACATCGTAGCGCAACGCGCCGTTTCATTGCTTTGTCGATCTCACACTCAGTCCTTTCTCTCACACTCGAGGCTCTTGTTGTTAAGTTAAATTCGTAAAGTAAAGTTACAAATATGTTGGTTTGTATATAGTGTACAGAATACTTACTTATATGCCTAATTTGTCTTTTTTTTGTGGCACTTGCATTAGAATTATTCCAGTGTGTTCACACAAACAAACGGATATGATAAAGTTGACACAAAAATGTACGCTGATCAAGAATAAATACACTTTGTATGGATGGTCACTCCTCCATCAGCATGTTACATGCATTCGCACAAAGCTTATATACTAAAGTGAATAATGTCTTTTTAATCGTGCAAAAACGTTTAGAAGCGGATTAAAACTATGCATTGACTTCTTTCACTTGTGATCGTATAGATCACACTGTAGATTGTGGTTCTTTTTTGACTATTTATTCGAAAATCATCTGAATTGGAGTTTTCCCAAACCAAGGCTTTTGAGGCGGCGAAACTGCAAGCGTATCTCGTTCTCGTAACGCAACAAAACAATGTTTGTAATTCTTTGCTTGAGTTTGCTTGAGATTCTCTAGAGTACTGTGAGTGGATCACCTTCTACTGACCTTTTTCCTTCCAGTCGCGAGTCTGGAGAAAAATGAGTTATTTATAATTCCTTAAACTGTGGTATTTAATACCAGGTGTAGCGGTATGAAGTTAGCGTCAAGATACAAATGTCTCGATAGGGCCTTTACTTATTTTTTTTTAGTTTGCTCTGATATCTGTGAAACATATTTACCATACATCAAGTCATTGAACAGGCAACATCATATTTTTTCATCGTGAAAGTGATGATTTGTGGAAAGAATTAATTTTTTGTTTCGTGGAAGACCACTAAAAAAGTTTAAAGATGCCGAATTGCAAACGATATTTGATGGAGAGTCAAAAGAAAATGGCAGAAATCTTAAATGTTGCACAACAAACAATTTCTGACCGTTTAAAAGTTATGGGAAAGATCCAAAAGTGCGGAAAATGGGTGCCACATGAATTGAATGAAAAACAGATGCAAAACCGAAAAAAATTTTGATTCAAAGACACGGTTTTACTTTGGATTGTTACTGGCGATGAAAAATGTATTTATTTTAAGAATCCAAAACGGAAAAAATCATGGGTTAATCCGGGACAACCATCAACATCGACTGCAAAAACAGGTCGACTCGGCTAGAAGACAATGCTGTGTGTTTGGTGGGACCAGAAAGGTGTGGTGCACAACGAGCTCCTAAAACCTGGTGAAAACACTTGGCTGGGAGCTGCTACTCTACCATTTGTTTTCATCGATGGGACACGCATTGGCTGAGCAGCTCTTTGATTCCTACGAGGAGGTCGAAAATTGGGTGTCTGGCTGGTTTTCTTTAAAAAACGAACAATTTTATTGGCGTGCTTTTGACAAATTGCCAGAAAAGTGGTCAAAATGTGTAGAAAACAATGAGCAATACTTTGAATAAAATGTTTTTACTTTCCCATTAATAATTTATGTTTTATGTTCACAAAAAACGCTCATTTCATATCGGTACACCTAGTATATAGAATACATGTATGCAAGTTTTCTCAATTGCACGCTCTACTGTTATTTTCTTTACGACGGGGCAGTCCGATAAGTACTTAGCCTCATCGCCCGATGGCGTCACTATCGCAAGTGAAATTTACTATCGTGTAGTACATTCTCGTAGACGGATACTGTCGAAATCAGCCGAATCGGACTCGTAGTTTTGTTTTGACTGCATGTGAAATCTGACGTGTCCGCGGATTTTAGAAAAATGGAGAAAGAGCAATTACGGTCTGTGATTCGATTCTAGTTTTTGGAAGGGAAATCGCGCAGTGAAATCAAAGAGTGCTTGGATGCTGTGTACGGTGACTCTTCTCCTTCGATGGCGACCGTCAAAAATTCGTTCAACGAGTTTCAACGTGGTCGCACGTCGGTTTTTGATCAGCCACGCCCAGGTGCCCCGAAAACGGCTACCACGAAGGATAATGTGACAAAAGCCCACGATCTCGTATTGGCAGACCGCCGATTGAAGACGTGCGGGATAGCTGAGACAGTAGGCATCTCAAATGACCGCGTGGGTCATTTCCTGCATGAAATTTTGGGTATGAGAAAGCTGTCGGAGCTGTGGGTGTCGCGTTTGCTCACTCCGGGCAACAAACGCAACCGTGAAACCACTTCAGAGAAGTGTTTGACACTGTGTAAGCGCAATCCTAAGGAGTTAGCGTCGAATGTGGAGGTTGTCGCCGCCACAGAGGCCTATTTTGCAGACCTCGAGAAAACGTATTTTTGAGACGGGTTAAAAAAGTTGGAGCATCGCTGGGTCAAGTGTATGGAGCTAAAAGGAAATTATGTTGATAAATAAATCGCCACTTTTCTAAAATTTTCGTTTTTCTTTTGGAGCCTAAGTACTTATCGGACCACGCTTGTATTCCTAGCACATTTTTATTAAATCACAATATATCAAAATTAATTAAACTATTTAAGTCCAACGATTTCTTCGACAGCAGTTCATCCTATATACTCTAGAGCCCCAACCTACACCCATCATTTATGGAAAGGATACTGGCCGACTATCCGGCGCTATCACCTACGAACTTTGGTTCTCCACGTTGGCTCAATAGCCTTTCTGAAAGCCTAGTTGCATAGGCAAACGGTCCCTGCTCTTTTTGATGTGGCGAATTTTCCGCTTTTCGAGAATGTATCGTAACATGTCAAGATCATCGTGTTGCTGCGTCGAGATAACACTTTTCTACCTTTTGCCAGTTTACTTAAAATACCTTAACTACTAACCATATTTTTCTGTTAATCTTTAAGTTGCTTGCTTTGATCCCCCCGAAAATCCTCCTTTCAGTTCACCACGTGCTTTTCCGTCGTTTCAGAATCACAACTATGTCATCCCTCATGAGCAGATCTTTTCTCTTCCTTTTTTTTCGTATTCCTCGGCAGTCTGTACAGATGAGAATCCGTTCATATGAATGTAAATTTCGATATTTCGGTTCGAATTTTTTATTAAAATGCGGATCACAAGCTGTAGTAGTTATCTTATATAATTCATTAGCGTCCGGATGTCAACAACGAAGTCCTGAATCTTGAGTACTGTTTATTAATGCAGAATCGATTAATTGATGCTTACAATGGCAACAAACCCAATTGAGTAATACAAATATCATAGTTTTTTTAAATATAAAACCGCCTATATTTATGAATTCTTTATTTCATATAAAAATCAGTAAAAAACAGAGTTATGGCCAAAGTTAAAATCTATGCATTCTTGTAATTAATATGTTATTCACTACTATTTTGTTTTTCATGCGGCAAAAATTCTTCCGATTCTGAATCTTCGATTTCACAAAGTCGTACAGAAATGTTACTATCTGATCCAATTTCACAAGTGTCTGGAAACAAGTACATTTCCTCTGAAATATATATTTAAGAAATATTTACAGAACAATTTTAAAAAATAAGACAAATAACAATATTTCTAATTTACCGCTGATAGTTTTTCTGCCAGAATAGCTTTTCAATACTAAAGCTTCGGTATTAGAGCTTTCCACCTCTGTGTCACTTAAAGTATGTATCGTTGGTAAATATGAGTCAGGATGTCGTAAATATATTTTGCCTGTCGAGTAAAATGTATATTGAAATTAGTTAATTATAACGAGTGAAGAAAGCTACAGTCGAGTTCACTCGACAGTTAGATACCATTTACCTTTGGCTGTTAAAAAATAATTCTTAATATTAATTACTTTTAGTCGGCGAACTTATAACAACGCATCGCATATTTTCGAAGTTAAATACATGCTTTGTCGCTAATGCCGACTGCACGCTGACTATGGTACACGACGACTGTGCGTGCGCAGTCGATATTATTATTATCTACAATAATACCTAAAAATTCGGAAAGTTTTCTACTTTTCCTATAATTTGATTTACCGATTTACAAAATTGTTTTTTTGGGCGGTGGGCGTGGCATACAAAATTTGGAAATCCGCATTCTGCGTAATGTTACCAGGGACCTTACTTCCAAATTTAGTGCTTCTAGCTTTTCTAGTGTTCTTATAATTCAATAAAGTCGTTTTATAGGGGCGGTGAGCGTGGCATCCAAAAGTCTAAAATCCAACATTTGCATAATGGTGCAATACATTTATCGATTTACGGAAGCGGTGGGAAATAAACTCGATCTGCGTATTCAATACACGCACACTCCCACCAAGTCTGGTGACTCTAGCTATTTTAATAGCTGAGATCTGTGCGTTCATACAGACGGACAGACAGACGGACATGACCAAATCGACTCGGCTATTGATGCTGATCAAGAATATATATACTTTGTATGGTCTGCCATGCCTTCTTCTGCCTGTTACATATATTTTCACAAAGTTAATATACCATTTTTTACCCATTTTCAATGGGTAAATGGTATAAAACTTTGTTTCATTAAAATAGTTTGGTTACATTAAAATTTTGCATTACACATCATTCAAAATAAAAGATCATAATAAAAAAAGCGACATTCTGATTGATAGGCAAAATAAATCTGCATTTGTTTTATATTAAATACAGAATGCACACCTTGTCCTTCGGTCTCTCACTCTATTTGTTTATTGCAGAGCTCGCTAAAAACTGTCTTTGCTTAACTCTTTACCAAAAGACTCAGATAGCAACCGATTTATGGGTTGCTAAGTGATCTTCCTCATTTTCAGAGCGAAACGGTTTTTTTCTCCATTCTGCTCTACTCCAATTTTCTGTTTCTGCATTACCCTGTTACCAATCGCTCTGGCGTAACTCGATACGTCAGTGTTGCTGAATTCAAGTTCGCCCGGTTGACAAAAATGTTGTCATACATTCTATTCATGGCGCAACTAACATCAAACAAAAATGCTTTGTGTCGATGTTTAATACAAAAGCCACATTTTTTATCTTACCAGACCCAGCAACATTTGATGGCATCATAGGCCTTGACCTACTGACACAAGTAGGAGCGTCCCTTTGTTTAGCCTCAGGTCAACTTAGGTGGGACACTTGTCCAAATGTGAGCTTCACAGGCATAGACTGTTCAGAATCACCCCCATTAATTAAATACACGTTCTTAAAGATGCTAAAGACCAGAAAGCTTTTGCAGATCCGAACGAGTCACTGCCCTTACCCTATGGGAGCAGCTAATTTTGTTAATAATGAAAAGACCTGCTAAATAACAGCATAATACAGAAGTCAGTTTCCCCTTATAATAATCCAATATGGTTAGTAGATAAGAAAGGCACTGACGAGGCAGGAAATAAAAAAACTAGATTGGTAATAGACTTTCGTAAGCTCAACGAGAGAACGGTACCTGACAAGTACCCTATGCCAAATATCTCTAGAATATTGGGAAATTTGGGCAAAGCCATATATTTCTCGACACTTGACATCAAGTCTGGTTATCACCAGATTACACTCGCCCAACGCGACCGCGAAAAACATCTTTCTCAGTAAACGGGGGGAAGTACGAATTCAAAAGACTTCTCTTTGGTTTGAAGAAAGCAGCGAGGTACTTTCATAGAACCATCGACGACATACTGCGGGAACAAATTTGCAAGTTCTGCTATGTCTATGTAGATGATGTTATTATCTTTTCCGAGGATGAAGAGACCCACATTAAGCACGTGGACTGGTCCTAAAGAGTTTGTACGAGGCAAACATTAGAGTCTCAGTGGAGAAATCGCATTTTTTTAAGAAAAGTGTGAACTTTCTGGGGTTCATAGTCACTAATAATGGTGCTACAACCGATCCAGAGAAAGTTAGAGCAATACAAGATTTCCCGGAGCCCAAAACGCTGTTCGAGGTCAGATCATTTCTGGGCCTCGCAAGCTATTACAAATGCTTTATTAGGGCGAGAATGGAACGGTAGTAGGTATAAGTCCAGGAACATAAAGGTTCAGTTCTCTGAAGCACAAAAACAAGCGTTTCAAAAATTGCGTAAAATTTTGGCATTAGAAGACGTCATGCTCAGGAGCGCATAGGTCTGCACAGAAAAACATTATGCAGGTACTGACGTTCGCTTTAAGCTCTCTCTGCAATAAACAGGTAGAGATAAATAATAAGGTACAGGACCAAATTCATTAGCGAATAATCACCGTCAATCAGATTCTCAAAGACGCAAAAAATACCCAAATACAAGCTTCATCTGTTAAATTAACGTAATTTGGAGGCAACCCAGCAATTAAGAGAGCAGATCAACGAAGACCCACGGATATCATTCATCGCAGGAGCCATATGATGTGCGGTTGTCGGTTATCGGAGAAATCGGCAACTTAGGAAGGTGATTGTCATTAGCAAAGTGACGAATGCCGTTGCAGAGCCGGCTAACACTGCATTTTTTGCGTGGCCGCTGTGATTCGGATTTCCCACTCTGCTTAGCTCGTAGGTTGTAATGTCTGTACTTGTACGCGTTTGTACGCAGTGAATAAAAACGTATAATCTAGATATTAAAGCTGAGTCAACTAAGAGCTCCAGCTTCATATCAAGTGGAAACATAGAAGTTTCGCTCAAGAATAAAGTAGAGCTGTCAGAATCTCACCTAAATCAGGCTCTTAGTCAACTGAGATAGCCTTTAATGGAACTATAGAAGCCCAGAGTTCATTCACCCGAAGAATAGACTTCAACCTCCAACTCTACCCTACAAATGAGCCCCGACAGAAGAGCGTGATGTTCAGCACGATTGAGATGCAACTAGTATGAGATGCCCAACGGACCTCACCATTGTCCTAGGCTAACAACTAGATCGAGTTAAAACAAACCCGCATCGACACATTTAAAACACAGACGCCCATGAAGAGTTGTTGAGGAAATTATACAACACCAAATACACAGGACATCTCCGTAAGTTCATCGACAAATTAGAACATAAATCATTTTTATTAACAAATAAGTTAGCTTCAGAAAACAACACCAAACTCTATACAAATGCAAATGCAAGTACACAGTACAAGACACCTTTCTACCAAATTTGGTGCGTTTATCTCTTTTCGTTATTGAATTATTTGCAAAAAAAGAAAAAGGATTTATCGATTTGCGGAGGCAGTAGCACACACATCACGTGACACATCAAGTTTGAAATAAAATATGTGTATTGAATACACGCACACTCCCACCAATTCTGGTGTCTCTAGCTCTATTAATAGCTGAGATCAGTGTGTTCACACATACGGACAGACGGACACGACCAAATCGACTTGGCTATTGATGCTCATCAAGAATGGGTAAATAGTATAAAAAACGGTTTCAGTCTGAACCCATACGTCTTTTGCTCATTGAGTCTTTTCGTAAAGTGTCAGAAACAAACAGTTTTTTGCAGACAACGAGAAATGTATAATTAATAATCAATGTAATAATAAACTGATAAAAATATTAAAGGGTGCGATCAATAATAAAGTAACCCTACATATATACTTGAATAACGGCGATAACTTCGAATAACCCTTATAGCTATGATACCGCTAAAGAACGCGTCCGCAGCCGAAATTTCATTCCGCAAACAAAATATGATGGCACTTCTCAGCTCAATTTAATCAGACATTGTAAAAATCGCCAAATGCACTCTTGATCGTTTGGTAAACAAAAGCGTAAATATAGTACTCATACTGACATTGACATGAAATTCCCGCCAAATGTCATCAACAGTCCTGCCAACTCGACAAAAAAGAACTAGTTCGCCATCTTAAGCCCGCGAATTTTAAATTGAAAATTCACCTTACTTTTTGCTCACAGTAGTAAGTCTGATTGATATATGTGCACCAAGTCTTTTCGGTGGGCCCCATTTCTTGTTGTTTAATATGCATTTTTTTAATATATTTTTAAATGCATGATAAAAACATATTTATAAACTTACGCGATTGGTTTGATTTTGATTGGAAAGGCACTGAATGCATGAAAACAGGTTGTGTTATTCAACATATTTTTTTTATATTTACTTTATTTAAATACAATTACATACCTGTATTAAGTTTGTATTCATCAGTCTCACTTTTATTAAAAGAACTTAGTCTTGTACGGGATCCATTATTCGAACTCGGCAACATAAATGGTTGAATACAGCTTTCTACCTCAGACTCCGTAAATTCAAAGACGGTGTCTTCATTAAGAGCAGCTATATCTCTAGAGGGATCAACATCTTTTACTATAATATAAAATAAGTTAGTTTTATTATAATTAATTATATTATATTATATTATTATTTATTTTGTATAGGATAATTTTCTGATCTCTCTCCGCAAATAAGTTATTGTTTTTCTGAGGTTTGCTATATCTTATAAATGATTATGACTAAAAATACATTAAGCATTTAACTTTGGAAATAATATATATATTTTATATATATACTAGAAATCCCGGCAAACTCCGTTTTGCCACCAGATGGCTATCTTTCTCCCAGTCGTTCTCCCAATCGCTCTCCCAGTCCCTCTCCCAGTCCCTCTTCCAATCCATCTCTTAGTCGCTCTCCCTGTCACTCTCCCAATCCTTCTCCCAATCCCTCTCCCAATCCCTCTCCCAGTCCCTCTCCCAATCCTTCCTCGTGTCGCTAGCTGACCCGGTTAACTTTGTTCCGCCTTAATGGCAATAAATAAGCAGTTTTTTTTGTATTTCAGTACATAGGTGGCTCTTCACTTAAGCACCTTGTGGTACACGACATTTTTTGTTTTATTTTCAGGTGCAAAAACAAACAACGCAGATGGTCTTCCGACCCGTGAACATGCCACGTATAATTGACCATGGGAAAAACATGAATGTTCTAGATTTAAACCACAAACTTGTAAGGATTGGCCTTGTGATTTGTTGATTGTCATGGCAAATGCCAGACGTATCGGAAATTGCAGTCGTTTAAATTCAAACGGCATATCGGTTGGGATCATCGGGATCCTCGGAATGAGAACCTCCTCACCTTTGAATTTTCCTATCATTATAGTAGCGGAAATTACATTGTTCATCAATTTACTAACCACCAAACGCGTACCGTTGCACAGTTTTGGTTGGTTTATGTTTCGAAGCATGATTACGACGGAGCCAACCTTTAGGCGTAAATTGTGCGGTGGTAAGCCAGGCACGTCCAAAGAGTTTAAAAATTCAATTGGATAATTGGTGGCTTCATCTTCATTTGTGACGCAGTCGATAGATTTGAATGAATGCATTCTTCCAATGATCTTATTTTGAATTATGTAGTTCAGGTCATCTACATCTTTATTCTTAGCCGCTAAAATTGCACGCTCACTCAACCATTCATTATTTTTGTAGTTCGAAATAATATTTGGAAAAACATTGTTGATAAGTTCGTCTTTTGATGAGACAAAATTACAGAAATTAGTTGGAATTGATATTAATCCGCTCGCTTCATCGACAGGTACTTGGCCATTACCGATAGTCAGCAATTGCTCCGAGAAATCTTCAGCAGATGTATCATCAAGCAATGTAACTCTCATGTTTGTTGTCAGCTGCAGTTTCTTCACATAGCGCCATAGATTTGACGATTTGAGGCAAGCGTTTATTTCGTCGGCAGCCGTTGATCTTGGAATTACTGGCAGTATTTGGCGGAAATCGCCTGACAGTAAAATCAGTGCTCCCCCAAAACATCTCGAGCCATCTGGTGGCAAAACGGAGTTTGCCGGGATTTCTAGTTATTAAATAAAATTCACTTCACTTCAATCCACTTGTTAAATATTTTTTTAATGGAAATAGTTTTAATATTGATTTCTTCTTTTGTATTAGTTTCGATGTTGTGAACTGCTTTGTACGATTTCAAGTCATATCAAAATTTTTTAAAAAAAATAGTCTGCCACCAAACAAAAGTAGACTATATTAATGTTTTTCAAAAAATGTGATATGTCTTGAAGTCATAAAAAGTGGCCAACAACACCGTAACTAATACAAAAGAAGCGACTAACCGAGCGATTTTAAAATTTTGAAATAAATAAAACTACCTTGCTGCTAGGTGAGCAAAAGTAGACTGTTTATGTATTACAAATAATGTGTTTAGGTGTGTTTTACTTTGACGTGCTCGTGAAAGGCTACTTGAAGTGGGCGGGAAAATTTGTATGGGAAAAAGAAAATGGCTATTTCTTGGGTTTATCCAGCAATAAGTCCAATTAAAACCAGAAAAAACCATCCTTGAACTTCAACGAACAATTTAAAAAAAGATTTTGCCAAATTGCTCCAGGCGTTCTTGAGTTATTAGCGGTGTAACTAACACGACTTTCTTTTATATATATAGATTTTATGTATACCATATACAATTCAGATGAAACTTATGTAAGTTTTTTTTTTGTCTTACCATGAACTAAGCTTTTCCTCTTCAGATTAGACTCATTACTGTCATTACTATGGAAGCTTGAAGAGTCTGCAACTTCGGCACCAGGAACTTCTGTTATGTCTGGTAATGGATTATGGCTTTTCCGAACCCAATCTGAACAGTCCCAATGGTATTGGCCATTACCAATTGCAGAATCAACAAAATTTGAATTCGAAGTGGAATGGCATACGTTAGGCATTGCAACCTGTATAAGTTTTCCATTTGAAAAACGGTTAGAAGGCAAGCCAAAGTCAATCCTTCGATCTAAAATTAGTTAGTTTTAATTAATGATGTGTTTTTTATAATAAAATGTTAATTTTTACTAACCGTTATTTAATTTGTTTTCACTAAATGTTTTTAAATGCATTTGTTCACACCAATCTTGTTTGTGAACATTATCTCCATCGATCAAGTTACTTGTGTTCATGTTTATATGTTGATTATATCGATTAACCTTTTGGTATTCAAAAGGAATATTTTCTAACTCATCACCAGCAGATCCATAACTCCGCAATATGTCCAAATTATTTACAAAGCTCGTATTGCTAATAAATAAGCTATCGTTAGTTGGTGGCGAATAGCTTATTGGTCGTTGATTTACTTCTAAATTTGTTATTTTAGCGCTATTGTTACAAACATTATCTTTATCAAGAAGTGAGTTTAAAGTTACTTGTTTGTTTTTATTTCTATTTTTTCCGATTCTATTTTTAACTTTAGAAGACGAATTTTTCTTAAAAGCCAAGCAGCAAAGTAATATGATAATTATAAGCACAACTAATATCCCTGACGTAATAGCGCTTATATGGGCAATTGAAAAGTTTTTAAATTTTGTAGAAATAGAATTGGAGTAAAGTGGATCACCACAGCTTGCACCGGTAAGAAACGAAGGACATATACATCGAAAGCTTCCAGCTTCGTTGATGCAAGTTGCACCATTTCCGCATGGTTGGTTATCGCATTCATTAACGTCAATTTCGCAATTCGATCCAGTAAAGCCTCGACACATACAGTGTGATATTCCATCACCTTCTTCACAGATTCCACCATTTTGACAAGGGTTTGGCGTACAAAATTTTCCATATTCACATCTTTTTCCAGATAAATGCATTGGACAAATACAAGAATAATTATTCGGTTCAATATTTTCACAGCGACCTCCAAATAAACATGGAGCTGATGAACATGGATCTAAGTCAATTTCACATAATTCACCAGTAAACTGAGCATGACACATGCATTTAAAAATATCATTTCCAAGATCGGTGCAAATGCCACTATTCAAGCAGGGTTGGGTGCCGCAAACACCTAAACTAACCAAAACGTTGGATGGATCACATTTGAACTCAACATTTGTAAATCGTTTTAGAGCCGCAATTGTGCTGCCTCCCGAAATATACAAAGGTAATGACTCTTCAGATATTTTAATGTTTGCCATGCAGCCAATGAATCCACGTTGAATATCTTCATAGCCTATTATTGATGGATGCGGTCGCACTTCAGCTCCAACAAAAATATCATTAGATTGAATATTTAATATGCCATTCACTCCCGGAGCACTTCCTTGTGAAATATGTTTATTATCTACAATGACTTTTGCGCTGTTTAGAGTTCGTTCTAAATTGATTGAATGCCACGCACCGTCTGAAATATATACGCTGGAAACACTTACTACACCCTCTCCTGAACCTAAATCAAATTTGTATCTAACAGCTCCGTTTACAATTTCCAAAACATTATAATCAATTTTTCCACTGGCGTACAAGAGTGTTCCACTTTGTTGAACAGTCCTAATTTGTAGGGAGTATGCAAATTTATTTTCAAAAATATTCTTAGCCCTTGCTTTGTTGACTTTGTAATGGGCGTAACTTTTACCACCAAATGAAACAGATGTTGAAGTATTTGTATCGCAAGTTCCATTAATACACTGAGAAGACTTAACTTCGCAAAATTGTCCCAAATATCCTTTTGGGCATACACATTGATATCCTGCTGCAGTTTCAGATGGTAAACAATTTCGTTGCGTTGGACATGGTTCTGATGAACATGCATTAACTGGTTCATTGCAGTGTTTTCCACCAAATCCTGTTTTACAAACACACTTTTTAGTCAAGCTATAAGAAGGCGAAGCAAAACTAATTACATCGGTGAATGTTGTCGTTATATTATTTGTTTCGATATTAATTAATAGTTTGCAAGCTCCGTGAACACACATGTTTTCCTTCTTCTGACAAAAGCTAGGAATTATTTCTTCAATGATAAGATTTGTATCATTTTCTATCTCCATTTCCTTACTCATTAAAGATAGTCGTATTTCGTCACTATTAAAAAATTCCTCAGAAGTTGGTATGATTTGTTGCTTACGTACTGCAAACACAACATGCAGATTTAAATATGAATCACGTATTTCCCGCTTGGTTATTGATATATTATTGATTGTGTCTTGTAAAGAAATTAAAATAACATCTTTTTGGCGACATCCCATCACATTTCTAATCGAGCGAATAAAACCTTTTCTGTGACTTAATAAGAAATCTGAAGCTGTAATTTTTCTGAATTTTATTATTACAGCTTCCTTGACCATATCCATTGTAATAAGTTCAACATTTATTTTCACTGTGGTATAAACTTCAAACTTTCCATCACTAACAGACACGTTTATTTTATAATGACCGATATCTATATTCGATATAGAATATATTTCCCCCAACTTTTTAGATATTTTAAATAATTTTGAAGTTTGATATGTGTCTTCATTGCCAGGTATTATGTCAAATGATAACTCATCATATTGATCTTGATCTGAAGCAAAAATCTTTCCCAAAAACGCCGAAGAAAATTCATCTTCAAATGAGTTAATATTAATCTCCAAAGGTGTAACAATTGGGGGATATTGACTTTCTTCAATTATTTTGACTGTCACCCAAGTATCCGAATATAGTGGTGGCGTTCCATTATCAAATACACGTATGTTCAAATAAAATTCATCTTGTAATTTATGATTGAATTTTGATGCTGTACTAAGAGATCCATCTTGTTCAAGTCTAAATATCCCTCCTTCGTTTCCAAAGCGTATATCGAAAGTAAAAGGTGTACAATTTGGCGGCTCATCTGCGTCAGATACATAGAATGTGTGGAAAACATATCCGAGTGGTCTATTTTCTTGCAATATTATGCTATAATTTGTCTGCGAGAATATTGGCGCATTGTCATTTATATCCAAGACCGAAATTATTACTTCTATACTATTGCATCTCTCGGGAGTACCATAATCGCAAGCTTGAATTTCCAATGTGTAGTTTGAAATTGTTTCTCGATCTAATGGCCTGAAAAGACTTAAACTTCCATTGTTCTTATTTATAACAAATTGATTTAAGCTATCACCTCTCACAATATTGTATTTTATGATTCCATTCACGTCAGAATCTTCATCTTCGGCTTTAACATTTACGATTCCAAAATCAACGGCAACATCTTCTTTCACGCTAACACGATAACTATTTTGAATGAAAATTGGTGTGTTATCATTAACATCACCTATGGAAATATTTACATATGCCATGTTGCTTAAGGGTGGACTGCCACCATCGATAGCTTGTACGGTAAGGAAATAATATTTTGTATTTTCATAGTCCAGTGTTCCATTTATCCATAAAACACCAGTGTTGGAATTTATGCTAAATTTACGTTGTTCATTGCCACTTATTATATAGTATAAAATTTCGGCATTTACGCCAATGTCTTTCGATGTTGCAAAGACAGTGCAAACTTGAACACCTTGCGTGGCATTTTCAAGTATATGACTTTCATATTGCCGGGAGCTGAATTCTGGAGGATTGTCATTGATATCCAAAATGTTTATAACAATGTTGGCAGTTGAGAATAACGACGGGTTTCCAAAATCCTCAGCTGTGACAGTCAAATTATACATTGAAATAGTTTCACGATCAAGATTCTTTTCCAATTTTATAATTCCAGCAGATTTTGAAATTTTAAAGGTATCACTATTCGATCCTGTTAACGAGTACATAATTTTTCGGTTCATACCAAAATCTTTATCAGTCGCATGAACTTTTGTTATCAAAGTTTGCAACTGGGCATCCTCGTGAATACCTACAATATAATTGGTCATTGAAAATATGGGGTAATTGTCGTTAATGTCAGTAACCGTAATAATTATTTCAGAAACACACTCTCGTTTGAACTCCTTGCCATCTTGAACGTGCGCAAGAAATTTATACCTTGGCATTTGCTCTCGATCAATTAGTTTTGCAACTTTTATAATTCCACTTTCTTTTCCTATAACGAAATCATCTGAGCCGTTGCCAGACATGTAATAGCGCAATTTAAAATCATTATTACTATCAAAATCCATTGCTTTCACTTCTACCAATGTTGTACCAATGTTAATAGATTCATTAATAATAATGTGGTAACGTGGTTTTAAGCAATACGGCATATTATCGTTAATATCTTTTACATGCACGTGAACATTAGCTTTGGCAGTAAATTTTCCATCAGTTGCCAATAAGCTTAAATTGTAAAAACATGTTTGTTCTCTATCTAGTGGTCTTGATATAAATAGTTCTCCTGTTTTACCAATTTGAAATTTGGATTGACTATCTCCAGATGTTATGTAATATTCTATAGTTTGACTTTCAATATCAGCATCCATGAGAATAAAATTTGTCAAAACAGTACCAGGAAGCGCGTTTTCAAATACATTAATGTTGTCAAGGGGTAACTTGAATTGGGGTCCATTATCATTATAATCAATGATTTTGATAGATACTGGTACTTTTGAATAGTGTTTGGGATGACCATTATCAGTGGCAATAACTTTTAAGTTAAACTCTGATTGTACTTCCCTGTCTAATGTGGATAAGAGAGTAATCCATCCGGTATATATGTCTATGTCGAATATATTTTGAACATTTTTTGATTCATCATCAAAATAGTATCGTACATCACCATTCGATCCAGTGTCAGCATCAGTTGCTGTTATTTTAACTATTGACATTACTTTTTCAGTATTTTCTGCAACTTCAGAAACATAAATAGTATTATCAAATTTTGGATAGTTATCATTTTCGTCAGTAACATGAATAAAAACATCACAGTATGCTAAAAGAACTGGTAGTGTTGTAGTTTCTGCCACAATAATAATATAGTGTAAATCGTTCTGTTCACGATCCAATGTTTGCATTAAAATTAACTCTCCATGTTCAGATATTGCAAATATAGACGATTCTTCAGATGTTGAAAATTTTGTTGAATAATTTCCAGATATATGTAATTTTGTCAAGATTGTTCCTGGTGATGTTGATTCAATTATTTTAAGACTGATGGAATTTTTGTCAAATGTAGGTATAATTACATTTGAGTCAACTATTTCAAAAGACACAGGAATGTCATTATGTAATGAAGGCTTTCCACAATCAAATGCACGAACAAAAAACTGAAAAACACCTTTTTCAAAATTATTTGAGCTGCTCTTTACAAAAATGTTGCCATTACTTTCATTGATATACAGTTTCTTTTCAAAGGTACTTTGGATTGAGTTCGGTAAAATCATATACTTTACAGATCCATTTTCATTTATATCTTTATCAATGGCGTTTACCTAAAAAGATAATTAAATTTATTACTTATGGAAATTAAAAGAAAAAGTAAAATACTGCAATCGAGCGCAATATACTGCTAGATTCATTAGACATTCAAATTTTCAATCAATTTTGACATTAGAAATATCTACGAGCTTTCCAAATGATAATGTTGAAGCTATTGAAATGTTAGGTGATACCAAAGTTCACATTTGCAAATATCCACTTTCGGAAGCTTCCGAACTTGAAACAAACTTCATCTTTTCAAGCTATGCGCGAACTTTCATGCCAATTTTTGTTGGTCTAGCTTTTTCAATAACTAACTCTGCGTGAACTAACAAACAGATGGAATGACAGAAATTTTCATACGACTCGGTTATCGATGCTAATCAAGAATATATATTTTTTTTTGTAGACTGCTATAGACCCCCCTCACAAAGCTAATATACCATTTTCTTCCATTTTAAATGGGTAAATGGTATAAAAATAGTATTCCTTAAATAAACTAGAGGTATATACCAATCATAATAAAATACTTACAGCAATTATAGTTTCATTTGAATTATGAGAAGCGTTTAATACAAGCTTATATTCTTTTATAATGAAGAAAGGGCTGTTGTCGTTAACGTCTTCAATTAAAACTCGAATTGAAGCAAACCCAAATTTACTTCCGCCATCAATTGCTTTAATTTGTAGCACGTACTCGTCCCTATATTCACGATCAAATGTAATTTTTGATGAAATTAATCCAGTATTACGGTCAATATCAAAATATTGTTTCATATCTTCAGATGCTATTTCATAGTAAATATTAGCATACTGACCAAAATCATTATCTGTTGCTTTTACCTGAAATATTAAGTATATATATTATAGGAAATGCATTCTTCGTATATAATTTAAGGATACATACAGTAATAATTTCGTGGCCATGTGCCAAGTTTTCCATTATGCTTGCCTTGTATACCGGTTTCTCAAATTGTGGGCTATGTAAGTTTTCAGGAACTAGTGTAATTTTTAAACGTGTAAAACTTCTATGAGTACCATCAGAAACTGATATGTTTAAAACGGTGTTGGGTTTGTCAGTAAAATTTAACATATTTTGAAGATAAACAATTCCACTTTTTTCATCAATAGTATACGTTTGTAATTCATTTCCATCTACAATTTTATACTGGAGAGAATCTATATCGCACACATCAATATCGTATGCTCTTGGTAAAGCCACAAATTGGCCACGTATCGCAGCTTCGGACAATTTAATGTTAAACGATGGCTCAATAAATCGCGGGGAGTTATCATTTAGATCCTTCACTGCAATCAAAGTATGAAATATATTAATTGCATATTATATATTTTACACATATACATAGGTCAATTTAAAATAAAGATAAATTAAATCAAAGGTCATTCATAGGGTTTCAATTCTTTGCGTTCATTGTCTTAGTTTGACTAATCGTTTTTAGTGAGAAAAGACATAAGGCATTTTCAAGAAACAATTATAGTTTTTAATAAAGCTATATGGTATTTTTATTTCCTTGTAGATAGTATAAAAATATTAACCAGATGTTTGCAATGTACAGAAAGAAGCTTCTCTGACTTTAAAATATATATTTTATATTGGTCAGCATAAGCAAACAAGTCGGTCTACTCATGTTAAACTTTTCACCTAATTGTTCATATTTGTATTGCAACGTAAATTAATCCCAAAATGTTGAAACTATGATAAAAGGTCTTAAATAATTGTTATATGAGACACGTAGCTTAACTATAAAACATATTTTGTTAAAAATATATAATTTAAAACAAAAAATAATTTAAATATTAAAATTTATCGAAATTTAAATTTAAAGTTTTTCATATAAATAAAAGTAGTACCTGTGATTAGAACATTGCATTTGGAAGTCAATTGCGGCAAACCATTATCTGTAACATATACGATAATTAAATAGTGTTGTTCTAGCTCAAAATCTAAACGTGTTTTTAAATATAAGCTTCCATCAGTAATGTCAATATAAAAAGTATCAGAGTCATTTTGACCATTTATAGACTCAATAAAATAAGACAGTTTTCCATTTGCATTAAAGTCCATATCCGTTGCGTTTACTTGCAGTATTTGAGATCCAAATGGAATATTTTCTGGTAATGTAATATTGTAATTATCTTTATCGAATTCCGGATAACAATCGTTAACATCTATAACTTTTATGGAGACCATAACTTCGGCGTAAACTCCTGATATGCTGTCAGTAGCTCTTACTAGTATTTCGTATATCTGCTGTTTTTCAAAATCCAAATCGTTTACTACATACAATGAACCTGCAAAAAAAGTAGTTTTATAAAATAAATGTTTTGTTTAGTTTTAAAGTTTAAATAAATTTAATAAAATGCACATTTACAAGACTGTTATAGATTTAAAAATAGAAAAGGGTGTCCAAAAAACTACGCAAGTTTTGAACGTGCAGCCATTTGCGCTATAATGAATTGGCAACCAAAAAAAAAAAAAAATAATTAATTAAAATCTTAGGGTTTAGTTTAGGGTTAGTAAAATGGAGCGTTTATCCGATAGAACAATATGTCTTCGTTATAGGACAATAATAACCAAAATAAACTCTTGCGCTGCTGTAAAGTTTCTCATACAGCAGCAGAAACTTAGCAGAGGGTCGGCGTCAATGTTTGCGCCGACGGCGCACGCACAGTCGTCATGCAGTCAGCGTGCAGACGGCATGTGTCATTAACGTCAATACATGTGCAATGCATACTTCGAAAATATGCGATGCATATTTCAGTACACCGATCGAATTTCTTCACTTGTTTAAATTATGCAGAAAAAAATATTTTTACCAAAATTAATAAGGATCTCTTTAAATTGAGAGCTTAGTTGGCATTGCAACAGAAGGACATACAAACATACAGACAGACAAATCAAAAAAAATGTGTTTTTTTTAAATGGGTAAAAAATTCATAAATGACATAAAAATGGTATAAAATTACAAAAAAAATATATTGTCTTAGAAAAGAATAATTACCCGTTCTATAATCAACCTCGAAATATTGATCTGTATAATCTAATGGTGTTGTATAAATAAGTTTCCTTTTTAATGGACTTTCCGCTTGAATAGATACAAACAGGGCAGAATACATTTCAATGTCCTCCTTCACGGAAACAGAATAAAATTGTTTTTCAAAAACAGGCATGGAACTATCAACGACCTGTTTAAAAAATATATATATTTAAAGTTGTATTGTTATTTATTAGATTTCTTTTTACCTTTATTTGAATGGATACTTCAGTACTGCATGAAACAACAGCGCCATCATAAGCAGCAACTGTCAAATTATACTTTCGATTATGACCTTCGATACTTTGTTTAATAGATATCTCGCCGGATTTTCTGTCAATTTTAAAAAGTTCACCAGATCCTTTTCTTAATTCATACCGAACTTCTCCATTCTCACCACTATCGAGATCAATTGCTTTTACTTGCATGATAACTGTGCCCTTCATATAACCAATTGATACAGATGCATAGTAAGGCATGTTAACGAATACTGGGCAGTTATCATTTATGTCTAATATGGAAATATACACTTCAGTAATTGCTCTGTATATACTAGCAGTATCTCTATTAAATTTAGAAGATTTTGCTTCGATAAAGAGCTTATACATATCTTGTATTTCCCGATCGAATATTAGTCCAGTAGTTTTAATGGCTCCAGATGTTATACCAATTTGAAATAGTTTTGTCGGGTTGAGAATTCTATATTCAACATTTTCGTTTAGTTTATTTCCATGGACATTTACGATCCCAATTGTAGTCACTTTAGTTGTGTTTTCAAAAGTTGCAAACTCATATACTTTTTTTTTAAAGACGAGATTGCTATTTAATATTGCCTTAATTTTTATGCGAACCAGAAGAAGGGTAGAGTATAATCCATCTGATGCTCGAACTTGTAAGGCATATTCTTTGTTATTATACTCCGAATTTCTAAGAAGAAGAATATCAGTAATTTTAAAATTGTTGATCAACAAAAAGAAATGATTGCATATACATATATGTATGTAATATGTATATATATAGTATATATGTAAGTGCGTAGTTCTAGTTTTATTCGTCATTTTTTATGAAATGATGAAATGATTGTATCGAAATTGTGCTCCGATTTCAATAAAACTTCGTTAAATGGAGTGTGCCAAGTCCATAAAAAAAACCTAAATCGGGCCATACGGCACCTAGACGAGATATCTGGATTTTACGGCGAGCAAAAGAAGTAAATGTACCAAGTATTATAAGACATTTTTAAAATTTAGTTCGCGTTGCAAAAGATATAAAGACGGACGGATGAGGCGATAATAGATCGGTGATGGCTCCTTCATTGGTAGGAATATCTTATAGTAATCAGACATTGATAACGCATATTTTTGAAAGTATAAAGATAGTTAAATAATAAGTACCTTGTTGTTAAAATTCCGGTGAGCGGATGAAGTAGAAAGTTCTCTTGAGAATTTCCATCAATGATATCATAACGAATCACGTCATTATCGGCGTCAAGTGCAGAAATTTGTGAAATAAAAACATTTTCAAAAGTTGGTAATAACAGTGTTACATTTTGTTCTTTTTCTTTGAATACAGGTGGACAATCATTTATATTAGTTACGTGAATTATAACATGTGCCCTTGTATTTGAATGTAGCTTAGGTTTGCCCATATCGTTAACCTAAATAAATGATAAATGATAAATTAGTAAATATTAATTTTTTTCTTAAGTTACGTACCTTTAAAAAAAAAGAGTAGTTTGTATTTTTCTCATAATCCAAATGTTGTAATACTTGAATACCTCCTGTAGTTGAGTCAATTTTGAAAAAATTTCTCGCCAAGTCATCAATGATCGTAAACTCCAATAATCCATTTAATCCTACATCTGAGTCAAAGGCATTTACAACTAGCCGACTATAAAATAAGATTTTCTTATCGCATTCATATAATCTAATATATTTTCCAAACCTTTTGCTATCAGAATGTTGTAATACATATGCTCCTAAAGTGGCTGATTCTGAAATAATTCCAACGTATTCACTTTGAATAAATTTTGGAATATTATCGTTTACATCCAAAACATGAACTTGCAGATTTTGATAGGATGAAGCTGACCCCATATTAGTCCCTTTTATAGTTAAGTTAAAATTTCTGAAATTAACAAAAAAAATTTATAATCGAACATAGCTGCATAACAGGCTTTAAGACATCATTAAGTTACCTAAATACTTCATAGTCAACGTTGGCGTTAATAACGATATCTCCCGTAGAAGGGTTAATTCGAAAACTTTCATTTTCATTACCATCAATTATATCAAAAAATACTGACGAAGATGATCGGGCTTCCACTTGTAATAAAAATGTTCCAATACTTAAGTTTTCAAACATTTCCAATGAAATAGAGTTCTTAAAAAACTTCGGAGGATCATTATCCGACATTGTAACAATTATGTGAACTGGCAACTGTGATGAGAGCGCTGGTTGTCCAAAATCTACACATTTTATTTGCAGCATGTATTCTCTCATTTTATTAATATCTAAGCCATCAGTCAAGGATATAACACCGAAAACAGGGTCAATTTCAAAAACGTTTCCAACGTTTCCATTAATAATTGAGTAACGCAGTTCAGCATTTTTTCCGCTGTCTCTATCAAGAGCTAAGACTTGGACAAGTTTGGAGCCGATTGCGGCACTTTCGGGAACTTTACTTTGAATTATTTTTGTTGTAAATTCTGGATAGTGATCATTATGATCATGTACATTTACAATAATCTTTGCATAATTCCTTTTTCCTGGAGTTCCTTGATCTTTTACAAAGGCAATAAGAATGTGCTTTGTGTTTTTTTCAAAATCTAGTTTTTGTGTGACTACAACGTTTCCGCTGATTGAATCAATACGAAACAGTGTTAGCGATGATGGGTCCTGGGTAGCATGGAGATGGTAAAATAATTTTTTTTCTTCATCTTTATCTGTTGCATGGAGTTGCATAATGACAGATTCTTCTTCGATATTCTCCGATATATTAACATGATATATGTCTTTAGTAAATTGTGGAGTATTGTCATTTGTGTCAATAATTTTGATAAATAGGTTTGTATGTACTATATTGGAGCCATCTGTGACAGTAATAGTTAAGTTATAAAATGTTTGAGTCTCATAATCCAAGAATTTCGAAAGCAGCACGTTTCCTGTTTCTTTTCCAATATAAAAGGGATTTCCTTCGTTTCCTCCTGTATAAATTGGTAAATAATAAATGCATTAGTTTTCGTGAAGTTTAATAAATTATATTTCAGTCATTTTAATGTTAGATTGAGAAGAAACGATGTCAGATTCTTAAAAGAAAATATTTTTTAAACCGGAAACAATAAATTTACTTACACTCAGACTTTAATACATAAGTACAGATAAGGTCTACTTAGAATTTTAAACTAATTACCTAACTCACTAAATTTCAAGAATATAAACATCAAAGTACTATTTAAAATACTAATTAATTACTCTGTTGTTTCTACGATGAATAAAAACAACGCGTAATCTTACTTCTTTACCCGCAGCACACAATGTTTAGATACATTCTTACGTTAAAAACGAAGCACAAACAAAGCCGGTGCCATGCAAAAGATTTTGAATAATGAAATCAAATATAAATCCAAACAAGCAAAGAAAGTTCGCGCGATAGTTAGATACTTTTTACCCAATTCGGAAAACAATTATAATTTCACTCTTAATCAAAACACACTGGTTCAAATCGACTCTGCTAATTTTACATAGATTTGTACAAAGTAAATACCATTTTTATACAATTTATGGTTCAAATCGACTCTACTAATTTTACATAGATTTGTACAAAGTAAATACCATTTTTATACAATTTACACATTGAAAATGGGTTCAAAATGGTAATTGTGTGTAAATGTATATAACAGGCAGAAGGAGGCGTGGCAGACCATACAAAGTATATATATTCTTGATCAGCATCAATAGTCGAGTCGATTTGGTCATGTCTGTCTGACCGTCTGTATAAACACGAAGATCCCAGCTATTTAAAGAGCTAGGAGTGTACTTGTAGTCAATACACACAAGAAGGCCTATTTTGCAAACCTCGAGAAAACGTATTTTTCAGACGGGTTAAGGAAGTTGGAACATCAAGTGTATCGAGCTAAAATGAGATATTGTTAAGAAATAAATCGCCACTTTTCCAAAATTTTCGTTTTTCTTTTATATGCTAAGTACTTATCGGACCACCCTCGTACAGGCGGATAGACGGACTGACAGACGGACATGAGCAAATCGACTCGGCTATTAATGCTGATCAAGAATATATATACTTTGTATAATCTGCCACACCTACTTCTGCTAGTCACATACATTTTCTCACCAATTTTCAATGGGTAAATGGTATAAAAATACTTCCATTTAGCGGATTCGCAAAAAAAGCGTTGCTTTTTCTATGATTTGTTGATCACAGACACATTGACTTTTTTACACATACATTCAGGGCGGTAGTGCTAATCTTTTAAAAGTGACTTAATTACTCACCACTTATGTTAAACCACAGCTGGTCATTATCGTCATCAAGAGCGGCAATTTGAGTTACCAAAAAGCCAGGTTTATCATTTTCCGTCAAATCTACGAATGTATTTACTGACTTCTCTAATATCTTAGGAACGCACGGAGAATTGGGGGATACCGGAATAACAACTATATTAACAAGCGTAGTTTGACTTTTTTTAGGTACTCCATTATCTTCGGCTTTTACGCTTATTTCAAATTCAGAATCAGGCTCTGAGGGCTTTGTGAAAAAAATTTGTCCACTCAAGGGATCGATACGAAACTTATTCTTTTTCTTCCCCGACTTAATAGAGTATGTTATTCGTCCATTATCTCCATCATCATAATCAATTGCGTGTACCTAAAAAAGTGAGAATTATCATGTACATTTTATATATATATATTTTTAAAATATTCATAATATGTTAGCTAATCAAAGGCATTTTAAGTCGAAAAAGTTGACAACAAATTTAGATGTATGGGCGCCTCATTAGTTATTTGAAAAGAATATTTTGACAGTGCGAATCTTTAAAGCACCGTAAAATTTTTAGCTTGTAAAAACCGACTGGATCTGTTGGTCACTGGCGATGAAAAATGGATAACATATCCATGGATCACAACACCAAATGTAAAAGAGAATCGAATCGCCGATACAAAGTACATAGAGCACTTAAATCGGACAATGGTAACTGTCAAGGATCAATAAAGATTTTTTGTAACGCGAATCTTCTTTACAAAAGAGACATGGGTACACTGTTGCACTCTCAGTTTTTTTAAGAATACCCAGGAAATGGGTACACTGTTACACTCTCGAATGCAAGGTGTTCGTCTAAAAAGAAGGAGAAAGGGGCGACAATCAAAGCAAAGACTACCACATCCGCGGTTAAGGTTATGTTTACTGTGTTTTATGACCGGCGGGAAGCGCTGTACGTTGACGTACTTTGCATATAACTTTCTTTCAATACTGCATACTACGCTAACCTTCTGAAAACATACGTAAACCCGCTTATTACTCGAAACGGAGGAGCATTTCTCTAGGATAACGCACGCCGTCATACCACGCTTGTCACGTTAGCACGTTCGTGCGCATATAGCTGTCCGAGTTGTTTGCGAAAAGATAGACAATATGTGTGCCTAGTGAGGGAAAGTACCTAGGAAATCGGAATCTTTTATGAATTTTTTCCGATAATAAATAAGCATTTGTCTTGATCATATTTGAACCACCCTCATATTTTCTATATACTTAATATATCTCCATGAAGAAATCCACATAAATAAGTGTTTTAATTTTTCCCAAGGCTTAAGAAGTCTAAGGAAACTGAAATTATAAGTCCTCAGGCAAAGTTCATAAGTGATCTTTATTTATATTATAGTTAGTGGCAAACGTAAGAAAAATTGTATATACCCACCTGAAATATTGATTCACTGATATCCAACGTAGAAGGAACTTGTACCTTGTAGGCGCGTTGATCAAATATTGGGCTATTATCGTTGATGTCTAAAACGGATACTACTACGCGTGTAGTTGACGTTAAAATAGGTGATCCGTTATCCGATATAGATATCTAAATATTATAGAAAAATAATTTATAAATTAAGAATTCCTAAAAAGTTACTATCTCGTTTGGACTTATTTACAGAATATATGTGGTTCATGTCAGTCTGATGTAAATAAGTTAGAGCGAATCTTATCTTATCTTATTTAACTTATCAGTTTCCTAAAACATATAGCTGCCATTGTAACTACCGGTTAGCGTATGTGTTTTCGTATGATAACTGAAAAAAGCTCGCGATGTTATAATATCTTTTAAAAAAAACTAAATTGTACATTAAATATCGCATCCGAGCTCAAAAAATGTGTGGACAACAAATGGACAATATTTGTTTCTAGTTTTATCTTTTTATTCCACTAGCCTATTGAAAATGAAGTAAACTTGTGCAAATTTTTGTACAGTTTCCGCGTTTAAAATTTACAATCATTCGAAATGGAGTTCATAAACGCTGAAATACTGTCAATTTTCAATTTGAAATTCGCACAAGGAATCTCGCAGCGGAATCTCGCAGACAGATAATTTCTGTCTTAGGAGACAACAAACTATCGATTCAAACCGTTGAACAGTGGTTCAGGCGATTCTTAAGTGGTGATTTTGTCACCGAAACATCCAAGCTCGCCGGATGACCAGTGATCGTGGAAATAATGGATCGAGATCGTCATGTGACTTCTAGAAACATCATAAAGGATCTCGAACTAAGCAAAAAGATTAATCGTAAAAAATCAATAAAGAAAACAAACAACCTAATATATACAATATAGATATCTCTATTTCCAACGAAATTACATTTATTTGTAGAACTTCTTGTGGGGTAAAGAAATGGCAGAGACTTCCAGTGTTGATTGTTGAATATATTCATTATTCTATAAGACGTAAAAATGTATATTTTCTTCAATCTCAAAATGCGGACGTTATCGATATCAGAACCTGAAAATATGGTCGCAGAACCACAAAATGTGCAAGTCTTTTTATTCACAAATCTAAATATTAATAGCTACATAATATAAAGTAAATCGGTTCAGTAGATGGTTCCGAGAAATCTTTTTTTTACAATGTTCCTCGGCGCGTTCAATCCACTTTAAATCAATTAATGTGCATTGAATTAAAATCCTTTTACATATATATTTTTGACAAATTAAAATTTTTTAACATGAAAAATTTGAAATTTAAAAAAAAAAATTGAATGAACCTCTCCTTAAGAACTAATTTTTAAAGGTGAATATAGTATCTAACTGTCCTCTTTCTGTCCAACTGTATCTATCTTATAAATAATATTTTTTCTTTACAATGACCTCACCTCCAAAATATGCTCAGATTGATTTTCTCTGTCAAGTTTTCGCTCAGTTGTTTTAAGAACACCTAGGAAAAGTTTATTACACAGTTTGAATTATTAATTTTACATTTTTATAATATATATAAATAGTATTTACTTACCTGTTGTTGGGTGTATATCAAAGTACCCAACAAGATTTCCGGATATAATATGGTAACTAATTTTTTGTAACGGGTCACGGTCTGGATCTATAACTTTAAGTTGTATGATCTCTTTATTACCACTGCTGCCTTCACTTATATTAACGTGATAAACTGGTCTTTCTGTTAATGGTATATTGTCATTTTCATTTTCAACTTCGATGTAAACCTTAAAAGAAAAATAAACGAGTTGAAAAATTAACGTGATAATAACTATATGTAACAATGTATAAGTAAAGTTCGAGCTTACAAATTTGGTATAAATTAAAATAATAATTAGAACCTCTTATAAAAACTGAATCGAACATGAGTATTCATTTGAAAACAAAACTATACGAGGTCTGTCCGAAAAGTATCTGACCTGATTTTAAATCTTGATATACCAAAATCTACAGTTTCGAAAATTTTTTGACTAAAGCATTAATACATTATTCGAAAAAATTTAGTCTTATATATTTTACATAATAGCTTTAAGTGAATAACTATATCATAAATAAAGTATATACAATACAAAAATATACAACATAGACTCGCAATGTTATGAAACCTTTGGCCGACGGTGACGAGTTATGCTAAACTATTATAAAACAACAAAAATCTACTAAAATCTTCAGCACACTGCAAAATAAATATTTGTACAAGCTTCCATTACAGCTTTCAAACCAAACAATTATTTTATATTATACATTTATATTTATATTACTATATTGATCGCGTGATATAAATAAAAAAGATTAAAGTTTCTTTTATTCAAAGAAACGTAGGTATAAAATTAAAGTTCGTAACCCCTGAAAATGCTTATGATATATGATGCATTTTTTTAAAGTAGGTGCACTATTCTTTTAATTATTCTTACCTTGACACAATTGGTAAGAGACACGATAGCGTTATCTCTAGCACATAAGGTTAACCAGTAAAAGTTTTTAGATTCAGCATCTAGCTGGGTTAAGGTATGTATAAGCCCTGAAAAGAAACATTGTTGAAGCCATCAATAAAAAAATTGATTACTTACCTTGATCATTTACAGAAAATATTCCGAGCCCATCCCCACTAATGATGAAGTAAGAAATTTTGGCATTTAGATCAGTTCCATCCAAATCACGGGCCGTGATGTTCATAACCAAAGTTCCTTTCGGCATGTTTTCTTTAACATTTCCCTCAAAAATAAAATCTTCAAACTCTGGCGAAAATCGATTTTCATTAACATCAATAATTTCTACTACTATTGGAATGTCTGTAGTTAACGAAGGATTTCCACAGTCGATAGCGCTTAGCAAAAGGTTATGAACTTGAATGTTTTCATAATTTAAATAAGCTTCGGTTCGTATAGCTCCAGAGTTTTTGTCAATGCTGAATAGACTTTCTCCTTGTATATCTTCCTTAAGTGAATAAAGGATTTCTGAATTTAGTCCAATATCTATATCGACTGCCTCGATGACAGCTACTACTGTTCCGCGGGGCACATCTTCTCGAACTTTAAATATATATTCTTTAACTCCAAATATTGGCGCATTATCATTGACGTCATCCACTAAGATATACAATATAGACTCCGCAGATAAAACAGGAACTCCACCATCCTTTGCAAATATGTGTAGTTCGTGTTTATCCTGCTCCTCACGGTCCAATGGCTTATTTAAACTGATACATCCAGTTGTTTTGTTAATAGTGAATTCTTCCAGTTCAGCAGATAGGCTATATGAAATTTTCGAATTTTCATCTAAGTCTACATCGAATGCATGAGCACAATATATGCTTCCATTCAAACTATTTTCCGATAGCCGTACAGTACTTAAAGACTTTTGAAAGATAGGCGAATTATCATTTGCATCTGTTATTGTTATAGGAAGCAGTTTGGAATCAGATTTCGTAGGATGGCCCAGATCATAGACGGTAATGTTTAAAATATATTCGCTTAAACGCTCTCTATCCAAATAGCCAATAATCTGTAATTCTCCACTGTCGGGGTCAATCCGAAACACCGAGTCGTAGTCACCATCTGTTATTGCGAAAACCAACTTTCCATTATAGCCTAGATCCCGATCCCGAGCTTCTATTAAAGCCACAGTTGTCCCTAACTGAATACTTTCATTTAATATAAGTTCTTGGGGAAAATTTTTAAATTCAGGCCTATGAATATTTTGCCCATATCTACTAGGTGTTAATGCTAAGTCGTTCATTTCTAATTGCGATAGATTCTTTGCATTATTTTTCTCCGATAACGCCAGTGTTTCTGCAAGCCTTCTTGCAGCACCAGTTTCACGACATTCGAATGTTCCGTAATTGATATTATTTAGCGAATATTCTGTAACAAGATTTACGTTAATACTCAATTCATCTGAAAAATGAGTTCCATCGGTAGCAGATACTTTGATAACTCGGTCAGCAATACCAACGTCCATTAAATTACATCCAACTGAAAAAGTACCAGTATTGGGATCCAAATTAAAACAGCCATCTTCGTTTCCAGAAATTAACCGATACAATATGACATCACCCAAATCCAAATCAATTGCAGAAATATTAAAAATGTCAGAGCCAATTAAAGTGGACTTCATTACTTTCGCATGACAGTTAATGCGTTCAAATTGTGGTCTATTATCGTTTACATTTTTTATAAAAATATCTAATACAGTTTCAGTCTGTCTTCTGTATGGTAATCCCCAATCTGACGCACGTATAAGAAGTGTGTAGTTTCTTCGCATCGTCTCATAATCAATTATGCTAGTTGTTTTGATAACTCCTGAAAAGTGGTCAATCTCAAATGGAACTTCGTTTAGATTTGCTATACTATAAGATATGTAAGCATTTTCACCAGAATCTTTATCTTTGGCTGTGAGCTTTGCCACGAAAGCACCAGCTAATTCATTTTCGTTAAGGTTTATAATTGGATTTATATTTTCAAAAATTGGGTCGTTGTCATTCATATCTTCTATAGATATTTTAACTTTCGCAGATGACTGTGTCCGAGAACCAAGGTCGGCTTGATCAATTGCCGATACAGTCAATGTGTAAATTGATTTAGTTTCTGCGTCAAGTCGTTTTTGCGTATATAACATTCCGGTATCCGGATTTATTCGAAATTCTCCACCTTCATTTCCTCCTACAATCTCCAAATATACTAAAGCAGAGTTTCCCAAGTCCGGATCGCTCACTTTTAGCCTGATAACTGGCATGTTAATTGGAGCCGTTTCGGGAATCGAAACGTCGTAAATTTCTTGAGTAAAAATGGGTACATCTTTTTTTTGTGGAAGGATTTGTATAGACACGGTTTTAAAGGTATATCTAGGTGGTGTGCCAGAATCTTCAGCTCGAAGTGTAAGGTTATAAACATGGTGCTGATCAGATAATTTTGAAAATTTACTAAGCTCAATAAAATATTCATTAGGAGCCTCTGTGGAAATAAGTTGAAATGTACATTCGGGATTTCCTTCTATTATTTTTAAGTTTTTGATTTCCCCATTTTTTCCAAGATCCTTATCATTTACTTTGACGATTCCGTAAATTAATGCACCCGAATTCGGAATAACGCTGGAAAATGTCTTTACATAGACCTCAGGTGCATTTAAGTTAACCTGAAAATAACAAATACTTATATTTTATTATATGTAATTAAAAAATTAATAAATAAATTAAATTGAAAAATGCAAACAACTATCATTAAAATAAATATTTGGTACATTCCCTTTGTGTAACATGGACAAGCCTTATATTTTGAAATCTAAATAAATAAAAAAACCACAATCGAATGCATTCAACTGTTACTTTATCATGTAACTATTGACAAGCTAGTCATATTGTAGGCAACCAAAATAACATATTGCTATTTCCATAAATCTGGATTACCATAACTCATAGCTCCTATAGCAATGATCGGACGAAAATAAAGCCTCTTTCAAGAAACTAAGAATTGATAATTACTGTAGCTATTATAGATAAAGTAAGTAAAGAAAGCTAAGGTCGAATGACAGTAAGATGCCATTTACCTTTTTTACCTCTTCATATTAAACACTATTATTCGGCGAACTAACAACGACGCATTGCATATTTTCACAGTCAAACGCACAGGTATTGACGCTACACGCACACATCAAGTGTACGCTGACTGTGCGTGTGTAGCCGGCGCAAAAAATGACGCAGCTGCGTATTTGCTGCTGTATGGGAAACCACTCGCTTCTATAACTTCTGTGTTTATTATCCTATCGGTCCGATCTGTGGGTGGTGGGCGTGGCATCCAAAAGTTTAAAATCCGTATTCTGCTTAATACTGCCAGTCCTCTTACTGCCAAATTTTATATTTCTATCTTTACCAGTGTTCTTATTATTCAAAAAATTTGTTTTATAGGCGCGGTGGGCGTGGCATCCAAAAATCTAAAACCAAAATTTTGCATAATGTTGCAATACACCCTCCTAGCAAATTTGGTGCGTTTATCTCTTTTCGTTATTGAATTATTTGCAAAAAATCGGGCGTGGCACATACAGTTTCTAATAAACTTCTTGTGTGTATTGAATAAACGCACACTCCCACCCAGTCTGGTGCTTCTAGCTCTTTTAATAGCCGAGATCTGTGGGTTCATACAGACGGACGGACATGACTCGGCTATTGATGCTGATCAAGAATATATATACTTTGTACATTTTCACAAAGTTAATATACCCATTTTCAATGGGTACAAAAATTATAAAACAGATTAAAATAAGTTCAAAATAAAGTATTAAAATAAAATAATAATAATAACCCACCGAACTAGTAGATTGTTTTGTTTAAATATGATAAAGAATAAATGTATATGGCCGAAAATAGTGGGAATATAACACGGAACAACCAAATACGAACGGAGCAGAAATTGACAAATGCGACAACCCAGAAGTGGCTATACCTTTGCCGCAAGGAGGAAGTGGAAGGCGTTTTGCAGGAGCCAGAACTGGACCGCGAGGGATCAGGCATAATGTCGCTGAGTGGGAGACCCAATTCGCACGAGGAGCCGAGAACGTGAAGGCTGGAACAGGTCAGCTGTCGAGAGCAGAAGCCGCCGTAAATATTAGGTCGAGGTTGTCAAGCACCCGCCCAACCTTCTGCTGCCCCCGGAATACTTCCTTGTGAGCAGTTGAAGCCACGGTGTTCCGATAGAGTACTCAGTAACTGAATCGTCCTAGAGTTGGTTCGACGGTTGTAAAAACCTGCTGGAGAGGAGATGAAGGAGCGAGCGACCTGATCATTTTGGATCGTTTTCCGAAGGCCAAGAGAGAGGTGCTGACGGATCGAGCGGCTCACAGTTTTGGAGTTAGACGGCTAAGGAGTGCATCGTGGGACGAATTCTAAAATGAATTCCAGAAATTTTTCCTGCCTCCGCAGTACTTTGGCAACTGCTTTGACGTGAGCAGCATTCGGATGCTAATGTGCCATGCTGTATACCGCCCGAAACTGGAGCTTGGCGAATCTTCCAGAATAACGCATTTACATTCGGAAAAGCGACTTCTTAACGGACTTCTTAAAGAAGGCGACGATCCAGAAGGTCATCAATCCCAGGTTGCGGAAAACGAACGGGGGCATTGTCTGGATCGGGGACAAATGGCGCCGAACGGACCTATTCATGGACCTAACGTACTCATTGAAATGGCGACGGATATGCTCGCTATGATGATTGACATGTGAAACCTAGGGGTGGGGACACCTCCATGGAAGGCTACTCCAGCAGAGTCAACGAGGGAGTTAGAGACGTCGGTGGAACAGAAGCAAACGGAATAAAGCAACCTCTGGAGATTCGGGGAACACCTTTATGGGAGGTTGATTAGCACAAGAAACCGGAGGATTGGCGCCTAGGTGAGCAAGAACCACTGGAGAGGTGGCTTCTACGCCAGGAAGCCCTAGAGGGAACACAATACTTCTGGTATTCCATGATGCGTTCTCCAAATGGGTGGAACTAGTCTCATTGAAGATAGCTTAAATAACCAACAAATATAAACATCAATAAGTCAACCAATGAAATCATTTATCATCAATTTACATAAAATTGGATCACAATTATTTATAGTTCCGTTAGGTCGATCGGACGATATTTATGATCTATCAAAAGATTTTAGTATTACGTTGGATATTAGGAACAAGCTCAAAAAATATTTAATTTTAAAAACCACCTACACATTAGCTACTATACAACTGTATACAAATAAGACACTAGGACACTTGGATTAAACTTATGTATCTACAAGAGTATGTAAACTTAAATACGTTGAAGGTAGTTTCATTCTAAATTCTTCAGATTTCCTTTTTATTTTCTAATTCAATTATTTAACCAATTTAAATGTTATACATCTGTATACAAAAATAAACGTTGCTACTTACCTGTTTTACTGTTATTGAGACTCTCGCTCTGCTGGCTTGGTGGTTTTGTTGGTATATGGCAGAACCCCTATCATTTGCCAAAACAATAAGGTCGTGATGTGAACGGTCTGCATAGTTTAAAGACTTCAGAATTGTAACAACTCCAGTAGTAGGATGAATACCGAAGTATTCACTATTCATCAGAAAACTATAATAAATTTCACCATTCACTCCTAAATCAGCATCTTCTGCAGTAACTTTTAGAATACTTTGATGTTTTTGAGCGTCTTCAGGAACGGTCACCGCATACTCAGTTGGATAAAAAAGAGGACTTAAGTCATTTCGATCTAGTACTTGAACATGAATTGTCGTATCTGTTTCGTAACTAGCAATATCATTTTTACCATAAGAATGAGTTATGTGTGCTCGTACTTTGAGATGATATTCTTCCGTTTTTTCTCGGTTTAAAACGATATTACTAGTTCTCGTTCGAATGCTTAAAAATACGAAATTTCCAACCAGTCGTTCTTCAGCTTTAAATAGTTTATCCTTATCACCGCTTGTTATTCTATATTTAATATCGTATTTTGAATTAACCATTATTCCTGCCAGATCTTCATGCAGAACACCTTTTGCATATGTTTTTCCGAGACTGTTTTCTGGAATTGTGACATTATAAAGTTGGTGGCTAAAGTCTGCTTTTTTACGCCAAAGTGTCTTAGCTCCATCGCTCGTTGCAAGTGCAGGTAAAATTAAGCATATACAGCTTAATTGATAAATCCATAGAATGAAAACATCATTTCTGTCAACAACTTTGGCATAGTTTTTAAAACTCATATTAGATATTAGCTATTTTCCTCATGGTATCCAGTCCCTGAAATGTTATAAAGAAATATTTATATTATAATAGTTATATATTCAATTGTAAACAAATTTTAAAATATTACTTAAAAACAGTCATTTTACCTTTGGCTGTCAAACAAATTCTTAATATTAATTACTTTTATTCGGTGAACTAATTACAACCTATCGCATATTATCGAAGTCAATCACACATGCTAATGGCGTATGCCCACTGCACGCTGACTAGACGACGACTGTGCGTGCGTCGGGCCTCTGCCACTGTTAGTGAAACTTCTCGCGTCTTCTGTGTTTATTGTCCGATCGGGTAATTGTAATGTAATTTATAGGGTAGATTAGTATTATGGTAAGCTACGAGAAAAATGTTTGGTTATTTTACTACTTTTCTTATAAATCAATAAAAAAGAGTTATAAAGGCGGTGGGCGTGGCATTCGAAATTTGAAAATCCGCATTCTGCGTAATGTTACCAGGAACCTTACTACCAAATTTGGTGCTTCTAGTTTGAAATAAACTCGTTATGTGTATTAAATACACGCACACTCCCCCTAAGTCTGGTGCCCTTAGCTTTTTATACCATTTACCTATTGAAAATGGGTAAAAAATGGTATATTAACTTTGTGCAAATGTATGTAACAGGCAGAAGGAGGCTAGAGTCAGAAAAGAGCTAGAGTCACCAGACTTGGTGGGAGTGTGCGTGTATTAAATACGCAGATCGAGTTTATTTCAAACTTGATGTGCCACGCCCACCGCCTCCGCAAATCGATAAATGCGTATTTCGATTTTGTGCAAATAATTCAATAACGAAATGAGATAAACGCACCAAATTTGGTAGGAGGGTGTCTTGCAACATTATGCAGAAGTTGGATTTTCAACTTTTGGATGCCACGCCCATACTAGAGTACTAGAAAAGCTAGAAGCACCAAATTTGGAAGTAAGGTGCCTGGAAGCATTACGGAGAACGCGGAATTTCAACTTTTGGATGCCACGCCTACCGCCCCCAAAAATCGATTTTGTAAATCGGTAAATCAAATTATAGGAAAAGTAGGAAAGTTTTCGAAATTGTTTTTAGGTATTATTGTAGATAATAATAATATTGACCAACCCTAAAAATTTAAATCCGATCGGATAATAAACACAGAAGTTATAGGCACGAGAAGTTTCGCTCACAGCAGTAAAGGGCCGACGCCGACGACGACGCCGACTGCGCACGCACAGTCGTCGCGTAGTCAGTGTGCAGTCGGCATGTGCCATTAGCGTCAATGCCTGTGTATTTGTCTTCGAAAATATGCGATGCGTTGTTATTCGCCGAATAAACGTAATTTATATTAAGAATTATTTTTTAACAGCGAAAGGTAAATGGTATCTTACTGTCGAGTGCACTCGACTGTAGCTTTCTTCACTTGTTTTCACATAGATTGGTCATTTCAAGAGCTCAATTTTTAAAAAGGAGGAAAGGAGGCAAGGATCGGGTACAAAAAAAATGCACCACAGCACGAAAATAAGAAATGGGTTTAATGACAAGGACACCTGCAAAAAAACCACACCTGAATAAAAGAATAAAGGAAAATCGGATAAACTGAGGAAAAAATTGGAGTGATTGCGAATGGCCACGAGTGCTATTTTCGAATATGTCCAAATTCAATCTCATTGGACCCAATGGCTCTTGCAAGCTGCGTCGCTGAAAGGGCGAACGATTTTCGGAAAATTGCTGAGTGGGAACTGTCAAGCATTCACCATACATTATGATATGGGAATGCATACCCAAATATAAAACTAAATTAATTCTAATGATTTAGGGTAATGCTGAAAAATATAAAAGTATAATTTTTATTGGAGTTCTGCCCAGCATTGAGCTACTAAGTGAGAAAGAAGAACATCCTATTTTTAAGATGATTCTGCACCTTGCCATCGGGCTCGGTCTGCAATTCAGTGAGATTTTGTCGTTCAAACAACTTAATCAATTAATTTTGAACTTCTTCTTAAGCCCCGACCTCAAATAATCGCTCAAATAACGCCTTTATCGATTTGCGGGGGCGGTGGGCGTCATACCCGAACTAACAGGTGGTAGTCACTTGGCGCAATGTTCGGGCTATATGGTGGATGCGATAAAATCTCCCATCCAAGCTCCCGTAGCTTCAAAGAGTCATCAAAAAGTTTGTGGTCTGGCGTTGTCCTGGTGAAACACTAAACCCTTCCTGTTGGCCAATTCTGGGCGCTTCTGGTCGATCGCCAGCTTCAAGCGGTCCAGTTGTTAGCAGTAGATGGTAGAAATAAGAATCTGGGCATATGGGAGCAGCTCATAGTATATGATTCCCTTCCAATTGCACCACAGCACAGAGAAAAACTTTCCTGGCCGTCAATCCAGGCTTAGCCACTGTTTGATATTGTCGAATGTGATCTATTTTTCGTCGTCAGCCACCATCCGCTTCAAAAATGGGTCGAATTCATTCCGTTTCAGCAGCATATCGCAGGCGTTGATTTTGTCCAACAGTTTTTTTGCGTCAAATCATGCGGCACCCAAACATCCAACTTTTTCTTGTAACCAGCCTTCTGCAGATGGCTTTAAACGATTTGGTGACTAACTCGTATCTTATCGGCATTTTCACGAGGTGTCACATGCCGGTCTTGCTCGATGTTTTGCATGATTTGATCGGTATCGATTTCACCGGCTCTGAATCGTCGAAACCATTCCTACGCGCTTCGAAGCGATAGAGTACCATCCCCTATGTTAAAACACCATTAATCTCACGAAATGTTTCTTTAGCGAATTTACCTTTTACGAAGGAAAACTTTAAAACAGCGCGAATTTCGGCGATAGTGAACTCCATGTTTACACATGTATAACTTTTCAACGCAATAACCAAACTTGTCATATATAACGCCGTTCGCACAAAGCCGCCAAATTCAAAAACCAAAAAAAGCGGAACCTATTATTAGCTTGTTTGGTAATACTACTGTGGGCAAAAAGTAAGAAAAGTAAGTAAGAATATTTTTGTAAAGTCAAAATTCTTTATTTATTCTCCTAAATCAATTTCATCCCCTTCAAAGTAATCCCCTCCCGATAAAATACACTTATGCCAACGTTTTTTCAAATCCTCGAAACTGGCCAAATAGGCCCTTTCAATCAACTCGAAACGTTCCCCGGAGTGGTCTTTTGAGTTTTGGGAATAACCAGAAGTCACACGGAGGCAATCAGGAGAAAAGGAGAATGGTTGCGGAACGATATGCGTCGAATTCTTGGCGAAGTAGTCACGAAGAACGAGTGCAGTGTGCGACGTTTTCGGTACCAAACGAGATTTGACTTTTCGTAGGCCCAAACGGTTTTCACAGATCCTTCTGATATTCCGATCATATCAGTGAGGTCTCTAATAGTCAACCGACGATTTTTGAGCACTAATTCATTAACTTCATTGACGTGTTGGTCATCTGTTGACGTCGATGGTCGTCCTGAGCGCTCCAAGTCATCAACACGTTCCCGACCCTCTTTGAAGTCTTTGTAACACTTATCAACATTTTTCTGAGACATGGTAGAATCACCAAAGGCCATCCCCAAACTTCCTCAACGTTTCCGCAGCCGAAATTTCATTCCGCAAACAAAATATGATGGCACTTCTCTGCTCAATTTAATCAGGCATTGTAAAAATCGACAAATGCACTCTTGATCGTTTGGTAAACAAAAGCGTAAATATAGTACTCATACTGACATTGACATGAAATTCCCGCCAAATGTCATCAACAGTCCTGCCAACTCGAGAAAAAAGAACTAATTCGCCATTTTAAGCCCGCGAATTTTAAATTGAAAACTCACCTTACTTTTTGCTCACAGTAGTACATACCGGGTTTTGCATTCAAATTTCGCGCTTCACTTGTGAAGTGGAATGAAATCGTACCTGGCAACACTGTTTATCGTTTAATAGATCTTGGCAACACCTTTTGAATAACCTATCGAGTTGTTTACATCAGTTTCCGCGCTTAAAAATTACAATCGATCGAAATGGAGTTCACAAGTTTCGTACAAAAAATAGTTTCAGCGAAATCTCGCAGACATATTATTTCTGTATTAGGTTACAACACTATCGATTCAAGCCGTGGTTCAGGTGATTCCGAAGTGTTAATTTTGTCACCGAAACAGCCAAGCCCGCCGGACGACCAGTGACCGTTAATATGGATAAAATTATGGAGTGTCTCAAAATCGTTATGTGACTATTAGAAGCATCCCAGAGGAGCTCCAACTTAGCACGTAAACCTTTCATAGGTATTTGAAGTCAAAAAAGTTGACGAAAAAGCTCTAACACGTGGATCAATAAGTCCGTGGACTAAAAAAGAAAAATACTTTTTTTAGCAAAACTCGACTTTATTAATCAACGTAGTCTTCTTCAAGAGCAATATAATCAGTTCAGCGCTTTTCTAATATTTAAATACCGTTCTTGTAGACCGTTTCTTGGCCTCGAAATAGGCGTTTGTTTCGGCAATGATTTCCTTGCTGGAGTGGAATTTCTTTCCTAATGGCTTTTTTTGAGGTCTCCAAAAAATATGGTGGGTGCATAAGCAATTCGAAACATAATTCATGCAATTTCGCCATTGTAGCGAGCGACTTGTGACAAGGTGCATTGTCTTGGTGAAAGAAAACGCGCCACAAACTTTGGAATCAGCTTCTTCATAGACAAATGTTCATGTAAAATATATTATACAAACTGCCGTATGATATCTTTAAGGTGTCAGCTATTTTACGCAATTTTAATTTACGAATTTCGATAACGATTGGTTTATTTTTTTTATGGTTTCCGATGTTATTGCCACATTTGGTCGGCCAGACCGTTCAACATCTTCAGTGTTTGCACGACTCCGTTTATACTCGGCAAACCACCTACAAATCGTTGCTTTTGATGGACAAGAGTCCGAGTAACCTTTTTCAATCCATTGTTTCGCTTGCACGGTATTTTTACCCATTAAATAACAATGTTTTATCAGAACACGAAACTCGGTTTTTCCCTTTTTTAAACAAACTACAAAACGACTTTACTACAACCTCGATAACTCATCTGTTTCTAGTCCGATCGACTTAAAATTTTACCACGTTTAAAGTAAAGGTTAGTTCTCTAGAAAGACCTGGTTACTGGTTTACTACGAGCGCCATCTCTGGGTTAGTCTCGGGACTTATTGATCCATGTGTTATGTATGGGTGTCTCATGAGTTATATGAAAAGAACCTAGGGACTGAATTTTTTCCAAACTCTAATGCACCGTAATAAGCTCGACTCATTTCAGGATCGGTGGACCACTGGTGATAAAAATGGATCACATAGGACAACACCAACGTAAAAGCACGATGAGTCGTCTCAAACGATAGCAAAGGTAGGATTGACGGCTTTTGTTTGGTTATTATTCATGAATTATCCATTATGAAGTGCTGCCCTATGACCAAATTCAATTCTGACCTCCACTGTCAACACCATGAGCGAAGATTGAAGATCGCACTTGAACAGAAACGGCCAGCCATGGTGAATTATAAGGGCATTGTATTCCAGCAGGACATCTTTGGTTACTACGGATGCTTGGTTGGAACATTGCCCCAAGCGATTACCATCTATTTTTGGTTATGTTACATTTCTTCGTGTTGCAAGTTCGTATGAGACTCTTCTCGCGCCTATTACTTTTGTGATTATTGTCTAATCGGATTGCAATTTATAGTGTATATTCATATTATTAATATCTACGAATTTCTAAAAAATTGTGCCTTAAGGAAAAGGTGACCGTGACTATTAGAATAAGATGTCGCAGGTTTGGTTATGATGGTTAAAAATAAAAAAAATCGTCCGATAGGATCTATGGCAGCTATGCGATACATCGTTCCGACTTTAATGGTTGCGAATATTAAAATTTCGATATAATTCACAAATTTGTAAAGACTTAAAAAAATTTTCGAATATTGAAAAGACAAAAAAAAATAGCATCCCAAAACGAAAAATCATTTAAATTACTAAAACAAAAAAAAAATCGTTCAAAATATTATACTCTACAACAGTTATGTACTGAAGTTTTAACTATCACATGAGCTTAGTATTTAATAGTATTACTAATAATGGAATTAACGAGCATGCCGAGAGTTTACTTTGTTAAGCATAAAGTACCCGGCATCTCACCAAGGAAAATGTGTTTCAAGGCCTTCAAATGACTCCAAAATAATGTTGTACTAATGTTGTAAAAACATCAATTGATTTTTGGACCATTAATCCATAGAACATCAAGATTCTGAGGTCTGGCGACTACGTAAAAAAAAAAGCTACACCACTTTCATATGAGTGCATTTTGAGTCAATATCCAATAGGAGAATGCATTCATATAGAATATTATATATTTTAAAATACGCAAGACTGGATGTCTTAAGTCAAAATTTGGATACGGTATGTATATGGATCGGCATGCAAATAGCACACGATGTATGAGATTAACTCCATTGCGGCAATACCATAGTAAAGCACCATGCTAACAGTATTGCGTGACCGGTGGAATTTTTAAAGTGTTTGTTAGAAAGATTTTAAATAATTGAGTATGTCTGGTACCACATATAACAAAGCATACAAATCTAAGCCAAATCCACTCAAAAAAATTAAGCAAAACTGTAAACCCTACTAGAGATGACCTATTAGCAATCCTATTTGTGAACTGCATGCAACTGCTAATATGTCTGTAATTATACCATTTACCCATTGAATATAGGTATAAAATGGTATATGAACTTTGTGAAACTACAAAGTATATATACATTTTATCAGCATCAATAAGCGAGTCGATTTGGGCATGCCCGTCTGTCTGTCCGTCCGTCCGTCCGACCGTCCTTCCGTCTGTCCGACAGTATTAACACACACATCGCAGCTATTAAAAGATATTGTAAATCGATAAATCGAACTATAGGAAATTAAAAGTTAAATTTTAGGATATTATTGTAGCTTCCAATAATGTTGACCATCCCTATAAATTTAAATCCCATCAGACAATAAACACAGAAATAATAGGCGAGAGAAGTTTCACATACAACAGCAGAGACGCAGCAGAAGCCCGGCATTAATGCTTGTGCCGACAGCGCACGCACAGTCGTCGTGCAGTCAGCGTGTGCCAATAGCTTCAATACATGTGTATTTGACTACGTAAATAAAAGTATAAAATACTAAATACGAATAAAAGTTATTAATACCAAGAATAATTTTTTAATAGCCAAAGATAAATGTCGAGTGCACTCGACAGTAGCTTTTTTCACTTGTTTTATTTTTGATAGACTTTTGATAGCTCTGTCCTGCGCTGCAAACTCTTGTATTAGGTTGCCCTAGTAAATTAAGAAAATTGTAGATTTAGCTCATTTTTTGCTCAGTTGTTGCCCGGAAAAGGCTGTCTGCGATAATTTTACAGAGTATTTAAAGTTCCGTTATTTTATTATTTTAAAACGTTAACATTTGATTATTGAAATGGTTGAATTAAATTCAAATCTACAACATTAATGATTTCCAGTGAAGCAACACAACCTAAAATAAATGTTTTCAGAATATACGCTTAAGCGGTGCTATTATTTGTTTCGCAGAATTATATAAATTTTCGAGAATTTTCATAAATTACCTAAAAATGCGTTTCAAAGTTATGACAAGATTGAAATGTGCCCAGGAAAAGTTTCGAAAAATTTCTTGTGGTGGTGGTGCTATTATTTTTTTGGCAGCTGTATATATATTTTTATAGATCGGCTCGCCCGGTGCCGCTGATGTTTCGTTCTATGCGTGGCAAGCATCTGGCCCAACATTATCATACCCTGTAAGGGTATTACAAGTAAAGTAATCTATTGTCGCGACTCGCGATACTAATATACAATTTACCCAATTCGGTAAATTGACCCTTATGCTGTTTCAAAATCTTTACGCTTTGTATTTCCCGCCACGCCTTCTTTTGCCTGTTACATTTGCACAAAGTTAGTATGCCTTTTTCGTCATTTCAATGGGTAAGGAGTACAACGAATGCACATACAGACGCACTTATGTACGTACACACAGACACCAGACTTCAAGCAGAATGGGTAACATTTTGAAACTAGAATTCAGAGTTACCAATATAAGCCCAAAGCACTTTGATATGCAAAAATAGTTCAATAAAAAAAACCGACAACAGCCCAATCGCAAATACATATACATATAAAGCCTGAACAAGTGTTATTTGCGTTAGGCCTGAATTTTGGTATTACTGATATTTAAGTGTGACCGATCGTGACAGAAAGTGACTGCGAAACTGCTACTAGTCACACCCGTAGATAAGCGATCTCTTTAGGTATTACAAAAATAATATGCAGAGTTGCATACATATAAGTCCGAGGGTTTTAATATGCGACCATTTAACTAACTTTAGTACATTAATAATCCAATAACTAATATTTTTTCCAACAGGCCACACTCATAATTATTGCCAGACGGTCATATCTTTCTAACACCAATGCAATTATACGTACATACAGCTGTGCTCTACTCTAAGTGTGAGTTTATTCAGTGCATACATACATTTAGGAATATAGTTCTCGTTTCTCATTAAATCCAAGCTCTGAAGCATACGTGAGGATCTTCACTGCTATATATTTACATGTTCCGTGCGCAATCGAGATAAACATGTATATGATGCACTCACTAAACCACTGGCAGCCACGATTCACGTTTAGACGGGAGCAGCTTAAGAGATTTGTGTGCTACAAATCAATTCACATTTGTTTACTTATATGCACGTGCGCTATTACAATGAATAGTCGTATATGAATATTAAATTATTCGAATATTCTCACAATTGCACTGAACAGACTCTTTGACTCCGAAATATGCAGAAGCGCATACATATGTGCTTAGGTACGTGTGCCTTTGTATGTGTGTACGCGTTTCATGAGCTCTCTTCAAGTTAAATTATAAGCTCCACGAGCGTCCGCGACACGCGTCCGTTCTGGTGAGCAGCGAAAGAGACTATGTAACTTTGAGTGGTTCAAACCGGCAATCAAACATGCACGAACATGGCTGTTACCTTCTGACTCTTATTAACAGGTTATGCTCCTAACAGAACAGACTGTTCTTTAACAGGCAGAGCGTTACATGGACAGCGCGTTGGATTTGAATTGATTTGCAACATATCTGTTACTACTGGAATCTCAAACCACCAACTCTTATACATTATACGGATACATTATACGAGCTTCAAGAGGGTTTGAGACTTGGAAAGAACTTAGCATACTTCACTGCATGCAAAATACTGTACTTATAACATCCCACTATTTACTGTTCCCAGCGTTGCCCAGTATCAAAATACTTGTTATTACAAAGTACCATGATTTTCTTGTACCTGCTTTGAAGGAAAAGTAAACGGAATTGTTGTACATGGGTATTTATACCTATTATCGTAGTAATCAACCAAATGAAAATAAAGATTACTTTTGTCTATGATGGTATCTTACTGTAGAGGGCTTTCGACTGAAGCATTCAGAAATTGTGTCTCTTTGAATGATATAAGGATTTGATTTGTAAAAATGAAATTATTTGGGTCTTGAAATGATATTTGTGAGGATGGGATGTGAGAACTGGGTGACTGCTTTTGAGATTAGCCCATATGTAGTAGGTCTATAAATATTTTAAAACCATATAAATTATTAGTATTAGTAATAGGAATTTCCCAATTTTTTCCAGTTGTCTATACAATATTTTTCCAAAAGTCCGGCAACACTGACTATCGCAGTTGCATGTCGGCAATCGATGACAATCTAAAGAGTTAACAAAACGCATTCATCGCTTATTCGTCGATTCGTTGTGATTTTGCAGTGACAAATCACCGTTTAAGAAGCGAATATGTGGATGAAACAATACAATATGCCTGAACGTAGGCTGGTGCCTGGCTTGCTCAAATATGTATACTTTTAAATGCAGAAAATAATATTAACTTAACTCTATACAAATGCATTTGACATGCTGACGGAGGCATGTCAAACCATACAAAGTATATACAAATATATGTGTATATATTTTCTTCTTATGTATATATGTTTTTTTATACCATTTACCCATTGAAAATGGGTAAAAAATGGTATATTAACTTTGTGCAAATGTATGTAACAGGCAGAAGGAGGCGTGGCAGACCATACAAAGTATATATATTCTTGATCAGCATCAATAGCCGAGTCGATTTGGTCATGTCCGTCTGTCTGTCCGTCTGTCCGTCTGTCCGTCTGTATGAACACACAGATCTCAGCTATTAAAAGAGCTAGAGGCACCAGACTTGGTGGGAGTGTGCGTGTATTCAATACACACAAGAAGTTTATTTCAAACTTGATGTGCCACGCCCACCGCCTCCGCAAATCGATAAATGCGTATTTCGATTTTTTCCAAATAATTCAATAACGAAAAGAGATAAGCGCACCAAATTTGGTAGGAGGGTGTCTTGCAACATTATGCAGAAGTTGGATTTTAGACTTTTGGATGCCACGCCCACCGCCTCTAAAAAACACATTTTTATAGTTTAAAAGAAAACTAGAAAAGCTAGAAGCGCCAAATTTGAAAGTAAGGTGCCTGGTAACATTACGAAGAATGTTTGATTTTCAACTTTTGGATGCCACGCCCACCGCCCCCACACTATTGCATTTTAAGAAAAGTAGAGAAATAACAAAACATTTTTTTTAACATTCTTGTAGCTTACCATAGTACAGATCTACCCTATACATTTCAATCCGATCGGACAATAAACACAGAAGTTATAGGCACGAGAAGTTTCGCTCACAGCAGTAGAGGCCCGACGCCGACGCCGACTGCGCACGCCGACTGCGCACGCACAGTCGTCGTGTAGTCAGTGTGCAGTCGGCATGTGCCATTAGCGTCAATGCATGTGAATTTGTCCTCGAAAATATGCGATGCGTTGTTATTCGCCGAATAAAAGTAATTAATATTAAGAATTAGTTTTTAACAGCGAAAGGTAAATGGTATCTTACTGTCGAGTGCACTCGACTGTAGCTTTCTTCACTTGTTTTTATTTGCGTTAATAGGGTATTTGGTATTTTATAATCTATTAAGGTCGTTTACAAAATTGCATTTTTTATTAATTTATCGTAGCTTGTGCGTCTGTATTTGCGGCTTAAGTTGGCAGCGAAAAATGCGGGAAGAATAAAATTTAAGAGACTTGTATAATATTGTCATTAACCGATATTAATGATTAATGATTAATGATTAAGAAGACTCCGCCGTTCTTCAGCGTGCGATGTGGTGTGCATTTTTTCGCTCTCTACAGCGATGCTTTTCTTTGCAATCTATGGAATGATCTCCATACAATACACTGTAGGAGCGTCTGTGTATGTGTGTGCAACAAGGTACACGGCACCAGTGAGAGAATAAAGCGCGTTCCTAAGAAAGAAACGTGCTGAAAGGCACCAAACCATTTGAGCGAGTAGTGGCGTAGGAAATTTGCGGAGTGTCGGTGAGAAGTTGTAACAATTATTCATCTGGCGACAGGATGAAAGTAATCATAGAAATACGAAATAGGATAGAGCGACGCCGACGAAAAGCTAGCCAGCGACGAATTTAGGTCATGGCCAAAAATAAAATAAACTACAAGAGCAATACAAGGTTTGGCTTTCATTCGTGCAGAGTAAAGTTTCTGATCGCGGTCAACTTAGCGACCGCCAGTGCGATCTCTGTCTACGAATGATTGCAAGTTGACACACAGCCTCCTCGTGGCACCTCCTGGGTAACTATCTTAGCCTCCGCTAGATAGTGAGCTAATGTGTGCAGCGGGTCACCAGGACTGTAAATGGTTGAGCGCAGGGTTTGGAACCCTCCTCGTAAAAAAGAAAATCCAAGGAAAACCAAAGCGAAAGCCTCGGATAAGAAAAACGAAAAAGGACTACGACTTAAGGATATGCACCTGGAATGCCCGAACCCTTAATTGGGAAAGTGTCTCTATCCAACTGGCGGATGCCCTTGAAAAGTTAAAGGCTGACATTACCAGGAATAAGATGGACTGGATAAGGTTGCTCCATGCAAGCAAACTGCGATATCTTTGACCGCACCGTCGGTCAATTCAGCCTCCATGAGACCACCTCGAACAATGGTTTCAGGCTGATTGACTTCGCCGCGGCGCGAAACATGGTAGTGAGTAGCACCAGATTTCAACACCTCGACATCCACAAGGTCACATGGCTGTCCCCTGATCAAAAAACGCGCAACCAGATTGATCACGTTGTGATGGACGGAAGGCATGACTCAAGCGTGATGGACGTGCGTACGTTTCGTGGAGTCAACATAGACTCGGACCACTATCTTGTCGCAGCCAAGATACGCATGCGGCTATGCCGTGCGAAAAACATACGCCCCATCACGCAACGAAAGCTTGATGTCACTAAGCTGCGATCACAACGGACAGCAATGACCTACTCCACTCACCTCTCGGAACTGCTCCTCCAACCTTCCCCCCTCCCTGTTGACGCCGGCGGACTCTGGGCGCACATATCCCACTCCATGCGAGCTGCTGCTGAAACAGCCATTGGGTTCAAGCGCCCTCCCACACGGAACCAATGGTATGACGAGGAGTGTCGCGTCGCAGCTGCGGCAAAAGACGCTGCCTACAGAAAAACGCTGCAGTCTGGCGCAACGCGAGCTACGTGTGAACGTTACAGGGAGAAAAGGAAGGACAGGACAAGACAGGAATGGTGCTCGAAAATTTTACCAACAAGCCAACCATCTGACACAAGGTTTCAAGACAGGAGCATCTAACTGTCAACGACAATGTGGATATACCACTACCTAGCCATGACGAGGTCCGAGTTGCGATTACGCGACTCAAAAACAACAAAGCAGCCGGTGCTGATGGACTGCCTGCAGAGTTGTTTAAGGCCGGCGGCGAAGGGCTGATAAGGTGCATGCATCAGCTCTTGTGCAAAATATGGCTAGAAGAAAGCATGCCCAACGATTGGAATCTCTGCGTCCTTTGTCCTGTACTGAAGAAAGGCGACCCGACGATATGTGCCAACTACCGGGGAATCAGCCTGATTACCATCTCATACAAGGTCCTATCGAGCGTTATATGTGAACGACTGAAGCCGTATGCCAACACACTGATCGGACCTTATCAGTGCGGCTTCAGACCTGGTAAATCCACCATAGACTAGATCTTCACATTGCGCCAAATCCTGAAAAAAACCCACGAAAATTGAATTGAAACACACCATCTCTTTGTCGATTACAAAGCTGCATTCGATAGTCCGATGAGGGAAAGCCTATATGCCACCATGTCTGAATTCGGTATTCCTGCAAAGCTGATACGCCTTTGCAGGATGACATTGAGCAGCACCATCAGCTCTGTCAAGGTAGGAGCGAACCTCTCCAAACCTTTTAATACCGTTCGAGGTTTCAGACAAGGCGACCCTCTGTCGTGCAACCTCTTCAACTTCGTGATGGAAGGGGTTCTGCGGAAAGCCGGTGTACATCGGTCTGGCACTATTTTTTATAAAGGTGTATGCCGATGATATTGACATCATTGGCCGTAGCAAGCGTGATGTCACTGCTGCATTTTCCGCTATCGAAAAAGAGTCAGCAAAAGTGGGTTTGGCGGTAAACGAGGGCAAGACGAAGTATATGCTGTCGACAAGCAGGGAAACGCGGCGCCTAGACTCCCATGTGGTAGCCGGCAGCTATAACTTCGAAGTGGCCAAGGAGTTTACGTACCTTGGCACCGCCATTAACACCAAAAATGACGTCAGCCTGGAGATCAAGCGAAGAATCACACTTGCCAATAGGTGCTACTTTGGTCTGAGTATGCAAATGTGCAATAAAGACCTCTCTCGCCGAACTAAACTAACACTCTACACGACATTCAACTTACCCGTGCTCTTATATGGCGCAGAAGCATGGGTAATTTCACAGACGAATGCAGCAGAACTTGGAGTGTTCGAGAGAAAAATTCTTCGCAGGACCTTTGGTCCCGTTCGGATTGGGGCGATGAACCACGAGCTGTACGAGTTGTACGACGACGTGGACGTGGTCCGGCGCATCACGATACAACGTCTGCGCTGGATGAAGAAGCTCCAGCTCAGAAGGTATTCGAAGCGAGGGTCGACTATGGGCGACGACGAAGGGGACGACCAAATCTTCGATGGAAGGACCAAGTGGAGAAGGACCTTAATCTACTGGGTATTTCCAATTGGAGGAGGCGCGCGAAGAGCAGAGGCGCCTGGAGGGAGACGCTGAGGTCGGCCAAAACCCGAAATGGGTTGTAGTGCCACCTAATAATAATACAAGGAATCACTCATTTTATAGCTGATTGTACCTGATTCAAACAATTGCACACAAGAGGCAAAAGAAAATCTAGCAACTTTATTGCTTGAGTGGCAGCGCTGACCAGTACCAATTTCTTGAAAAACACAAAAGTTTGGATATCGATAATTACAATCGACGCTGGCACATCTTTGATTTCTTAAAGTACAAAAATGTTCGATTAATTGCTGTCGTCGCTTTACCATCTCCGAGTCAATGTAGAAATTTTATAATTACCAAGTTGTGTTTATAAGATGATTGAATTAAATAAAACAGCGATTGGAATTGCTGCTGGTCTGGCGGGAACTCTATTTATAGGATATTGCATTTATTTTGACAAGAAACGTCGGAGTGAACCCGACTATAAAAGAAAAGTCCGCGAACGTAAGAATAATTGCATTTTTTTAATGTTTCCGTTAATATAATTGTATAAATTCAGGGCGTCGTCGCAATTGTAAAGCTGGATCATCTAAGCAGGGAATGCCCAATTTAAATGACCATGAAGCTATAGAAAGGTAAATATATAACACGGCTTCCAATTACATAATAAAGGATGCACGTGCTCGTGGCATACATGTCTAATAGAAAGAAAAGAATACATGTACCTGTCTGTGTATGTGCGTACTTTCGTTTGCGCAAGTTTAATGTTTATTTTTAAAATGTCTGTGTGGAGCGGCGTGTTGTCCTTTCAAACACTATATTTGGGGGTTTATTAAATTTAGATTGCTATGTACATACATGTTACAAGATTTACATTTTGATAGTGTTTGTAAGTTTCATGCCAAATTTATTTGATATTTGTCAGGTATTCAGATATTTTTACCTAATGCTTGCGGTTTAACTAATAATCATTTAAAGTTCCAATTGAGTTCTAAATCATGCCGGTTTCATGTAAATTGGCTACTCCGCACAATATTTCATTTACAAATGTAGATGTTGTTAAAAGTAACATTTATCTGCACTCTAGATTGAACTACAAATCATTCAATTTCTGCGAGCCGATGCGCGTTTCGTAGATTTCTCTTTCAGAAGAAATAGTAGTATTTTCGCAGCGTCTTATTTCAGTTTTTATTATTCTACTCTTACAGAGGGTATAACAAGTTTGGTCAGATTTTGCAACGCACAGAAGGGAACATCTGTGACCTTATATATTACAGTATATATACTGATATATTGATCACCATTAACACACGAGTCGATTTAGCCAATTCCGTGTGTCTGACTGTTGCAACTCAAACTAGTGCAACAGCTTTTAGACCATCTTAAAACATAACTTGGTACACATACTTCTTTCTTCTGCGCGCTTGAAAAATGTCAGAATGAGGCAAATTGGACAGATATTTCCTAAGGTTGTCTTAGAACTTTTCGACCGGTTTTTGATTATTTTGAAGTAGTCGCGACAAAACTCTGCACGGTTTAAATTTTACAATTGGCATTTAAAATTTGGTGTTCGTGACTCTCGACAAAATGTATGCCGACTGCAATAAAACGAATAATTGCCTAAATATATCTACAACCTGACTTTGACTTACCAACAGGACTATTATCCGAATAAAATGAGAAGTTTCCAAAGATTCAGCGTAAATAAAGTTCATGGAATTTAATGGCCGCCACATCAGCCCACTTTTAAATGTAATTTATTAATTGTGTGTTATGTCAATAACTTAAGGAATTTTTAAAAGTAATTATTATTAGCTCCTGATAATATGGATGTCATGTTAATAAAGAAAATTTTGTGAAGAGTACCCAGACATTTCTTTTAGGGTTTCTTGAAAGCATGAGAGACATGAAAAGTACTATTATTTTGTACCACGCCTTTTGCCCGTTTATTATATTAAATTTTAATTTTCCTCATTTTTCATGTGTGAATGGTATACGAGTTAAATCTTAGCCGGATGCATTAATATAATGAAAAGTTTTATTGTAATCAGTTTCCAAAACTCAAGCAAATATCCTGTTTTGCATAAATGACTTATTGGCAACTCAAGCCGCAGACATTTTACTAAAATATTTCACATTTGTATTAGGGCTGTTGAATATTTTTTAAGATTTTTATTAATGTTTTCTTTAAAAAAAAAAAAATTATAAAAATATTAAAAATATCGGTACATTCGATTATATTAATTTTCATAGAAAAATTCATTCTGTGTTCATAATATAAAGATACAATTTATGTTAAACAAATAAATTTTAGTAAATTATTATAATCCTTTTAGCTGCTATATCAATACTTTAATGAATATACCCAGATAGTTGCACTTAAAATCAAAACCACCTGAAATAAAACTTACTTACAGATTTCAGTTATTAAACGATCTAGAGACACCAATCCATACACATAAGAAGTTTATTTCAAATTTGATGTGCCGCGCCCACTGCCTCCTCAAATTAAGGCATGCGTTTTTCGATTTATTTATTTATTATTATTATTAGAATTCCACGCCCAGCACCCAATATAACGAATTTTCGTATTATACGTAAACCAAAAAGCTAGAATCCCCAAATTTGGTAGGAAGGTCACTTGTAGAGTTATGCAGAATGCAGATTGTCAACTATTGTTTTCCACGCCCACCGCCCTCATAAATTGATTTCTTTGGATTATAGGACATTCTCGTAGCTCACAATAAAGCAGTTCTGCCCTATAAACTTCAAGCGGGCAATAAACACAGAAGTTATAGGTGCTAAAAGTTTCAATACAAAGTTGTAGGCGCTAAAATTGGATTGACGTAGCAAAAGGGCCGGTGTTAATAAAAGTTTAATTTTCAAATTCTGCCTCGCGTCTCTTTGTGGTCTAGTTGTCACCCTTTAGCACATCAAAACCAGCGCAAACTATTTTGAATTTTTTTTTTATTCAATTTTTTGTTTGTTTTATTAAACTGGAACTCCTTGCTTCGAAAGGGGTAAATGATATCTCACAGTCGCGCGCTTGACTGAAGCTTTTCTTTGTTTTGTTTCTTTTGTTGTGTTTATCATTATTTGTTTGGTTGTAAGAGGCGTGAGGGTTACAAGTATTTTGCGTGCTCGGCGATTTTTGTATTATGCATATTTGTCTAAAGCAAAAAACGCCGAGCACTCAAAACCGCTAGCACTTGAGCATCTCGCAAGCAAACTATGAATGATATACCAACATCAGTGTGTACCAACATAAACAAACAAAAAATCTGTAATCGAAAATACGTTGTCCGCAAATTTTTTAAGGTGAACACCTTGTATTCTGAGCACCTTGTATTGTCAACACTCAACTCTGTATGTATGTACAATTTCGGGGAGGGCATGTTACCATCAACTACGATGGAGTGGTGTAGCCTCTTTCGACATGTAACTTACAATTGATCGTTGTTTTATTTAACATCTTATTTTAAACATATAATATTTTTTTTCTTGCAGATATTTCCTTCAAGAAATTCAGCTTGGTGAGACATTAATAGCACGAGGAGATTTCGAAAGCGGTGTAGAGCATTTAGCTAATGCTATTGTCGTATGTGGGCAGCCCGCACGCCTACTGCAAGTGCTTCAATCTTCCCTACCAGCTCAAGTCTTTGCAATGTTGATTATCAAAATGCAAGAGTTTGGTAGTCGGGCTGCAGAGTCTGGCGATGGCATGGTCGGTCCTGGGTCTCGTTCAAGCCAAGTTGACAACCAATCAATAAATTTAGAAACTTCAGGACCTGCAACTATTGATGACCTAGAATAATGTTTGGGAATTAACAGAAGAGCCTAACATATATATTTCAACAAATAGTATTTAAGGGCTTTATATTATATCTTAATAAAATTCGATAATTCTCTATTGTCCAGTTATAAACTTCAAATTTTTAAATGTTCAAATAGTACGAATTTTTTTGTCGAGCACTCTGGACTCCGAGATGACCCTAAATGCTTCGAGTGCTATAGAAGCGATCTGTTTCTTAGTTTTTCAGATGTAACCAACCACATATTAGTTACAGCGATGCCTACAATCATTAAAATCGGTCTTCTAACATAGAGCCACCAGAGGAACGATCATGGATGATGTTGAGTATATAGATTAGAGAGATTGTGGATTTGTTTTTTCTTTTTATTTTTGTAGATAACCGATGTGTTCTTTTTAAGAATGGCAAAGTAACTAAAGCTCAGATACAAAGAATTTTACCCATTGAAAATAGGTAAAAAATTGTATATTAACTTAGTGAAAATGTATGTAACAGGCAGAAGGAGGCGTGGCAGACCACACAAAGTATATATATTTTTGACCAGCATCAACAGACCAGCCAATTTGGTCATGTCAGACTTGGTGGGAGTGTGCGTGAATACTTGATGTCCCACGCCCATCGCCTCCTCAAATCGATAAATGCGTTTTTGCAAATAATTCAATAACGAAAAGAGATAAAAGCTTCAAACTTGGTAGGAGGGTGTCTTGCAACATAATGCAGAAGTTGGATTTGAAACGTTTAGATGCCACGCCCACCGCCCCTATAAAACAAATATTTTGAATTATAATGACATTATAAAAGCTAGAAGCACCAAATTTGGTAGTAAGGTTACGCAGAATGCGGATTTTCAACTTTTTGATGCCACGCCCACCGCCCCCCTAAATCGTTTTAATTGAAATATAAGAAAAGTAGAGAAATAAATTATCATATAGCACAGTCTGTATGTGCCTTTAGCGTCAACGCATGTGTATTTTACTTCGAAAATATGCGATGCGTTGTTATTTGTTCGCCGAATAACAGTAATTAATATTAAGAATTATTTTTTAAAAGCCTAAGGTAAATTATATCTTACTGTCGAATGCACTCGACTGGTGCTTGCTTTACTTGTTATTACTGCAGTTTGTCATCTTTAGGAATGGCAAAGTAAGTAACGCTGTAAGGGACACAAATATAGTATGCTTTGTTTGCCGGCAATGCAATGCCATTGGGCCCATAGCTTGGCCAGGTGGAGTCAAATTCCGGACAATGACCGAGAATGCGTAACTTTAGTTAACTTATAAATTCTTGATCAGCATCAATAGTTGAGTCGATTGAACCATGTCCGTTTGCTTGTCTGAACACACTTACTCAGCTATTGTAACAGCTAGAAATTCCAAATTTGATTTGATGATTTTTGTAAAGAATACGCAAAAGACATTTTTGGCGTAATTGACGACGAGTAAGAAAGAGACAGTATGTACGTGATATTTTTTAATATTCCAAATAATGTTTCTTATTATGATTTATTGTAGGAATAGGTTTTTTAATTAACAATTAAATATAATTAAATTTTGAAACTTTCTTATTCCAATCACCGATCAACTCGCTTTCGCCGCCACTTCCCATCTCCTATTCTCAATATCGGGAATCGACTGATTGCCATGGTTACACCATACTTAACGAAAATAATCGACCATTGCCATTACTGCTGTTGTCTCACAAGTATGAGTTAAACAAATTTGTGATAGTATGTAGAAATATTAAGAATTAATTTTTAACGGCCAAAATTTGTAGATGGTGTATTATTGTCGAATGCACTTGACTCCAGACATTTTTAATTATTGGATTCTATTATATCAAGTACTAAATAGTCAAGATATATAAGGCCGTACTCCAATACTGTAATTTCTTAGGGATGGCAGGTTAGGATGATTCACTGTTCCAAGTGCAGCATCCTTCGTTTCCACGTTTCTGTGTTTGCATAATTGTCTGATGCCTCTGTTGTTCCCAGCATCTTTTGGAATTTTTTAACCATTACAAGATCACACAGACCCGAGACAGGATAATTATAAGACATCGCCGGTCCTGGTGTTATACATTGTCTGCATAAGCATTTTATACAGTTCGCGCCTTTGAAGTGGCCCCTGAAACACAATATGGAGTTGATCTTCATATTGAGGTATTTTAATGCTCTCTTGGAATGGATAAACCTGACGGGTGTTGTCTTCACGGCCTAGTTATCTTCACAACACCAGGTGCATTAACTTATAACGGATGGCGCTTTTGCCGTTCTGTCGACATCCATCGGCTCTGGGATCGGCCCATCATAACGCCTGCGCCACACCACACTCTTGCTACCGAACGAGAGGTGAACATCGCCGACCGGGTTAATCGTTGGTCGAAACGTTCCCTTGCTGATCCGCAGGAGAAACCGAATCTATATGCAACGGGTTATGTACCGCTGTATTGTCATCAGCGATCAGTACCTGATACCTCATGACTTCAATGATTCTTCCATGATCTTGAGAAAGAAATTTAATAATGGTCAGTCTTCGTCGCCTTACATGGTAGTGAAATATAGGATTACCCTTGCCTGAGCTGTCAGGGAAGTCTCCGTCTCGCCGAATCATCTAAGGTACTCACAGAACCTTAGACGATTCCCCAATCTCGGCTTCGTTATAGTGTTGGTGGTAAGGCTTCAGTTGAGCGGTGTTAGCCACTTAGGTCTAGATATTGGGAGTGATGCAAATTATTGCGATAAAGGCCCTTCGTACTTCTTTGCGGCGAAGCCTTAGCTCGCGTTGGACTGATGCGTCCTCTCTTCGACGGTCTCGGGTTGCACTCTGCATATTGAACCGCACGCTGTGGAATATCTCCTTCAGTTAGTTCGCCCGATACGTCGCCATTTCGCTGTCTCATGGAACAGTGTTGCTGGTAAGCGAGGTTCCCTTCCCTGAATTAGGAATAATCCCCAACGTCTGCACGGTGTCCCAAATGCCGATAGAGGTTCCCGTTCTCCGCTAAATGATCGCCGTATTTCTCCGGGTCCTTCCAGATCATCTCGTACAGCGAGTGCTACTACATCTATCTGGATGGTCTGACCAGGGCGATGATTATGGTGCTGACGGATCGAGCGGTTCGCTGGTTTAGAGTCAGACGCCTAAGTGCATCGTTGGACGAGTTCCACAGGGAATTCCAGAAATTCTTTCTATCCCCGCAATACTTCGACAGACTCTAAGATGAGATGCATGCCCATGTACAGTTTCCAAGAGAAGCGTTTAAGCACTTCGTGATCGACATCAGGATGCTAATACACCGTGCTGGACACCGGCCGGAAAGGACTCAATAGGGTTAGACCGATCCAGCGTGGGAGATCGCGTTCTACATATAAAGCGGTTTGTCACGACCGTCGAAGCGGATTCCCCACTTCCCAACCAGCTCTGGGACGATGCAGGTGAAACGTGTTCTTCCGTTCAATGCCCGGCCCGTTAAATGATCGGCAAGTCCTCTGTCTCCTTAATTTTCGTCGCGCGATATGCACACATCTGCAGGAGCCTGACCCAGAGTAAGTGGAATATTTTAGGGCTTAATGCCAAAATTTACCACGCCTTTTCTACGCTTAATCGTCCCTGCTCGGGCGCAACTTGTAAGGAATTTCTTAAGGTGCGAGGTGCCGATCTCAGTCTGCCCAGGGCCAGCTTTCATGAACATTCTTAAGTCGCCGAGACGCTGACAAAAGAACGTGGTGAGCCCGATTCCACGGTGAAGCTCACCTTGTTCCAACCCCTCCAATCTTAACAAATTTACAACGGATGGCGCTGGTATTCTGCCGTACTGGCGCTATCCAGCTACTGTGACCAGGACACCAAAAAGCCCGTGGCACTATTTTGAACTACTTCTATTCTAACGAATTCACAACTACGCATTGCATCGCGCATTTTCACTGAGCAGTGATGGCACTCGCATTGACAATTCAGACGCAGAAAAGCAGCTGTTTTTCCAGGAAATCATCCTATGCTGCCAATCATGTGGATTAACTCTTTCAGAACGCTGGTGCTTAACCAAAAATTTAATTAATAGTCTTTGTTCACTACAGTCAGTTTCCATACCTTTTAAACACACAAACTAAACAACCGACCCATATAAAACTTGCACATATTAACGTAGAAATAACCTCTCTCTCGAACGATGCTAGTGTAAGCAGTCTAACAACTGTTGTAGTTTTACCAATTTTCGTGTACATACTTTACAAAACTCATAAAACTTATTAACATTTCAAAAATATTATAAAAAAGAATTGTTTGAACCAGGGCAAAAATTCGAGTGCCATCTCAGAAGATCAGAAAATACTTCGAGTGTCATCTCAGAAGATCAGAAAATACTAAATACAAGAACTTAACGGATAACAACTATCGATATATACATTTTTTTCGTTTAATGACGGGCCCACTCCCGTCAAGCAGCTTTATCACCCGGGTTGACACATCACATAGGTTTGATCGGCGTCAGTGACTCGAACTGTCGCTCCTGATTACACTATGCTTTTTCGCCACAGGAATAAACATAACGTCTTTCTGACATATAGGTTCAGCGCGTACGTACAAATTCTCACGTCGTACAAGCGTTTGCAGATGTTCCTGGATCAATTATTTCCAGAAAAGGTGTCCCAGGGGGTAGTTATGCACACCTTCATCCGTCGGCATTCGGTCGTGCTTCACAGTAAACCTGAATTCGTCAGCTGGCTGCATACCCAGTACTTTATCAAACCCTATTTTCGTATGTTTTTCTTTCATCCGATCTCGATCAATCGCTAACAATGCAGATCGTATGAGTTTACTGACCCTGCTTTTCCGAGTACCGCTCATGGTTCCAACGGCATACTGTCACTCAATTTAGCGGTCACATTCTCACTCAATGATAATATAACCTTACTTCTTACTGGCTGCACAATATGTCAGCGGCGGCAATTTGCAGTTTACAGTTGCTAATATATTATTGATGTTGAAGCCTGGATTTTATTCTGACTTAATTCGAGCTCCTGCCAGATTCAAGTCACAAACAAGTGAAAGAGCTTCGTAAAGAGCCGCGATAAAGTCGATAAGAGCGAGTTGAAATATCATTATTTTTCAATTCTAAATTAGATATAGTAATTTAAAACAAACATTTTCTTTTAGAGCACATTCATTTTATTTGTATTTAGATAGATTTCAAAACCTTCCTAAATCGATCCAAAACTATATTAGCATGATATTCTTGAAATATTAATGCTGGGCGAAAACGAATTGAAATTTCTCCACAACCTCCAGTTTGAATACCGTTAAGTCTCAATGAGTTAACTATCAAATCCCTGGCTTTAGTATTGCAGGCGTTTACTGCTAAGAATGTACCACGTCCTCGAGTAGAATTTAATAAATGTGGGAACTCCTTTTCTAAGTTTAATAAACCATTTTTAAGAACATGGCCGGCGGTTGCAACATTTGCCAAGAGCCGTTCATCTTTAATAACTCTTAGTATTTCTTCCAAAAGAATAATTTTTCCTGGATCACCCATCCAAGTGTTGAAAATTCTGTATGGTTCTCTTGGTAAGAAATCTTCATTGTGGAAATATCCCCCTAATTGTAACTTTTTACTAAAGGTAACAACATCAGGTGGGCTATCTAGATTGAAGTGTTCATGGCACCAAAATTTACCTGTACTGCCTCCACCGGTTTGAACTTCATCAATCAAAAGGGCAACGCCCTTATTTTTACATACGCGTTGCAAGGATCTAAAAAATTCTGGTGATGCTTCATTATCCCCTCCTTCACTTTGTATTGGTTCTACTATAACGCCAGCCACTGGATTATCTTTTTTCTTATAAGCTTCAATTAGATATTCAACTTCACTTATGCATTTCTCGTCTTCTTTTCTATTTTCAGCTATGTTATCTTCTAATGGATATTTATATTGCGGAAATGCGGCTATAGGCCAACTAAATGAGGGCACGTCAATTTTATGAATGTATTTGGAATGAGTAGTTGAAAGAGCTCCAAGAGTGCGACCATGAAAAGCTCCTTTAAATGAAAGTATGCTTAGATTTGGGGCTCCTGGTGGCATATTAATCATACATGAGGTCATCTCCTTTTGAGAAAATGTTTGGGATCCTCGAATTTTATTTTGATACCTACAAGATAAAAGTGATTTGCAAGGTGAGCATATTCATCTATTATAACGACTAAATATAAATTACAAACTATAAATACTAATTTATATTATTGCTTATAATAATATAAATAGACAAGAGTGCTATTATAAGTTGAGCGGTTTAACCGTCATCAACGTGCATTTTTGAGCTAACAAATTAAATCGATAGTACGAACAATTTGTATATTATATTTTAAGTTAGCTTAATTTCTCTAGCTCTTACAACAGCTGAGCTCTGTGTCCATACACTCAAATGGTGATGGCTAAATCGACTCGGCGTATTTAATAAATTTCCAAAAAAAACGAATACACCATTTCTTACTAATGTACGCTACGGAGCACTCGAGTGCACTCGACATTAACCATTTAACCACTTTGCCTGTTTAAAAATAATTCTTAATATTAAATACTTCCACTTAACAACCTTACAACAATACGTCGCGTGGTACATGTATTGACGCTTTACGCACATGCCGTCTTACACATACATTTAAACACAAGCATCTATGGACAACTTCTCACGCCTTTAACTTCTATGTTAATTGTTTTTAATTGTAGGGTGGATCAATATTTTTGTTAGCTACGGTAATGTCAAAAAAGTTTTAACTCGGATAATCGTGCTGATCAATAATATATATACAATTTCCAGTGTAATCATTTCAAAGACAAGTAAAGAAAGTAACAGTTAAGCACGTGAGACCGTAGTATATATTTCCTCGAGTTCTTCCAAACTATTGCCAACTCTAAATACTAATCTTTATTAAAATGGTCCCAGCACTTCTTTCCTTTTCATTTATTTTCATTTACCCATTGAAAATGGGTAAAAACTGGTATATTAACTCTGTGAAAATGTAACATGCAACATGAAAATGTAACAGGCAAAAGGAGGTGTGGCGAACCATACAAAGTATATATATTCTTGATCAGCATCAATACCCGAGTCGATTTGGTCTTGTCCGTCTGTCTGTCCGCACGCACTGTCGTCGTGCAGTCGGCATTTGCCATTAGAGTGAATGCATGTGTATTTCGAAAATATGCGATGCGTTGTTATTTGTTCGCCGAATAACAGTAATTAATATTAAGAATTATTTTTTTACAGCCAAAGGTAAATGGTATCTTACTGTCGAGTGCATTCGACTGTACGAGGGTCGTTCAATAAGTCCTTAGAAAATCCGAAATCCTATTTTTCGGACGGGATAAAAATGTTGGAAAAACTATTAGCAAAGTGTGTAGAGCTAAAAGGGGACTATGTTGAAGAATAAAAAAAAATTTCTGCAAAAAACAGTGTTTTTATATTTATTATTATTATTTATTTTTTCTAAAGACTTATTGAGCGACCCTCATAGCTTTCTTGACTTGTCTTAACATTTGAAAAATTCGTTTTTAGTACTTTAAAAAAAAAAGGAAAACGCATTGTGTTATGTTAAATGCAATACATACCAAATAAAAATACTTTTAAAAGCGTTTTCGTTCGAACACGATCCACACATCATAGTAGTGATTTTGTTTAGTCCATTTGGAGCTATATTCATTAAAATTGATTGTAGTTTTTCCGGCCACTCTTTACCCGGAAAAACACCCAATGCGGGTCTATTAATTAGGGCTGCAAAAATGAAAAGCAGGTTAATATAACTATATTTAGTACTCTCGAATATTAGGTACCCTCAACCCAAATTCAGTCATGTCTGAGAACTGATGAACATGACTTCATTAAGATGCTACTTTTTGCACTATATATATGTATATAAATGTAAAAGTCGAAACCGACTTCCTACTTATCTACACCAATGCCAAATGTTCTATGGTATTTAAACGAAACTTTTACTCTTGCTTTTTATACCCTTGCAGAGGGTACAATAATTTTCGCCAGAATTTTGCACAATTTTGCAACATTTCTGGCATAGAACCTATTGTCAAAATTTCATATTTTCTTATTATACCATTTATCCATTGAAAATGGGTAAAAATGGTATATTAACTTTGTGAAAATGTATGTAACAGGCAGAAGGAGGCGTGGCAGACCAGACAAAGTGTATAGATTCTTGATCAGCATCAATAGCCGAGGCGATTTGGTCATGCCCGTCTGTCTGTCCGTCTGTATGAACGCACAGATCTCAGCTATTAAAAAAGCTAGAGACACCAGACTTGGTGGGAGTGTGCGTGTATTGAATACGCAGATCGAGTTTATTTCAAAGTTGATGTGCCACGCCCACCGCCTTTGCAAATCGATAAATGTGTATTTCGATTTTTTGCAAATAATTCAATAACGAAATGAGATAAGCGCACAAAATTTCGTAGGAGGGTGTCTTGCAACATTATGCAGAAGTTGGATTTCAGACTTTTGGGTGCCACGCCCACCGCCTCTAGAAAACACATTTTTATAGTTTAAAAGAACACTAGAATAGCTAGAAGCACCAAATTTGGTAGTAAAGTGTCTGGTAACATAAAGCAGAATGCGGATTTTTAAATTTTGGGTGCCATGCCCACCGCCCTCAAAAATCGATTTTGTAAAACGTAATCAAATGTAAATCAAATTATAGGAAAAGTCGAAAAGTTTCCGAATATTTTTTTTAGGTATTATTGTAGATAATAATAATATCGACTAACCCAATAAATTTAAATCCGATCGGACAATAAACACAGAAGTTTTAGGCGCGAGAGGTTTCCCTTACGCCGAAGTCGACGCCGACGCCGACGCCGACTGAGCACGCACAGTCGTCGTGTAGTCAGCGTGCAGTCGGCATGTGCCATTAGCGTCAATGCATGTGTATTTGACTTCGAAAAATGCGATGCGTTGTTAATAGTTCGCCGAATATAAGTAATTAATATTTAGAATTATTTTTTAACAGCCATAGGTAAATGGTATCTTACTGTCGAGTGCACTCGACTGTAGCTTTCTTCACTTGTTTTAATAATTTCAATAACCCTAAAATCGGATACTACATCATATATCTTGTTTAGGAGCGATTTGACGAAAATAAATTAGTACATATAGTAACAAAATATATACATATATATAGTATAGCAAATATGTATATATACTATAGTATGAATATGTGTACAGTCAGTTAAAGAATAATATGCAAGCTTCGGTACCCCCCTTAAAACGATTTTTTCTAATTATGCTCACTCTTGGTTGCTCATCGATCAAAAGATTTACGAATAATAAAATATGTATGAGAAAAATTATTTAAATAAAGATTGATAAAACATAAAAAGAAAATCTTACTCTTTAGATTTTTTTCGTCCTTAAATACATTTAGTAGCCGAGGGTGATTGTAACCCAGTGGTACTGACGAAATTTGAGTATAAACGTCAAGTAATTTGTTTCCATCAACGTCAAAAATGTAATTTCCAAAAGATTTCTCATAATCAGCAAAGAATTGAACAGTCCCAGTACTCTGCAAAAAAGGTGTGGTTCGTAAATTGTTTCTCTCTACAATTCCATATCTATGTATTACAAAAACTAATTATAAGCGCTCAAGCTGACCTTAATATACTCTTCACTTAATTCGTATAATTATTTCTAATAAATTCCAAGCAAATACTACTGTCGACTACTACTGTCACAGCATCAAACACATATACATTAAAGCATTAATGTTTAAATTTTATTCACATACTCATCCTAATAACAGAATAGAGTATTCCAACAGTTCGCAATCAGTTTAGGAGTCGCAATTCAACTTTACCTGAACATTTCCCAGCTGTTGCTTAAGCTCGAGTGATTTCGGTCCTGGAATCGTTGTGGAAACTACTTGCGGCTCCTTAGGTTCCACACTGGTACTGTACGACTTTAGACAGTTTTCTTTAGAAATTATACATAATATGAATGCATGTAGTTAGTTTGAAATGTCTATGGTTGCATGGTGTAACTTCATCCTCTAACTTACCACGTATATAGCATTTTCCTCCTAGAAATAATTGAGCCTTCGGCAAAAGTTTAACGCCTAAGAAGCGCATCTTGTATATAACTTACAGTTCCGCCTAGAAACAAAAACTTTTCCTAAGGTGTGCATGCAGTTTAACGCCTTAACTCAAAATAATACCGACTTCTTGAGTTGTGAACTTAAAGTCACTCTATTGATGTACCAAAATTTACATACACACCACACACACTTTCGGTGCTGACATATAAGGGAAGATAAATATCATGGTTCCGCGACAGATACGTTCGCATATTAATATATTAGATATAGGCATAGACAGTACCTGTAAGACACAAGAAACATTTTACGCGGGCTTATTTTTTTCACAATTTAAGAATTGGTTGGAAAAAACTAATGTAACTTTATGATGTATGTATGTATGAATGTATGTATGTGCGTCAACCCATGAACAGATTTTGATTAATATTTGCAACACGAACTCAAATATTTATGTATGCACTTATTTATGTATTTCTCAAAATTGGTTTATTAACTTTGTACAAATGCATGTATATACCATACATATACATACATATGTATGGAGCAGCACCAATTGTCAAGTCGGTTTACCCATTACCGAACCTGTTAAGGCTTCTTATAGCATTACATAAAATGCGAATTTTGAACTTTTAAAATTTATATTATTATTATTTATATATTATTTATATGTTCTTGATCAGAAAGTAAAGACGAGTTGATCTAATTTTGTGCGCCTTCCCTCTTTCTAACTGTTTTTTGGTTATCTAGTCATACATTGGAACATATCTTGATGAAATTCGGAATTCAGGAAGAAGTACATATATGTACTTTCGAATGTTGTGAGTAGAAAAAAGTCATATCGCACTGAACGTAAAGCTGTTACAAAACTTGGGTCTCGCAACGATTTCAGTAATATTTCCAAGTTTAAATTGACTATATTCGGAAACTTTTTTAGGTGTAGTCGGTCGATAAATTTCATGAATAGAGAGTACGGTTGCAATTCAGAACAAGTACAGAAAGCTACACTCGAGTACATCGACTGAACGATATCATTTATCCCCTTTGGCCGTACAAAAATAAGTCCTAATATTAATACTTTTATTTAAAGAAATTTCAATAAGCACTGTATGTACTGCATGTATAAGCAAAGTTTTCAAGCTGCAATCAATTTTTTATACCATTTACCCATTCAAAATGGGTAAAAAATGGTATATTAACTTTGTGCAAATGTATGTAACAGGCAAAAGGAGGCGTGGCAGATCATACAAAGTATATATGTTCTTGATCAGCATCAATAGCCGAGTCGATTTGGTCATGTCCGTCTGTCTGTCCGTCTGTATGAACGCACAGATCTCAGCTATTAAAAGAGCTAGAGTCACCAGACTTGGTGGGAGTGTGTGTGTATTGAATACGCAGATCGAGTTTATTTCAAACTTGATGTGCCACGCCCACCGCCTCCGCAAATCGATAAATGCGTATTTCGATTTTTTCCAAATAATTCAATAACGAAAAGAGATTAACGCACCAAATTTGGTAGGAGGATGTCTTGCAATATTATGCAGAAGTTGGATTTTCAACTTTTGGATGCCACGCCCACCGCCTCCAGAAAACACATTTTTATAGATTAAAAGAACACTAGAACAGCTAGAAGCACCAAATTTGGAATTAAGGTGCCTGGTAATATTACGCAGAATGTGGATTTTCAAATTTTGGATGCCACGCCTACCGCTTCCAAAAATCGGTTTTGTAAAATATAAGAAAAGTATAAAAGTTTCTGGTATTATTGTAGATAATAATAATATCGACTAAACCTATACATTTAAATCCGATCGGACAATAAACACAGTTATAGCACAAGTTATAGTCACGAGAAGATTTCCTTACAGCAGCAGGGGCCTGACGCCGACTGCGCACGCACAGTCGTCGTGTAGTCAGCGTGCAGTCGGCATGTGCCATTAGCGTGATTGCATGTGTATTTGACTTCGAAAATATGCGATGCGTTGTTATTAGTTCGCCGAATAAAAGTCATTAATATTAAGAATTATTTTTTAACAGCCAAAGGTAAATGGTATCTTACTGTCGAGTGCACTCGGCTGTAGCTTTTCCCACTTGATTTAATTTGAATGTATGAATAACAAATATCCAACATTGACACCAAAAATGATTAACAACTAAACGATTTAACACTTTAATTATTGTAGAAAACTAACCTGGTTAATTCATACTGCCTTTGCACAAATGGATACTGGGCAATCCGCATTAATGAAATGAAAAAATTGGCTGAAGTTTACGATCATCAACACAGATGAACGCGGTCAACTACTTTCTGAAAGAACTTATTTACTATAACAAAGCATTTTGATACATTTCTTCTACAAATGATGTTAGCTGAAAAAGAATATAATTTAACAAATTTAAGTTTTTCAGTACTTGCCGGAACGCCAAACGAACCAAAAATATTGACCTAACCTTGAAATTTCGACGCGATAGAACAATAAAAAGAGAAGTTATTGGCGCGAGAAGTGCCCATATAAAAAGGCAACGTAGCAGCTAAGGACCGTCAATGCAACTATGTATTGGGAATGAGTTTGTGGTTTTAAATTCTTACCTTTTTTTAATGTTTCGCACATAGCGGCCATAATAACTATTGAATATATTCAACCCGTAGCTGTGAGGAGCTCAAATTGAAAATACCTCGCAGTATGAAGTAAATAAAAAAATTATCCTTATAACTATCAATTAAGCCAAAACTTCCTACATCGGAAGCTGCCAAAAGCCTTAACTTTTACGTATGTATACATTTGGCTGTCGCCAGACAATTATTAAATTACAACTTTACTTCAAAATTATCTTTTTTCCTGATTCGACATATATTGAATTTAATAGAAACATTTGTTTCTTCCCAGCAACAATTAAATGAACACTCCGTACTTAAATTTAAATTTATGTTATTTTATTATAACTCTTTTCAATGCGTACGCGCTCGTCGTCTAAAAGCAACTGACTGACAAGAAAGTACAGAAGTTCAGTCCAAGCCAAGGAATGCCAGCTTTGGATTCCTGGAACCTTTGATTTCCTAGAACTTGTTGAGCGACTCGCTGTCGATCACTTTCCTAAGAAATTGGTCAATGATGCTTTTGCATGAACACAGAGTACATATATATAGTTTCCAATTAATTACAAGAACATATGTAAATAACTACATATATGTATATATGGTATTTGCAACAACATATGTAGTTTTTTACAAGTTGAAGCTGCTGTTGGCTGAACTTGTTTTACTCCTGTAGATGGTATAATAATTTTGAACAGATACTTGTAATGTTTAGCAAAGACCATCTCCGACAGCTCAGTATAAAGTATTATATTATTCATCAGCAGCAATAGCCTAGTCGATACTTAACTTTCTTGTAGTAAACGCATGAAAAAAGAAGATAGTTTGTATAGGAGCGGTCAGAAAAAAATCTGTTTTTTTTTAAGAATTAAAAAAAAAACATTGGATAATGTCTGAGGTCTGAAAATATTAGTCTAATACCTTTTAGACATTGACTACATATATATACATTTTAAGTGGATAACTGTACGTATATAAAGGGTATGACTCCTTTGATATTCCGAAGGCAACGTTTAGTTAACGTTTTTGAATAGGTTTTTCTAAACTAATCGACTGTTAAATCACTGATTTAGAAATATAGATTAAATAATTTTTATCATTCTTTACCAGGTCTATGCATATGAAACTGTTTTTTTTTTTACAATTTTGGAGATTTATTTAACAAAAATGGTGACAATTTCAATCTTTAAAGTATTCCCCTTCAGAAGCCACACATTTTGCCCATCTTTCGGGCAATTTATGAATTCCTCGCCAGAAGAATTCCTTTTCCTTGGACCTAAACCAGTATTTAAGCCAATTCATAAGGTCTTCATAGAAATCAAAGCGCTGGTTGGCTTATCCGTGTCCCCAAACTGGTATCTGATGGAGCCAAGTCAGGTGAATAAACCGCATGGGGTAAGGACCCCCAGCCAAACGTGGCTACCAATTCCTTGGTGCCTCTTGCCCGTTGTGATGGCGCGTTGCCGTCCAGAAGAATTGCTTTGTGCTGCCTTTTTGCGTATTCCGGGCCGTTTTTGGAGCAGAGATTCTTTCAACTTTGCCAATTGTTGCTGGTAGCGTTCGCTATCAACGTCCCGGTTTTAGGAGTTCATACCAAACGATTCCGGCCTGATCCCAGAAAACGCACAGCATGGCTTTGCGGCCGAAACGGTTTGGCCGAGATTGGGATTTTTTTCGTTTGGGGTCTTGAAAATAGATTCACTTTTCATCCCCAGTGACAATGCAATGCAAAAACGGCAAGTGTTTTTTCTGTTCTCATGTTGGCGTTCATTGAGCTCATGCGGAACCCATCTGCCGGCCTTTAAAATTTTCCCCGTGGCTTTGAGGCTTTGAGGCGTCTTCCAACGGTGCTCTGGTTAACATTCAATTGTTCTTCTAGCTATTCTTGGGTTTGGCCATCGTCCTGATCAAGAAACGCCTGCAATTCAGTGTCCTGAAACTTTTTTGGTGGTCTTCCACGCACTCCATTCTCAACTCCAAATTCACCGCTCCGAAATTTTTTAAACCAGGCTTGGCAACTTCTAATGCTTAGGGCATGCACACCGTAAGCTTCCACAAGCATTTTTTGGGCTTCCACAGCAGTTTTCTTTAAAAGAAAGCAGAAAAGCAACGATGTTCGCGAATCGTGGTTTGTGGGTATACAATTTTTTCAATAGAAGAAAAAAAAAATTGCTATTGGAAAAAACACTCCCAAATAACTTTTGAGCAGTGTTGCCAGATGTCAGAGGATTCTAAAAAATTTGTTTCCAAAAATTTATCGATCACTTTTGTTACCGATAATTAACAATGAAGTAAAACGCAGTTTCATATACATAGACCTGGTAAATCTGGCCTCACTTTCGATATGCCTTAATAATAAAAAACGACGTTCTCCCGCAGTCAATGTGAACTCTATAGATTCCGATCCTCTTCTATCATTCAAGAAAACGATTGATGAATTTTGCTTTACTGTATTGTACACAACGAATCTGATTTTTTCGCTGACTTCTGGTTATTTCAAGTAACATAATCTGCTGATATTTGCAAAGAATCAATTTTTTACCCACCATTCCTGAAATTATGCAAATTATTCATTGGACTAGAAAAAATAAAATACAAACTGATAATAATAATTTGAAGATAATTCAAATAATGAAAATATATAAAAAAGTATTTGATGAATTAAATAAAACAAATCAAAATTTTTTGCTATTTCGAATATATCGAACTAAGGTGATTTATCGATTTATGTTACTTAAGCAACGCTGACCGCTTTATTCGCTTGTATTGATTGTGTTGAGTTTAAAGAATTATTTTGGTATTAATGAAACATATACCTGTTTTGTTTGAAGTGCGTACAAACAAAAAACATAATTGGAATTTGTCAGGTAAAAATATGCAATTTTAAGTGGTAATTGTGAATTGTGTGTAATGAGAGTATATAGTAAATAATATAAATAAATAATAATAACAAATGAATAAAATACGATGTGCAGATGGGTAAATAATGCCAATAAATGTGAAGATGAATCAATTTCTTATCTACATAAACACAATTTTGATAAAATCAAATAAATATTTTCCTTAAATTGAAATATGCAATGCATACATACTACATATCATCTTTGCTTAGTGTTAATACATATTCAATTCTGCTTCAACCACTGTGTGCATATATACACACCGGATATATGTATATGTATACGTATGGTTTTATATGTGTTGAATTAATTTGGAAACTAAAAATCTATATTCATTTATAAGTGAATACAAACGTTTTTTCTGAAAATTCAAAGCAGAGTAAACTGAAAGAAACAAATAAACTCTCAAGAGATTAAACATCTCAACCCTATAATAATAAAATACATAAATGATGGCATTAAACATCATTGATCTCAAATTATGGCAGTTATTTGAAATGTTTAATGTTCATTAAACGATAAAATATACACGTATATACCGCGAAAATCTTAATTTCCAATGGAAATTTTCCATATATTAATATTTTTATATTATATTAATTAAACGGTTTTAAGTTGTGTAATGATGTGCAGTATTAATACATAAATATATATCTATATATATTTTTATTTTTTAGTTATTTAATTCTGTGGAAAATGCCCTTATAAGTTTTGAATGTTTTTTTTTAAGAGTGCCATTTAACCGCTCTAAAAAATATTGAACCAGTTTCCACTAATTACTATTCACAACAATAATGAGGTTATTAAAATTTAAAAAACAAATGTATATTAAAAATTGAACAAATACTTGTCAAAGGTTGAACAAATTTTAAATAAGGAATCCCTAAGCCATTCACACTTTGCAAATGTGTAAAAATTGTGAATTATGCTTGAGCAAATGAATGTAACAGTGGGAAAGAGGCGTGGGGCACCATCCGAAGTATGTAAACAGTGGTGAGCACGAGTTTCGCTAGATTCAATTTGTAAAGAACAAAAAAATTGCTTATGACTACAGGATCTTGCGGCTTAGAATTTCCGCGGGAGAAATGTGCGGTTATATTTATCTGACAACTACTATCTCTTACTATCTCTTAACCATTTAAAAAAAACTGTTGAATACCAAATACCTCGTGCCGGTTAAACTTCTATCACGTTATGATTATTCTGTCAACTTCTAAGTGCAGTGTGCATCAAGATTTCTTAATTCTAGTCAGCAGGGAGAATTTCACAAAAAAAGTGAATATATTTGCATGATTTGATAAGATGAGAGAATTTTTATTCTACAACACCCACAGTACATATTAGAGACTATGAGCATCGGTGGAGAAACTGGCTATGATATATGCAGCATTATTCTGTGACCCGTGGCATACAATTGATACCTGTGGTGATTAAAATACTATCAAAATAAAATACTTTATAATCTGATGAAAATGTTATATATTAGTTGTTATATATTAGTTTCAATTATAAGAATTAGAAAACAAAACATTGTGAACCCAGTTTGGCACAAGTCGAAGGATCAATGGAGTTATTTTTCGTATTTTTTATCCAATTAGGTTGTAAATAATGCGCAATATAAACATTATAGATAGAAATGTGGTCTACGTCGCCTACTTCTGCTTGTTACATACATTTGCACAAAGCTAATATACCGTTTTTCTCCCTTTTCAATTAGCAAAAAAGAAAACTAAGCTTTAAGCCGCCTGTTTCTTATATTTTTTCAAGCATTAGAATTAAAAATAGATTTTTTATAGTAACTTTTATATTTTTAAACAGTAAAAAAATATAAACTTTAAAAACAATTTTTCGATGATCAAAATTTTGAAAATGTATATGCTTTAAAGGTTTGGAGATGCGTCTTATCTTTCTATGGTTTGCACCCTTCAATAAAATGCAATTCAATGTAGCATGGAACATTGCAAAATATATATTATTTACTTACACAAAATTTGTAAAGCAATTCTTCTTAACTATGCAGACATTTCCGAATAAGAGAGCAATTCACTTAAAAGCCGCACCTTGACTTTTGTCATTCTCATGCACGGATTTCTCTTATGGTGTTCTATGTGCCTATTTTATAGGCACGAGAAGCCTCATTTAAGAAGTCTGTAACCTCACCTACGGCTTGTGTTATTAAGAGATCTTAGTTTTGTTGAGTTACTAGTATATTCAACTATACATTTAGAAATACTGATGTTTTCAGAAGTTCTGCAAAGCAAATGCAAAAAGTCAAATGTTTACAGTTTTGGATTCTGTATTGTATTATAACAATTAGAAAGTTTTTTAGTTTGTTTTGTAATACATTTCGATAGATTATGGGTCATTTAACCTCTAAGTCAATTCAAAGTTCAAAAGTAAAAATTAAGTTAAAAGTTCTAGTACCTTTGAAATCTCTAGACCAGAACTAAACAGAAATCTGTAGATGTTGCGAATTGTGGCGTCTGTCCAAATGATTAAAGCTGAATAAGACATTTTCCGATATTCTTTTTGAATTTGTACAATGGTATTGTCAAAGTATGACAAATCGTATATATTAGCTTTATTTATAGTTATTTGCTTATAACACAACTAATATGTAAAGTACTTAAAACTTAAATTTTTCAAACATTCTATCATTAATATTGTTTAAAAAAGATTCATTTCGGTCCAAATTGGGTATTACCTATTACGACTGGCCAAACAAAAGATTTGACCTTAACACAATAATAAAGCTGAAGCCTGAAAGAATGCTAGAGTTGAAAGAAATTGTAAGTATTGTTAGAGAAAATTATCGAGGAATATTTACAGGCTTAACGCGATTCAATGACCAATCAAGAAAAATTTGTAAATAAAGAGAAAAGAAAAAGAAAAATTAAACTTATTTAAATTTTAACCAAAAAAAGAAAACAGTTTATTCGTTGTTGCTATCCACTGATAACGAAGTTAATGTGTGAATAGATTTGGAATAATATGTTTGAGCTCGGATGAAATATCCAATGTAAATTAATTTGAAAAAAAATTTTTTCTAAATTTGGCTGACAAGTTCAAGTCAGCTAAACGATATATCGGCCCATTATTTTTTTATACGGGCTAAACAACTTGTTTGTTTAAAATCTACTAGAGTTTGGTACCTTTCTATAGGAATTTCGTTCGATGTCCTCTGCACAACATTCCAAAGTTGATTGCCGTTTATTGGTTTTATTTCAGAGATTGATCTTTGGATTTCACAACACAGATTCCCCATAGGGTTAAGATCAGGAGACTGATCGGGCCATTCCAAAGCGTTGATGTTATTAGCACCGAACAATTTTTTGGTAACTTTGCTCATGTGTTCCGGATCATTGTTTTGTTAGAATGTACAAATAACGGCATATCTCCCGAAGCACTTGGGACTTTTCCCGGGCTACTTAATTAATTTATTTTCTCTTAGATGTCTTCTTAATGTTTTTAGGCTCACACAGTCTAAATATTTGCGTACCTGTATGTTTTCTTGCTTGAGGTTTCTATAAATGCTTCATTTTTGCTTCAATACTATGTCATCAGACTCGAGATTTTTTTTAAGAATTGAAACGTGTCTGACCTGCTATTTGACGATTTGATACAGTTTGTTCACCTAATAAAATAATTCTTCCCTCATGAATAATGACCTGCTTTTTCGTATGCATACTTTTTAAAGTGTCTTCAAAAACAAAATTTCAGAAAAGGTTTTTTTCCACCTGACTTATTGAAATAACATATCTATGCGTAAAATGTTTAAGGGAACCTCAAAAAAAAAAATAGAATATGTCTATGGAACATCATTTTCATACGTTTTTGAAGGTACCCCTTTTTTATGTGCGCCGGGTGTACATCCAAATCGCAACAATTTTTCAATGATGCAGCAGATCCAAATGGGTCACACTTCATGCCGCCCGTGCGTTTCTTCTGTTGGCTCATAACTAAAGGCATTTCCTGTCAAATTGATGTGAAGGCATCAAGTATTATCGTATTCCACAAACCTCGCTAAAAATGAATTTGATTCTGTTTTACCATTTACCCATTGAAAATGGGTAAAAAATGTTATATTAATTTTGTGAAAATGTATGTAACAGGCAGAAGGAGGCGTGACAGACCATACAAAGTACATATATTCTTGATCAGCACTAATAGCCGAGTCGCTTAGGTCATGTCCATCCTTCTATATTAACGAAGATCTCAGCTATTAATGGAGTTAGAGACACCAGACTTGGTGGAAGTGTTTATGTATACAATATATATTAGAAGTTTATTTCAAACTTTATGTGCCACGTCCACCGCCTCCGTAAATTAATAAAGGCGTTATTCGATTTTTTGCAAATAATTCAATAACAATAAGAGAGAAAAGCATGAAATTCAGTAGGAGGGTTCCCTGCAATATTATGCAGAAGTTGGGTTTTAGAATTTTGGATGCCACGTCCACCGCCCTGTAAAACGATTTTTTTAAACATAACTAGAATAGCTAGAAATACCAAATTGGGAATGTAGAGTTTCAACTCTTTGATGCCCCGCTCACCGCCTCCAGAAATCGCTTGTTAGCTACCAAGAATATTGACCAACTTTATAAATTTGAATCCGATCGGACAATAAACACAAAAATTATAGGCACGAGAAGTTTCCCATACAGCAGCAGAGCCCCGACGTTAATGCTTGCGTCGTGCGTGTACCAATAGCGTTAATACATGTGTATTTGACTGTGAAAATATGCGATTTGTTGTTGTTAGTTCGCAGAATAAAAGTAACTAATATTAAGAATTATTTTTTAGCAGCCAAAAGTAAACGGAATCTTACTATCGAGTGGACACGACTGTAGCTTTCTTCAAATTTATGTTTGTTTTTAGAAATTTCTTTAGCATCAATATTATTTTGACTGGCCTAAACACGTAGATGATAGCAAAAAGTGGAACAAAATTAAAAGAGAAAAAACGAAGGAATATGACCTTACATTCTCGATCATAAATTATTAAGAGTTGCTAGCGCGAAGAAATAAATTTAAAATTGCAAAGCATGGAGGAAAAAAATACAATTACAATTTGACCACAATTACATGTATTGCCTTTTTTTTTAAAGTAATTTTAAAGTTTTTAAAGCTTTCATTTTTATTTATTCCTTTCACACACTAACGACATTGTAAGCTAGCTGTACCTGTATATTACATCTTTTATGTCGATTCGTAAACGGTGATTAACTTTCACATCTACCAACTGATTGATTGCATCAGATATGTTTTGGAAACGTTAATTCAGTAAAATTTTGACATCGCTCTAACTGTCTAGATGGTTAGGTAACATTACGCAAAATGCGGATTTTTAATTATAAATCGAATTATAAGAAAAGTACAACATAACGCAGAATGCCGATTTTAAACTGTTGGATGTCACGACCACCGCGTGCTGTCAAAAGAAGTTTTCGATGTTTTCGTAGCTAACAATAATATTTACCTGTCCTATTTGTACGATGCGACGCGTTGTTGTTAATTATAGCATTAAATATGTTTTTTTTTAACGGTATGTGGTATCTTACTGTTGTGTCTTTAATAGTTTTATTTGATAGACTTAATTTTGTCATTTATTTTTATAATGATGTTTTGTTTTCTTATTTTCAATTTTCAGAAATTTCATTTTCCATCCAGAAATCGATATTTTAAAAAGGGACTTATTTACATAAATTAATTACATCTTTCAACAGACTGGAAATTTATTAAACCAAGTTTGCAAGTAAAAATGGATGTTAAACCTTTAACGTTAATGTAAATTAAAAGCCTAATCCTTAAAGTATATGGAAAACTGTATCTCCATCATCGTTTTCAGCATTATTGTCTTTAAGAAGTATCAAACTTTCCCAATGTTAAAATTAAAGACGGCTTTCGAAAAAATCCTGTAATCGTTAACTTTGGAGTTAAGTTCAATTGAAAATGTTCTAAGACGTAAGTGATAAGTCCCCGGTCTGACACATAGATGGCGCCGCTAGTATTGAATGCATATTATTTTTATATAGTACTAACCTTCAAATGATTCGTGTCAACATTTGACGTCTGTCAGTCAATTAGTTTGTGAGATAGAGCGTCTTTTGTGAAGCAACTTTTGTTATAGTGAAAAAAATGGAAAAAAAAGAATTTCGTGTTTTGATAAAATACTGTTTTCTGAAGAGAAAAAATACAGTGGAAGCGAAAACTTGGCTTGATAATGAGTTTCCGGAGTCTGCCCTAGGGAAATCAACAATAATTGATTGGTATGCAAAATTCAAGTGTGGTGAAATGAGCACGGAAGACGGTGAACGCAGTGGACGCCCTAAAGAGGTGGTTACCGTCGAAAACATCAAAAATCCACAAAATGATTTTGAATGACCGTAAAATAAAGTTGTTCGAGATAGCAGAGGCCTTAAAGATATCAAAGGAACGGAACGTGTTGGTCAAATAATTCATCAACATTTGGATATGCGGAAGCTCTGTGCAAAATAGGTACCGCGCGAGCTCATATTTGACCAAAAACAACAATGTGTTGATGATTCTGAGCGGTGTTTGCAGCTGTTAACTCGTAATACACCCGAGTTTTTGCGTCGATATGTGACAATGGATGAAACATTTCTCCATCACTACACTCCTGAGTCCAATCGACAGTCGGCTGAGTGGACAGCGACCGGTGAACCGACTCCGAAGCGTGGAAAGACTCAAAAGTCCGCTGGCAAAGTAATGACCTCTGCTTTTTGGGATGCGCGTGGAATAATTTTTATCGATTATCTTGAGAAGGGAAGGGAAGGGAACCATCAACAGTGACTATTATATGGCATTATTGGAGCGTTTGAAGGTCGAAATAGCGGCAAAACGGCCCCATATGAAGAAGAAAAAAGTGTTGTTCCACCAAGACAACGCACCGTGACACAAGACATTGAGAACGATGGTAAAAATTCATGAATTGGGCTTCCCCACCCACCGTATTCTCCAGATCTGGCCCTTAGCGAGTTTTTCTTGTTCTCAGACTTCAAAAGGATGCTCGCAGGGAAAAAATTTGGCTGCAATGAAGAGGTGATCGCCGAAACTGAGGCCTATTTTGAGGCAAAACCGAAGGAGTACTACCAAAATGGTATCAAAAAATTGGAAGGTCGTTATAATCATTGTATCGCTTTTGAAGGGAACTATGTTGAATAATAAAAACGAATTTTGAAAAAAAAAGTGTTTTTCTTTGTTAGACCGGGGACTTATCAGCCGACCTGTTATTATGTGAAGCTATAAAAAAGAAATAATTGAGGATAATTCTTTGAATATGAGGTCAATTGAAAAGTCCTAATACATCAAATTAAATCTAACCTAACCTATAAATTTAACAGCTATCGTAGCATTAGTTTGTGAATTATATCAACTAGAGTTCAAGCAAAAACATCAAAAGAAAATAGACGATCAACGATTGGAATTTAGCATAACAAAGGCGTGCTGAAATAAATACCGAAGACGGTGAACATTAGAAAAAGTTCACAAAATAAATTGACCATAATGAGGAATTTTATAGATACCAATTGAAAGTGTATACCATGTCGTTCACGAATATTTGGGTATGAAAAACTCTGCGCAGAGGGTGCCACCTGTCGACTGGAGTGCGCACAATAAACTCGTTTCAAAACGTTAAAAAACGCAAGAGTCGGCTGGCAAAGTAAAGGCGCCTGTATTTTGGTATGCTCATGGAAAATAGTATTCCTATAACTTAATTCGTGTGGTTTTTTGTTTAAACTTTGAACGTTTATTTAAGAAAATGTACATGTACAAAAGTATTATTCAAAGTATTTCCCATCTGAAGCTATGACTTTTCCCCATCTTTCTGGCACCCATCCCAAAATAACTACGCCGGCTTGGCTATGGATATTCGGCTTAGCGGTTGGCCGGGTTTCACATATGATTTTCTGTGCTTGGCGTTCCATCAGTATTTCGTACATGCAAAATCGCCTTTCAACGTCTCTCGGCTTGAGTTCATATTGAACCCAATTTCAAACTGCTTTCGAGCGTTTTGCAATGGCTGCTTGAGTGACTCCCAAAGATTCTGCGAGCTCTTGTGTTCGGCAACAATCTTTATCGAGTAATGCTTTCAGTTCGTCAGCTTCAAACTTTCTTGGCTGCCCAAGACGTTCTGCGTCTTCCACGTCGAAATCGTCACTATTAAATCGTGCGCACCACTTTTGGCACGCATGTCTGGAATATTGAAACAATGGTAGAATAGTCATGTGGCGCCATCTCTAGGCAAACCGCACGAATAGGTTATAGATTCAATAGGTGAAGTGAAAAATAAGCTTCTTAGGAATGAATGAAATTGTTTTAACTTTTTCTTTTTTTATTCAATATAGTCTTCTTTTAAACTTATACCTGCGATTTTCCAACTTTTTGATCCCGTCAGCAAAAGCGTCGATGATCTCTCTGCTTGAGCGGAATTTTTTATAGATAATCCATATTTTTAGGTTTGAGAAGAGATACTTGTCCGATAGAACCAATTCGGGTGAATAAGGTGAATGGGGGGAGGCACTTGGAGTCCTTAATTGTGGTTTTTAACCATGGTTTCGATGTTTTTGTTTGCTGGCACATTGTCTTGCTAAATTAGCTTTCGCTTCATGTGAGGCTGTTTCGCTGCGAGTTAGGCCTTCAGTCCGTCTAATAATGTGCAGTAATATTCTCTATTGATAGTTTTTTCCTTAACTCTTTAAACCTACCCAAAAAAATGGCGTGTACGCTCAGTACTAATACTAAACAGAGGCCTCTGCTAGCTCGCGCCATTTCACCTTTCGCCAACCAACACCAATTCAAGTATTTTTTGGCATTCTCCCGTTTATACGCGTAGCAGGGCCTCCAACTGCGCACTTAATCGGAAGTGGAGTTTCGGCTAGTGCAAAAGTCTCGAAACCAATATTTCTAGGTGTTATCTGAAGTAGCAGTAATATTAGGTTGGCAAATAACTTCCTTCCGCCTTTTTGCTCTTTATTCAATGCTTCATAAAAATTGATACAGTGAACGTTTTGTTCGATAATGTGTTCTCATTTAGACGGCAACTTTATAATACCCCCCTCGTAATACCCTCCTTTTTTTGCGAAAAACTCGGACAGCCACTTTTCCCTATTGTTTGGCATTCTCCCGTTTATACGCGTAGCAGGGCCTCCAACTGCGCACTTAATCGGAAGTGGAGTTTCGGCTAGTGCAAAAGTCTTGAAACCAAAATTTTTAGGTGTTATCTGAAGTAGCATAATATTAGGTTGGCAAATAACTTCCTTCCGCCTTTTTGCTCTTTATTCAATGCTTCATAAAAATTGATACAGTGAACGTTTTGTTCGATAATGTGTTCTCATTTAGACGGCAACTTTATAATACCCCCCTCGTAATACCCTCCTTTTTTGCGAAAAACTCGGACAGCCACTTTTCCCTACCTGCTAATTGGCCGATATTTTTCAATATAATCTATTGGGATCTGACTCAATTCTTTCAAAATATTTTTTTTTAGCATTGGTCGTGATGTAAGATGCCTTCTTGCGACCTTTTCTATAGGGTTGATGTCCGGGCTCTGGGCTGAAGTGTCAAAAACTTTACCGCAATTAAATAGCGTCAAAAATCGTATATCATGATCTTTATGTGTTGGATCGTTTTCTTGGTAACACTTAAAGCCGCGCCCAAATGTTGACCAAATTGGTTTTTAAAATATCAAGATATCCATTGTATTTTCGATAAATACCAAATCGTCCATTCCTTTGATTGAGATGCATCTCCACACCATGACGGAGCAGACAACGGTTTTCGCCATACTCGATTGGGTCCCTTGTTATAGTATAACATTATTTTCGAATTGTATCAAAAAATCCTTACGTTCCAAAAGCTCTGGTGTTCTACCAAAACAGTTGTAGCGAAAGAAAGGCGCTTTACAACATTTTTCTTCGATAGCATAGGTTCTGCTCTAGATACGTGGGATGTTTCGTGAGGAACACTCTTCTTTCACCTCAAAAGCCAGTTTTCTTGTCGACATCATGGAGTTCTGGTCAATTTTCCGCATAATGAACGAATAGCCCTGCCCGGCAGACCATTTACAGGCTTATTTTCGAGTCTAGCCTAATTTTTTGCGTTACGTATTATATTTTTCACAGTTCGTATATAGAGATTGAATATACTTGCAATGTCTGCAGTGGTATGGTTGTAATATACCAATTGTGTTACATCAAATGATACTCTTTTACCCGGCATTCTAAATACCAGATTTGGCAAAAACGAAAAAACTTATGTATGTATCAGCGGGCTTTATGTAGATTTTTTTTGTTTTTGCTCGTTGGAGACTTTAATTTTAGTTTTTTGTGTATTCCCAAGAAATAATTAAATCATATAAACTAAATCAAAAACAAATACAAAAGTTATGGCATCGTTGTTTTATTTTAAGGAAAATGGAAAAATTGTAAAAAAATCTTCATGCGAACACCCTTTTGTGAAAAATTGTATGTACTTACTGAAAAAAAAAATGAACAACAATTGAACATACATATGCAAGTAATTGCAAGGGTATGCAACATAAATAAAGGGGCTGTTTATACCTACAATACTACAATACTTTTAGAAAATATTTATGCTTTCAGAGGATCACGACGGGACAGTTTGCAAACTAAAAATAATATATTCCTTTTTTATACCTTTTTCATTACAGCTTTTCAAAATTTTTGTCAACGTCATGTAAGTAAATTCTTAATAAAATTTTTTAAGTTTAAGGTTTACCTGTATGTATTTGAAAATCTATGTACATTCAGCGCCAGAAAAAAAGCCGCATCAGAAAATTTTTGAACTATTCACTATGCGGGGATTTCCCTAGCTGTTGTTCTATGCACAAATTTTATTTTTATTTTTGTGGTTCCCTTAAGTATTTTTCAAAAAATTCGTAATTTCAAGAGGTCAGTTGTTAAAATACTTTTCTCTAAAGTTTTGTTTTTGAAGACACTTTTAAAAGTATGCATAAAAAAAGCAGAGAAGAGAATTATTTTATTAGCTGAACAAAATTTATCAAATCCTCAAATAAAAGCTCAAAAAAGTTTTAATGAAAGAGCAGTGCGTTGGTTTAAAAATAAGGTAAAGTGGAAAAGAATCAAGGATCGGGAATGAAAAATTGTATCACTGTACAAGGAGGATCATGAGAACGACTCTGCAAGATCGCTTTAAAATGAAGCTGAGATAGCATAGCATAGATATGGCAACAATTTGAAAAGGATGTTTCGACTTGAATAATCCAACGTCGTTTAAATAAACTGAGTTTAATGACAAGGACACTTGCCAAAAAGTGACCTATGAATAAAAGAATGAAGAAAAATCGGCTAAACTAGACCAATATATGGCTCTGGTTTTCCAAACCTTTAACCTTAAGCATGCAACATATATTGGGTAGTCGAAAAAGTCTTTTCTGATTTTGCCGGATACTTTTCGGATAGACATCGTAGTATTAGAATGGTGACATTTAAAGCATCATTAAAAAATATAATTAAATTCGGAGAAGTTAAAATAAAGTTATAGCTGTTCAAAAATTAGTGAAAATACTGAAGAATTTTTGTTATATTTTGTTATTTATTTAATAAATAAAAGGAAATGCAACGCAAACTACCGTTCGCTTCCACTGTAGAAATTTGCGTTTTTTACAATAGGGGGTACTATAAAGTACTAATTTAAATTAAAAAAAACATTAATTTGACACAAAATAAATATAATATAATAACTTTAGAAAAATCATTACTTGTTGAGTATATGCATTATAATAGTTATTATAAATGGTTATATTTGGTTGTCAAATTTATGGAAAGTCAGTAAAATTAATATGGGTCTGGAAACAAAAAGTTTCTGATATAAAAAATTGCTATGCACTTTTATTTGAAAATGTTCCATTAATCAGTAAATAAAATAATTAGACAATTCAGAAAACATTTATAGAAACCCAATGGAAGAAAACTTACAAGTACCTAAATATTTAGACTGTGGGTGTTTTTCTGGTGTTGGGTGTATATACACTGACGTGTAAAACGGTCTTTTTTTTAATTAATTCACCGTAAACAACGCATTTTTGTGTTGGTAAGAGATCGTAATTTGCTTGGATTTGTGGTACATCTTGCTATAATTATACAAAGTTGGATATTACACCATGTAAAAAGTCAAATGGTGGACTTTAGTAACTTTTTGTTGGCTTGACCGTTGGCCAATGCAGAATATTGTGACAAACGTTTATCAGCTTCCTACAACTTAATTAGGACTGCTTGGAAAATTGCGATGTTATAAGTATGTAGTTAGTAGCCACTTCGCGTTTATCACTTATTGTCAGTGAATATTTTATCCACATTTCTAAGTGTGTGCCGCAAGACTCGATTGATACACTTCACCATTTTCTCCCAGGAGCCTCCATAGAGCCGCACTATAGTATAGTATATAGTATACATACTTCAGTAGACAGATTGCGAGCGACAGGTGTACCAGTATAAATTTACTGATAGAATAGAAATGTCTGTGAGAGCAATTCTTGTGTGTGAGCCTTAATTATTTCTTGTCTACTTGGTTTGATATCTATTTCATAAACATATATGATATACCCTAAGTAATAGCACAAACAATATCATATTTTTTCATCGTGTATAAAATGTCAAATTCTGCACCGCAAGACGACGGTTTGCAAAGAGCATTATATTTTGCTTTTCACTTAAAAAAGTGCTTCAAACATCGAATGCATATGGTAAAAATTCATTATTAGAGACGCCGTAAATAATGATTTTAATGTGAAAAAAGAACGTGGATGACCAGAATGGTTTGAATGCGCCGAATTGGAAGACATTTTGAATGAAGATTATTGTTAAATATTGCACAACAAATAATTTGGGATCACTTAAAAGATATGGAAAAGATAAAGATCCAAGAGTGTGGAAAATGAATCCCTCAAGAAAAGACTTGAAAGAAAATCAGATTTGCATCGAAAATTTATCAGTGATGAAAAATAGATTTTTTCTATGAATCAGAAACGAAGCAGCCGTCAATATCTACTTAAAAACCAGATCGATTCGGTAAAAAAAAAAACAATTTCCATTGCTTGTTAGGATCAGAAAAGTGTCGTTTATCATAAGCATCTAAAACTTGGTGAAGATGTTTAATACAAATAATTTCTAGTAACAACTAATCATCCCGAATGAAACAGAAGTTATGGAAAAGTTTTTTTTTTTTGAAGGACATTTCACCTACACACCTGTAAACCCTGTGTCGAACACAGTGAAATCAGTCGCTTAATAATGGTCCACCTGGTATTAGACGCTCGCAACATGAAGTATGTATACGTGGACCTGCAGTGGGGCTCCGTGGTGATAATAATAAAAAGAAAAGAACTCTATAGAGGCTCCTTGTAGAAAGTAATGCAGTGCATCAAGCGAGTTTTGCGGCACGCATTTAGGAAAATGAACCAACCATTCACTGAGAATGATAGTGATAATCGCGAAGTGGCTACTAATAATTTAGTGACTGTTGGTAACTTTTCCAACAGCAAATATCATCCCAGCAATCTGGGAACTGCTGTCCCACCTGCTGTGATCATCAGATATACCCCCTTCTGATAACTCTGTATTTTTATCGATTTAACAAGCATTGATTGAGCAGCAGGTGGATTACTGCGAATGTGATAAAAATTGCGGGTATGGCTGGTTTGTTCCAAAAGACAGACAGGTCTATTGTCATAGTATCCACAAATTACCGGAAATGCGAGCAAAGCTGTGGATAACACTTTCATTAATTTACCCCTCCATTCAAAATTTACATTTCATTTAATGAAAACACGATAATTTTATACCGGTACAATGGTAAATGTAATTAAATAATAATAATACTAGCAGTTCTGCATCGTCCAATTGAGTGGTCTTAAATAATCTAGTCACTTGTACTTAAATTGTTATGGGTCCTCCAGCAGGTGACCAAGAATAGGTCCATCTCCGGAGTTTCCATTATATATCAAAATATATCGATATTTAGCTTATGATATGTTAGTAAAGACAGAAGGGGCGAACAGTTTCGCATACAAATGTTATATCACATTAGGACAGGACCGGCGCCACTTCTTGCTGTTGACTCTGTGTGTAAATAAAGTCAATGTCAATGTGCCACTAAGTAGTTTCGTTTGATACTAACAGCCTATTATACTGAGTTTTTTCGCAGACAATTTCACACATAAACGCTTTACCGTTGTATAGTTGAACAGCTGGTATAGTACGACAGTTTTGAGATAAAAAATTTGTTAAATTTGAGGAATATTTTTTGGTTGCTTGTCGAAGATGGAAGATCAAAAATACCGCATATTTTAGTTTTTCACTTTGCAGTTCAAGCAAGGTGAAAATTATATGATGTGTACGGAGAAATGTCAAAATTGGTTTACAAAATTTCGTTCTGGAAAATTCGACCCTGAAGTTGTACTACGTCCTTTAAGGCCCCTTGAATCCGATGTGGATAAAATAAAAACGTGATCGATACACACCGTCGAATAACAACTCAAGGGATTGCTGAAAGATTAAATACTTACTTTCATAAAATGTTCCACACAATAAACAAAGTTTTGCTTATATTGCACCAAAAAAACCGATTTACTTAGTGAACGACCTAATAAGTATTTAATATTAAGATTTCAGTTTTAACCCATCTTACTATTGAGTTCATTTCAGTGATGTTTTTTACTATTTACCCATTGCAAATGAGTAAAATTGGTATATTCACTTTTTGAAAATGTATGTAACTGGCAGAAGTAGGTTTGACAACCCAATAAAAACTACATATATTCTTGATCAGTATCAATAGCCGAGTCGAATTGGTTTTGTCCGTCTGTCTGTATGAACACACAAATGTCAGCTATTACAAGATCTAAAGACACCAGAATTGGGAGGAGAGTTTATGTATAATACACACTTGAGAAGGTTATTTTTAAAACTTTTTTTGTCACACCCACCGGAAATATTAAACAGATTGCGGATTTTCAACTTTTGGATGCCAGAATTCGATTAAAAAATGGATAAATTGAGTGAGAAGCTTCCCAATGCTTGCGCCAACTGCACACGCATAGTCAATGGGCAATTGGCAAGTGCTTGTAGCATCACAGCATGTAATTTTGACTGTGAAAATATTCGATGCGATGTGTTGCATCGGCCTACCGCTGGAGACTTCACTGCCAAAAAATTCAGCCACCACAAAACTCTCGAAACCAATAATTCAAGGTGTAATCCGATAGAGCATTGGCAAAATAATGTTTTATGAAAGAGCAACTATATGGCATCATATTTATTATGATGGTAGCGCATTATAGAGGTCAAGGTTACGAGGTTCTTTTTCAGCCAAGTAATTTTCGCAATAAAAACAAGGTGAAGTTGAATACAAGTTTATTTTTATTGAAATTATTATTATTTGTTATATGTTTATATAAACGATAATGTTATATATTATTGTTTAATCATTGAAACATTACTGTATAGGCATTATTAAAAGTTTGTAAAAGTCGAAAATTCTCGATCTAACCATGTGGACATGTGAGATATCAGTTATTAAAAAATTAAATTTATCTTACCAACCGTTTCTGAAAATCAATCAATCATACACTTATTTAGACATACGTTGATAGTTATAATGTGGATTTTCCTCTATTGCTAGTTTAGCTTGCTGGGTATAACTAAAATTCAATGATTTAAATAGCATATTTATTTACCATACAATCTGAAAAATCGTACGATTGACAATCTTAAATATTAATAAATTTTCTGTTTTGTAGACAGAATATTCGTATCTGAAAAGGAATGCTTTATTCTTTTTTAATATTAATTTAAATTCAACTTACTGCAGATCTGGATTGCCGAATTTAGGGAATTTATAAAAGTAATTTTGGGAATTGAGATGACAACCCTATAGAATTGTGTTTCCTAGTTTTAATGGTGTACAGAAAAAATTGGTTATTCAATAATCAACCAGTATACAGAGAATTTTTGCGCATGCGCATCATTATATCCCTTATATTTTCTTGGGTTCATCTAACGCTACATTTTTCTTGGAAATTGTTTAAAAACGAATTTGCAAAGCTTTTGAAATTGCAATGTATATAATATGAAAAAAATCCAAACATATCTTAAAATAGTGTAAAATTCTTAAGCTGAATTCAATGCTGTTCGGACGGTATACTACAATAAAATATATATAATAGAGAATAACTCTCAAAATAAATTGCGTGTTAAATAAAATAAATTTATAGAAAAGTGTAATAAGTGAAAGTCTGTGTCTATTCAATGGGTTGCTTAAGTAGTAAAGATCGACTAACAAAAGAAGATATGGAGTTTTTAAAAACTCATACCCGTTACGACGAGGCTACTATTAAAGAATGGTACAAAGGTTTTAAGGTGAGTGTACTGAACTGACTGCACTTACCATATTAAGACAATTTTTTTTTTAATTTCAAATAGCAAGACTGTCCAAATGGTCGTTTGACTCCTGCAAAATTCGTTGACATGTACAAGATGTTTTTCCCATCAGGAAATGCGGAAGAGTTTTGCGATCATGTATTTCGCACATTTGATATGGATAAAAATGGATATATCGACTTTAAGGTAATTTACATTCTTGTATTCATAATTTCTTGTTTTTCCTTATTGTACATACATAATACGAATAGAAATAAGCAGATATTATTGGTTATACCAAACGGTATACATTATACGAAACAGACAGACAGAAGGAAGTGTCTACGACAGTATGAAGTATACGGAAATTTCTATGTGCCGTAACATTCGTATCCCTTTAGAGCTTTAAAAACAAGTAAAACTTAAACTTTTGGTTATTTTTGTTTTGATTAAACTTAACTGTCTCCCAATTTTTATATTTTTATACCATTTAACCATTTTTTTAAGGGCATTGACAATTTTCGTGCCATTGTTAAAGTCTGTGAAATATGTAGTTTTTTTTTTTAGCAATTATTTATTACTCTACTGGGTCCTTCATTACTTTCATTTTTTTCTTAATAACGAAAATACGGACATTTCTAAGGTTACAGCTTATTTCGTGCAAGATATGAATTAAATTAAGCATTTTTTTTTGTATATAGTAGTGGTCACATTGTCAGCAAACACTTGCTGATATTAATTATATTTGGTAACATGAAGTGAAACTTCGTCTCAAAATTGGGTGGCAGGTAAGGGCCTAAATAGGCCCAATCAATTTTCACTGAGCTCGTAGAAAGACGTATTATGAGAAAAATTTAATTGGTCTCCAAAACGATCTGCTCCAAAGTTGAGCAGACTAAGGTGGAAAAGATATTTTCAAACGAAACTGTACGGCGTATACTTTGTAATCAAAATTTTAATGGTTGAGTAGCTTATTAGAAGCTGTTTGTAAAAAGGAGAATATAGGTCAGACCTTACTATAACTCGTCCAATCCAAAAATATGCGATTCGTTGTTGTTAGTTCGACGAATAAAAGTAATTAATATTAAGATTTATTTTTAACAATCAAAGGTCAAAGGTAAATGGTATCTTATGGTACAGTCGAGTGCACTCGAATTGCTTATCACAAACGACGCGTAACGCTCAAATAAAATTCCCTATTATCAGTTTGGCCGGGTGAAAGAAATTCACAGTGCACAATGGCAATCGACATGTTGGTCGTCTGAAGCGCTCCAAGTCATCAACAAGCTCTCGACCCTCTTTGAAGTCTTCGAACCAATTATAAACATTTTTCAAAGATATAGTAGAATCACCAAACCCTTCCGCCACATCCTCAACTTTTGCCCACCGGAAATTTCATTCTGCAAACAAAATTTGATGGCACTTCTCTACTGAATCAAACCAGACATTGTAAGATCGAAGAATGCACTGTTGGTCGCTTGGTAAATACAAGCGTAAATATATTGCTAATAATGACATTGACATTAAATTTGGCACAGATGCCATTGGACTATTAAAGTTCACAACGCAATGTTAGTCCAAATTCCAAATTTAACTTCCTTTTTGCCCACAATAAGTAACATTACATGTACGTTGCCAACTTTTTATACCATTATTATTATTATTAACTTTGTGCAAATGTATGTAACAGGCAGAAGGAGGCGTGGCAGACCATACAAAGTATATATATTCTTGATCAGCATCAATAGCCGAGTCGATTTGGTCATGTCCGTCTGTCTGTCAGACGTCTGTATGAACACACAGATCTCAGCTATTAAAAGAGCTAGAGGCACCAGACTTGGTGGGAGTGTGCGTGTATTCAATTCACCCAAGAAGTTTATTTCAAACTTGATGTGCCACGCCCACCGCCTCTGCAAATCGATAAATGCGTATTTCGATTTTTTCCAAATAATTCAATAACGAAAAGAGATAAACGCACCAAATTTGGTAGGGGGTTGTCTTGCAACATTATGCAGAAGTTGGATTTTAGACTTTTGGATGCCACGCCCACCGCCTCCAGAAAACACATTTTTATAGTTTAAAAGAACACTAGAAAAGCTAGAAGCACCAAATTTGGAAGTAAGGTGCCTGGTAACATTACGGAGAATGCGGAATTTCAACTTTTGGATGCCACGCCCACCGCCCCCAAAAATCGATTTTGTAAATCGGTAAATCAAATTATAGGAAAAGTAGAAAAGTTTCCGAAATTTTTTTTAGGTATTATTTTAGTAATAATAATATTGACCAACCCTATAAATTTAAATCCGATCGGACAATAAACACAGAAGTTATAGGCACGAGAAGTTTCGCTCACAGCAGTAGAGGTCCGACGCCGACGCCGTCAATGCATGTGTATTTGTCCTCGAAAATATACGATGCGTTGTTATTCGCCGAATAAAAGTAATTAATATTAAGAATTAGTTTTTAACAGCGAAAGGTAAATGGTATCTTACTGTCGAGTGCACTGGACTGTAGCTTTCTTCACTTGTTTTTACAAGATTTGGTAAGAACTTTGAACAGTATTTTAAGAAAATAAACAGTATTTCATTCATTCTTTAATTTAAATCAATATTTTTTATATCTTTTCGCACTATTTTAAATTTGCAATCATTTTTAAAACATCCTACATTATACAATTATAATTAAAATATATAACAGAAAATTTAAAATTTTAGAAATATTTATGAACTCTTGTACTCACAAGTAATCTTTCTAATAAATAGCTCCTTTTTTGCCCAGTATTCATTTCTAGAAAAAGTTTCTGATTTGATCGCTTTAATATTAATATAGATAGATTTGAAATATCAGCAATCCTAATTTATCTTACAAAACTGTCATTAATGAACTCTCTTAAGTAAAAATATATACAAACTTATAGTGTCAATAATTCTTACGCTAAAAACAGTATTTTGTATACTTTTTTTTGTGCAACTGTAAAAAGTATAATGCAGTCAAAAACAGTATAATACTATTATACAATAAGGTTTGCAATCCTACATATACGTGAGCTGTCTTTTATATTTCTAGTCTAACAATGAAAAAATTAAAACTGGTGGTTGAAAACGGTTTTATTATTTTTAAAATATTCTCTTAGATGATTAATACACTTTTGCATTCGATCGAACCAATTTTCAAAGCATTTTTCCATTCTTCCTGAGACATAAGTCAAACATGGTTTTTAGACGCTTCAATTGTTTCATCTGACGATGAAAATCGTTGACTACGTAACTTTTTCTTCATATGAGGAAACAAAAAAAAGTCATTTCGTGCCAAGTCAGGACTGTAAAGCGGATGACCCATCAATACAATATGATGTTGTAAGTGCCCAAAAAGTCTTTTGATTGCTTGGACTTGTGAGAGCTTGCGTTGTTGTGGTGGATGGTGAATGATTTGTCTTCGGCTGATGGTTTTTCTGATTTCTCTAAACACTACTGGCAAACAAATGACTGTGTACCATTTAATACGTTCTACGTTTCTACGTGGAATATTGGTGACATGACCAGTTATTCCGAAAAAAAACAGGCCACCATCTGTTTCGAAGTGCTTCTACTGCTGCTGTTTAGCTTCGGGCTTATATGTATAAATCCATGATTCGTCACCTGTAACGATTCTGTAAACATCTTTAGAAGCCCTGGGGATTGGATTTTTTGTATTTTTTTTTTTTTGCACGGGTCTGTTTTTGACCACTTGCCAGATTATGCGGTATCCAACGCGAACAACTCTTTTTTACGACTAAGCATTAATATAATATTTAATGTACGCTGGTGGAACTTATTGTCAAGGTAAAATGTCGATCTTGCGCAATCATTACGCGCACTGCATCAACATTTGCTGGCACAACAACTGTTTTTGAACGTCCTTCGCGAGATGCGTCCGTAAGCGAACTATGACCACGTGAAAACTAATTGTACCAGTTTTTTACAGTAGTTTAGGACTGTTACTGGTTACTCCAAGTTTAAAACTGTGAAAAATACAATAATCGCACCAAAATGTTCACAGGTAATTCCATGATTTTGCCTTAATAAACTTAAAAAATCACTGTAAACAACAAAAATATAACTAGTACTTAAAATTGTTCAAAATTGTTCCAAACTTTCCAATGAGAACATAAGATTACGCTTGGCTATACTAGTTAAGAACTATAAAAGGCAGCCCAGTTGTTGTAAAACATTATGTCGATCGTTCTTTTCATAACATGTAAAAATTGATTTAAATCGTATGGCAAAACAAAATAGAAAACAACGGGTTCGCTCTAAACGCGAGTGAGCTCATTCACGAACTCACACAACGGGTTCTCTCAGAGTCTCTGAGTAAGGAACCAGGAAAAAAGGTCTACCGTTTCGCGTTGTAGTAGTAATGTGTGTAATGTGGGTGGTTTAAGCGATTCCAAGAAGACGAGCCATCACCGAAAAAAGTCGTCCTCAAAAGTCAAAAATAAAGACAATGCTGATTAATTTTTATGATTCCGAGGTGATTGCACACCGCGAGTTCGTCCAACCTGGTCAATCGATTGATGTAGTATTTTACCTTGGTTTTTTAAAGCGTCTTTTGTCACGTACTCTTTGTGTTCGACCACATTACCGTGAGGCAGGGTCCTGGCGCCTGTTTCACGATAATGAGCCGTCTCCTCGGTCGACGCTTGTCACTGATTTTTTGACAAAAAACTCCATATTAACCATTAATCACTCACCCTACGCACCTTTTCTGGCACCCTGTTAATTTTACCTATTTGGAAACCTTTATTTGTCCTTGAAAGGATACTGGTTTCAGGACATTTCAGCGATCCAAAAGGCGACGACCCATATTCTCAAGAGCATTTCGAAAAATGACCTTAATTACTCATTCGAAATGCTACTTGGGCTAAACGCTGTATCGAAGCACATGGAAGCTACTTTGAATAAAAAAATATAACTTTTGAAATATATTTATTTATTTTTTTTTTAACAGTCCTGTTTCTGAAGGGCCGGCTGCGCAGGCACGAGAAGCCTTCGTTTGCGACTTACTGTTTTAGGCCCGAAAGCCTGTTGTAAATTAATTTAATAGTGGTGTTTAGCTTAAAAAATTAATTTGTAAAAGATTGCCGAATTAGGTAACTGACATTTTACTGTCGTGCGCAATACGGTACTTGTTCAGCCCTTTCATTCGCGTTTTTTTGACATTACGGCTGTTTCGGAAAAATTCGATCGCGGTATTGTTATGCAAAATTACGTTTGGCATGCGCTTCAAAGCACTCTGCATAAGAGCCAAATAGGTTCTACAGCTATTAATAGTATTTACAAATTTGAGCTTAAATATTTTTATTTCTATTCATACTATTTTTTTTTAGGAATTTTTACTGGCAATAGATGTAACTTCTAGCGGCACTCCGGAGGAAAAACTTAAATGGGCCTTTAGAATGTATGATGTCGATGGAAATGGCGTCATTGATATTCAAGAAATGACAAAAATTGTTCAGGTTTGTGAAAGTTCATTATTTTTTTATTAGTATTAAAACATGGATTACAAATAAATGTATAACCTAAAGTTACTAGCGCTGGCTGCTTTGGCAAGAAATAGGTTGGGGTTGGCTTAAATTATTAACAAAGAATTCTTATAGGTATATTTAAGAGCTATTTACATATATGTACAAGTTTGAGTTACTATGTTAATAGTATTTTTATGCAATACTAGCAAACCCGGCGAACTCCGTTTCGCCACCCTCTCCCAGTCGCTCTCCCAGTCCCTCTTCCAGTCCCTCCCCCAGACCCTCTCCCAGTCCCTCTCCCAGTCCCTCTGCCAATCCCTCTCCCAGTTGCTCTTCCAATCCTTCTCCCAATCCTTCTCCCAGTCCGTCTCCCAGTTGCTCTCCCAGTCCCTCTTCCAGCCCTTCTCCCAGCCCCTCTCCCAATCGCTCTCCCAGTCGCTCAGCCAGTCCCTCTCCCAATCCTTCTCACAGTTGCTCTCCCAGTTCCTCTCCCAGTTGCTTTCCCAATCCTTCTTCCTGTTGCTCTCCCAATCCTTCTTCCAGTTGCTCTCCCAGTCGCTCTTACATTCCCTCTCCCAGTCCTTCTCCCAGTTGCTCTCCCAATCCTTCTTCCAGTTGCTCTCCCATTCGCTCTTACAGTCGCTCTCCCAGTCGCTCTTACAGTCGCTCTCCCAGTCCCTCTCCCAGTTGATCTCCCAGTTGCTCTCCCAGTCCCTCTCCCAGTTGCTTTCCCAGTCCCTCTCCCAATCCTTCTCCTAGTCGCTCTTCCAGTCCCCCTCCCAGTCCCTCTCCCATATATAACATTTTTGAACAGAATTTTTTGATAATTTTTAAGAGATTTTATAATCAAATTAATTGCTTAATAATATTTTATTTATTTATTTTTATTTTTTTGAGAATGAACTTTTTAGAGATTTTTCAATCAAATTTAATGCTTATTAATCGAAACTAATACAAAAGAAACGCGCAGGTTAGTGGCCACGGAACACGTCAAAGTATAACACACCTATACACATTATTTGTAATACATAAATAGTCTACTTTTGTTCACCGAACAGCAAGGTGCTTTTATTTATTTTAAAATAAATAAAAGTACCTTGCTGCTTTTTGAACAAAATTAGACTAACTATTTATTATGTGAACTGTGTATAGGTGTGTTATACTTTGACGTGTTCGTCAAAGGTTCCTTGTAGTGGCCGGGAAAAGGGGTATGTTATCCTTTTTATATTATAAGAATAAAAGTAAAGATCTACAGGATCTAAAGGATTTTTTATATAATTACCCGTCAAACATAAGTAAAAAAATTAGGAATTTCGACTCAAAGTAATCCTTAAGACGGATGTAATACTACTGAGGGCTAAAAATAGGCTTTATTCATTATTTGAACATTCTTTATTTATTCTCCCACATCTATTTCGTCCCCCTCATAGTAATTCCCCCGGCCCTAAGACACTTGTGTCAACGTTTTTTCCACTCCTTGAAACAGTGGTTAAAGTCGATATTCCAATATTGTCAGAAATGTCTCTGATTGTTAACCGTCGATTCTCGAACACCAACTCCTTGATTTTATTGACATGTTTATCATAAGTTTATGTTGATGGCCGTCCTGGACGTGATTTGTCGTCAACGCGTTGTCGACCATCTTTGAACCATTTGTACCAATTAAAAACACTTGCTCGCGACATGGAATTATCACCGAAAGCCTTTTAAAACATTCTAAACGTTTCGGTACAAAAAATTTGATTCCGAACACAAAATTTGATAAAACTCCTTTGTTGAATGATTTCACTCCATGCCAAATGGACTTTTTGTATTTAAAAAGGACAAGCGTATAATGAACATTAATGATTTTTTTGATTTGACATTTGACACAGATGTCACAAACAGTGTTATCAACCTCGAAAACGAAATTTAAATAAAGTCTTACTATTTTGCCCACAGTAGTATATAGTATAGGACAAATCAGTATTCTATATTCTGAGTTTCACTGAATTTTGTTAGTCAATGTTGATGTAAGCTACAATACAACTTATATAAAATTTGATTTTTGGCGTTAATGTTTTTTTGGAAGAGCTCAATAAATATTTGATCCTCATGAACAGCCGAGTCACCTTAGTTATCTATATATCGTTCGTCCTTTCTCCGATATATAGCTGTCATAGGAATAATTCGCCCAGTTGGAAAAATAACGATAGTTAAGTTACGTTACTTTTAACTTTGATTTTAATAGCATATCTATAAGGCGGATTATTATTTACTTTATACTTAGCTTTCATTTGAGAAAAAAAGGTTTCTTAAAGAGTTTTAAAATTATAAATTAAATTATGAGCAAGCTCGTCAAATATAATTTAAAAACTTATTACACATTAATAAAGGGTTTGCAAACAGGTACGCCGAAGGTAAAGTTTCATTTTGTTTTTTATCATGTTGGCATTTTATTAGCTTATATTCAACACTAAACAACTAATAATTTTCAATCATATAGAGATAAGAGAAACACACAAAAGTTATTTTAGAAAAAGTTTCTCAGACCAAAGCTGACATTTGTTGCTAATATTTACCTTTATATTTCAGGCAATTTATGACATGCTAGGTGCTTGCTCATCAAATCGACCCGCTGATTCAGCGGAGGAACGTGCTAAAAATATATTTGCTAAAATGGATGAAAATAACGATGGTCAATTAACACAAGATGAATTTTTGAAAGGATGTTTGCAAGATGAAGAATTGTCCAAAATGCTGGCCCCATAAATACTTATACTTCATAATATGTGTGTATTTGATGAAATCAGTAATGAAATGTATAAATATCTAATTTATATTTCTTATACTAAAATGATATAAAAATATTGATTATGTAATATGGCAAATTGTATTAATTTTCTATATTTATAGTTCTTTTATTCAGTGAAGAAAATAAATTGTAGTTTTACCAGTTCTCAATAATAAGTTCTACTTAACATTGAACGCATAATTTACTTTTATAAGGAGTACATAATAACGAATTTATAAAAATAGATTATTATGTCAAACATTCATGTTCCATAAATATACTTACATGGTGCATCTATACATGTAGTATAAACTAAAGATGGAGATTTTTATTTTATTTATCCTTGTACTTGAATTAATAGTAAATAACTAATTAGCCCTGGTAATATAGAACGTATACAGTATTGACGCATAAATTAAAAAAGTTGGGCATTTTTTAAAAGTTAAACCAACTCATTGATTTTTACTGTTTCATGACAATTATTTCATGATATTCCTATGATATACAGAAATTATGCCAAATTTTGCTCGGCTATCGATACTGATCAAAAAAAATTATCGGATAATATATTTTATATTTTATTTGGTCTTGCAAGACTTTTCTTGAAATTTTTTAGTTCATATTTTAGAGCAACCTGGATAATAAATATTTTGCTTCAAGTTGACCTCGATCTTCTGTGTTGCATGGTACAAAAAGTCGAATTGATTTTTCATATTGCAATGTGATTACGGTTATATTAAAGAACTTGAGATACTAAAGTACAGGATCTATTTTATTTAAGATAGGTAAATATTGGACAACTCTAAATCAGCTTAAAGCTATTTAATATAAGGTTTATTATATTAGAATTACTAATTAACGTTATGCTTTTAAGAAAATCAGACTGCCGGTAGAAAATCGATGCTGACATTTTTATTAATAGAATATAGATTTCTGTATCACTTACGGATTTCAAGTATATTCTACAGGTACCAGAGAGGTGAATCAACTCTTTAATTTACAGCTCACCAGTGCCACACTGTTTTCACGTCTCACTACTGTCACACTAGTCAATACATAGTCTGTTTCAACTATTTTACAAACACCAATGCCACATTAGTTGCACATTTCACTAGTGCCACACTAGTGAATAGAGTATGTTCCAACACCAATGCCACGCCATTTTGTGGAGAGTGACGTCGTTTTTCCGCTTGCATAAACGGCTCTCACCGTCGGTTAGTCGACTATTTAGCAACTTTAACAAAATTGTCGCCGCTGGTAATTTTGTATTTACATAATGTAGCTCGGAACACAAGTTGAGGCTTGTTCACCAAAACAGGGTTACTATAATTGTAACCTCTGTTCTATCTCTTTTGACGAAACACTGAGCCACACTGACAACTGCATATACAGTCGTCTAACTCTTTTTGGATATATTAAGTAAGAAAACAATGAACAAATATAGTAATAAGAAGGGTATGAAGTCTCCGGTAATTGGAAGTTAAACAATAGTGTTTCGAAAATTAATGAAAAAACAAGCAAAAAAAGTCACAGTTAAGGGCGAGAGATGATTTTTTTTTTGCCTCGATTGAGATCCTAAAATGGTTTGGCGACTTGGTGTAGGAGCCATTACGCCAATTACACCGGAGGAGTTCAATTCCCAGCGGCTATTGTCTTTTGTTGCTACACAGCAAAACATTTGTTTTTTTCTTATTTTTTCGCATTAACTATTTCTCATTCGTCTTCTTACCGTTGTTCGTCAAATTTGGCACACAAAAGCTGACATTATGGTGCTTTCATCTTATTAAAAAATATCTGCCTTTTTTAGCGAAAATGCATGATTATGTATGATAAAACAAATTACTACTGCTATGCGCAAGGCTTGAACCGTGGAGTTGGTGATTTGCGAACAAAAGCTCTAACCACTGTACCACACAGAGATCGGAAAATTAAACTTTTATTGACGCCGACTGTTTGCTGCGTCAGTCCGACTGTAGAACCTTCTAGCGCATAAAACTTTAGTGTTTATTGTCCGATCGGTTTGAAATTTATAGAGTAAATCAATATTATTATTATTTTGAAAAATTTTCTTACGTTTTTACTAACTTTACTTATTATTAAAAAAAGTTTAATGTGGCAGTGGGCGTGGCATCCAAAAGTTAAAATTACGCAGAATGCCCATTTACAGGGGCAGTGGGCGTGGCATCTAAACGTTGAAAATCCGCATTCTGCTAATGCCTTACCAAGTTTGATATGGAAAAAAAACATTTTTCGATTTGCGGAAGCTGTTGGTACATAAAGTTTGAAATTAACTTTTTATGTGTATGGTGTACACGAACTATTTCAGCAAGTTTTGTGTCTCCAGCTCTTGTAATAGGTGAAATCAATGTGCTCATAGCAGCAGACAGACAAACAGAGGTGATCAATATTAATGTTGATCAAGAATTATATACTTTGTCTGGTCTGGTACGGCTAATTTACAATTGTTCTTTGTATTTTCAATGTGTAAATCGAATGAAAATAGTATTGCTTCCATGACTGCATTTATTGACTATAACGGAAGGCAGTATGTGCAATGATATAAATCTTTTGAAACTGTGAAAGTACCGTTAAACCTAATTTTTCTTACTTGTCCAATACTAAAAGAGTTATATCTTAAATTACTTCGCACGACGAATATTAACATTCTCAATATTTTAAACATGTACTAACTTATAAATAATTTATATTTAAAGAAACAAGTATGATATCACCTTCTAAAAATGGGAAAGCAAAATAGTAAGCTAAAGCCTGAGGTTTTGGAGGATCTTAAACAAAATACAGAATTTACAGGTAATTAAAGTACTTTTTAAAATAAATGAATGTGACTCATGATAACATATTATGTTTTTCGAGTAACTATTAAAGTAATATAATTATAATGCTTATATATACAATTTCCCACCTCACAATCGAATCTGTTTTCTGCAAGGAATAAAACGTTTCTCAGAGTTCATACCTTTTATATGAGGCCAGTAACTTGTATTAATTTTAGTGGATTGATTTTTTACTTGTGGAGTCCTTCTTAAACTTTTATAATAGGTTTGTCAAAACCAATGTTCTTTTCAAATAGGCCAACAAGCCAATTTCTGATACCCTATTCTGATGTGAACCGTATTTCAGAGAGTGCGTTTTATATCGACCGAAACAAATGATAGTCAGAAGGGGCAAGGTCTGGGCTATAAGGCGGGTGGGGTAACACTTTCCATCCATTGTTTTCCAATGAGTTTTTAACCGGAATGGAAACATGCCTGGTGGCATATTCCGGGTATTTTTTCGCTTTTGCTCTTTTCAAACGGATTAGCTGTGTTCGGTAGCGTTCTCCATTGATAGTTTCACCCGATTTTGACAGCTCATAATACAGCACACCCTTCTGATCCCACCAAATACAGAGCATTACCTTTGCGCCATGGATATTCGGTTTTTCGGTCGAACTGGCTGGTTAGCCAGGTTTCACATATTACTTTCTCTGCTTGGGGTTGTCGTAATGGATCCATTTTTCATCACCAGTAACAATCCGATGCAAAAAAGACTTTCTGTTGTGGAATTCCAGCGGAATTTCGGACATGCAAAATCGCCTTTCATCGTCTCTCGGTTTGACTTCATTTGGAACCCAACTTCCTTGCTTTCCAATGTATCCGGCTGCTTTCAAACGTTTTGCAATGGCTGCTTAAGTGACTTCCAAAAATTCTGCAGGCTCTTCTTATTTTCGGCAACAATCTTCATCGAGTAACGCTTCCAGTTCGTCATCTTCAAACTTTTTTTGGCTGCCCAGGACTTTATGGGTCTTCCAAGTCAAAATCGCCACCTTTAAATCGTGCGAACTTTTGGCACGTTCACTCAGCTAGAGCATGTTCACCATAAACTTCCACCAAAATAAGATGACTTTCCGCAGCAGTTTTCTTCATATTGAAGTAATGAAGAATAACTCCACGCAAAATCACTTTTCCAGGCACAAACTTCGACGTATTTGAGTGCACCAAAAATAATGTTGTTTTCGCTTCAAATGAATCACATATGCTGAAACAGATGCACAGTAACATTAGCTTTCCAACGCATGTCTGTAATATTGAAACGATGGTAGATTAGTCATGCGGCGCCATCTCTTAGCAAATCGCAGGCAATTAAGTTATAGCCCCAATAATTTCTAATTCCAGATCTGATATGTTCAATTTTTGAGCTGGAATATTATCTAGTTCGTATATTTTGCACATTGTCTTTTAGTTTAGCAGTCAATTGGAAATATCGTAGGATATCAGAAGTAAGGTATCTGAATGGTATTTAAAAGTTGAGTTTTCAACAGTAGTACTAGTTCAACCTTGAAAACCTCGAAAAATTTGTTTCAAAAGTTTGAGAAGAAGTTCCACACTTGTGGTTATTATATTACCAATTTGAACAAGTGAAGAAAGCTACAGTGAGTGCACTCGACAGTAAGATACCATTTACCTTTGGATGTTAAAAAAAAATTCTTAATATTAATTACTTTTATTCGGCGAACTAATAACAACGACTGTGTGTAGGCATCAATCACTTAGAGTCCCAGGTTCGAATCCCAGTCAAGTCAGTCCAGGTTTCTTTTTGAATTACTAAAAACAATTGGTCTTTCTTATTTTTTTGCATCATCCATGTTCGTCAATTTGATTGAATATTTTTCAGTAAAGTGCAAAATTAATAAAAAAAAAAAAAAACAATTTACATTAAAAAAAAAAATTGGCCCGCGCCAGGGCTCGAACGAACCCCTACACACCGGACCACACATGGTTACGCAACGCGATCGGAAAATAAAGCTTTTATTGACGCCGTCCCTCTGCTGCGTCGGTTCAACGTGTTAGTTGGGAATTACTAGCGGTCATAACTTTGTATGGGGATTTCTAACTCCTATAACTTCTTTGTTTGTTGTCCGATCGGGTTGTCCGATCAGTACTGTGGCAAGCTACCAGAATGTCAAATGTCAAAAATGTTTTGTTATTTCTTTACTTTTCTTATTATTCAATAAAAACGTTTTATGGGGCGGATCTTCGACGTGATGTGCCACGCCCACCGCCTCCGCAAATCGATAAATTCGTTTTTCGATTTTTTTCAAACAATTCAATTATAATAAGGGATAAAAGCATCAAACTTAGTAGGAGGGTGCAGCAGCAGAGATGCGTTTTTATTAGTTCGCCGAATAAAAGTAATTAATATTAAGAATTATTTTTTAACAGCCAAAGGTAAATAGTAGCTTTCTACACTTGTTTTATACTGTTTTGCAGAGAGGCTCAACATTGTGGTTATGAGAATAGTCATGTTGATTTTGTGTAAATTTTGGTTAATACTTGCGACTTTAATACTTTCTTTCTACGCTTGTTTCATACCATTATATTTGTATACATTTTTCTGTATATTATGATTGTGTAAAGTAGTAAGTGAAGTAGAAACTAATAGTGGTTCTATAAATTAAATTTCAGATGCTGAAATACAAGAATGGTACAAAGGATTTTTGAAAGATTGTCCTAGTGGTCATTTGTCAGTAGAAGAGTTTAAGAAGATTTATGGAAACTTTTTTCCATATGGCGATGCAAGTAAGGTATATTAACTTATTTAAAACTATAATTAAATGGTATTTATTATTTAATACTTAATGGAATTTACCCATATACAATTTTCATTGATCCTCTGTCTACATACATACAGTTGTCTTAAAAGATTTTATCATAGGGGAAAATTACACGTTAAAAACATGAGTATGACACATCAACTACATTTGCATTTGATTCGCATAGTTAACTTTATTGTACAATAATCAATTAGTCAATGTGGGCGACTTTATGTTTTATGATTACAGTATTGAACAATTATTATTTATTTATTATTATTTTATACTTAAACCTAGCAAATTGAGGCATTTATAATAATAAAATATATAAATACATACAATATTCATTCATTGTACATACAACTTGAGTATTTTGGTATTTTGAAGGAATTTGTAATCAGCAAATTGGGTGAGTGGTATCATTTTGTCAAGTAATTTGAAAAGGTTTGAAAAATGTTTTTTTATGCCTATTGTTTTTTTATGAAGAGTTAAAGCATGTAAAATAATTATTTTATTAATTAAACATTCAATTGTGGTTTTCAAAGCAAAGCTTATGATACATTAAGAATAGTCGATCTTAGCAATAACCTCTCAGATGTTGATGCTAATCAAAAAATAAAATATTGCTTTGCAAATTTCTCTTAAAGTTTCTATGGCTATTTTTTATATTTTGCAAATTTTTTTTCTCAATAACTCCTTTTAGTTTGCAGAACATGTATTTAGGACATTCGATGCAAATGGCGACGGAACGATAGATTTCAGAGAGTTTTTATGCGCCTTAAGTGTAACCTCCCGTGGAAAATTAGAACAGAAACTAAAATGGGCTTTTTCAATGTACGACTTAGACGGAAATGGATACATATCCAGGCAGGAAATGCTTGAAATCGTAACGGTAAGTAACATATATATATATATAACAATTCGATAACACACTTTGTTGAAAAAAATATAATTCTTTATTGACAAAATGGTATAAGCGCGAACTGAGAGAGATAGGTCTTCTCCTTACAAGATCTAACTTAAAACTCAAACTTAAAAACTACGCTGACGCTTGGCAAACCTTCGATTGGGAGAGAGAACGCAATTCACACACTTTGTTGAAAAAAATATAATTCTTTATTGACAAAATAGTAAACGCGAACTGGGGGAGATAGGGGTTCTCCTTACAAAATCCAACTTAAAACTCAAACTTAAAAACTACGCTGACGCTTGGCAAACCTTCGATTGGGAGAGAGAACGCAATTCAGAAATTCAGAGTATCAAAAATGAGAGCGATCTTGGTTTGAGCTGCGTCTGCAATTTTACAGTATTGGGGCATTTGTTTATGTTTACTTTAAGTGGCCACTCGTGAGAGCAATGGGTATGAGAGCGATTTTGTTTTGATCTGCATCTCTAATATATTAAGTAGATTTAGATTATAACGCAAGGAAATCTTTACATTGGCTGGCCACTCATGGGAGCCGATAATTGAGGAGATGTTTACATTAGTTGCCCTCTCGTGGGAGCCGATAATTGAGGAGATGTTTACATTAGTTGGCCTCTCGTAGAGGCTGATATTTTAGGGTTCTCTGTTTACTGTGACAAATGCGTAGAGTGTATGTGTTTATGTGGTAGATATGTGGGTGTATATATGTTACTGTAGAGTGTATGTGTTTATGTGATAGATATGTGGGTGTAGATATGTCACTATATATATATAATCGGTAAATATTACGGTACTTTACACGTGATCATAGAACCACAAATATATTGAAAGAGAGAAGCACTCTGTGACTGGGTGAGGTGTGGCCCTAAGACGCTGGCTGACTACAATATTTAGCACGGGGTACCGATAATCCTTTTGGATTTCATCACTTAAGGAAATCCTTGTGGAATGAACAGTTAATACGTTTTTGGGTTAGTCTTTGAAACGTCGAAACTTTGAGTACCACCCTCGCCGCCTCCAAAAATAACAAAAATTCATACTTTCGATTTGGTGAAAAAACTGTCTCTAGCTTTTGTTGTGCGATTGCACAAATAGACAGAAAATTGTAAATATAAATAACAAGCTTAAACGGCGAACTTCGTTCCGCTTTCGATCCAATCAATAATTTTCTTCTTATTTTATTAATTCACATTTTTCCGTATGAAAAATAAATAAAAACATTAAGTGCTTCAATGATTTTTTATTCTAATGTTTTGGATCGAAGCCGGAACAAAGTTCGCCGGGTAAGCTTGTTAATCAATAAATACCTTAAATGTCGGATTGAACCTTCGATAATGTCTGCCCCGAATGAGGTCATTCGGAAACAAGTATTATATTTTCCTGTGTTTTCAAGGAAATGACGTGATTCATGAGTGTCGCCACAAAGCAATAAATGTAATGGCACAGGTGGTGAATTTAATAATGGCAATTTCACTTTTCCACATAGGGAAGCACAATCCTGGCGTTTCTCCTTCAAACTTTAATGCACTATGCTCACATATAACGCCCATTTGCCCAATGCAAACGCTAGGGTGTAAGCAGTAATCAATGATGCAATCGTATCGAAACGCTGCTCGATTCAAATCACAACATGATAAACCTCTTCTTATGCGTCGAAAATTGTCTATTTCTTGATTTCTGTTATTCGCTCGACGACTTCGCATTGCCAACCGAGCCGTTTCACGGGCTACTTTATGTTCCTCTTGTGATTGCGAAGCACGAAGCTACAATTACTTTATTTCGTCGAAGTTTAGTTACTTCTATTGTCACTCATTAAAGAACGCAATTCAGTTTGGTCATCACGTGGGGTAGTTCCTCGCACATTTGTTTGACTGCGACGACCTATGTCTGGTCGACTTTTTTCTCGGCATCGTAACGTCATTAATCTAAGTGGGAAAATTTAGCGCCCAATTAACAGTAAAGCGTTACTATCGTAAAATATCAACAAAAAAAGAGCGCACTATTTGGTATGTAACTGTCACAAAGGATCACAAAAAAAAGAAAGTTTTCGGGCACGTCAATCGTAATACTCTTTCCGTGTTTTTGCATTTTTTTTTAAATTTATTGGCTTGGTTAACTTTCACGAACAATTTAAGACTAAGATATAATAATTCCGTTTAGCCGTTCTCCTTTTTTTTTAATTTCGGCATACCTACTAAGACTTTTAAGACTGGGAAATAGAAAAGCGCTGTTTTGAGGGCTTTCCTGATAATTATTCGAATTTTTTTCTCGCCTTTTTAACCATCCCTAGACCTCCACGAATATATTAAGACTGAGATAAGATAAATCCATTCAGCCGTTCTCGAGTCTTAAGTCAATTTTTAGAACACGACTTTATTTTATATATGTATATATATATAAAGGAGAAACATTTTTGCTTAATTCAATTTTAATAAAACATTGTCGGCAACCTTTCCATTGCAGTCGACAACTTTCACGTAATGGACATAGGCTTTACATAGAAAGCGAATGAATGTCTGTTTAGTTTTTTGGTTGCGAAAGTAAAAATTTATTTTCTCATTTTCTATCCCATAGGATGCTAGAATTTTTCTTTTGCGCTTACCTTTTTCTCTTGTGCGCAGAAAAGCGATGTTTTAAATGGTATTGCGTCAAAGGTATAGCATGTTAACATTTGGGTATATGGTATGGAACTATTGGTCGCGCTCGATTAATAAGATTTTTAATCAAATGTCTTACGGCACCTGCAGCCAGATCTATGTTTCACAAGTTTCCTACTTTTGAAAAATATCTATATGATACAAATATTATTAAATAATTTTGAAAAAATTTCAGGCAATATACAAAATGGTTGGATCTGTTATGAAAATGCCAGAAGATGAAAGTACACCTGAAAAAAGGACGGATAAAATTTTTCGACAAATGGATAGAAACAAGGATGGAAAATTAAGTTTGGATGAGTTTATTGAAGGCGCAAAGAGTGACCCCTCAATAGTGCGGCTTTTACAGTGTGATCCACAGGCACATTAGCTTAAATCTAAAATGAAAACAAGCAATAAACATTCAAGCGCGAATTCATTATTAATATTTTGCATAAAAATTAATCTTTAAGCTAATAAAAATAGTAAGTCAAAAAATTGTGTTCTATTGTGTGGTTTTCATATTACTAACCAAGTCATTGAAATTGCGCTCGGCACTCCCAAGTAATAAGATATAACTATACTACACGAAGAAGGTCTACTTAAAATATGCATATGCTTACGCCTGTGCTCAAGCTTTTTATGATAAATGTAGAGATGTAATGAGTCATATACGGCACATTCCATTGGCAGCCAACTTATTAGCTTTTACTAAAGAAGTTAAGGCCCGGCACGAGAGAAACAATTAAATGACAATTAGCAAAAGTTCAAAGAATAGACCACAGAATCCGAAGTAGGGAACAGACAGGGCAACAGACAAGCCGCGGGAAGATAAAACTGCAAAGCGTTGATCACATTTGCATGGAAAGTGATTTATGAAATAAGGATATAGAAAAATGAATATTTTTAAAATTTCACAAAATTTTTTCGCTTTTATATACCATTAACCTATTTTTAATTATACATTAGATTTGTACAAATGTATATTATAAGCAAAATGAGAAGTGCTAGGTTGTGCATTGTACCTTCTGTACCTTCAAAAAAGTACTGGGACTTTTTTCTTTGATATTTAAAGAATAGTGCATCAAAAGTTCGTGCCACAGGGACTAAAAGGATTTTTACTTGAGCGTACTTCGGCGCTTGCGTAAAGGAACTCAGAAAAAACGAGCGGAATTGTCGGCAAATAGCTCAAGAATTTTTCTTGACAACAACGCGCTATCGCATTAGCCTACCATTGTTAACGTTTACAAGATCGAAAACTCCATAAATATCATTAAACAAGCTCTGTGGAACAAGTTTGAAGTTTATTGAAGACATCAAACAAAATTCGGCACCAGACTTGGTGGGAGTGTGCGTGTATTCAATACACACAAGAAGTTTATTTCAAACTTGATGTGCCACGCCCACCGCCTCCGCAAATCGATAAATGCGTATTTCGATTTTTTCCAAATAATTCAATAACGAAAAGAGATAAACGCACCAAATTTGGTAGGAGGGTGTCTTGCAACATTATGCAGAAGTTGGATTTTAGAATTTTGGATGCCACGCCCACCGCCTCTAAAAAACACATTTTTATAGTTTAAAAGAACACTAGAAAAGCTAGAAGCGCCAAATTTGGAAGTAAGGTGCCTGGTAACATTACGGAGAATGCGGAATTTCAACTTTTGGATGCCACGCCTACCGACCCCAAAAATCGATTTTGTAAATCGGTAAATCACATTATAGGAAAAGTAGAAAAGTTTCCGAAATTTTTTTTAGTTATTATTGTAGATAATAATAATATTGACCAACCCTATAAATTTAAGTCCGATCGGACAATAAACACAGAAGTTATAGGCACGAAAAGTTTCGCTCACAGCAGTAGAGGCCCGACGCCGACGCCAACTGCGCACGCCGACTGTGCGTCAGTGTGTAGTCGGCATGTGCCATTAGCGTCAAAGCATGTGAATTTGTCCTCGAAAATATGCGATGCGTTGTTATTCGCCGAATAAAAATAATTAATATTAAGAATTAGTTTTTAACAGCGAAAGGTAAATGGTATCTTACTGTCGAGTGCACTCGACTGTAGCTTTCTTCACTTGTTTAATAGCTGAGATCTGTGCGTTCATACAGACGGACATGACCAAATCGACTCGGCTATTGATGCTGAACAAGAATATATATACTTTGTATGGTCTGCCTCCTTCTGCCTGTTACATACATTTGCACAAATTTAATATACCATTTTTTACCCATTTCAATGGGTAAATAGTATAAAAATGTGTTTAATGGAGGCGGTGGATGTACCATCCAAAAGTTGAAAATCCAACTTCTGCATAATGCTGCAAGACACCCTCCTACCAAATTTGGTGCGTTTATCTCTATTCGTTATTCAATTATTTGCAAAAAATCAAAAAACGCATTTTTCGATTTACGGAGGCGGTGGGCGTGGCACATCAAGTTTGAAATAAACTTCTTGTGTGTATTGAATACACGCACACTCCCACCAAGTCTGGTGCCTCTGGCTCTTTCAATACCTGAGATCTGTGTGTTCATACAGACGGACATGACCAAATCGACCCTGCTTTTGATGCTGATCAAGGTAAAGTATTCAATGATACTTTAGTCTCGTTCAATACAGTTCAAAGTTTTAAAGCCATCTTGGCTCGACTTGATTTTACATATGCTGAGTTGACACCTTTACAGGTAATTCAGCAACAGCTAGAACTGATGCGTCAGGACGAAAAACCTTTGCTAGAATACTGTGGCGACATCGAGAAGAAATTAACTCTGCACATTAATAAGTCTGTTGCAGTCTTTAACGAAAAATTCAGGTCCGATGCCATTATTATTAGGTGGCACTACAACCCATTTCGGGTTTTGGCCGACCTCAGCGTCTCCCTCCAGGCGCCTCTGCTCTTCGCGCGCCTCCTCCAATTGGAAATACCCAGTAGACTAAGGTCCTTCTCCACTTGGTCCTTCCAACGGAGATTTGGTCGTCCCCTTCGTCGTCGCCCATAGTCGACCCTCGCTTCGAATACCTTCTGAGCTGGAGCTTCTTCATCCATACGCACAACGTGGCCGAGCCAGCGCAGACGTTGTATCGTGATGCGCCGGACCACGTCCACGTCGTCGTACAACTCGTACAGCTCGTGGTTCATCCGAATGCGAAAGTCGTCCCCAATCCGAACGGGACCGAAGATCTTGCGAAGAATTTTTCTCTCGAACACCCCAAGCGCTGCTGCATCCGTCTGTGAAATTACCCATGCTTCTGCGCCATATAAGAGCACGGGCAGGATGAGTGTCTTGTAGAGTGTTAGTTTTGTTCGGCGAGAGAGGTCTCTATTGCACATTTGCCTACTCAGACCAAAGTAGCACCTATTGGCAAGTGTGATTCTTCGCTTGATCTCCAGGCTGACGTCATTTTTGGTGTTAATGGCGGTGCCAAGGTACGTGAACTCCTTGACCACTTCGAAGTTATAGCTGTCGGCTACCACATGGGAGTCTAGGCGCCGCGTCTCCCTGCTTGTCGACAGCATATACTTCGTCTTGCCCTCGTTTACCGCCAAACCCACTTTTGCTGACTCCTTTTCGATAGCGGAGAATGCAGCAGTGACATCACGCTTGCTACGGCCAATGATGTCAATGTCATCGGCGTAAGCAAGGAGCTGGACACCTTTATAAAAAATAGTGCCAGATCGATGAACACCGGCTTTCCGCAGAACCCCTTCCATCACGAAGTTGAAGAGGTTGCACGACAGAGGGTCGCCTTGTCTGAAACCTCGAACGGTATTAAAAGGTTCGGAGAGGTTCGCTCCTACCTTGACAGAGCTGATGGTGCTGCTCAATGTCATCCTGCAAAGACGTATCAGCTTTGCAGGAATACCGAACTCAGACATGGTGGCATATAGGCTTCCCCTCGTCGGGCTATCGAATGCAGCTTTGTAATCGACAAAAAGATGGTGTGTGTCAATTCCATTTTCGTGGGTTTTTTCCAGGATTTGGCGCAATGTGAAGATCTGGTCTATGGTGGATTTACCAGGTCTGAAGCCGCACTGATAAGGTCCGATCAGTGTGTTGGCATACGGCTTCAGTCGTTCACATATAACGCTCGACAGGACCTTGTATGAGATGGTGATCAGGCTGATTCCCCGGTAGTTGGCACATATCGTCGGGTCGCCTTTCTTCAGTACAGGACAAAGGACGCTGAGATTCCAATCGTTGGGCATGCTTTCTTCTAGCCATATTTTGCACAAGAGCTGATGCATGCACCTTATCAGCTCTTCGCCGCCGGCCTTAAACAACTCTGCAGGCAGTCCATCAGCACCGGCTGCTTTGTTGTTTTTGAGTCGCGTAATCGCAACTCGGACCTCGTCATGGCTAGGTAGTGGTATATCCACATTGTCGTTGATTGGTGGTATCGGGCTGTTTCCTCCATCGGCGGGATTGGTGCCGTCATCGCCTACTAGCAGCTTGGAGAAATGCGCCCTCCATAACCTCAGCGTGCACTGCGTATCTGTAACCAGATTTCCATTATCGTCTCGACAGTTAGATGCTCCGGTCTTGAAACCTTGTGTCAGACGGTTGACTTGTTGGTAAAATTTTCGAGCATCATTCCTGTCTCGCAACACCTCAAGTTCCTCGCACTCTCGCTTTTCTTGCTCCCGCTTTTTCCGTCTGAAAAGTCGCCTCTCTTCCTTCCTTTTCTCCCTGTAACGTTCACACGTGGCTCGCGTTGCGCCAGACTGCAGCTTTTTTCTGTAGGCGGCGTTTTTTGCCGCAGCTGCGACGCGACACTCCTCGTCATACCATTGGTTCCGTGTGGGAGGGCGCTTGAACCCAATGGCTGTTTCAGCAGCAGCTCGCATGGAGTGGGATATGTGCGCCCAGAGTCCGCCAGCGTCAACAGGGTGAGGGGAAGGTTGGAGGAGCAGTTCCGAGAGGTGAGTGGAGTAGGCCATTGCTGTCCGTTGTGATCGCAGCTTAGTGACGTCAAGCTTTCGTTGCGTGATGGGGCGTATGTTTTTCGCACGGCATAGCCGCATGCGTATCTTGGCTGCGACAAGATAGTGGTCCGAGTCTATATTGACTCCACGAAACGTACGCACGTCCATCACGCTTGAGGCATGCCTTCCGTCTATCACAACGTGATCAATCTGGTTGCGCGTTTTTTGATCAGGGGACAGCCATGTGGCCTTGTGGATGTCGAGGTGTTGAAATCTGGTACTACTCACTACCATGTTTCGCGCCGCGGCGAAGTCAATCAGCCTGAAACCATTGTTCGAGGTGGTCTCATGGAGGCTGAATTGGCCGACGGTGCGGTCAAAGATGCGTTCGCGTTGAAGTCCCCGAGGATGATCTTCACGTCGTGGTTTGGGCAGCGGTCGTACGTGTCCTCGAGTCTCGCGTAGAACGCATCCTTAACAGCATCGTCCTTCTCCTCCGTCGGGGCGTGCGCGCAAATTATGCTAAGATTGAAAAATCTAGCTTTGACGCGGATTGTAGCCAGCCGTTCACTCACTGGAGTGAAATTGGAGACGTGGTGGCGAAGTCTCCGGCTTACTACAAATCCGCATCCAAATTCGCGCCTCTCCGCATGGCAGCTGTAGTAGATATCACAATTTGCTCGCTTGGAGCAACCTTGTCCTGTCCATCTCATTTCCTGGATGGCGGTAATGTCAGCCTTTAATTTTTCGAGGGCATCCGCCAGTTGGATAGAGGCACCTTCCCAATTAAGAGTTCGGACATTCCAGGTGCATATCCTTAAATCGTAGTCCTTTTTCGTTTTGCGGTGGTCGTCATCATAAGGGGGGATCCTTTCCGAGGCTTTCGCTTTGGTTTTCTTTGGGTTTTCTTTTTCCGAGGCGGGTTCCAAACCCTGCGCTCAACCATTTAAAGTCCTGGTGACCCGCTGCACACATTAGCTCACTATCTAGCGGATGCTAAGATAGTTACCCAGGAGGTGCCACGAGGAGGCTGTGTGTCAACTTGCAATCATTCGTAGACAGAGATCGCACTGGCGGTCGCCAAGTTGACCGCGATCAGAAACTTTACTCTGTACGAATGAAGCCAAACCATCCCATGCCGTCCGATGAGCTGGAGCTCATCGATGCCATTGCAACATTTAATTCCAGATTATAGAAAACTCTTAAGCAAGCGGTATTCCCGGCACAGCCCCGTGACTTTCCAACTGCCTTGGCCCTCGCACAAGAGGCAGAAATTAGCAATGACAGGTATGCCTTCGCGACAAGCTTTGCTAAGTCTATTGAAGAACGGACTCAGAAGGTAGGAAACCATAGGCCATCTCGACATAGAAACGAAGATGACGCCTACCAGGGAAGAAACCCCCATTTTGTCAAAAGCCAAAGCTATATGCAGGCTAATTCAAACTACCAGACAGATGCCGGTAGTTCTAGGTAGGAATCAAAAGTCCCTGCGGCTAAAGGTCCCGAACCTATGGAAGTCGACCCATCCATGTCTAGATTCAGACAGCCTAATAGATCCCCCGGTCAGAGTCGCAAAAGTCGCCAACGATTGAATCATTCCCCCCAAGGTGTGCAGGGCGATCGCGATGGTGAATATGACACTAGGGCTAAAAAGAAACCGCAGAAGTGCAAGATGATGTCGGAAAATAAATCTGGCATCGACAATTGCGATTTTTTAGGATTCATACGAGAGGCAGCAGGGCGAACAATAAAATCAATCAAACGGATTATGCGCAGAAACTTCTAAGAATTACGTCAAACCATGGCCAGGGCTAGCACACTTCGTGCCAGTAGAAAAGGCATTCTAGGTGAAGTCAATTCATGGAGGTACCACCATTACCAAAAATGTAAAATAGATATTTTCGAAGATAAGTCCTTCTTTTTGTCCTGAATGACCTTTCAAAGTTCGATGGCATAGTCGGTTTTGATCTTCTTATTATTATTATTATTAGGTGGCACTACAACCCATTTCGGGTTTTGGCCGACCTCAGCGTCTCCCTCCAAGCGCCTCTGCTCCTCGCGCGCCTTCTCCAATTGGAAATACCCAGTAGAGTAAGGTCCTTCTCCACTTGGTCCTTCCATCGAAGATTTGGTCGTCCCCTTCGTCGTCGCCCATAGTCGACCCTCGCTTCGAATACCTTCTGAGCTGGAGCTTCTTCATCCATACGCACAACGTGGCCGAGCCAGCGCAGACGTTGTATCGTGATGCGCCGGACCACGTCCACGTCGTCGTACAACTCGTACAGCTCGTGGTTCATCCGAATGCGAAAGTCGTCCCCAATCCGAACGGGACCGAAGATCTTGCGAAGAATTTTTCTCTCGAACACCCCAAGCGCTGCTGCATCCGTCTGTGAAATTACCCATGCTTCTGCGCCATATAAGAGCACGGGCAGGATGAGTGTCTTGTAGAGTGTTAGTTTTGTTCGGCGAGAGAGGTCTCTATTGCACATTTGCCTACTCAGACCAAAGTAGCACCTATTGGCAAGTGTGATTCTTCGCTTGATCTCCAGGCTGACGTCATTTTTGGTGTTAATGGCGGTGCCAAGGTACGTGAACTCCTTGACCACTTCGAAGTTATAGCTGTCGGCTACCACATGGGAGTCTAGGCGCCGCGTCTCCCTGCTTGTCGACAGCATATACTTCGTCTTGCCCTCGTTTACCGCCAAACCCACTTTTGCTGACTCCTTTTCGATAGCGGAGAATGCAGCAGTGACATCACGCTTGCTACGGCCAATGATGTCAATGTCATCGGCGTAAGCAAGGAGCTGGACACCTTTATAAAAAATAGTGCCAGATCGATGAACACCGGCTTTCCGCAGAACCCCTTCCATCACGAAGTTGAAGAGGTTGCACGACAGAGGGTCGCCTTGTCTGAAACCTCGAACGGTATTAAAAGGTTCGGAGAGGTTCGCTCCTACCTTGACAGAGCTGATGGTGCTGCTCAATGTCATCCTGCAAAGACGTATCAGCTTTGCAGGAATACCGAACTCAGACATGGTGGCATATAGGCTTCCCCTCGTCGGGCTATCGAATGCAGCTTTGTAATCGACAAAAAGATGGTGTGTGTCAATTCCATTTTCGTGGGTTTTTTCCAGGATTTGGCGCAATGTGAAGATCTGGTCTATGGTGGATTTACCAGGTCTGAAGCCGCACTGATAAGGTCCGATCAGTGTGTTGGCATACGGCTTCAGTCGTTCACATATAACGCTCGACAGGACCTTGTATGAGATGGTGATCAGGCTGATTCCCCGGTAGTTGGCACATATCGTCGGGTCGCCTTTCTTCAGTACAGGACAAAGGACGCTGAGATTCCAATCGTTGGGCATGCTTTCTTCTAGCCATATTTTGCACAAGAGCTGATGCATGCACCTTATCAGCTCTTCGCCGCCGGCCTTAAACAACTCTGCAGGCAGTCCATCAGCACCGGCTGCTTTGTTGTTTTTGAGTCGCGTAATCGCAACTCGGACCTCGTCATGGCTAGGTAGTGGTATATCCACATTGTCGTTGATTGGTGGTATCGGGCTGTTTCCTCCATCGGCGGGATTGGTGCCGTCATCGCCTACTAGCAGCTTGGAGAAATGCGCCCTCCATAACCTCAGCGTGCACTGCGTATCTGTAACCAGATTTCCATTATCGTCTCGACAGTTAGATGCTCCGGTCTTGAAACCTTGTGTCAGACGGTTGACTTGTTGGTAAAATTTTCGAGCATCATTCCTGTCTCGCAACACCTCAAGTTCCTCGCACTCTCGCTTTTCTTGCTCCCGCTTTTTCCGTCTGAAAAGTCGCCTCTCTTCCTTCCTTTTCTCCCTGTAACGTTCACACGTGGCTCGCGTTGCGCCAGACTGCAGCTTTTTTCTGTAGGCGGCGTTTTTTGCCGCAGCTGCGACGCGACACTCCTCGTCATACCATTGGTTCCGTGTGGGAGGGCGCTTGAACCCAATGGCTGTTTCAGCAGCAGCTCGCATGGAGTGGGATATGTGCGCCCAGAGTCCGCCAGCGTCAACAGGGTGAGGGGAAGGTTGGAGGAGCAGTTCCGAGAGGTGAGTGGAGTAGGCCATTGCTGTCCGTTGTGATCGCAGCTTAGTGACGTCAAGCTTTCGTTGCGTGATGGGGCGTATGTTTTTCGCACGGCATAGCCGCATGCGTATCTTGGCTGCGACAAGATAGTGGTCCGAGTCTATATTGACTCCACGAAACGTACGCACGTCCATCACGCTTGAGGCATGCCTTCCGTCTATCACAACGTGATCAATCTGGTTGCGCGTTTTTTGATCAGGGGACAGCCATGTGGCCTTGTGGATGTCGAGGTGTTGAAATCTGGTACTACTCACTACCATGTTTCGCGCCGCGGCGAAGTCAATCAGCCTGAAACCATTGTTCGAGGTGGTCTCATGGAGGCTGAATTGGCCGACGGTGCGGTCAAAGATGCGTTCGCGTTGAAGTCCCCGAGGATGATCTTCACGTCGTGGTTTGGGCAGCGGTCGTACGTGTCCTCGAGTCTCGCGTAGAACGCATCCTTAACAGCATCGTCCTTCTCCTCCGTCGGGGCGTGCGCGCAAATTATGCTAAGATTGAAAAATCTAGCTTTGACGCGGATTGTAGCCAGCCGTTCACTCACTGGAGTGAAATTGGAGACGTGGTGGCGAAGTCTCCGGCTTACTACAAATCCGCATCCAAATTCGCGCCTCTCCGCATGGCAGCTGTAGTAGATATCACAATTTGCTCGCTTGGAGCAACCTTGTCCTGTCCATCTCATTTCCTGGATGGCGGTAATGTCAGCCTTTAATTTTTCGAGGGCATCCGCCAGTTGGATAGAGGCACCTTCCCAATTAAGAGTTCGGACATTCCAGGTGCATATCCTTAAATCGTAGTCCTTTTTCGTTTTGCGGTGGTCGTCATCATAAGGGGGGATCCTTTCCGAGGCTTTCGCTTTCCAAACCCTGCGCTCAACCATTTAAAGTCCTGGTGACCCGCTGCACACATTAGCTCACTATCTAGCGGATGCTAAGATAGTTACCCAGGAGGTGCCACGAGGAGGCTGTGTGTCAACTTGCAATCATTCGTAGACAGAGATCGCACTGGCGGTCGCCAAGTTGACCGCGATCAGAAACTTTACTCTGTACGAATGAAGCCAAACCATCCCATGCCGTCCGATGAGCTGGAGCTCATCGATGCCATTGCAACATTTAATTCCAGATTATAGAAAACTCTTAAGCAAGCGGTATTCCCGGCACAGCCCCGTGACTTTCCAACTGCCTTGGCCCTCGCACAAGAGGCAGAAATTAGCAATGACAGGTATGCCTTCGCGACAAGCTTTGCTAAGTCTATTGAAGAACGGACTCAGAAGGTAGGAAACCATAGGCCATCTCGACATAGAAACGAAGATGACGCCTACCAGGGAAGAAACCCCCATTTTGTCAAAAGCCAAAGCTATATGCAGGCTAATTCAAACTACCAGACAGATGCCGGTAGTTCTAGGTAGGAATCAAAAGTCCCTGCGGCTAAAGGTCCCGAACCTATGGAAGTCGACCCATCCATGTCTAGATTCAGACAGCCTAATAGATCCCCCGGTCAGAGTCGCAAAAGTCGCCAACGATTGAATCATTCCCCCCAAGGTGTGCAGGGCGATCGCGATGGTGAATATGACACTAGGGCTAAAAAGAAACCGCAGAAGTGCAAGATGATGTCGGAAAATAAATCTGGCATCGACAATTGCGATTTTTTAGGATTCATACGAGAGGCAGCAGGGCGAACAATAAAATCAATCAAACGGATTATGCGCAGAAACTTCTAAGAATTACGTCAAACCATGGCCAGGGCTAGCACACTTCGTGCCAGTAGAAAAGGCATTCTAGGTGAAGTCAATTCATGGAGGTACCACCATTACCAAAAATGTAAAATAGATATTTTCGAAGATAAGTCCTTCTTTTTGTCCTGAATGACCTTTCAAAGTTCGATGGCATAGTCGGTTTTGATCTTCTTATTATTATTATTATTAGGTGGCACTACAACCCATTTCGGGTTTTGGCCGACCTCAGCGTCTCCCTCCAAGCGCCTCTGCTCCTCGCGCGCCTTCTCCAATTGGAAATACCCAGTAGAGTAAGGTCCTTCTCCACTTGGTCCTTCCATCGAAGATTTGGTCGTCCCCTTCGTCGTCGCCCATAGTCGACCCTCGCTTCGAATACCTTCTGAGCTGGAGCTTCTTTATCCATACGCACAACGTGGCCGAGCCAGCGTAGACGTTGTATCGTGATGCGCCGGACCACGTCCACGTCGTCGTACAACTCGTACAGCTCGTGGTTCATTCGAATGCGAAAGTAGTCCCCAATCCGAACGGGACCGAAGATCTTGCGATGAATTTTTCTCTCGAACACTCCAAGCGCTGCTGCATCCGTCTGCGAAATTACCCATGCGCCATATAAGAGCACGGGTAGGATGAGTGTCTTGTAGAGTATTAGTTTTGTTCGGCGAGAGAGGTCTCTATTGCACATTTGCCTACTCAGACTAAAGTAAGCAAGTGTGATTCTTCGCTTGATCTCCAGGCTGACGTCATTATTGGTGTTAATGGCAGTGCCAAGGTACGTGAACTCCTTGACCTCTTTGAAGTTAAAGCTGTCAGCTACTACATTAGAGACTAGGCGCCGCGTCTCGCTGCTTGTCGGCAGCATATATTTCGTCTTGCCCTCGTTTACCGCCAAACCCACTTTTGCTGACTCGGATTGTAGCCAGCCGTTCAGCCAGCTATGGTTTTCCTTGGAATTCTTTTTTTACGAGGCGGTTTCCAAACCCTGCGCTCAACCATTTACCGTCCTGGTGACCCGCTGTACACATTAGCTCAGTATCTAGCGGATGTTAAGATAGTTACCCAGGAGGTGCCACGAGGAGGCTGTGTGTCAACTTGCAATCATTCGTAGACAGAGATCGCACTGGCGGTCGCCAAGTTGACCGCGATCAGAAAACTTTACTCTGTACGAATGAAAGCCATGGCCTCTCTAAAAACAAAAACAAAAACAAGAACTAGACTCTGCTATAATGCACTTAAGGGACAACATAATCAAAGCTCTATGGCAATCGACGCCGGCTTTGACCCCCGTAATAACCAAAAGGACTCCATCACAGATATATGACCAAATCAGACAAAAACGCGAACTAAGAAAAATATGGCAGTCCACCAAGCACACAAATGAGGAAATTTTTACGAAGAGCACGGACAACAAAACAAAACATTGAGCTCCCATCAACATTCAAACCCAACTGTGCAATCAGAAAAACGACGATATATGAAATACGAGAACAAAGACTGAAGTTCTTTCCTTCTACGTGGGAAATTGCTCAGATTACAGCAATCCCAAATGTCATAAAAGTGCAGTTCCTGTAAGCTCATATAACCAATCAGCCTGTTACCAATTCTATCAAAAATTTTTGAAAAAATTTTACTGGACAGAATTAACCCTATCCTAATAAAAAACAAGTGAAGAAAGCTACAGTCGAGTGCACTCGACAGTAAGATACCATTTACCTTTCGCTGTTAAAAACTAATTCTTAATATTAATTACTTTTATTCGGCGAATAACAATGCATCGCATATTTTCGAGGACAAATTCACATGCTTTGACGCTAATGGCACATGCCGACTGCACACTGACTACACGACGACTGTGCGTGCGCAGTCGGCGTGCGCAGTCGGCGTCGGCGTCGGGCCTCTACTGCTGTGAGCGAAACTTCTCGTGCCTATAACTTCTGTGTTTATTGTCCGATCGGATTTAAATTTATAGGGTTGGTCAAAATTATTATTATCTACAATAATACCTAAAAAAAATTTCGGAAACTTTTCTACTTTTCCTATAATTTGATTTACCGATTTACAAAATCGATTTTTGGGGGCGGTAGGCGTGGCATCCAAAAGTTGAAATTCCGCATTCTCTGTAATGTTACCAGGCACCTTACTTCCAAATTTGGTGCTTCTAGCTTTTCTAGTGTTCTTTTAAACTATAAAAATGTGTTTTTTAGAGGCGGTGGGCGTGGCATCCAAAAGTCTAAAATCCAACTTCTGCATAATGTTGCAAGACAACCCCCTACCAAATTTGGTGCGTTTATCTCTTTTTGTTATTGAATTATTTGGAAAAAATCGAAATACGCATTTATCGATTTGCGGAGGCGGTGGGCGTGGCACATCAAGTTTGAAATAAACTTCTTGTGTGTATTGAATACACGCACACTCCCACCAAGTCTGGTGCCTCTAGCTCTTTTAATAGCTGAGATCTGTGTGTTCATACAGACGGACAGACGGACAGACGGACAGACGGACAGACGGACAGACGGACAGACGGACAGACAGACGGACATGACCAAATCGACTCGGCTATTGATGCTGATCAAGAATATATATACTTTGTATGGTCTGCCACGCCTCCTTCTGCCTGTTACATACATTTGCACAAAGTTAATATACCATTTTTTACCCATTTTCAATGGGTAAATGGTATAAAAAGTTGCCCGTTGCTGGATTCGAACCCGCGACCACACGCACCAGAATCTTGCATGCAACCATCTAGACCACACACAGTTACGCGGAGCGATCGGCAAATGAGACTTTTATTGATGCCGGCCTTCTGCTGCGTCAGTTCAACATTCTAGTTGGAATTCTAAGCGCCCACAACTTTATATGGGAGATTCAAACTCCTATAACTTCTTTGTTTATTGTCCGATCGGATTGAAATTTATAGGGTAGATCTGTACTATGGTAAGCTACAAGAGTGTTAAAAAAAATGATTTGTTATTTCCCTACTTTTCTTAAAATGCAATAGTTTGGGGGCGGTGGGCGTGGCATCCAAAAGTTGAAAATCAAACATTCTCCGTAATGTTACCAGGCACCTTACTTTCAAATTTGGCGCTTCTAGCTTTTCTAGTTTTCTTTTAAACTATAAAAATGTGGTTTTTAGAGGCGGTGGGCGTGGCATCCAAAATTCTAAAATCCAACTTCTGCATAATGTTGCAAGACACCCTCCTACCAAATTTGGTGCGTTTACCTCTTTTCGTTATTGAATTATTTGGAAAAAATCGAAATACGCATTTATCGATTTGCGGAGGCGGTGGGCGTGGCACATCAAGTTTGAAATAAACTTCTTGTGTGTATTGAATACACGCACACTCCCACCAAGTCTGGTGCCTCTAGCTCTTTTAATAGCTGAGATCTGTGTGTTCATACAGACGGACAGACGGACAGACGGACAGACGGACAGACGGACAGACGGACAGACGGACAGACGGACAGACAGACGGACATGACCAAATCGACTCGGCTATTGATGCTGATCAAGAATATATATACTTTGTATGGTCTGCCACGCCTCCTTCTGCCTGTTACATACATTTGCACAAAGTTAATATACCATTTTTTACCCATTTTCAATGGGTAAATGGTATAAAAATGTGATCCCACCCCGTCAATTTGGTTTTCGGAAAAAACACTCAATGGTGCAACAAGTGCACAGAGTTATCAACAAATTATCAGAAGACTTTGAAATCAAGAAAGTTTGCGTGGCAGTATACATGGACATTGCAAAGGCGTTTGACAAAGTATGGCATACAGGACTACTCCATAAGCTTCATAACATCCGACCACTTAACCTATTCATTATACTAAAAAGTTACTTGACCAACAAATATTTCTATATCAAATGCGGCGATGTACGTTCAGATCTGATGCATGTGGCATTATTATAATTTATATACACAGCACACATCCCAAGTCCACTGACCCATGGTTCCATGATCGCAACCTTTGCTGACGATACAGTCAGCGTGACCGTTTATGGTATTTTAAATACTTTTTGGTATTTTATCAGCTCTGATTTTGCTCAAAAGTATTTTAATGGTATATAGGTATTTAGTAGCATTTTTCTGAGATTTTATGGTATTATATGGTATTTGTCACACTTTAACATATGTGATGCTTTCTTTTTATTGAATAACTAGAAATCCCGGCAAACTCCGTTTTGCCACCAGATGGCTATCTTTCTCCCAGTCGTTCTCCCAATCGCTCTCCCAGTCCCTCTCCCAGTCCCTCTTCCAATCCATCTCTTAGTCGCTCTCCCTGTCACTCTCCCAATCCTTCTCCCAATCCCTCTCCCAATCCCTCTCCCAGTCCCTCTCCCAATCCTTCCTCGTGTCGCTAGCTGACCCGGTTAACTTTGTTCCGCCTTAATGGCAATAAATAAGCAGTTTTTTTTGTATTTCAGTACATAGGTGGCTCTTCACTTAAGCACCTTGTGGTACACGACATTTTTTGTTTTATTTTCAGGTGCAAAAACAAACAACGCAGATGGTCTTCCGACCCGTGAACATGCCACGTATAATTGACCATGGGAAAAACATGAATGTTCTAGATTTAAACCACAAACTTGTAAGGATTGGCCTTGTGATTTGTTGATTGTCATGGCAAATGCCAGACGTATCGGAAATTGCAGTCGTTTAAATTCAAACGGCATATCGGTTGGGATCATCGGGATCCTCGGAATGAGAACCTCCTCACCTTTGAATTTTCCTATCATTATAGTAGCGGAAATTACATTGTTCATCAATTTACTAACCACCAAACGCGTACCGTTGCACAGTTTTGGTTGGTTTATGTTTCGAAGCATGATTACGACGGAGCCAACCTTTAGGCGTAAATTGTGCGGTGGTAAGCCAGGCACGTCCAAAGAGTTTAAAAATTCAATTGGATAATTGGTGGCTTCATCTTCATTTGTGACGCAGTCGATAGATTTGAATGAATGCATTCTTCCAATGATCTTATTTTGAATTATGTAGTTCAGGTCATCTACATCTTTATTCTTAGCCGCTAAAATTGCACGCTCACTCAACCATTCATTATTTTTGTAGTTCGAAATAATATTTGAAAAAACATTGTTGATAAGTTCGTCTTTTGATGAGACAATACCGGCAATTTCACTTTTCCATTAACGCAGCATAATCCAGGCGCTTCTCCGGGAAACTTTAATGCCCCACAATACTCGCAAACAACGTCCATTTGCCCAATGCAAACGCTTGGATGCAAGCTGTAATCATTGCTGCAATCGTATCGAAACGCCGCTCGATTCAAATCAGCTAAATATCTTGTTCTGCGTCGCAAATTATCGCTTTGTTGCCTTCTGTTGTTCGCTCGACGATTCTGCATTGCCAACCGAGCTGTTTCGCGGGCTGCTTCTCTTTGCTCTCGTGATTGAGAAGCACGAAGTCGAGCCATACTATTGCGGGACCGTTCTCGTTCATTTTTCTTCAGTCCTTTCATTTGCTGTATTTTGTATTCTTTTTCCATTACGGCTTTGCCGGGAAAGATTCGATCGTCTTGGTAGCGGCATTATTAAATAAAATTCACTTCACTTCAATCCACTTGTTAAATATTTTTTTAATGGAAATAGTTTTAATATTGATTTCTTCTTTTGTATTAGTTTCGATGTTGTGAACTGCTTTGTACGATTTCAAGTCATATCAAAATTTTTTAAAAAAAATAGTCTGCCACCAAACAAAAGTAGACTATATTAATGTTTTTCAAAAAATGTGATATGTCTTGAAGTCATAAAAAGTGGCCAACAACACCGTAACTAATACAAAAGAAGCGACTAACCGAGCGATTTTAAAATTTTGAAATAAATAAAACTACCTTGCTGCTAGGTGAGCAAAAGTAGACTGTTTATGTATTACAAATAATGTGTTTAGGTGTGTTTTACTTTGACGTGCTCGTGAAAGGCTACTTGAAGTGGGCGGGAAAATTTGTATGGGAAAAAGAAAATGGCTATTTCTTGGGTTTATCCAGCAATAAGTCCAATTAAAACCAGAAAAAACCATCCTTGAACTTCAACGAACAATTTAAAAAAAGATTTTGCCAAATTGCTCCAGGCGTTCTTGAGTTATTAGCGGTGTAACTAACACGACTTTCTTTTATATATATAGATATGTAATAAATGAGTAAAAAGAATGAGTAATAAGCAAAAATATAGAGCTGAGTGGGAGAATATGCCAGAAAATGAAAAATGGCTGGGCAGGAGCGCAAATAAGATGGATGCGCACTGCAAAGCGCGTCAGTCGGACATTTTGAGTAGGCTGGCGTCACTTAAGCAGCACGCGGCTACTGATCTCTAGCATGAAACGGTGCGTTTCTCCAGCGGGAAGGCCTGTGTTCTTCATAATCATTGATAAAAAAAAAATTCTAAAATTCTAATACGAAATTATATTCAAATTTCTAGGCGTTTTAAAAGAAAATTATTATGGTAATAATCTAATAATCGAAATAGTATATTTTAGTATATTTTTCTTAGAAAAAAAGTATTTTTCGATTGGTTCGGCGCGGTCACGCTGGATACAGTGCTAATGGCCTTTAGATACACAGAAAAAAGAGCAACAAACACACTTCTAGAAATCTTAACAGCAAAAACGTCGTGGTTTGAGAAATAGGGCATTGAAATAAACAAGGACAAAACACTATTGACACTCGATACATCGAGTGTTTTGGCAAGAAAATTTTCACTTACAGCACTGACTTTTGGCTTTACCAAAGTTTTGGTTTTCTGGTGCTGGCGGTAACAAAAATGGATAAGTTCTTAAAAAGTGGGAACTTGAAAGGAAATTTAGAATTTAGCATAAGTTGGGCTTGCTTTTATATGTATTAATAAATATATAAACTCTTAGAAATTCATCTGGAGGTCATCGACAGCGAATTAGACGAAAATATGCAACCAGCAAGCGGAAAAAAAGACAGACCTGGGAAGTCCAAAGTATGGAAGTATTTTGATAAATCAGGAGACGGGAATACAGCAGCTTGTCGATTTTGCAAAAAAAATATATAAAACTAGTGGCAACACATCAAATATGATGTGCCATCTCAAACGTGCGCACCCAAAAATTCCGTTTGTGGTGAAAAAGTACGACGAAGTAAATATGTTATTGTTTATCAACAAAAATAAGGATTTCATTTAAAAAACGTTTTCCTTTAAAATTTATTTTGTTAATATTTTTGTTAGTGAATAAGAAACTTTAAGACTTTTTTTTTTAGTTTACTAGCTTTTAAGAAACTTAAAGACTTTTTATTTGAAATAATTAGCTTATAAGAAACGACTTGTTATTTTGGATTAAATTGGATTCTGTTTTCGATAATTTTGGTTGTTTTCATTTTTTTTTCGATATATCGATGTATCGATGTTGTGAATGGAAAACATCGATGTTGACAAAATCCGATGTTTTTGCACCTCTACATTAGAGTCAATGCATGTGTATTTGACTTCGAAAATATGCGATGCGGTGTTATTAGTTCGCCGAATAAAATTAATTAATATTAAGAATTTTTTTAACAGCCAAAGGTATATGGTATCTTACTGTCGAGTGCACTCGACTGTAGTTTTCTTCACTTGGGGTAGTTGGGGTAGTTATTTTTCTTTTTGTGTATACCTACGATGTATCGATGTTGGCTCCGATGTTTTTGCACCTCTACGCTAATTGCACATGCCGTCAGCACGCTGACTGCACGATAACTGTGCGTACACTTTGTATCCCAGGTTCGAATCCCAGTCAAGTCAGTCCAGGTTTCTTTTTGAATTGCTAAAAACAATTGATCTTTCTTATTTGTTTGCATCCTCTATGATCGTCAATTTGATTGAAAATATCGTACTACATTTTTCAGTAAAAAATTTGTCCTCGCCAGGGCTCGCGACCTCACGAATACTTGAATCTGCGAACCAAACCTCTTACCACCGGACTACGCAGGGTTACGCAACGTGATCGGAAAATGAAGCTTTTATTGACATCGGACATCTGCTGCGTCGGATCAACGTGTTAGTTGGGAATTATTAGCGCCCAAAACTTTGTATTGGGAATTTATAGGGTAGATCTGTACTATGGCAAGCTTCGAGAATGTCAAAAAAATGTTTTGATTTTTCGCTACTTTTCTTATTCTTCAATAAAAACGATTTATGGCGGCGGTGGGCGTGGCATCCAAATGTTGAAAATCCGCATTCTCCGTAATGTTACCAGGCACCTTACTTCCAAATTTAATGCCGCTAGCTTTTCTAGTGTTCTTTTAAACTATAAAAATGTGTTTTTTAGAGGCGGTGGGCGTGGCATCCAAAAGTCTAAAATCCAACTTCAGCATAATGCTGCAAGACACCCTCCTACCAAATTTGGTGCGTTTATCTCTTCGTTATTGAATTATTTGGAAAAAATCGAAATACGCATTTATCGATTTGCGGAGGCGGTGGGCGTGGCACATCAAGTATTCAATACACGCATACTCCCACCAAGTCTGGTGACTCTAGCTTTTTTAATAGTTGAGATCTGTGCGTTCATACAGACGGACAGGACCAAATCGACTCGGCTATTGATGCTTATCAAGAATATATATACTTTGTATGGTCTGCCACGCCTCCTTCTGCCTACATACATTTTCACAAAGTTAATATACCATTTTTTACCCATTTTCAATGGGTAAATGGTATAAAAAAAAGCGGCAAGGGAGGAGTACGCTTTTTAATACGCTTACTCCGGAATTGCTTATGGTAGCACTGGAACGAGTTCGGGCTCACCAAGGCCACGAGCGGCAAACAGTAGCTGCTGCTGATACATTTACTGTTGATGCACACCGCTCAGAGAACAGAGCTGGCGAAGAAGTGCTGACACGGCGATCTGCCGTTAGCATGGGTAGCTGTAATCCACTTCATGCTAAAGTTCTTAGTTGTAAAAGAACCCTAAATCGAATGCCAATACACAAAAGATGCTCGAAGATGGTACGACGCTACCAAACAGAATTATTGTGGAAGGATGAGGGTGCCATATCGCCACCTAGCAATGATATGACCTTTTAATATTGAGAACGAGATGTGTAGCGTGATATGGTGGCCTACAGGAAGATCACAGACAAAGACTCGGACATTGGAACCCGGCGAGGCTGTCTTTCCTGACAACTGCAGCTGTGGTACTTACCTTATTTCGGAAACAAAACCCTAAACAAAAAGATTTGACTGGTTTTTATCGCAGCGGCAACTGTAATGTCCGAAAAGAACTCGAGGTGTTGGTAATGACTTCCAGAGCGGACAGCTCTCCAAGTACAGCGTATTTCGTAATGATGAAGAACTCTAAGTTACCAGCCGCTAGAGGTCAATGCCATAACGGAGTACCACTACGTGGATAACTATAGGACTGCTACCATAGCGGAAATATGTGCAGGAAGATTCAAGGTCCTGTGACTGATCGACCTTGGTCGAAGTCATGGGCTACATCCGGAGGTCTACTGGAATTACGCCAAGAAGATACTGGGATTAAGGTTTGCTGTAAAACACAGCTGATTGCTTGCGACAGATCTAAAAAGAAGACAACAAAGCATACAGTCAGATCGGTACGAGGAATTCAGCTATAGTATGTGTACATGTGCAAAGACAAAGTGCGCTCCGCTGAAGACGATGTCAATTCCTTGTTGAAAACGAGGTTCATGCTGAATGTTTTGTATTTGGTTTTGATTGAGAAAATATATCTTATTTATTTAAATGACGGTTTCATTCTAGTTTTATTCAAATTTTTACTAAAGCTAAGATACAATTATGCTTATGTATATAATTCTATCGCGGAGGGGAGGAGAGGATAGAGAAAAAAGTAATGAAGTCTTAGTGCGTGTAAGGTAATCTGCTCGTAAACGGTAAGAGTACAAACTCTGCAGTTCACACACTCGGTCAAGACATATATAAAGATCTAATCAAATACAGAGGTCATAAGATTGTATTCAGTTTTCCCACAAATATGTTGATCTTAGCAAAGAACAACATTATTCCCGTTGCATTATGGCCGGCGAATTCTACATTTTCTGGATAATATCGTAGCTGACTGTGAGAACACCATCATTTTAGTCAAGTCCTGCATGGGCTCTCCAGGGGCCACGTTCAGCAAAGATGCGTACAGCGAAACTAAGAACAGCTACTTGATGGCGGTGATGAACACCGACGTATTAAGCATTACAATCAATAATGTAATGGTGGTCACTGCTTGTGCCGTTATGTTAAGAAAGCGGAGCTGTAACTGGTTGATCTGGATACTCTGAATATGATGCACACAATCATGCAATCATGGTCAAATGACATGTCCGTCTGTCTTTAGGAACACAGATTTATGGTATTAAGCCCCAGACATATACCATACTAACATACTAAACGCTGCTTTATCGCGCGCAAATCACACAAAAAAGTGATCCACTTTTGCATCAGTTAGAATTTGGTTGTCATGTTTTTCGATAGGACGTATAGATTGTCGCAAACGCTGACATCCGAGGAATTTTTGCATTTTATTTCGCACAAGAAAAAACTGGGAAAAACTAGGAGTCAAAAAGCTATCGATTCAAACCACTGAACAGGCGAATCCGAAACGGTAATTTTGTCATTGAAACCCCAAAGCCTGCCGGATGACCAGAGACCTGGATAAAATCAGAGATATGAATAAAATCATGGAAGTAGTTGATTGAGAAGCATCGCAGAGGAGCTCCGATTAATCAAAATAAACAATCGTCAAAAATCAATAAAGAAGCCGGTATGTCATTGCCAAACAAAGTAATATTATAGATGAAACTAATCAATTTCAACGGTTGCACAAACATACATATGTAATTACTTGATTTTCTTAATGAATAGTTAGTTATTTCTAAATTGTAGCCTGGTGTGAATTAATTTTCATTTGATTAAATTATTGTCAATCGACATTTTTAAAAATGATAGAAGAACAACTAATGTTATTTGTGTCCAATATAGTATACATAAGTGTTTTGTACGAAAACTATAAAAATGCGTTTTCTTTGTATATAAATTAAACGTAAATAAAAAACGAGAAATACAATATTAATAAAATGACATACAAATTGTATATTCAAACACTGGGAACCCAAGCATTGAGACTTGACTTAGTGGTAAAAATGGTCCACAGAATTTGTATTAACAATTATATGTAAGACTTGCATCAGAATAATCGCCTTAGATGTTGACATTGCTTATATAATTTTTGTCATCAGCAACGATTTTCAATAAAATCTGCATCTAATTACTCTCGGACTCGTGTGCTTGAAAATACGTTTATATTACTATTTCGCATTGAATATAAATATTATTCCACATTGAATATAAAAGCTTAAAAGGTTCGAAGAGAAATATAAAAAATTAAATACAAATTTCTTCTTTACGTGTATTGATTAAATATAGCTGCCGTACAAATTTTCGGCCGATTTTTTTGTCCAAATTTCCATAAAATCTGATCATAGGGATTTACAGACTTTGTAGGCAGATCGGACACGAATTAAACCTTTTTGAAAAGTTTTCAAAATAAAGTAGATATTGAGTACCCGCTAGAAAAATATTAATAAATTGTGAATTGATAACTATATTCTGTATATGTATGTGTGTACATGCACCCACAGCTTGTCTCGTGCAGAGGTATGGTTGAATTTTAATGTGGTAATCCATTCTACTTTAGCAGATATTTTGATAAATCATTGTTTCTTGTTTTCGACAAGTAACTATACTTAACCAAATATGTATACAAACATTTTATAAATATCAGCTACACTCTCAAATTTGTATGTATTATCATTTAAATTCTTAAACTTAACCTCTGCTCAAAATTGGCTGTGATCTACTGGGAAATATTGGATAAATGGAATGAAACTTGCAGTACGCCGGAGGTAACGATTCTACATAGTTTTATTTTTCATCGAGTTTAAATAATAGGTGTGAAACTTTCCATATAAAAAAATTTTCAAAGATCTAAAAGGTAATGGTTATATATCCATACTTAAATATTATTATTAATATTAGACTTCCTTGCTTATATATTTTCAACAAAACTCGATTCAATATCCTTTGCCACTACTATTATAACACCTGGCTGATAGAAAAAAATAAAAACGAAATAAATGATTACATTCCCATTTAAAAATTCTTTAGTTTCCAGCGCGGAGGAAAAAATTACAATTATACATGATCCATAGTGGCACCACCCACCATCAGCAAGCGGCGACACTTTCAGCCGCATGAATTTTGTTCGACGTTCAAAAGAAGAAAAGACTAGCTCGAAATGATTAAATACATGACTGTACAAATATGCCCAGCGCTAGAACTTAAGTTCCAAAGGCTGTGTAGTCTAGTGTTAAAAAAATCACAGGTGCCAGGGTTCAAAGTCTGTGCAAGGCTTTGCGTGCTAGTCGTCCTTTTAACTAAAAAATAAAGAATGAAATTTCTTGGTAAGATTTCGGTACGCAATTTGATCTCCCATGTGTTAAAATGTGTATTGAATTTGGGTAAACGAAATAAGAGACGGCTGCTGCCGAGATTCTAACCGGGAATGCAATGTTGCAAGTCTGACTACCTTCACAATACATAGACCACATATTTTTTGTATGACTATCGATAAATGACATCTTTGAATCGCAATCGATACACTAGGCGGCCTGAAGGTTTCATACCCTTGCAGAGTGCATATTTGTGCATTTTTTCACTTTACTACTGAATTTATATATACAGTTGTTCAATTATAACACAGCTGAAATGTAAAAGGATTGAGATTTAGCTCTTGACCGATTCTACGGCTGCTACTATGCCGGTTTCTTTCAATTCAATTTAGCGATTTTATCGCGTGGCGCATCTTTGACCATCTTTACGCCAGAACGAAAACGTTGAAACCGTCGTTGTGCGCTGGAAATGGAAACTGGAAACAACTAGCTACCGCAACTTTTTTGACAGCCTAATATATTAAAAATTCTTAATTATATTATATTATTATATTATGTGTAGAAGGTTGTAAACTAATATTTTTTGAAGTAGGACAAAATATCTAATGTAACATTGAAATTCTTCAAATAATTTTTCTTTTTGCCCAGTCGATCTTATACGAGCACATAGCTTTAAAACATTTGTAGCATTTGGAGTGAGATGTGCCAATTACGAAACATCGGTCCGATCTAGAGCATTCCGCACATGATTCTAAAAATATAATTTCCCCTTTTCGCTTTTGCTTTGCTATTAATAATTATTTTTAATTTTAATTTTTTATCCCATTTATATACATAATTAAGACAGTAAACACTTTTACTTTTACAGAACATGACTGGCAGAGGAAATCTATTACGATTATTCCACGAACCGACCCAAATTTCGGAACATTCTGCATCAAGTGAAGAAATTACAAAAGATAGTGGGCTAGAAATTACACACTCCATTTCAAGTGGAGAATATCGACGATTAGGTAGGAAAACTATTTCAAGAGAACTAGGACGCAACATTGATAATGTCGATATTTCAATCGGGCGTGGTTGTGTGAACTTTTTAGAGTGCTTCAGATCTGATCCCCAAAACTCTAAGAATGTAATAAACTCGATCAACACGCTAAATTCTTCTGAAATTTGCGAAACAACGAATAAGCCTGCCTCGGGGTTGTTTTGCCCAAATGTTATTCAAGGCATAAAAGGTAATTGCAAATTTGTATTTTATGTGCCACTTTTCGTTTCAAAAATATGCATACTACAATTTTGAATTTAACCACATAACTAGCTAAAATTCAACACATAAGTAATATGTGAAAGATGATTTCCAAAAAAAAGTACCAGTAACACGGAAGCTGTCAATTGTCCTTACAGTCCATTCATATGTCGGTAGTCATGTTTCTCAGCGCTATTTCATTTGCCTTATTCTTATTTTGAAAGCTGATCGATGTCGACATGTTTGACACCAAGTTAGATATATATTATGGGGCTAATGCTCCTTCAGATTACATCGTGAAGTATTGGTTTCGAGACCCTCATGGTGGGCGGAACTTTACCACCCATATAGTGCGTACTGATGATACAGGAAAATTACTAAAAAATATAATACATGAAATAATGTTGTCTGACCGAAAAGTGAAAGTGCGCGATATAGCAGAGGCCACAATAATCAGTATATTTTACACACTAAAAAGTTATCCTGTCTTTGGATGACGCATGCTGACTTCTGACCAAAAATATAAACGTGAGCTTCGAAAAAGTGTTTGGACATGCTGGTGCGGAATCGGGCGGATTTTTGGCTTCGATTGGTGACGGTTAACCCTTTATCCACTAGTACACAAAGAACAGAACAGAAAGAGTGCCCAGAGCGGTCGAGGGAGGCTCAATAGGTCGGAAAGATCATGGCATCGGTTTTCTGGGATTGCAGTGGACTATCTGGAAAAATGAAAAACCATCAATAGCGACTATTATTGTGCATCATTGTAACATCGCAACTATGGCTTAAATCGCACAATGCCTTTTCGATTCACCATGGCTGGACGCTTCTGTATAATTGCAGCCTTCAACCGCTTCAGTTGTTGGCATTAGAGGTCAGAATTGAGGAAGAAAAGGCTGTCGTCGCAAATTGCGATAAAATTGCTGAATTGGTCGAAAGAGACCGGCATAGTAAAAGCCGTAGCATCAGTCATGAGCTCGGCATAAGTCATTAAACCGTCATAAGCCACACGAAAATCGACCTGTTTTTGAAGCGTCGTGGTCGTGGTCGAGAAGTGGTAAAAACAGACAGACATACCGACAGACAGATAGACATCCATATAGACAGGCGGATGGACAGACAGATGGACAGAAAGATAGACTGCTAGATAGTTAGACAGATAGACAGACAGATAGACAGACAGATAGACAGACAGATAGACAGACAGATAGACAGACAGATAGACAGACAGATAGACAGACAGACAGATAGACAGACAGATAGACAGAGCACGGATAGGATGAGTGTCTCGTAGAGTGTTAGTTTTGTTCGGCGAGAGAGGTCTCTATTGCACATTTGCCTACTCAGACCAAAGTAGCACCTATTGGCAAGTGTGATTCTTCGCTTGATCTCCAGGCTGACGTCATTTTTGGTGTTAATGGCGGTGCCAAGGTACGTGAACTCCTTGACCACTTCGAAGTTATAGCTGTCGGCTACCACATGGGAGTCTAGGCGACGCGTCTCCCTGCTTGTCGGCAGCATATACTTCGTCTTGCCCTCGTTTACCGCCAAACCCACTTTTGCTGACTCCTTTTCGATAGCGGAAAATGCAGCAGTGACATCACGCTTGCTACGGCCAATGATGTCAATATCATCGGCATAAGCAAAGAGCTGGACACCTTTATAAAAAATAGTGCCAGATCGATGAACACCGGCTTTCCGCAGAACCCCTTCCATCACGAAGTTGAAGAGGTTGCACGACAGAGGGTCGCCTTGTCTGAAACCTCGAACTGTATTAAAAGGTTCGGAGAGGTTCGCTCCTACCTTGACAGAGCTGATGGTGCTGCTCAATGTCATCCTGCAAAGGCGTATCAGCTTTGCAGGAATACCGAACTCAGACATGGTGGCATATAGGCTTTCCCTCGTCGGGCTATCGAATGCAGCTTTGTAATCGACAAAGAAATGGTGTGTGTCAATTCCATTTTCGTGGGTTTTTTCCAGGATTTGGCGCAATGTGAAGATCTGGTCTATGGTGGATTTACCAGGTCTGAAGCCGCACTGATAAGGTCCGATCAGTGTGTTGGTATACGGCTTCAGTCGTTCACATATAACGCTCGATAGGACCTTGTATGAGATAGTGATCAGGCTGATTCCCCGGTAGTTGGCACATATCGTCGGGTCGCCTTTCTTCAGTACAGGACAAAGGACGCTGAGATTCCAATCGTTGGGCATGCTTTCTTCTAGCCATATTTTGCACAAGAGCTGATGCATGCACCTTATCAGCCCTTCGCCGCTGGCCTTAAACAACTCTGCAGGCAGTCCATCAGCACCGGCTGCTTTGTTGTGTTTGAGTCGCGTAATCGCAACTCGGACCTCGTCATGGCTAGGTAATGGTATATCCACATTGTCGTTGATTGGTGGTATCGGGCTATTTCCTCCATCGGCGGGATTGGTGCCGTCATCGCCTGCTAGCAGCTTGGAGAAATGCGCCCTCCATAAACTCAGCGTGCACTGCGTATCTGTAACCAGATTTCCATTGTCATCTCATTGTCATCATAAGGGGGGATCCTTTCCAAATCGACTCGGCTATTAATGCTGATCAAGAATATATATACTTTGTTTGGCCTGCCACGGCTCCTTCTTCCTTTTTACAAAGTTAATATACAATTTTTTACCGATTTTCAATGGGTAAATGGTATAAAAACTTAAAATTGGGCATTTTTTTGAATTATTTGAAATTTAATCTACTTGTATATTCTCGAATTTTGAATGTACTGAGTACAGTGTGGATATTGATATATAGAAGTTAGTTTTTGATGTGGTCTTTATTAATAAAAGCTTTATTAACAAAAGTGTCTATTAGGAATATGGGTTTGACGTCATGAAATTTGGTGATAGGAAAACAAATGACAAGGAAGATCCGTGAGTGTTTTTGGTTATATACCGTACTTGCTTCCCGAGGCTTCTAGTAAAAAATTTTAATCATCGTTGATGTTACATAGAGAAGCGCTTGGCTTATGGTTCCTGTCTTGGTAGTTTAGGTTCTGATCTGATTTGCCAATCTATCGTGTCGACCATTACTATCGTTATTGGAAATATGTTGACGAGAAAAGCGTCACTGTTTTTAAATTATTGTTATCGCTGTGTACAGCGACTATTATTGCCATTGTTGGTGTAATCATGTCGTTGTAAATGACGAGCGTTGTTGTCAATATAGTTCTGTTGTCGTGGTATGTAGTGGCTCCTTTCGCGTATGGGTGATTCCTGTATATCGAGCTGTCGGTTTTCTTGGTGTTTATTCAGGTTTCTGGCGAAGCTTAGTTCGATCTGTCCGTACTCGTACACTTTCTCGATCGTATCTGGTCTTTGATTTCTAATGACTGACCTAAGTGGTTCCTTTAATCCAACTAGAAATGCATTTAGGGAGAATCTGTCATATTGGTCCCGTTTGACCTTGAGGGACAGTCTACTAGGGTCTGCTTCTCTGGCCAGTGACATTCGCTTCTTTTTTTTCCCATACTGAGTTCATCCGGAAGATCAACAAGCATTTCTTCTGTTTTCTTGCTAGAGTAAAACGCTTGAGATTTGTTTTGTTGTCATCCCAACTGAGGAGTACATCGCAGACACTCAGTGCTTCGTCTGCCCTGCCTTTAATTTTGTCACGGATAGTTCCAAGTAAGTACTGCCCGCATGTTGCTTGGTCCACTGATCCTTCTAACAAAAGTAGTTGTTTTACTCTACCTATGAATTTATCGAGATTGTCAGGTGGGCCTTCGTAGGTGGGCAGTTGATGTACAAGGTCTAGTAGTTTGTGTGGTGTGGATTCAGGCTTGTGTTGTTAGGAATTGATGTATTGCTAATGGTGGGACTAAGTGGCCCTGATGCGTTTTGGGATTGTTTTGGGATTGAACTAACTGGTCTTCTCCTTTGTTTCTATCGCTTTCCCGTGTTTAGTGTAGTGTTGCTGTGTTTCCTTCTACTTTGTTGTTTAAATGGATATTATCGGCTTCAACTGTAATGTATGTGACTTAGAAAATATTCAATAGAGTGTATTTTAAAGGTTACTGAACATGTGACAGGAGTATATGTTAAGTTGTTCTGTATATGTTCTGTTGTTTACTTTTTGTTGTTTTCTCTTCTTTTTCTTATTTTTATTTTATTTTCATTTTTTATTTAATTTTATTTTCTTTTTTCTTGAATTCAATTTTATGCCTATTTTTCTAATGTGGTTCTATTTTTGTAGTGCGTAGTGTGCAAAAAGAGTTCAACAGTGTACAAACCAACGTGGCATCACGTTCCGCTCCGCCACTCTGCACAGTGATTTCATACATAGGCCAAAAAAAATATATATATATTTAAAAAAAAAATGTTGTCCAGTAGCACACATTTTGTCTCTTAAATGTCCAATGTTTTATTTGTAAACTGGGTTTTTCTGAAAATCTAACGGGACTTTCTAAAAATAAATAAATAATTTCCCTTCCAAAAACAAGAATCGAATCACAGACCGATATTGCTCTTTCTCCATTTTTCTAAAATCTGCGAACACGTCCGATTCCACGCGCAGTCAAAACAAAACTACGAGTCCGATTCGGCTCAAATCGACAGTGGCCGTCTACGAGAATGTACCACACGATAGTAAATTTCCCTTGCGATAGTGACGCCATTGGGAGGTGAGGCTAAGTACTTATCGGACTGCCCTCGTATAATAAGGAAGACACATGTTTTGATTGCATTTTCATCCGTGCACTTTTTATTTACCATGAGTTATGCCAATTTTGATTCTCGTTGTTTATAAATTCAGTTTCACCCATAGGGTATGGTTATAGATACCCATATTTCGTCCATAACAAGGCGCATGTTTGGATTACCTTTTTATCGACCACCCAATTGGGGTTGTTATAAGGAGAAACGGGTTTCTGAATATAATCATTTTGCAAAAGATTTTGGATTTCATAAGATAGGAATTCAACTGCACCCAAAGATGGTGTTTTCATTCGTAGTTCTTATGGTGACTACTACAGATGTGTTAATATGAAAGGCAGCAGTGTCAATTTTTTTTTTGCTGACCTTATCTCTGATTTTACCCTCCAAAATAATCACCGCCTGATGATGATGATATTTTAAATGCTGCTCTCGCCAAATCGACTTAGTCTATACGTTGTCCGGTGTTAGTTAATCAATTCAAATTCTATATTTTTTAATATTGTGTGTTGCTCCTTAAGTAACTATATATAGTATATACAGTTATCCAATATGATGTAGACGATCAACCGATTTTTCCTATGGAACCCCTATTTCATAATAGACCGTTTTGGCGAAATATGGAGGGAATCATAAAATATTTATTATATTAGACTGAAATTAAAATACTTAATGTTCTCGTATACTTATTATTTATTAATTTACATCAAGCTTAATTTTCAAACTTATATGTAGTTAAACTGCTTGTTAATTTCTAGGTACTCCGGTGAATTTGGTATGTAACTATATAGAATTGAAATCTGAAGCAAGTAAAGGAGTTTACCTGTATGAGGTAAGCTTTCATCCCCCTGTAGACTCCACTCAATTGAGAATAAAATATTTAAATGAACATAAACACAAAATTGGAGGCGTTAAAATTTTCGATGGCTCAACTTTATATTTACCAATATTGTTGGATGATGTTTTGACAACTTTTTGTTCTCAAAGTATTGAGAAGACTGAGATAGAAATCAGGGTATTATTTAAAAGAAAGGAATCACTAACAAATTGTCTTCAACTGTATAATGCTTTATTTGACCGAGTCATGAAAATTTTAAAATATGTCAAGTTTGACAGAAAAAATTTTGATCCCTCGCGCCCAAAAGTTATTCCCATGGCAAAATTAGACATGTGGCCAGGGTTTGTCACAACAGTGGACGTATATGACGGAGGACTGATGTTGTGCTGTGATGTATCTTATCGTTTACTTTGTCAAAAGACAGTTTTGGAAATGCTCATTGAGATCTACAAAAAGGATAAAATTGCTTACCAAGCAAATGCTAAAAAATATTTAATTGGAAATATTGTCCTGACAAGATATAATAATCGTACATATAAAATTGACGACATATGTTTTTCCGAAAATCCCCATTCAAAATTTGAAACCAAAACTGGATTGTGCAGCTACCTTGAGTACTATAAAAATCATCACAACATTGATATTAAAGATGAGAAACAACCGTTAATTATTAGTTTGAAATCAAAAAAAAAAGATTTTTCAAAAAAAGACGATATACGGTTTTCTTTAATACCAGAACTGTGCTTCCTCACTGGACTTCAAGATGAAATTCGTTCTGATAAAAAACTAATGAGGGAGATATCCAGTTTCACGAGAGTATCTCCAAATCAAAGAATGGTAGCCCTTAATAATTTATTTAATAATATCACAAATAACGACAAAGCAAGAGAAGTACTGGAAAATTGGGGCTTATCTCTAGTAAAAAATAATCAAAGTGTGATTGGTCGAAAAATAGACTACGAGCAGATATATTTTGCAAAGAAATCTGTATCTATTGGGCCAACGGCAGAATTCTCGAAGGATGCTGCTATTAATGAAATTTTAGATGTCGTAGATTTAAATAAGTGGATATTAATTCATCATAAAAGTGATTTACGTTCGGCCAAAACATTAATTAACCATATGGAGCGATGTTGTGAAGCTTTTGGCATGCAAATTCTTAAACCGCATATAGTAACTTTGGAACTGGATAGAATAGATAGCTATGTGAATGCTCTACGCCGAAACCTTTTCGCTGAAACTCAAATAGCTGTTTGCATTTGTAGTACTAGTAGAGACGACCGCTACTCTGCTATAAAGAAAATATGTTGTTCAGAGGTACCGGTAGCATCGCAGGTAATTAATTTTCAAAAAATAAACAAAGTAAATAAAGCCATGATACCATTTAACCAATTCGTATGATACCATCTAACCAAATCGTATCGTTTTCGTACTAATAGATTTAAACCGTGGAACCAGTTATTCGAGAACAAGAGCTCTACCCATTAGCCTGAATGAAAGTTTTTTTTATGTCAATATTTTTGACAGCATTGCGAATTTAGAAACATTTTTGAAACTTTTCTTTTCTTATGTACCGAAAAAAATATATACATAATTTGATTTATGGGGGCGTGGTATTCAAAATCCGCATTCTGCGTAATGTTACCAAGGACCAAATTTGGTAATCGCAAAGTCTATTAAATCGGGTAGTTTCTTTGGGTCTGCCGGCCAGTTTGTTGGTGTGCCGGAAAAAAACATAGTCGAGCTTGTTCTTGGCTTTGATAATTGCTGCTTTTGGAGTCACGAGACGGGATCCCCCGTGCTTGGCATTTTAGTCTCTTGCTGCTATTGAGTTGGAAAACTGCATAAACTCATCTTCAGCTATAGTGAAGCGAGGGGGCAGTATACGGCGGCTAGTGTAGGTTGGTTGTCAGTATTTAATTATATATTTATAGATGTGGCCTGTAGGTAGTTTTTAGCAAATGTGTTATGATAGTGGTGCTTAATATGGCTTCTGATTAGAACTCCAGTCCCACCATATGCTTTACCATCTGGATGATTTGTTCCGTAGAACGAATATCCTCGTAGTTGAAAACTGTATTTGTTTGTTAGGTGTGTTTCAGAGAGCAGCATTGCGTCGATTTGGTTTTCGAGTAGGAATTGAGCTAACTCAAGTTTATGCTGCGAAACGCTGTTAGCGTTCCACGTAGATATCCTTAGGGAAGTCATTATTTGGATTGTTGTGAAACCAGCATTTGAATCAATAGATTTTGGTTTCGCATTAAATCTTATACAAATTTTAAAGTGATACAACCTTTGGGTTTTGGTTCAATATAAAAAGGAATTTCGTGTTCTGATGAAGCATTTTGTGATAAACATTACCCAAATTCTTCTCCAGGAAAATCAACCACCAATTGGAACTATGAATTTAAACGTGGTCGCCCAAAAACAGCAGTTATGCCAGAAAATGTCGCAGAAAACCGAAAAATGGTATTGGCCGATCGCAAATTGAAATTAAAGGATGTACTAAAGATATAGGAAGGCAGTGTGCTTAGGATATTACATGAACATTTAGATATTAGAAAGCTCTGCTCAAAGTGGGTGCCGCGATAGCTAACATCGGACCAAAAGCAACAACGCGTCGATGCTTTTGAGACCAGTCGAAAAGCATGTTGAAGCGCCTTGGATGAAACCTAAATCTCGCAAATAACTGTCGACCGTTTTTCTACTTGCGCTCTCTTTGCGAGCACAACCTCACTCTGAGCGAGAGACTCTTGCTGTCTCCATTTTTGTTTTGTGTTGCGCGCTTTTCGTTTAGCTCTTTGTATTATAGTAATTCACGTTCGCAATTAATATATTTCATCTGCAAAACAGAAGCTTGCCTATGCGTGTGAATGTATACAAATGGTATATAAATAGTAAATTAACTTTGTGAAAATGTATGTAACAGGCAGAAGGAGGCGTGGCAGACCATACAAAGTATATATATTCTTGATCAGCATCAAAAGCCGAGTCGATTTGGTCATGTCCGTCTGTCTGTCCGTCTGTATGAACACACAGATCTCAGCTATTGAAAGAGCTAGAGGCACCAGACTTGGTGGGAGTGTGCGTGTATTCAATACAGACAAGAAGTTTATTTCAAACTTGATCTGCCACGCCCACCGCCTCCGCAAATCGATAAATTCGTTTTTCGATTTTTTGCAAATAATTCAATATTGAGTACTACAAAACGATCTTGGATTAACCGAAACAAAACAGAATAGAAAAAAACGGTTTCGGTCTGAGAAAGAGTCAGTAAAATACATTTATTTGCAGACAACGAGAAACGGTCGACAGTCATTTGCGAGCTCTGTTTAAATGATAAAACAAGGTTTCGTCAAAATAATGCAGCCGACTAGTGTATGTTATTGCACATGTCGGAGAAGGCTCAATTGTTTCCATGTTCAACACACAGCAAGTTCTGTTTCTGTGTCTGCTACGACCTCTGATTGGTTTCCATTGCTGTCAACATACCGTTAAGTGTGCTCATTATACGTTCAACCTGGCAGTTTGCCCTACTCGCGCCTATAGCAATTAAGTGTAGCTCAATCTTTTGGGAGGAACAAACTTCACCGAATCCTGAGCTTGCAATAATGCGTGTAGGCACACCAAACAAGCACACGACGGCTTTAACAGCTTTGATTGAACATTCAGTATCAATATTTAAGGTGTGATGTAAGTAAACAAATTTCGTGAACGCATCTACCAAGACAATTACGTATTCCTTTAGGTCATTCTTTCCACTTATATTTCCTGTTATGTCTATTTGCACTGTGTGCCACGGGATGTCTACCTTAGGAATCGAATGTAATTCAGATTGAATTATTCCAACTGGTGGCTTAGCTTATTTTCAAGGAATGCAATTTTCAACAAATCTACGAACGTACTTTGACATAGTAGGTATTTTCAAACCAATAAAATCCATAGACCTTATCCAATGTTTTCTCCCAACCTAGATTGATGAACGTGATTAATTACTGCCCATCTAAATGTGTAAGGGATTACAGGTCAACATTTAGTATTACCATTTCATTGTATATTTCTATGTAAAACTCCTTTCGTTAATTCATAGTTTTTTAGTAAATGTTTTGGCAGTTCGTTAGTTGTGGCGGAAGTGTCTGATACCATTGACTACTGCTAGCGTTTCTAACTCTTACGAATGATATTTTGACTCAGCAGGGGATGTGCATTTACTATAATATTCTACCACATGGGGTTTGTCATTAATTGTATGCAACAATATAGCACCATAGCCAATCGAACTTGGATCGGCATGCAATTCTATTGCATGTTTCGGGTCGAATATAGTCAGGTGCCTGCGTCAATACTGTTATATTTTAAGTCCTTATTTGCTCATGTTGCTGTTGCCCAACAAAATCAACATTTTCTTTGACGTAAGTTGATACAAAGGCTTAAGCGTTTCCGAGAATTTTGGAACAAACTGTCTAAAATACGAAGCCAATCCTATGAACTGTCGTAATTGCGACACAGATTGTGGAAGTGGTAAATCTAACAACGCTTTTACTTTACTTGCGTTTTGCCTAATTTATCCGTTACTCATCTCAAAACCTAGGTACTCTATGCGAGTTTTAAGAAAGCAGCGCTTAGTTATGTTAAATGAAAATCCCGCCTTATTCGTTGTTTCTAATACGATACGCAACCGTTCTAAAGCTTCTTCTTTAGTTTCGGCTATAACCAACACGTCAGCAATATAAACGACTGCGCATGAGTGTGTTTGTGTGCGTGCGTGCGTGTTTGTGTGTGTCTCTATCTTTATATTTCTGCTGCTGCACAAATATAATAAAGTCGTTCGACTTTGGTAATGCTTTCAGCGGCATAAACTCACGACCCCGCCCGTTTGAGTCGTCGATATGCGCGTAATTTTACATATTTCGCTAGACTTGAACTGCGCTCTGCTCAAATTACAAATAAAACAAAGATATTTCGATTGGACCTGCGACAGCGGAGCACTTGCACAAACGAGGGCTGAGACGATACTTTTCTTGACCAGCGAGCATTCTGCGCCGGAATCAAAACAAAATGGAACAGACTCACCGGATGCCTTTATTATTCTAGAGGGTGGAGCTCTTAACTCACTTAACATTAGTCACTTTAGGCCTTCAACAATTTGATTTACTTACACACGTTTACACATTTTACAATTGTCAAATTTAATAACAAAACAAAAACTGCGTCGATCTGATGCACATGTTTTTAATTATTACCATCAGGTTGCGATTTTGCAGTTCCAACGCTAACAAATATGGATCAGTAGGCAAAGCAGATCCCACTTCTGATGTAGGAGAAGGCTCATTTGTTTCCATGTTCAACGCGCAGCAAGTTCTGTCTCGGCGGCGCAACATTAACTAAACTCGGCACGCACATTCGAAGCTATTTCACAATTTTGGCAAATCATAATGCCACTTCTTTTCCAGGCCCCTACGATCACCCCTTACTCAGCAGCAGAGTGTGTCTTTTTCCCTGAGCCACTGTGCCTTTTTGAGAACCGTTAGCGACATCGTGTCGCCACTCAAAAATGTATATGCATGCATAATGGTCAAACTAATCATTCGATGCCACACATATACAGTGGGCTAATTTACGACACATACATTTAAATTTGTATAAAATGAAAAATCTTACCTCCGTATTTAATGCCTCTGTGAACTGGTGTTCTGATTAAAATTTAATTGTTCTGTCAGTATTCCTGGGCTTGGCTCAGAAGTCTATGGTTTCCTCAAAATTTTCTTAGTGGTCAACCAAGCTTCTTGTTGCATACTCAAATTATACCATGTACCCATTTTCAATGGTATATTAAATTTGTGAAAATGAATGTAACAGGCAGAAGGAGGCGTGACAGACTATACAAATTATATATATTCTTGATCAGCATCAATAGCCGAATCGATTAGGTCATGTCCGTCTGTCTGTCGTCCGCACAGTCGTCGTGCAGTCAGCGTGCAGTCGGCATGTGCCATTAGCGTCAATGCATGTGTATTTGACTTTGAAATATTGTTAGTTCGCCGAATAAAAGTAATTAAAGTATTACGAATTATTTTTAACAGCCAAAGACAAATGGTATCTTACTGTCGAGTGCGCTCGACTGTAGCTTTCCTTACTTGTTATTTTTGCCTTTCGAAGAGACATGGCAAATGCTATAATATTTTTCGCTTTTCAGGTTATCAATTCAAAAACTTTATTGAATGAGGCAAAAAATCGTTCTATTGTTCAAAAAATTTTATTACAAATAAATTGTAAAATGGGAGGTGCATTGTGGACCGTGAAGATTCCGCTCAAAAATGTAATGATTTGTGGAATAGATTCTTACCACGATCCTTGTCAAAAGCGAAATTCTGTGTCTGGTAAGTTTTTTTTTGAAAATATTATATAAATATTATATTTTTTTTACAATTATTTCAGCGCTGGTGGCTTCCCTTGACTCATCGTATACCCACTGGTATAGTAAATCTGTTATACAGTCTACACGAGAGGAACTTGTAAATGGATTAATTTCGTCTTTTAAAGCTGCTTTACAATGCTACAAGAATCGTAATAAATCTTTTCCAGAAAGTGTCATAGTTTACAGGTAATATAATCCTTTGCAAATACATTAAAAATGACTGTCCGACTAACCTTGCTTCGACAAGGATCTTTTACAATTTGTGTTGTCATATTTAATCTTTATTGTCAGTGACCGATCTAGACATGAGTCGAGTTTATTACGGTGCATCAGAGACTTACAAATTGATACAAGGTCCAAAAGGTTCTTTTGAGATACCTCATTAGGCACCGATACATCGAACTTGTTTGTCAAATTTTTCGTTAGGCGGAATCAAAATTCTGTGGTTTGGTGTCTACGTAAATCCGACCAATATGTTCACAGTTTTGTTCCTATACCATTTCACAGCTCTCTTATAAATGTATTTCCTTTAGTCCTTGTATGTATTTTCCTTGTCCTTTAGAAAAATGCATTTCATATTCTAAAATACGTAATAAATTCACTTAAGTAAAAATTTTGAAAGACATGGCGATCCATTCAGATAGCACACGATGTATTAGACCTACTTCATTGCGGTAATAGTACGAGGTGTGTTCAAAAAGTAAGGTGACTTTGTATTTTCAAGAAAAACTATTAATTTATTTATCAATATTTATGTTGTCCCCTTCAAAGTAATCCCCCTCAGATACAATACACTTATGCCAACGGTTTTTCCAATCCTCAAAGCACTTCCCATAAGCACTTTTCGGTATAGCCTTGAGCTCTTGCAGCGATGCAGTCTTTATCTCTTCAATCGTTGCAAATCTCCGTCCTTTCATAGGTCTCTTCAGTTTTGGGAACAAGAACATGATTCGTCACCAGTTATGACCCTTTTGAGTAAATCTGGGTCGTCGTTGACGTCATTCAACAGCTCTTGAGCGATGCTCATGCGACGGTTCTTTTGGTCAAATTTCAGAAATTTCGGAACAAACTTCGCTGCCAACCGACTCATACCCAAAACGTTTGAAAAAATTTCATGGCACGAGCCAAGCGATATACCGACATCTTCAGCAACTTCTCTGATAGTGATTCGAAGATTTTCCAAAACAATTTTCGTCACTGCTTGAACGTTTTCATCAGTTGTTGACGTGCTTGGGCGTCCAGAGCGAGGCTGGTCATTGGCATCTTCCCGGCCATCTTGGAAGAGTTTGTACCACTTGTACACATTTTTTTTACTCAGAACAGTTTCACCGTATGCCACTGTCAACATTTCAAGTGTTTCAGAGCACTTAATTTTATTTTTTACACAAAATTTGATGCAAATCCTTTGATCCATATTTTTCGATAGCAAAAAATCGCCGAGCTCGCAAAAACTTTACGCCTCTCACAACCAAACAAAAGAGGATGTTCCATTGAAACTTGGTACAGATGTTAGGGAAGAGTGTACCAATATAACAAAACAAAAAAATCGATAATCGAAAATATGTTGCCCGCGAAATTTGAAAAGTCACCTTACTTTTTGAACACACCTCGTATAGTAATGCACCATATGGTGGGATTAAAGTTTTTTTTTTTTGGTATTTTTATCGGCGAAAATTAATTTCATTCCAGTAGTTTATTGGACGAGTATACTTAGTAAGGTTAAGCCTGTATATATGGTTACTCGGCCATTCCCCTACAAAATGTTGCCTTAAGTACTGTACAGTAATAAGTATTGCGGGTTTTTCGGCTGAGTGCTACCATTTTCAAAGTGATTTGGGGATAGTTCCCGCTTCTCTACTGTGGGACGTGGTTTGATATGCAAATTAAAAATATTTTTTTTTTAAACATTTCAAAATATAATACAATATCAGAAAATGTTAGCTAATACTATATACAAAGAAATGTTTACTTTTCAATTAAAACCTTAGAAATGTCAGTATTTTTGGTTAAGTATAGTTACGAAGGCTGCCTTTTATATTTCTGGCCTATTGCTTTTCTAGTATTGACAGGCGTAATATAATGTTTTCACTCAGAAAAGTTTTAAGTACTAGTAATATTTTTGTTGTTGACATTGACTTTCAAAGTTAATTTAGGCAAAATCATGAAGGTAAGCCGTGAACATTTTCGTGCGATTATTTTTGACAGCTTGAAACGTGGATTGTACAGGCAAGAATGCTTCGATGAACTTAAATCGATATATGACGACCAAGCACGAGCAATTACATAAATGCTTAATCGTAAAAAGCTTTTTCGCGTTGGTTACCTCATAACCTGACAAGTGATCAAAAAGAGGCTCGTCTCGATTGGCTAAAAAAATTGAATAAAAAAATAAGTGAAGAAAGCTACAATCGAGCGATACCATTGGCTGTTAAAAAAATAATTCTTAATATTAATTACTTTTATTCGGCGAACTAATAACAACGCATCGCATATTTTCGAAGTCAAACACAAAGTCATTGGCGCTGATGGCACATGCCGAATGCACGCTGACAGCACGACGATAGTGCGTGCGCTGTCGGCATCGAGCATCTGAGGCTGTAAGGAAAACTTCTCGCGCCTATAACTTTTTTATTGTCCGATCGGATTCATATGTATAGGGTTGGTATCTACAATAATACCTAAAAAATAATTCTTTAACTTATCTATTTTTCCTATCATTCGATTTATCGATTTATAAAAGCGATTTCTGAGAAAGGTGGGCGTGGCATCCAGAATTTGAAAATCTGAATTCTTTGTAATACTACAAGAAATTTTAATATAAACTTTGGTGCTTCTAGTTTTTCTTATAATTCAAAAAATTCTATCTATAGGCGCGGTGGGCGTGACATCCAAAAGTCTAAAATCCAACCTCTGCATAATGTTGCAATACACTCTCCTCCCAAGTTTAATGCGTTTATCTCTTTTCGTTATTGAATAAATTGCAAAAATTCGAAAAACGCATTTTTCTTGCAACATTATGCAGAAGTTGGATTTTCGACTTTTGGATGCCACGCCCACCGCCTCTAAAAAAACACATTTTTATAGTTTAAAAGAACACTAGAAAAGCTAGAAGCACCAAATTTGGAAGTAAGGTGCCTGGTAACATTACGGAGAATGCGGATTTTCAACTTTTGGATGCCACGCCCACCGCCCCCAAATTATTGAATTTTAGGAAAAGTAGGGAAATAACAAAACCATAGAACAGATCTACCCTATAAATTTCAATCCGATCGGACAATAAACAAAGAAGTTATAGGAGTTAGAATCTCCTATATAAAGTTGTGGGCGCTTAGAATTCCAACTAAAATGTTGAACTGATGCAGAGGGCCGGCATCAATAAAAGTCTCGTTTGCCGATCGCTCTGCGTAACTGTGTGTGGTCTAGATGGTTGGTCACAAGATTCTGGTGCGTGAGATCGAGGGTTTAAATCCAGCGACGAGCAATTTTTTTTTTTTTTTAATAATTTTGCGCTATACTGAAAAATATAGTATGATATTTTTAATCAAATAGACGAACATGGAAGATGCAAAAAAATAAGAAAAACGAAAAACTTGTTCTAAGCAATACAAAAAAAAGAGATTCGAACCGGGGACATTTAGTTATAGAGCTGACAACTATCACAACAAACCACAAACCAAACGAGGCACATTGTCTGTTTCTGCTAAATACATATGTATGTATGTATTTATGTATAGAAATTATAGGCGCGAGAAGTTTTGCATACAGCAGCAGAGACGGAGCAGAGGCTCGGCGTCAATGCTTGCGCCGACTGCGCATGCACAATCGGCGTGCAGTCAGCGTGCAGTCGGTCTGTGCCATTAGCGTCAAACTGACGCCGTCAATGCATGTGTATCATTTGACTTCGAAAATTTGCGAAGCGTTGTATTAGTTCGGCGAATAAAATTAATTAATATTAACAATTTTTTTTAACAGCCAAAGGTAAATGGTATCTTACTGTCGAGTGCACTCGACTGTAGCTTTCTTCACTTGTTATTTATTTATTTATCTCTAGATATTTTAACTTTGTGAAAATGTATGTAACCGACAGGAGTCGATTTGGTCGTGTCCGTCTGTATGATCACACAGAGCTCAGCAGTGAGTGTGCGTGTATTTAATACAGATAAGAAGTTTATTTTAAATCGACTCGACTATTGATGCTGATCAAGAATATATACTTTGTATGGTCTGCCAGGGCTCCTTCTGCCTGTAACATTCATTTTCACAAAGTTAATATACCATTCTTTAACTATTTTCAATGCGTTAATTGTATGATCAGTGCCGGGACTTCCAAAGATGGATTTATGCATATGCAACTGAAACTAAACAGTCGACCTCTTGGCCCTTTCAAAATGAGGAAAAACCAACAAAAGCTGTCCGAACAAAGAGCACTTCGAAGCAGATGGTGGCCTGTTTCTTTGGAATAACTGGCCCTGTTGCCACCATTCCATTAGAAATACGTTAAAGGGTCAATTCTGAATGGTACACAGTTAATTGTTAGAAGTGTTTGGAGAAATAAGGAAAAGCCTACAGCCGAAGACGAATCATTCTCCACCACAACAATGCAAGTTCTCACAAGTCCAAGCAAACAAATGTCTTTTTGGGCTCTCAAAATTATGAAATGATGGGTCATCCGCCCTACAGTCCTGACTTGGTACCTAATGTCTTCTCTTTGTTTCATCATATCAAGAAAAAGTTACGTGATCAACGATTTTAATCACCAGAGGAAGCAGTTTGAAGCGTTTAAAACCCATGTTTTATTGGTTCAATAGAATTCAAAAGTGTGTTAATCATCTAGGAGAATATTTTGAAAAACAATAAAACCGTTTTCAACGACCAGTCTTAATTTTTTCATTGTCCGGTCAAAAATATAAAACGAATAATTGTTATTTAGAAAAAAAATAGAATTAATTTATAGTAATTAATATCTGCTTAAAAAAAACTGCATTAAAATTGTTTATACATTTGTCTAGCTTAAAATATACGCGACATTATAATTTAACTAAACAACTGAACGAAATAAGCTGTGAGCCACTGTGAATCCACCCAAAAATATTATTGTTACTAGAGATGCCCGGTTGACAGTCATTCGTGAGTCATTTCGTTGAGGGGCGTTTGATAATTTCTTCCTAGGCTGCAAACCATAATAAGTTGTGCAATGTGCAATGCATTCGGACTATTTTCGCCTAGTTTTAGCCCAGTTGTAGCCTTGAAAAGGCCCACTGTCCGTCTATTAAAACAACAATTGGCTGTTAGGATCCGTGTCTACTGCCGTTTCTCTATCATGTTTCTTATAGTTTATAGCTCAGACCTAACATTAAAAATGCAAACAATCGGAATAACTATCTTCGGGATTTCCCTTCCGAAACTAATTCTGACTCCCATTTATCAAATTTCAGGGTATATCTAATCTTCACTTTAATCACTTTATTAAGTTTGAATTAACAGTTCATTATTGAAATAGTAAAAATGTATAGACGCTTTTTACTGAAACAATACATCGAAATATTTTCAGAAGATATAAGTTAACTAAAGTCAACCAAATCGCTGACAGCATTTGGCCGGGTGATCGTGCTTTGCCGGCAAACACAGCATATTTGCATGGCCGATATGATTTTCCAACTTATGTTAGCTTTAGATAAAATAATTGTATACAGTTCAATTTTGCATTCAAAAGAATAAAGACCACTCTTAAAATCAACTCGTTAAATTTTGTCATTACTCTACTCAGCTCAAGGCTAGTAATTAAAAGAGGACAGTTCCCTCTCAGCATAAATTCGGTTAGTGATAGAGATACTTCTACCTGGCGGCTTCTCTCCTTCCTTTAGGATTGGTATCGCAATAAGACAGTGCGGTTATCCACGGTTATCCACAAACTGTTCAGTGATAACTGGCGACCAGCCACGATCCCCTCTGCAGCGTCTACGACTATTCAGTGCGGCTAACAACGGCCACCTACCCCATATCAACAAATTGTTCAGTGACTAAGGGCGGCCATCCACTATCCCCTTTTCAGCATCCAGTGACGCAGTGCGGCCAGCGACAAAACCCTCCACGCTGTCCTGACATTCTTAGGCCTTCATTACAAGTGGGTCCTAACCAAATATTATTATTATTAATTTATCAATAACTCTTTTCAGTTTTTATATCTTTCAAGAGTTTTCTTAAAAAAACACTGATTTTAAAATATTTTCTTCTATAATATATTGTGCAGAGTTTTCTGAATATGTTTCAAAGGTATGAAGAGGTTGATATGTGGCCAGGACGAGCTTTGAAAAATGTCTTTTTGCTTTTATTTTTTTAAGCTGTTTTAAGTGTGACAACGTGCAATGCAACGTTTTTGTGAATACATCAAATATGAGTTTTTATTTTTAAGATTTATTTCTAAACAGCATAAGATGTTTAATGTTTAATAATTTAAAAACTTACTGCCGAGTGCACTTGTCTGCAACTGCTTTTCTTTACGTGTTGCATCTAACCTTTTTTACATTTTCTTTTTCAGGGATGGTGTTGGAGATGGGCAGTTAAATTTTTGCAACATGTACGAAATTCCTCAATTTAGTGCAGCATGTAATAACAGAGTTAAAATCACGTTTATTGTTGTTCAAAAAAGTAATAACACTCGATTTTTTTCGGTAAGTAGATTTATTAATTGATTAATAGCAGAAGAAAACAAGTCAATTGATCATGAACTAAATAATGGATTAGCTAAACTTCTATTTTTATGATGCTTATGCGGGGTTATATGTTATTATAATATTTTTTATGCTGGGAACTGTTAGACTAAAAAAACGACCTAAAATTCCGATTACCATGTTTTAGGAAGTTTATATATGTAATGTAAAACAGTTTCATACAATAACGGAGAAATTCAGACTGATTTGATTTAATTTGATACCGGACACATACATTATCCAAAAATTCCTTATTTAAATCACCCGCGAGAAATATTTATGAATTTTTTATCGTTAAGTTGAAGGAACTATTCTCCATTACGAAGCGAAATTTGAGTGAGATTGTCAACGAGTTTGTTCACAACCACGATTTTTTCAATTTGAAAAAAATTTAACAAAGAGTGTACCTCAAATTTTGTGTTTCCAACGGAATTTCCTGCGCTGAAGCTTTGCGAATGTTACAAAAGACTCATGGTGAATCAGTTTTATTGAAAACTCAAGTGTTCGAATGGTACAAGGTAGGTGGATAAGTCATGAATGACTTGCCTCGTTTAGGACGATAGATGATAGACGATGTGATAGAAGTGGATTATCACACATTATAATTGATGATGGAACAGGGGTGTACGTCAAGTACGTCATGCAATCTTTAATCATTAGAAAGGAGGAAAAAAAACAAACCCAAAAAAACCACGACAAAGTCGCTTCAAAGTCAAAGTCAACCACTGCACGAGAAGATTGTGCTATCTGGAGAACGAAAATGCAGCTGCGATAGCATCCGAGGTAAGGTAACAATTTACAAAGGGTTTAATGGCAAGGCACCTGAAAAAAGCCACTTGTGAACAAAAGTATGAAAGAAAATCGGCTAAACTGGGCCAAGGAAAAAAAAACTTGAAGTGATTCCGAATGGTCACGAGTGCTTTTTTGGATGAGTCTAAATTCAATCTTATTCGACTCTCTGTGGCCGTACAAAGGGCGAACAGTATTTGAAAAATTTCTCGGTTAAAATAATATGTATTGCTCACAGAGGATTTCGAGTAATCCTTAACAACATTTTTTTTTATTTTAATTGATACTTAGGTAATAGTAGGTAATAATAAGAAACAACAACTTATTATGATTTATAACATTTTGTTGAAAAAAAAATTGTTGGAACTGTACGTTCAAAATAATATTCGGTTGTTTGGTACTGACATAATGGTTCGTGCATTCAAATTTCTCGCTGCACATCAAATGGAATCGTACGCTGTATATCCATTAAATTAAGTTTGTTTACATCAGTTTCCGTGCATAAAAGTTATAAACGATTGTACTAGAGTCTACAAACGCTGAAATTCGAGCAATTTCAAAGTTTTTCGCATGATGAAAAACTGCTGAAGAATCTCGCAGACGGATTGTTTCTGGCTTAGGAGACAACAAACTATCTAATCAAACCGCTGAACAGTGGTTCGGGCGATTTCAAAGCGGTAATTTCGTCACATCTAATCATATATCAAATCATATCATCTAAATTTTGAGATCGGTTTTCAGGAATAGATCTCCAAGACAGCTTCCTAAAGTTAAAAGTTATTGCATGGTTTTCGCTCTGCTCTTTTCTCGTCACGCCATAAATTCTCAATTGGATTGAGATCAGGTGACTGCGGGCCACTCCATGACATTGACTTCATTGGCTGCGCGTTTAGCGAGTTTACTAGTATGTTTTCGATTGTTATCCTGTTAGAACGTCCAAACAAGAGGCATATCCTCGGAGGCATATGTGAGCATTACGTCGTTTAAAATATTGATGTATTGATAGCGAACCATGATGTTTTTTAACCCAATATATTGGCCCAATTCCATAGTATGAAAAATTTGCGCAAATCATAATTGATGAACCACGGTGCTTTACCGTTTTTATACCAGTTACCCATTGAAAATGGGTAAAAAGTGGTATATTAACTTTGTTAAAATGCATGTACCATAACAGGCAGAAGGAGGCGTGGCAGGCCATACAAAGTTTATATATTCTTGATCAGCATCAATAGCCGAGTCGATTTGGTCCGTCTGTATGAACGCACAGATCTCTAGATGCACCAGACTTGGTAGGAGTACGCGTGTATTGAATACACAGAACGAGTTTATTTTAAACTTGATGTGTTACGCCCACCGCCTCCACAAATCGATAAATGCGTTTTTCGATTTATTGCAAATAATTCAATAACGAAAAGAGATAAATACACCAAATTTGGTAGGAGAGTGTCTTGCAACATTGTGCAAAAGTTGGATTTTAGACTTTCGGATGCAACGCCCCCCGCCTCTATAAAACACATTTTTATAGTTTAAAAGAACACTAGAAAAGCTAGAAGCACCAAATTTGGTAGTCAAGTCCCTGGTTTCATTACGCAGAATGCGGATTTTCAAATTTTGGATGACACGCCCAACGCCTCCAAAAATCGATTTTTGTAAATTGACAAATCAAAAAATTAGGAAATGTTGAAAAGTTTCCGAAATATATTATTGTTAGATAATAATAAATATTGTAGATAATAATAATATCGACCAACCCTATAAATATAAATCCGATCGGACAATAAACACAGAAATTAGAGGCACGAGAAGTTTCCCTTACAGCAGCAGAGGCCCGACGTTGACGCCGACGCCGACTGCGCACGCACAGTCGTCGTGTAGTCAGCGTGCAGTCGGCATGTGCCATTAGCGTCAATGCATGTGTATTTGTCTTCAAAAATATGCGATGCGTTGTTATTAGTTCGCCGAATAAAAGTTATTAATATTAAGAATTATTTTTTAACAGCCAAAGGTAAATTATATCTTACTGGATGTTGCAAAAAAATAAGAAAAACCAGTTGTTCTTAGCAATACAAAAAGTAACCTGCGCAGGGAATCGAACCTGGGACTTAAAGCTATGGAGCCGACAACTTTCTCACCAAACCACCCACGGCAATCAAAATATCGGTTACAAATTTCGTTCTAATATCTCAGTTGAGACACATTGTCTGTTTCTAGTAAATACATAGAATGTATGTGTTTATGTATACAAGTTTTAGGCCCGAGAAATTTTTCATACAGCAGAAGAAACGCAGCAGAGACTCGGAGACTCGTCAATGCTTGCCCCGCGCATGCACTGTCGCCGTGCAGTCGGCATGTGTCATTAGCGTCAATGCATGTGTATTTGACTTCGAAAATGTGCGATGCGTTGTCAATAGTTCGCGGAATATACATAAGTAATTTATTTTAAGAATTATATCTTACAGCCAATGGTATCTTACTGTCGAGTGCACTCGACTGTAGCTTTCTTCACTTGTTAAACCTATTATTATTATTATTATTAATTGCGATGCGCTTTTTTAGTTCGTATTTAATATTAAGGTAAATGGTATCTTGTCAATACTTATTTTTCTCAAATTAAATACTAAATCCTTACATTCTCCCTCCCCGTGAATCGTCTTAGGATTCACCACTTAACTGAAATTGTTTACAAAGATGCAGTAAGCAAAGCGTTTGACTGTGACTGTGTAACTTGAGATCATAAAATTTTCGTCCACAAGATTTTTGCCTAGTTTTTTGTTTGTCTGTTCCAGCTTTGCTGATAATTATTTTTGCGGATTATAAGTCCGAATTCAGTAACGGAGAGGAAGGGATAGCACATTTTTAGAAGAAAGAATAAGAAATCAAGAAGAGAAGCAATAAAGGTAAATAAAAGACCAAATACAGCAAAAATTAATAATGAAACAACAACAGCAAAAATGTAGTTCAGCTGGTAGAGAATGCTGTAAAATTGGTATTCAAGCATCACGCTAGAGAATTTGATAGCAAGCTAGATGCAACAAAAATAAGGAATGCGGGAGCTACGTGTTGAGTCTGAGCCTGAGGTACAGGCATATGAAAAAATTTGTTTGGATGTAAACTAAAATTAAAGCAAAGAGCTCGCTAATGCAACACTCCCTTTTCACACAGTATTAAATTTCAAGGAGATCCTAGCAGATAGAACACCTGTACGCATAATTTGGCAAGAGCTAAATGTAATGCGCCTGGGTGAAAAAACGTAAGAGTATTACGAGGGTTTTTTTTCGAAGTTAAGGTTTCTTATGCCGTAACTTTGCAGCGCGAGCTGCTTGCTGGGCGGAATCTAACAAAACCGCCGTGTGCGCTGGTTTTCACATTTTTAGACAGTATAAGACACCTTGGGGCAATGACCAAATATTGAACGCACCTTCCATCTTCACGTGCGCTGTTTCAGCATAAACTATCTCCAATGGTCAGAACCTTGCGTAACGCTCAACCGTGGGACCGAGCCTCAGGCACGCAACACCTTAAGCGCCAACGTCAGCGACAGCGACGAACCACAAGAAGACATACAGGCAGTAGAAGCTTTATTTTATTAATATTATATTAATCCAGATTGTTTAAATTTAGTTCAAATCAAACTCTCTTTTTTTTAAAAAACCAAAATCTAACTAATTTTTGTTAATTTATACAAATAATTCTTTTATTTTTAGGAAAGCTACAAAAACTTTTCAAATCCGTTACCAGGAACTGTTGTCGATAAACACGTGACTAGACTTCAAATGTATGATTTCTTTTTGGTTCCGCAAATAGTTAGGCAAGGAACCGTTAGCCCAACACATTTTATTATATTAAAAGACGATGCAAATTACGGACCGGATATAATTCAAAAGTTAAGCTATAAACTATGTTTTCTCTATTATAACTGGCCAGGAACTGTACGGATTCCTGCTTGTTGCATGGTAAGTTTAAGTAACCCATTGAGAATGCTATATTGCGAGTTAAACCGATTCGATTTATTCATGTCTGTTAAATAACTCGTCTGTATTTTCAAATTTTAAATTTATAAGATGTGAGTAAATACTTCTTTCTTGAACGCACTTGCAGTCGTATGCGTAGCTAGCCGCGCTCCTACTAAATTGTATCTTTTATAACTTTATGTTTGTGTTTATTGTCCAATCGGGCTGTAAATTATTGCCAAGGTCAATATTGTTAGTTGCGAGACTGCCATTTTTCTAAAAATTGTGTAAAAACAAACGATTTTTAGAGGTGGCGAGCGTGGTATCCACATTTTTATAAATGTAAGTAAAAGTCAGAAGGAGGCGTGGCAGACCATACAAAGTATTATCAGCATCAATAGCCGATTCGATTTGGTCATGTCCGTCTTTTTGTCCATCTGTTCGTCTGTATGAACAAACAGGTCTCAGCTATCAAGAGAGCTAGAAGCACCACATTTGGAAGGTGCCTGGTAACATTACGGAGAATGCGGAATTTCAACTTTTGGATGCCACTCCCACTGCTTCCAAAAGTAGGGAAATAACAAAACATTTTTCTTTGACACTCTTGTAGCTTACCATAGTATAGATCTAAGAAATTATAGGACTTAGAATCTCCCATATAAAGTTGTGGGCGCTTAGAATTCCAACTAAAATGTTGAACTGACGCAGCAGAGGGCCGGCATCAATAATAGTCTCATTTTCCGATCGCACTGCGTAACTGTGTGTGGTCTAGATGGTTGGCTCGCAAGATTCTGATGCGAGAGGTCTCGGGTTCGAATCCTGTGATAAGCAATTTTTTTTTTTTCGATCGCACTGCTTAATTGTGTGTGGTCTTGATGGTTGATGTGTGTTCTGATGTGTGACGTCGCGGGTTCCAATCCTGCGCTGGGCAATTTTTTTTTTTTTAAATTTTGCGCTATACTGAAAAATATAGTATGATATTTTGAATCAAATTGACAAACATGAAAGATGCAAAAAAATAAGAAAAACCAAAAACTTGGTCTAAGCAATACAAAAAAAAGGAGCCTGCGCTGGGATTCGAACAGGGGACATTTAGTTATAGAGCTGACAGCTCTCACAACAAACCACTGAAGCACATTGTCTGTTCCTGGTAAATACATACGTATGTATGTATGTATTTATGTATAGAAGTTATAGGCGCGAGAAAATTTTGCATACAGCGGAGCATACAGAGACGGAGCAGTGGCCCGGCGTCAATGCTTGCGCCGACTGCGCACGCACAATCGGCGTGCAGTCAGCGTGCAGTCAGCCTGTGCCATTAGCGTCAATGCATGTGTATTATTTCACTTCGAAAATATTCGAAGCGCTGTATTAGTTTGGCGAATAAAAGTAATTAATATTAAAAATTTTTTTAACAGCCAAAGGTAAATGGTATCTTACTGTCGAGGGCACTCGACTTTAGCTTTCTACACTTGTTTTTCTTTGTTTTAACCAAAGAATTCTTTAAATTTTTTTTTCAGTATGCTCACAAGATGGCTTACTTCATTGGTGAAAGCGTTCAGCGAGATACAGCGGAAATCCTATCTGAAAAACTATTTTATTTATAAAAATAAATATACATAATAAGTTTAATTACCATTTGTATTATTAATATCTTTATATATATAAATCTTCTGTACGTGTGTTATTCATTGAACTCCTCCTAAACGGCTGTAACGATTTTGATGACATTTTTTGTGTGTATTCTAGGGGGTTAGATTCATTTAGATGGCTTAGATTCAATACGATTAGGAAGGCCGTGTCGAATCGTTATTAATTTCTAAAGATCACAGTGAACCTATAAAATTGAGTCATAAAATCTTTTATTATTTATCCGAAATAGGTACGATAATGTTCACCCTTCTAAATTTTCATTTTCAGAACAAAAGATATTGGGCGACGTACTCATAATACGCAATTAGTCTGTGACCGTCGATTAAATCGAACAGTAGAAGAACACGTGGCAAGCAAACTCGCTGCGGATTCAAAATTATCGAGCATTGACACGAGCATCACTCAATAGTCTTGCTTTAGAATATGATCCTAAATTCGCTAATTATGATTGGTAGTATAGACAATGAGTGTGAATATTGTTATGCTTTTAAATACAAAGGTGAATCGGCTGATTTATGTTTCACATCTGGAAAAATTTCTCTGTATCATCGGCATATTAATCAGGTTCCTTCTCGATTTTTTAATCTACTTGCAGGGTGACTCTTTTTCTCTAGCCAGCTGCAGTGCCTCCTGAGGGTGCCGGGATAATGCGTTGGCAACCACGTTAAGTTTCGTTCCTCGATACCGGATGTGGAATTGGAATTGCTGCAATTCTAAAGCCTCAGCTTTCGAAAAGACCAAACTATCGTTAGATACTTCTCTGTCGCTGAATAGTTCTACTCTGCCTTTAGCAGTTCCGACTGGCTATCATCCGTTTTTCTCCGTCGATTTGCTGCGTTAACACCGCGCCTAACAAGAAATAGCTTGGATAATCTGGGCTGGCCAAAACGGTTGTCAAGTCAATTTCTTTTTTAAAGTTGAGCGTCCTCTGCTTGTTTTTTTAAATTTAAAACTTTTGCAAAAATTTTGAAATATTCAATTTTGAAATTTTTGTGGAAAATTTTCAAATTTAAAATTTTTTGTGAAACTTTGAAATTTTGAAATTTTTGGGAAATTTTGAAATTTTTGGGAAAATTTTGAAATTTTCAATTTTGAAATTTTCTATTTTGAAATTTTTGGGAAAATTTTGAAATTTTCAAGTTTAAAATTTTTGGAAAATTTTTAAAGTTTAAAATTTTTGGGAAAATTTTGAAATTTGCAAATTAAAAACTAAAATTTGAAATTTTCAATTTTGAAATTTTTGGCAAAATTTTAAAAATTGTAAATTAAAAATTTTTGAGGAAATTTTAAAATTTTCAAGTTTAAAAATTTTGGGAAATTTTTTAAATTTAAAATTTTTGGGAAAATTTTGAAATTTGCAATTTAAAAACCTTTTTGGGAAAATTTTTTCCATTTTGAAATTTTTAAAGTTTTGAATTTTAAATTTGCAATTTTTGGGAAAATTTTGAAATTTTCAAATTTATATTATTTGGTAAAATTTTCAAATTTAAAATTTGCCACTCTGAAATTTTTGGAAAATATTGAAATTTTTCAATTTTGAAATTTTTGGAAAAAATTTAAAAATTAGAAATTATAATTTTGAAATTTTTGGGAAAATTCTTAAATTTTTAAATTTAAGACTTTTGCAAAAATTTTGAAATTTTCAATTTTTTTTTGGAAAAATTTTGAATTTTAAATTTTTAAATTTTTGGAAACTTTTGAAAATTTCAAATCTAAAATTTTTGGGAAAATATTGAAATTTTCAATTTTAAAATTTTTGGAAAATTTTGAAATTTTTATACCATTGAAAATGGGTAAAAAATGGTATTTTAACTTTGTGAAAGTGTATGTAACAGGCAGAAGAAGGCGTGGCAGACCATACAAAGTATATATATTCTTGATCAGCATCAATAGCCGAGTCGATTTGGTCATGTCCGTCTGTCTGTCCGTCTGTATGAACGCACAGATCTCAGCTATTAAAAGAGCTAGAGGTACCAGACTTGGTGGGAGTGTGCGTGTATTGAATACGCAAATCGAGTTTATTTGATTGGAACGTGTCTTGCAACATTATGCAGAAGTTGGATTTTAGACTTTTAGATGCCACGTCCGTCGCCTCCAGAAAACACATTTTTATAGTTTTCAAGAACACTAGAAAAGCAAGAAGCACCAAATTTGGTGGTAACGTCCCAGGTAACATTACGCAGAGTGCGGATTTTTAAATTTTGGATGCCACGCCCACCGCCCCAAAAAATCGATTTTGTAAAACGGTTAATCAAATTATAGGAAAAGTAGAAAAGTTTCCGAATTTTTGAAGTGAAACTTCTTATGGGAGGGTTTTGAAATCTCGATCGGCAACCTTTTTGGTGTCGCTCGCTCTCATTGAGCAACAAGACATAGAGCTGAATTCAGAGACTCATTCGCCATCTTGGAATTAGTTTAGCCGTGAAACAGACCCATTCCAACACAATGCCGCTTCGTTGCTTGTGCTTGCATTTGTCTTCGTCATTTGCATGTGATCTCGGTCCAGCCTTAATTTTGGGTCGTTCTCTTTGCCTTGCTTCAGTCCAGCCGTCACTTTCAGCGTGACCGCGCCGAACCAATCGAAAAATACTTTTTTCTATGAAAAATATACTAAAATATACTATTTCGATTATTAGATTATTACCATAATCATTTTCTTTTAAAACGCCTAGAAATTTGAATATAATTTTGTATTAGAATTTTAGAATTTTTTTTTATCAATGATTATGGAGAACACAGGCCTTCCCGCTGGAGAAACGCACCGTTTCATGCTAGAGATCAGTAGCCGCGTGCTGCTTAAGTGACGGCAGCCTACTCAAAATGCCCGACTGACACGCTTTGCAGTGCGCATCCATCTTATTTGCGCTCCTGCCCAGCCATTTTTCATTTTCTGGCATATTCTCCCACTCAGCTCCATATTTTTGCTTATTTCTCATTCTTTTTACTTACTTATTACATATTATTCAATAAAAAGTAAGCGTCACATATGTTAAAGTGTGACAAATACCATATAATACCATAAAATCTTAGAAAAATGCTACTAAATACCTATATACCATTAAAATACTTTTGAGCAAGATCAGAGCTGATAAAATACCAAAAAGGATTTAAAATACCATAAACGGTCACGCTGGTCACTTTGGAACGTTCTCTTTGCATTCCTTCGCATTTGTTTTCAGTCCAGCCGTCGCTTTGGAACGTTCTCTTTGCCTCGCTCTTCGCATTTCAGTCCAGCCGCTGCGGCGTCGCTTTGAAACATTTTCCTTGCCTTGCTACGCACTTGATTCCGTTTCAGCGTCGTTTCGAAGCAATCAGCCTTTCTGCTTTTTTCGTCGCCGCACGCAGTTCCTTACTCTGGATTTATGATTCCCTGTTACTTGACACTGCACAAGCACTTGCTTGCGAGTTGAAAATACTTGATATTTAGCAACACTAGCATTTATGATTGTAGTATTATTAATTATTTTGCATTAATAAGCATAAACAATATTATATATTGTTGTTAATTGTTAAATTTTGCAACAGCGTAATGCCAATTTGTGTGAAGTTTGGCAACCTAAATTCAGAAATTCAAATTCTTGTTGCCTGCCGAAATTTAAGTTTTCAGTCAAGGGCCATTGCTGTCTCGTTTTTTCTCCCCTCTTCTCTTTCTTTCATTCTGTGGCCTTGAAATATGCTTATTCCAGCACAGAAATCATTTTCCCTAATTTCGGCTTGCTTCCTTGTTTATACAATTCCAAGGCTAGACAACAAGGCGTCAGCTGATCACACGCAAGTGCATGTGTGTATGCACATTTTGTGTACGAATCATAAGTAAAGGCAGAATACGAAAAATAAAATAAGTAAAAGCACGCGAATGTGCCAAAGAGAATTGCCTTTGCCATTGCTTTGTTGTTGCTTCCACGCAAAACATTCTTCTTCCTGCTTTGCCTGTGCTTTTTCCCTATAGTCCAATGTGCAAGTCGCGTTTCAACTTTTTTGAGTTTCACTTGAGCCTCTGAATTCCACTCTTGTTCTTGTTATTCAATGTAACACAACTGCTCCTCACTGTTATGTTAACAGCAAAGCTAACATTCGAGAAATCCCAAAATTTAAATGTATGGCAGCACTGTTAGGGATCGTTCCCATTTTATACCATTACAATTGGAAAGTGGTATATTAGCTTTGTGCAAATGCATATTACAGGCTGAAAGAGGCATGGAAGACCACACAAAGTATATGTATATATGATAAAATTATGCGCCTGTTGCTAGAATTTCAAATTTTGAATTATAATATAATTAGCAGTACAATTAAACTTGAATATCCATCAAATTAATGTTATTCTGCGTTTTTAAATGTTAGATTGAAGAAAAATTTAAATATAGTTACGAGGGTGGTCCGATAAGTACTTAGCCTGCAACACGAAACTTGGTAAGCCAACTTTTTAAGGACTTTGTTTCGCTGCACGATTTCCCTTCTAAAACCAAGAATAAAATGAATGGCCGATACTGTACGTTCTCTACTTTTTCTAAAATAAATATATATAAATATAAATATAAATATTGATATTGTACTCTCTCTATTTTTTCTAAGTCATCCACGAGTATCAATTATCCACCTGCTTTCACTAATATTTTTATTAATTAATATTTATATATACAAAAAATAAAAATATGCGTAAAAAATATGTGAAAAGAAAAGTATCAAAATGCTGCAATGGAAAGACAATGCGACTATCACCGAAAGTCAATTCAGGTGTGCAAAGCTTGATATCCTCATTGCTCAATTTAAATTTAATGTATGCCTGTATTTCGAGATTTTAGAATTTTATGTAGGTTTGCGTGTTTCTGTTTCGATATTTCAGTCGACAAGAATTTTGAAGATCATTTTAGATAGAGCAAATACGACGTCGATGGAATGTTGCGTTTAGTGCTTCTGCTGTTGTTGCTGCTGCTGTGGCACCTGAACCACTGGCGGCTGTTGTTGCTGCTGTTGCATGGGCAACTGTTGCGGTTGAGCAGGGGGAGGTGATTGATTGCTGCTGGCCTGTTGTATAGGTTGCACAGGTTGCTGTTGCTGCTGCACAGGCTGTTGCTGCTGTTGCACAGGCTGCTGCTGCTGCTGCACAGGCTGTTGCTGCTGCTGCACAGGCTGTTGCTGTTGCTGCTGCACAGGCTGTTGCTGCTGCTGCTGCACAGGCTGTTGCTGCTGCTGCTGCTGCACAGGCTGTTGCTGTTGCTGCTGCTGCACAGGCTGTTGCTGCTGTATGGGCTGCTGATACGCAGGCTGTGGCGGCTGCTGATACATAGGCTGTTGATGTTGCTGCTGCGGTTGCTCGACATGTTGATACACCTGGTTGGGGTTCAACTGAACGGGCTGTGGATGCCCGTACTGCTGTTGCTGGTACTGCTGGGCATATTGCTGCTGCTGCTGGGCATATTGCTGCTGCTGTTGTGCGTATTGCTGCTGCTGCTGTAAATGCAACTGATCCGCCTGCTGATAGTGCAGTTGGCCAGCAGGCGGTGGTGGCTGCTGGTAGGCCACACCACCCGGTGGCGGTGCTGCATAGTAGCCTTGTGGCATATTCGGATGTGGTGGCAACTGGCCCTGAGCAATCATGCGCTGCACCTCCTCCTGGCGACGCCGCTCGAATTCCAGATACTCCTCGTGTGTATACTGCTGCTGTTGATCAATAGTCTCCCACTCGGGATCCTTCTGGAACTCGTCCTTGGTGGTCTGCTGCATAAATTCCTCTATGCTGATGAGGCCATCGTGATTGGTGTCCGTTTCCTGCGTGGATTTGGGGTTATTGATTTTGAGCATGGGAGCATTATCTATTATATAAATACCTGGAAGTAGTGCTCGCGCATGCGTTCCATTTCCTCGGCACGTTCGCGCATATCATCCTCGGGCAGATTGCTCTGGTAGACCTTGTCCAGCTCCTTGACAAAGAGCGCCTTAACCTCCGTCTCATCCCAGTAGCCGTTGCTGTCGACGTCGTGAATGGAGAAGAACGTTTTCGGATTGAAGTCGTCCTTGTCCATGTGATCCTGTTTCTCCCACACCTCCTCCAGCTGTGCCTTGTTGCCCGGATGGTGCACCTTCTCGTGCTGCTTGTGCTTCTGCTCATTCGCCTTCACTTCCTCCTCGAATTTCTTGCGCGACGCCTCGTCCATCTCCTTCTTCTGGGACTCTCGCTCGAACTCCTTCTGCATTTCGTACTCCTTGAACTCGCCGCGGCGCTTGCGGTCCGCCTCGGCCAGATCGTCGGATGTCTTTTGGATGAGCTTGCGCAAATCCTCGATTTCGAAAGTGTGCTCATTGCCATGGTCCAAGTGCTGCGGAATTTTCATGTGCTCGCGATCGATGCCATTGCTCAAATCGAAGGCCTTGTTGGCCAATTCGCGCAAGCGTTCGACCTCTCGCCGCTTTATCTCGTCCAGTTTCGTGCGCACATGATGATTCACATAGTCGAGTTCTTGCGCGATTTTGCCACTCTAGTTAGAAGTGCAGCATTATCACCTAATCAATTAATCAGCTCGCGCGAGGGAAGTCCCCCTCTCAATTGGAAAGCACTACTTACACGTATGTCAGCCTCAGGTGCTTTGTCCAGCTTCTTGCGGAACTCGGGATCGGCCTCTAGCGCCTCGACGACCTCGCGCAGATAGCGCTCATACTCCAGCGACGTCTCCACGTCCGCTGGGGCGGGTGTGCTGCTGGGTTCCTTGTCTTCCTTCTTGTTCTGCGTCACGGGCAGGGCTGCCACCAGACTCACACATAGGGCAATCGCCAGCACGACGTTCGTCAGCGAAAACTTCATTTCCGCAAGTGTTACGTGTTAATCTTGGCAAATCTGATTGAGTTTTTTATTTGCAATGCTAACAGTTGTGTAAACAGTTTCAACTGGAAATTAATTGTATTCTGACGTGTCCGGCCCCTTCTGGCTCTCACTTGCTGTTGTTTTGTCGCGCAGTGCTGCCAGACTGATCTAACCGTTCTTATCGCATTGGAACTCTAAAGCATATGTTCGCTATCGATATCGAAATATTATCGATAATTGGCAGCTTTACAGATTAGGTGATGTTATTTAAAAGTTCTGAGCCAGCTCTTTCTGTCTTGTCCATTTTATACCATAAAAAACAATAACACAATAAAATACAAATGAAAGAAAACCAAGGTTTGTGAAAATAGACATTTTGGGAATGAAATGTTATAGTTATAATGAGAGCCTTAATATTTTCTTTGATATTTTGTATTCCATATATATGATGAGTTATATTTGAAAATAATTTTAATAATAAATACAAAAATACAAGTTGACTGTCAGCTCAAAATAATATATAAAAAATTGGGAGAAAACGAAAAAAGCTTTTATTTTTCAATTAAAAATATAAAAAAGCAAGCTCAGCCGGGAAAAAGGCTGATCTGAAAACTCTGAGCTCAGTGATGTTCCAAAGCATATGTTGAATACCTATCGATATTGTTAGCACTGTTTCGATGAATGGTGATTACAGTTCAGTGTCAAGTTATTTGAGCCAGTTCATCCGAGTTCCTATAAGTAGTTCCTGAACTGGCAACCGGCAATTGTTTGTTTTGTTTCAGTTGAACCAAGAAACAAATAAATATAAGCAAATAATTTACAATCACTCAATGTTAGAACGATAAAGGTGAAAGGTGACGCAGCTTGCCAGCTGAATAAGCATTAAAAGTAATGGCCAAAAACACAGCAGCTGGAATCAAGAAGAAAATACTCAGCAGCGTCGAATACTCTCGTATTTGCCAGTTTATCAATGGGTATCACGGCGGACTACCCATAGACTGCGAACTGGAAATGGTAAACCGCTTCTTCGTGGACGTAGATCCGAATGCACTGATCTGCATACTGCAATCGGAGGTCTTCAACAAGACGCGCGGCCAGCACTGGCGCCACGAAGGACGCGCCAAGAAGCTGCTGCAGACGTACGTACGATAATGATTACTATAAGATCAGGTATATTAATGCCAATCATACTTAGCTATGAGGACCAGTGTGCAATATACAACGACAATGGCCTGCTCATACGCATGGCCTGCTTGGAGGGCATGAGTCCCATCGCGATGTGCCGCCTCGTACTCCAGGAGAAGTACGACCTAAAGCAGAGGCAGCAGGTGTCAAGGCTGCTGAAGCAGCCGCAGCTGATTGCCGACACGCGACTGGCCGACAACGTACAGCAGTGCCTGTACAGCGACAACCAGGAGGGCCCCATCACGGATCTGCGGCGACGCATAGTCGGGGAGGAGTACGAGCTCAAGCTGAAGCAGCTGGCCAAGAAGGCGGGAATAGACTTCTATGACGAGCAGGACTTGCGGCGCATGGGCTACGACAAGACGCCGGACATCAAAATGATAGTGCCCTTCCTCTACAAGGGCTGCGTGGTCAACTGGATCGAGAGCAAGGCCAACTTCGGGGACCCCAAGAGCCACAAGTGGAACATACAGCAGCAGCTGCAGAGCTACTGCAATCGGTTGGTATCACCATACACCCATGGCGTACTCAAAAAAATAACTATCTGCTTCTGTTTTGTTCAGCTTTGGGCCTGGCCTTATAATCTACTGGTTTGGCTATCACGAAGAGACGCCACAATTGCCCGATAATAATATTGGCATAACCGTGCTCACAGATTTCCCGGCGCGCGAAGACCTGGTCTTCATGCAGCTGACGGATCGCACAACCTCGACGAAGGATTAGTCTGTTCGACCTGACCTGACACCATGCTTTTCACTTAACAATTTTTCACTTTTTATTGTATTTATAAATTCTCATTTACATTAATTTTCTTTATAGTACAAAAACGCATTTTTCCATTTTTTTTTCGTTTGTTTTTTGTCGCATGAAATGTGTATAAAACTATAAAATATTTTAATTGTTTATAGACGCAAAACTAGCATAATAATAGTGGCGGCGGCAGGGAAAGAAAGAATACCAGATAATTATCGCTATCGCTTCTGCGTTGTTCTTGTTATTGTTATTGTTGTTTATGTTTAAGTTTGTGTCTCATGTGGGATGATGCCAGGTGTGAACACGTTTCATTGGCAATTTAAAAACAGTGCAATTTGTAAAAATCAAATCAGATTGTTAGCAGTTTTTAGTTTATATAAAATTCAGCTTGCGTTCAAAATGTTGTTGATTGTTGAAATTTTGTATTGACGCAATGTTCATAGTGTTTGTTGATTTTTCGTACTGGTAGGCAACTCGTCATTTGTTTTGATATCTTCAATGGTCTCTCTGGCTCTGTGTCTGCTTCCCCTATTGCTGGAGCAGGAGCATCCTGCTCCTCCACCTCCTACACTGATTGCCTCGCACAGCATTACAAGTCTTTCAGCTCCTCGGGCATATCGTTCTTCGGATGCTTGTTCTCGAAATGCTGCTTATAAGTCTTTGGGTCCGGCATTTGTGACTGCGCAAGATCAATAATTAGTTTCGTTTGCTGTTGTTGTTATCGTTGTTGTTGTTGTTTACACTCACCTTGCACAGCACGCACACATGCACGAGCGCCTTCTGGGCGGCTTTTTTCTGGTCGTTGGCGCTGTGGCCCTGCTGCTTCTTCATCTTGGCCTGCTTCTCGGCGGCCTTCGCCTGCGACTGTATTTTCTGATGACCGCGTGCCATTCTTTTCCACTGTATGTGTGTGCGAATCAAGAGCTGCAAAAGGTAAGATTTATAGTTAAGCACTCAAAGCCATTATCTATCGAACGCTTCCGCTGTTGTTGTTGTTGTTTGTTGTTGTTGTCGTCGTCGAAACATCAACAGCAACTCTGTCGCCCAACAGCTGCACTACAGCAGCGACGTCTGCACTTTCTCTTTCATCCACGCAAAAACCATACACACACACAAATGTATACATACACACACACACATACACTTTGGGTACAGGAAGCACTTTTTGTCTATAATCATTGAGACGACACTCAGTTATTGCCGCTCGCACAGGTTGACTCCCACACACACACACACCCCCTCCATAGACATAGACACACACGCACACACACACACATAGACACACTCTGCTACCCACGCCAGCAAATCGCAGTTTTCAGCACGTTTTCTGCTGCATGCAAATGTAGCGACCACGTTCTTGCCCGGAGAGCCAGAGAGAGAGCCTTACCTAATTTGAGGTTTCCTAATGCGTCTCTGTGCGCCCAGTTACAGTTAGTGGACAACTTTTGGATTTGTTTTTGATGCTAAGCGAAATATGTACGTTTTTTTCGTGATACCCGAAATTATTGACGCTTCTTTTGAGTGGAATTCCGTGGCGTAGTTTTTGGGATTTTTATTATGACAAATTGTGTGTGGCCTTTTGCCTTTGTTGTGTTGAGTGTTTCAGGGTTGTAAAAATATCGATTGCGCACTGGCGCTTGATAGCCACCACTGCATATCGATGTTTTCTGCACACGACTATCGAGAGTTGCAAAGACATCGATAGTCACGAATATTTGAAATAAGTGTTGGTAAACTGCACAATAATTCAAAAGTACATAAAAGGAATAATTTTAAATATTTAAATATTTATATAATTCATTTAATATTAATATATATACATTAAAATTATTAAATATATTTAATATGAATAATAATAATGTTATATTAATAAATTTATCAAATTATTTATTTAGTAGCTGCATAAAAGCGAAATATACGAATTGTAAGAATTAAAACACACTCATTTTTGCAAATATATATAAAAATGGTATTTATTGCTTAAAACTTAACAAAGTGAGCTATAACTAAACTAACATGCTCGCGTTATTGTCGCAGAACTCATAAATATTGTCAACGAATTGCATTTCTTGTGCGTTTTTAGTAACTTTTGGCGTTTCCTCGGACTTCGACTGGGGCAATACTTCCTGGGCCTTTCCCACTTTACCCGTCACTGCGTTCTGCTCCAGGGTCATGCGCTTCAGGTTGTTGATCAGCGAAATGTCCTGCTTGATTTCCAACTTCAGCTCGAGCAACTCGTGCTCAGTCTTGATGATGTCCTCGCCATAGGCCTCGATGTTGCGCTGCAGTTGACCCACCGAGAGCTCCATCTCCGGCGAGGTGTACAGCTCGTTCTGCAGCTTGTACTGCTTGCACTTCTCGCTCAGCTGGCGGGTCAGATTGTACTCCCTCTCGTACCTGACATTCATGTCCGCGTGAAGGGCTGCCAACTTGTTGCGCACACTGTTGCGCAGCGGTGCCTCCTTGCGACGCCTCCGAATGCAGTTGTTCTGGCAGTCTTTGTTGTTGTTGTTATAGTTGTTGGCAGAGCTTTCAAGCGCGTGTGTCGCGTGGCGACGGCTGCGTCGACGTTGGCGCTGCGTCACACGAGTCTCTGCGAGCTTATAAAGTTTCGCTTTAATTTTGTGCTCGGGCTTCGCGGCCCCAGAGCCGGTTTCATAATGCTGATCCGGCAGTAGCACGAGCAGCAGCTCATCGGGCACGCGCTGCTCCCACATCGCTTTGTTTTCCGCTTTCTCTGCTTTGCTTTTACCTTTCTGCGCTTTGCTGCTGAGGCGCAAAAGCTTTCTAAGCCATTTGAGCACGGAAAAGCTGCTACTGGTGGCGTGCGGCGCATGAAGTGGCAACTCGGGCTGGCGCTGCTGCAGTGGCAGGGGCGGGGGCTCTTTAAGCTCACGTCGTAACTTGAGTGAGAGGCGCAACTGAAAGACATTGAGAAGAGAAGATGATATAATAAAATATAATATCTCATAATAATAAAATTAAATATAAAATAAAATAATATAACACAAAATAATATATTAATAAAAAAAATAGGAGTATAAAATAATTATTTATTCAACTGATTATTGTCTAACACTGTGCATTTTAAACTGGTATCCTTTCGGTCCAAGTTTTTTACTATAATATTCTCAACACTAGGGAATTTTAGTAATTTTATTGGAATATATAATTATTTTAAATTCCAGCATTTTTATACCATTTACCCATTGAAAATGGGTGAAAAATGGTATATTAACTTTGTGAAAATGTTTGTAACAGGCAGAAGGAGGCGTGGCAGACCATACAAAGTATATATGTTCTTGATCAGCATCAATAGCTGAGTCGATTTGGTCATGTCCGTCTGTCTGTCCATCTGTCCGTCTGTATGAACGCACAGATCTCAGCTATTAAAAAAGCTAGAGACACCAGATTTGGTTTGAGTGTGCGTGCATTGAATACGCAGATCGAGTTTATTTCAAACTTGATGTGCCACGCCCACCGCCTCCGCAAATCGATAAAAGCGATTTTCGATTTTTTGCGAATAATTCAATAACGAAAATAGATAAACGCACCAAATTTGGTTGGAGGGTGTCTTGAAACATTATGCAGAAGTTGGATTTTAGACTTTTGGATGCCACACCCACCGCCTCCAGAAAACACATTTATATAGTTTAAAAGAACACTAGAAAAGTTAGAAGCACTAAATTTAATAGTAAGGTGCCTGGTAACATAACGCAGAATGCGGATCTTCAAATTTTGGATGCCACGCCCACCGCTCCCAAAAATCGATTTTGTAAATCGGTAAATCAAATTATAGGAAAAGTAGAAAAGTTTCCGAAATTTTTTTTAGGTATTATTGTAGATAATAATAATATCGACCATCCCTATACATTTAAATCTGATCGAACGATAAACACAGAAGTTATAGGCGCGAGAAGTTTCACTTACAGCAGCAGAGGCTCGACGCCAACGCCGACTGAGCATGCAAAGTCGTCGTGTAATCAGCGTGCAGTCGGCATGTGCTATTACCGTCAATGCATGTGTCTTCGAAAATATGCGATGCGTTGCTATTAATATGCCGAATAAAAGTAATTAATATTAAGAATTATTTTTTAACAGCCATAGGTAAATGGTATCTTACTGTCGCGTGCACTCGACTGTAGCTTTCTTCACTTGTTATAAGCTAAAATCTTTTTAATTTCAGTCTTTTTATGGGGCCCTTCAGCTGAGATCTTACAAGCTGTATATTCGGACGTTTTCAAACACTGATTGATCTCTAAAGCTCCTGTCGTTATAAAGGAACTTAGGTGCTTTACAGGCGCCATAAAGCCTAGCAGATTTGTAGCTATGCACAATTCTATAGCCAGGCAGGACAATTAAAACGCCATTAAGCCGAAAGAAAGAAGTGAAATTAATGATCCCGGGGAATAGAGATAAAAATAGTGCATGCACATGGGAATTAGCCCGAAACCCGAAAAAGAGAAAGGGAATAAAAAGCATTAGGTGTAATATAAAAATCAATAGGCAAATTGAATTCATTGCGTGCGTCATAAAGTCTCGGAATGAGGCGCCGTATAATCAAAAGCCAAAGCCAAATACGAGGCACAGTGGATCAAACAGAGCAACGAGCGCACACAATTACATACATATAAAAAAATATATATTATATATATATGTATATGGAGTTGTATAGGAATATATATATATGTGTGTGTGTGTGTGTGTGTATATCCGGTGTATGTGGAGGCGTGACCTGTGTTCAGCTGGGGCAGCGAGCGGAAGGAGTAGGGGGCGGGCGGGCAGAACATGAATTTCACATTTCTAGTCTTGCGTGCGGCGCCAGACGGGCGAACGGGATACAGCAAAGGCAACGGCAACGACGACGACGACGAAAAAACGCTTATTATGCAATCAGTGTCGACTTCTGTTGTTGTTGTTGCGTTGGGCCCACTTTTTGCACGGCAGGTGGGCTCACTTTTAGATCGGAGGGGAGAAGAGCTGGTAGGGGGTGGGGTGGGGGTGACAGGCGCTGTTACTCGCATATTACCTCATTGTGCACACGGCTCCAAGCGCGCCAAACAGGTAAAATGGCCATGTTGCCGTCGTAGCTGCGCTCGATACCGCGCCAACGTTCCGTTATAACGTAATCGCTGTAGTCACGCGATGCTGCTGAGCCTTGGCCGCCATCTTGTTTTATTTTGGACAACGTAACAGAACGAAACGAAATGGAATGAAACGAAAAGAAACAATAATTGTAAACACATGAATAAATAAAACTTTGGCAAACAGAAGTCATAATAAAATATAATTAATGTTATATATAACACTATATATATATGTATATATATAACACTATATATATTCCTGTACTCTTCACTCACCTATGCGATAGTTGTTGTGCTTCAGCTCGTCATCGATCAGCGCCTTGATTATGTCATTGCAGGTGGTTTTATTTGTCACGCCCGATACGTAACGCGGCTCATCATCGTCCAGCCAAATGGGTATTTCCTTATGACCCTGTTCCTGTGCGAGACGGAAATGCGAAAATGAGTGAAAGTCCGTAAGTGCATTACATTGCTTTGCCCACATTATCGATAGTCGTTATGTTCTATATCTTTCAATAAATTTGATGCATGATTCTAGTGGTAATGCCACTATTTTTGCCTTTCTAGCTGTATGGGTTTTCTCCTTAGCATGCAAGCTTAGCCTAACTAGATGTCTATATATCAGTCAAACATAACACTAACGCACTCGGGCCAATCGCCCAAGAACGGATTTCCTAGGCAATCTCATTGATTTACGGCTTCAAATTACCAACTTCCCGGTAAACGAGTATTGGCCACACTTCCATGGGGCTCAACTGTACATGCCTGCGCCTCCCCCCTTCGAGTGGATGACTAACCCGAGTAACCCTACTAACCAAAGCCAAACATGTCGGGGTCTTAGGCGAAACACACACAATATTTTGCTTTAGCCACCCAATTAGATGATTTGTTTGATTTCACTGGAAGCCCGCTGCGGCCCCTAAATTACCCGCGCCCCCTCTCCCCTAAATTCAGGTGGAGGGATGTAGCTGGTGGGTTACGTGTGAGGCACTTACCACAGTGCTATTAACGCCGTATAGGGAAATGGAGCGATGGCGCTGCCGTCGACCCGCACCGCTCGTGTGTTGGCCATTTCCGCTAGCCTTTGCCTTTACCCTGTTGTTGTTGTTGTTGCTGCTGCTGCTGCTGCTAGCGTATTGTTGATTTTGGCCGTTGGCTGCGTTCACCAATTGCTCCCTGTTGCGATTGTTGTTGTCTTCTTGATTTTGTCCGCGTTGATAATGTTGATGTTTCGTCGGTAGAATCGGGCTCTCTGGCAAATTCAATAGCATTGGACAGCTGTCAAGATTATCATCGATGAGTGTTGAGTTCTGTTGCAGTTGTTGTTGTTGTTGCTGTTGCTGTTGCTCTTGCTGTGGCGCCATATTTAATCCGGAATCGTGACACTAATTGGCACTGCAATGAGGAAGAAGTGGAGCAATATTCGAGTGGTCAGAGAAAATATTCAGAAGGGAATTTCAGCTTGATATAAGTACGTAGGCACATAGATATGGTATGGTTGATACCATACAATATGGTTTGGTATGACAATGGATAGTGTTAATAGTATAGTATTTTTGGTATGAGTATGGTTGGATGTGTTATTATATGGTATGGTTTTATATCATTTGGTATGGTGTTGTAAGATTGGTATGGTATGGCAAAGTATGGAGTGGCATGAATGGTTCCACATGTATGGCATACTATAGTTTGTATGTTTGTAGTGCAGCAGTCTTTTACTTCCTTAAAGCACGCAAAGTGACTGTTAGACATGTTGTGTTTGTTGTTGGCATTGCCGTTGTTGCAGCTCCCTTGGCCGATGGCTGCTTTGGTCGCCTACGCGGAGCGATCAATTTAGATTTGCTGGCGGCGATTAAATAAATTATGCATGAGGCACACACGCGGCGCCTGGTGGTGCAACAGACACCTTGCATCACCCCAGGCGAGCACACTACACCACACCACCACAATGCCTGCAAAGCCTTTCCAACTGCAGCACATTTCACCACTTATTTAATCGCAGCCCAACCCACTTCTCTCCCTCTCCCACTCTCTTTCTCTCTCTGCTGTTGCCCCGGCGGCCGATTCCCAGAAAATTGCCCACAAAACTTTGTTTCTATCATTATTTTCGACCGTGTGGCGGCCTCTTTCTGCTTCTTGCCACCTTTTTTTTTGCACTGTGCATGCAAATTTGCAGCCGGAGACTTATGAATTAATGCAAATGTATGCGCCAGAAAATGCAGACCGAATTATAAATTGCGGTCGCAGAATTACTGCCGAATAGTTACGCTAGTTCAAAGCTATAGAAGTGGAGTACTTTTACATTATACATATTTCAGCTTATATAATATAGTACAATTAACTAACTTACTCTAATTTCCTCTTCAATTTTCCCTAGTTATTTTGCATACTCGTCTAGGGTCAAATTCATTTTCAAGTGCTGATCGCCATCAAGCACATCAGCGGAATGCCCCTAATTGTTGATAAATATTGAAGGACGTTAAATATTTAGAAGAACACGCCCCAGCCCCTCGGACGGACGCACAACAATCCACGCCTCTCGATCGCCACTCGAAACCATTAGGCAAATGAACAACTGCACTGCCAGCGATTTGCTATGCACGGGACACGCCTCCGGGCAGACCGGGATACCCCCACGGCCCGGCCCCTCCCCGCCTATGTCTACACCCGCACATGTCAATGCAGCCTTTGATTACCAGGGCCGAGCTGGACATGCAAACATTCATTGAAAAATGCATTTTCCAATCAAGATAAGTTCAAAAGTACAATTCTGATGGGGTCTGAAGGGTGATAGGTGACAGCAGCAGGGAGAAGGGAGAAGGGAGGAAGGAGCAGGACAATTAACTGAGCTCCCGGCGCTGACGTTTTAAGTGCAACTAATTGTGGCAGTACGGCGAAGGCTGTCGCTAGAGCACGACCCATTCGTTATGTGATTAATTAACAGCAAGTACCTTTCAGTATCCCCTAACCACAAGTCGCCACAAGGTGGCTCAGTTTGGCCTTACGCTCAAAAAGTTCAATGTCTCTGGGCCCGGTTTTATTAATAAATCGTTTAGTTCTTTAACCATGGCGTTTTGGGCTTTATTTTTAAACGCTGCACAGCCCGATTCCGACGGAGTTCCCAATTATATAAACCATATTGGAGCAGGGGCACGGGTAGGGCAGGCTCCTTTTCAAGTTAGTATTGCGTGTTACAGGGTGATTCGATTTCTTGAAATTGCTATGGGGAGGATTGCAGTTGGACGGGCTGGTTAGAACTTGGTTTGTCTACAGCACAGGGGTACTTTGGTGGGTTAAGTTGGAGGCTAAAGTTGAGTATATTTGACTTGGAAGGCTATACTCGTGTTCTCTTACCCTCAGTTCTACATTTATAGAATTGGAAAGATAATACTCGTTCTGCTGACATAGTTCTATGGCATTTATCATACTCATTAATGTTGAATTATATTAAATCAAAATTTTTTTTGTTTGCTTGACATTTTGCTTACTGTTAGACCTGTGTAGGACGTGTTCTATGCCAGACATTAGATTTTGGCACCCGCAGAACCACAGAGTATTGGAAAATCAACTGTGAATTCTCCCAGTGCCAAGATGCAATGCCAGCCGCTCCCTTCTGTCTCCAGTATTCCACACACACACAAGCATATATTTTCCGCCGATCGAACATACCTTTTTGGAGAGTTTTCCGTCTGTTTTTCAGCTGCGATCACCGCGAAGAATTTAGTTTGGAGCTCACTTCCGATTTGCAAATCTAGATTTATATAGTACTTTTTGGTATTTGTTGGGATCTTTTTTTCGGTTAGCTGATTTTCAGCACTTGCAGCACTTTGTTCTTAGCCGGGACTAGGGCTAGCCTATAGAGCCGCAGGACATGTTAATCCTTTGAGCTTTAACACTTGACTGAAGTTGGAATTTGAATTTGCAGCAATGTAACGTGCTAGGGCGACGTCAGCGTCAGCGTCGGCGTCGACGTCGGCAGCGCAGCCGGAAACTGCTAATAACTTTTTCTGTGTTCTCTGTTTTTTTACTCCTCAGCTCTAGATCTAGACAGGTGGCAGGCCAGGCCAGGCCAGGCTAGGCTAAGCTGTCGTCCTTGTTCCGCGAGTGTGCGAGTTTATTCAAATGATTCCTAGCTCTAGGAGAGCGTGAGTGTGTGTCCTAGTGTGTGTATGTGTGTAGTCGAAGAGTGGCTTGGCACTCTATAATACACTCTGGTGCGGTTGCCAGTGACAACGTCTTCGCTAGGCTGAGCGCTCGGCGGACATAACAAACAGGACTCGACGACGGTGACGGCGACGGCGTATCCTTGGCGACGGCATGTGACTAACTGAAATTCTACTTGCTACCACACAAAACTTTAAAGCAAACCCGGCAGCTACCAACGCACCAATACACACGCACACCTGCCGGCACAGAGGGAGAGGGCTAGAGAAAGAGAGTGAGAGGGAACGAGAGCCTAGGGGTTGTTAGTTGCTGCCGCTGCCGTTGCTGCTGCTGCTGCCGTCATCGGCGACTGCTGTCGTTGTTGGTAGTAGCTGCTAACAACAACTGGCCCGCTCTTGCCGCCTTTTGGCCAACCAGCAGTAACCACCAACCGAGTGCCTGTGTGTTTGCGACTGTGCTTGTATCTGTGTGTGTGCGTGCCTGTGTTTTCTACCAATTTCCCACTCGGCTGATCGACCGAGCGACCACTCCCTCATCCACGCTGCAGTTTTTGCCTCATAGCGTGCCTAAGCCCAAACTCCTCGCGCCCCTCGTTGTCCCGCGTCCACCACTCCCACCAATACCAATGCTAGCGCGCACTTTGTGTTATTTGGTAAAACGAGATTGTTGATAACGTGCCACAACAACAACAACAACAAGAGCAACAACAACAACAGCACGAACAACTATAAAAAAAAGAGAACTCGCTGTACATAAAATTCTTTTTGCCAGCAGGACCTATACCCACTCCCCCCTATCTTTCCCTTTCTCCACCCCCACCGGCCCTTTCCCACTGCATTGTATATTTTATTGTTAATGGGCAGCATTCGCTTTTCGATTCGATTTTTTTTTTCTGTTGTTGTTGTTGCTGCTTTTACAGCCATTCACGACACGAAATTGTTGTACTTTTGTTGCTAACGGCATTTTGGTCTGGCTTGAAAACATTTTGATAGATGGCTTAGAAGAGGACTGGAGGTGGAAGAAGATGAAGAAGAAGGCAACTTGGCCAAGCGAATGGCGTTAGAAAAGTCTAATTCAATTCTGTTTCAATCAATTTCTTCGCCTATTTATAGCACCAACTATTTCTGTGAAGCTTAGCTTTGGCTAAGGTTGGGCGGATCAGGGTCAAAGACTATCAGAACTATACATATCGGCAATAAGTGAAAGTTAAGTATTGTCGATTGAAGATCGGAAAATATGAAATATTTTTGGAAAATGGAAATGTTATAGGTTGTGGCCTTTTTTTTATTTCTTTCCAAGCTCGACAGCATTTTGGAATTATTTTAATATGCCTCTTAACTCAAGCGATTTAAAAAAAATAAAACTAGCGTTATTACTTCATTATCACTAGGCAGGGATATTACGACTAACTCTGCGTATTTTACACTAGAAGCTTTTTAGTAATTAAATTAGTTGCTTGAATTGGTAATATTGCCAGGACCTTAAAATATGCATTCGCTGTGCTCACAAAAATTATAAAGTCATTGCAAAAGAGTTTATGGACTATATTAATCTAAGCCGCCAAATAAAATAATAGTTTTAGTTTTCATAACTATTTATTATAAAAAGAAATTGGTTATATATAAATGGTATGGTATATCCGAAATTATTTTAATATATAATAGATTTGTAGATGATCCGCTTTGGCACGTAACACATTCTATATACATTTGTATATAGGAAGCACGACCGTCTTGGCATTATCCAACTCGACTTCCCGCCGATAAGCAAATACTGTCGAAAAACAATTAAAAACACGCGACTTGTCAATTTTCCAGAGGGTGGTAAAAATTTCGCCAGAGCGCGTGAAGTTCTGACGCTTTTCCGAGCTGCGATTATGTAAATGATTGATTCGGGAGCAGGTTGTGGGGCAGCCTGTACTAATTTGCACCAACTGCCGCTGCTGTTCCGCCAACGGCTTGGGGGTGGAGGTAATGACAATGGTGAGGGTGTACCAAGGGGGTGCTATAAAAGGGAACCACCGTGCGGTACCTGCCGTCCGTTGCGGTTCAGCGATTTCACGATATGGCACCAACACGGCCGGCGACGTCGGCTCGTAATAAACAAACATTATGTTTCGGTAATAATGCCAACGGGACCTCGACTATATACCAGTATGCAGTACATCTACATACACACTAAGATAGAAACTCCTGCCTTGGATTTAGTACAGTGTGGGAAAGTGCGGGTGCCTCGGGTCTGCAAAAGGTTATTAGTTTGGTTTTTTATTTGGATTTCGGACTGGGAGGCAATTAATGCGCACACATGAACGACTAATTGCCACGCCCTCTACAGCACTAGAACGAACGACAATAAGTACTTTTGTGTGTATTCCGAAAGTGCGTTCCATTCGGAATAACTTGAAATAAGGTAATGTTCGATTCATTCCGACCATTTCTAAAGTTCGATTGAATTTATTATATATGTATGATATGATGTAATATATATGATATGATATTATAAAGTGCTGTCTAATTTTATATTTCTCTGGTAACCTTTATTCTCCAACTCTCTGCTGTCACACCTCTCTACCTCGTAGAGTCTCTATGAGTCCCTATGAGTGGCGCCAGTTGCATTCGGCTCGCATGTGTCGCATATGGAAATTTCCTAATGATAGGGGAGTTGCTGCACAGCTTAATTGGCCAGCAGTTAAGCTGGAATCGCCTTTTGAGTTCGGGCAATGCTCGACTTTTATTGCGCACTCAGATTGTTCAGCTGCGATTGCTGTTATATGGGACGCACTAAGTTGAGTTAAATAGTGCCATGGGGCCTTTGAGAGAAAAAGAAGGAGAGTTCGTATATAACTTGGAGCCTTACCTTCACATCCAGCAGCAGATCCGCTGCACAGTCATTTAGTCGAACACATGTTCGAACGATCGCTGACCCTGACACACAATTTCGTCTGATCATTGCACATGTTCCTGGTCAGATCGTCTGATCTTCTGGCCGCATGTAACGTATTTCGCCGACAGAACCCTCCCTGCTGATGGGCGACAGTCTGTTAATTCTGACCATTATGTAGGCAGTAAATAATTACATGAGCAGGGGTCAGCGCTCTGCAGCGCCGGCAGAGGGTTGTCGGTTCGGTTCGACCGGGCTCTGTCGGGCTGCTGACTGTATTTTACCGCGTGCCAACTGCAACTGCAACGCTTTAGCTGCAGGTGCAGAAATCAACTGGCCCAACGAAGCGCGACGTAGGCCCTGATCCTTGATCCCCGTTCCCCGGTCCCCGATCACCTACCCGACTGCTTGCGGAAGGAAGCTGTTGCGCGCGGGCCAAGACACTTGTTCGCCGCGTCGCGTCGCCCAGGAACCTGTTTCAAGCGCGCGGCGATCTGCAAGCTGTTCGGATCGCAGGTTGCCGCCGACGTTTCTAGGGGTTGTGCCCCGTTAAGATGCCGCCAGCTGTGTCGCGTGTGCATTGACCTGAAAACCCGCGCGCTCTTTAACAAGGTAACAACGACAGGGAAAACGGAGGGAGTTCGACCAGATCGAAGTGCGTACACTCTGCTTTGAGTGGTCGTCTGTCAGCTGTGCTTCGACTCGGCTTCTTACTTGTCTCCGACTCGATCTCTCTCAACGCTCTGCAGTTGTTCATTTCTGCTGCTTCTTCCTAATTGATTGAGTGCACCCTGACAACTCTTAGTCTATTTTTGTCTGCCTCTACTTAGTTTTTGCTCTCAAATATTACAGTTTTTTGAGCGCCTTTTCTTTATAAAGACACTCACTCTCACCATATTCCATACTTTCTTCTTCTGTGTCTCCTTCTTCCTCCCAGAAACTTAAACGCATCCTTCGCATATTTTTTGTTCATTTTCTGTTTGGGACGATCTTTATTAATGCAAAGCTTTTTTCATATATGTTGTTGTTGTGTCTGTCATTTCATTGTTTATTTCTCTTTGTTTATAACTAGTGTCTAGCTCTTGTCGCTTCGTGTATTTACATCGTGTTGATTAATTTGCTAATGTCGTGTGTTGGTGTTGAGTTTTCCTTTTCGTTTTTATTGAGAGCTTAAAAAAATGAACTTTGCTTGCTTAGCGCCGATCTCGAAAGTGTCAGATTTGTAATTGATCTATAAGAAATCTATTCTATTGTGAGATGATGTGAGGAACCTAAGATCTCTAATGCTCGCCGTGACGGTTCTTGTTCTCTAAGTTAGCGAACGATTTTTGTTTTCTGGAATTAGCAAAAGTTTTTTTTTGTTTTCGTTTTCGTATCCATTTTCATTTCATTTAGAAATACTTAAGAAGTTATCATTAATATTAGCTATTGTAATAAATGATTTAACGAACATTTTCATAATTGATTTAATCTATATACATTTTTCAGCTGTTTTCTCGTCTGTCAAATAAAGCTTTTTGCTTAGATTTGTTTTATAAGAACTTGCAGGGTTCTCGGTCTGTTTACATATATTAATTTATTAATTACTTTTAGTACTTTATTTACAATTCTATTTGCAGAGAAAGAGTTAAATGTGTGAATGGGATCATCCTTACAATGTTATTAAATTGGCTTCACCTTTTATTTTTTGTATTATACGTATTTGTAGTAGTACGATCTCATTATTACAAGTCTCAGATTTTATTTTTTATTAATTTTTTACCCTGTGAACAATATGAAAATAAAAAAATAATGAAATGGATAAACTAAAATTGTACTTATGTGTATATGATTGTGATACAGAAATATATCTAAATTTAAAATATAAGAAATTTCTTTCATATTGGATATTAGTTATCACAGTTATTGCCATCACGATCAGCTTGGCTTTAACTGTCACTTCTCAATTCCTATCAACTTGTATTACTTGAATAATTTTAAAAACTGAGATGATCTATAGAAACTTATTGGCTTTACCAAATCTTTTCCTGCTTATGCACTGGTTCCTCATATCCAGAAATGAGCGCGTAAAATGTCTGGCAACGCCGAACTACAGCGAGGAAGTGGCCAATACTCAGGGTATCTTTTTGGTCTCTCTGAGGTCACGCTCGCCGGAGAAATACTTTGGAGACAATCATTTCTGCGGTGGGGCACTTATTTCGCCCAGCTTCGCACTAACCGCCGCTCACTGCGTAATGAAGTGGGTATACCCGACGACCTCTTAAGTCGTAATGACCAACCGAGTTTTCTTTGTATCTCTTAAAGTAAGCACAAAATACTGCAGAAAAGTCGAGTCATCCTGGTTGTGAGTGCCGCTCCGAATCGAGTCAAGAATGAAAAGCATACCCTAACCAGTCCGGTCGCCAAGATCTTTGTGCACACTAACTATACGATATACAATACGAATAATATAGCTCTTTTAAAGCTAAAAAAGAAAGTACCCAGCGGTAATGAGGGTATTGGGTACATCAATCTGCCTAGCGGACCTCCCAAGTTTGGTGAACTTTATAGGGTGCTGGGCTGGGGGCGTCTCTTTAAGGTTATACGAATTAGATCAAGTCCGAGCAATTCTCAACTGTCGTTGCTTTCAGGGTGGTCCTCTAGCCTCGCATATCATGTTCATTGACGTCAAGTTGCAGACACCAGAAGTCTGCAAGGGCTTTATTAAATCCTTCTCCTCGGATATGTTGTGTGCCGGAAATTTCAATGATACCGATGATAGTCCCTGTACCGGTGATTCTGGAGATCCTTTCGTACTAGACAAAACGCTCTATGGCATTGCCACGTACGGCCTGGGCTGCGGCGACTCAAAGATGCCCTCCGTTTATACAAATGTCTGGCACCTCATGGACTGGATTGAAAAGGTCATGGAGGTTAACGGCAGCCAGAGCTACCACCATTTGTCTTGGCTCTTCTTTGTTCTGTTCAATTTGTTGTTAATGTTCACTTAAAGTGGAATACTTAAATAAAATTTGTAAGAACCAAAGACCTAATAAATGGGATCTGTGTGTAAAATCATAAATGGGCATTAAATACTATCGATTGCGCCCTAACTTAAATCAAAAGCGTAAGACATATTGCTTCCATACTTTTTTCAAGCCGTTTTCAATGCAGCCTTAGTGCATTTTGTTTATTCTGTTTACAAATATTTAAATTAAATATATTTAATATATTAACTAGTTTTTACTTGCTTAAGTGGTCTTTGTTATTTCTTGAAGCTTCCTTTGGTGAATTTAACTAAGCTGAAATCAGCATAACATTGAAACTATATAGCTCTAGATCTATACACTGAAACAATAAAGCTTTTCATCTGTTTTGAAACCAGTTAAGCCAATGCAAAACTTTAACAATCGTTAACAATATCGCTTAAAGAAGGCACCTTCCAATTGTTCAGTAACAAATTTTCAAATTTCACAAATCAATTGCATAATATTTTTACAGATTCTAGGTAATATCATTCCAATATATCGTTTGCTTTGTACATTTCTTTCCATTGGCACTACATTCCAAAAAAGTAAAAGGGAATTGAAAATTAAGAGAGCATTTTCTTCAGCTTCTGTTTCATATTCAAGTTCTATCCTTTTTTTTTTATTTGTTTGTTATTAAATTACGTTTCAGCATTTGGTTTAAGAAGCTTAAACAATTTAATTATTAATTTGGTTTTTAGCAGTTAGCAATTAGCATTTTGTTTTAGTTTTTCCGTTTTCTTTTAAACTGCAAAAAGATTGTCCATGTCTTTGTTTTCCGTATTTACTTTCCTTGTGTTTTTGTTTCCTCTTGTGTTTTTTTTTAACTAAGACAAAATCAGCATAGCTTGAACTCTTATACATTTCTTGTTTGGTTGCTTGCAAAATGATACATATATAATAGAACAAATCTACGATCCTAGAAATATAAAAATTGCAAAAAGCTTCATATATGCGTTTGCTTTATTTATATATAATAATAAATATTATTTAAATAATTCTTAACGGTGGCCCTCATTAACCTGCTCAATTAATTAAGTTGAATAAATTTGTATGCAAATATTTCATATATTATTTTTATATTTTGTTTTTCTGCTTCTTTTCCTCCTTGTTGTTGCTGTGTTTATCACAAGACTTTAAGGTTTGATTTGGTTTAGTTAGCTTCAGTTTTAATATATATGTATAAATTTGGTTTTTGGTATGTTTTTTCATAGCTTTGGTCTTCTGTATGCAAAGTCCCCAGGGCGTTTTGACATAAATTGTATCTAAAATACTTGGGCGTTTTTCATAGTTGGGTTGGCGTAGCTTCTTGAGTTTCGAGTTTTATACATATATTTAAAGTTTTCGTTTTATAAGATTTCTTCTAATAGCTTTGATATGTTTTTCAATTAAATTGTTGAATCCGATTCCTGCTGCTGCTACAAATAGGTAAAAGGCATTGCGAAATCAAATGTAACAGCATGGAACGTGATTTCAGTTTCGTATCGCTTTGACTAAGCGTGCAAGAATGAAATCTGGAACACGACTCTCTAATAGAATTATAAGATGACTTATGAAACAAACATGAAAATGATATTTAATAATGTAACTCAAAGCAAAGAGAATGTAAGCACTCAAAATTGATGTAATATATATTTTAAATATATATTTACAGATTTGAGCAACATAAAACTAGTTTGAGAATTTTACATATCGGAGGCATTTGACTAAGGTGAATTATCATAACTGCGAGCGAATGCTACGTTCATTCACAATATGGGACAAGAATTATTGTAAATATATATGTATGTATAACATCTATATAAATATGACTCAATTTGTTGTTGTTCTTCTTTTAACTAGGCGTAGATAAAGCGTTAAAGCTGGATTTGGTTTGCATTTCGTGGTTTTTGGTTTTTTGGTTTACTTTATAGGCTAGGTCTTTTTTAGGGCTTAATGTGTTTTAGATGGTATTTCGTTTTTGGTACATACTTCAGCATAACTTCTTAATAAACTCTTTAACTGGTAAGTATTATGTAATTAATGCTAAACATCGTTTAGGTTTATTCTTCTGTGTTTTTTTAATTAAGTATTTTAATGCATTTGTCGAGCAATTTGCAAGTTTCGTAATTTTAAAGTTTTAAAAAAGGCAGTCGAAAATCTTTTCGTATTTCCTCAATTTTGCATTAATTTAATATAATTATTAACAACTTATTTTAAACAATTCGAGTATGTGTGTATGTGTGAGACTCTTCTATTTAATCAATATAAACAAATCATCTCTCTAGATAATTCTCTTGTGGTTTTATCACTTTTTGCCATTTGCATTATTTTGTGTTTCCCTTTGTTACATTTAAGTTAAATGACTTTTGCAAGGCCCCAAGAAATTAGAAAACTTCTTGCCTCCATCCGTTTCCTTTTTCTACAAATTTTACTAAGCTCTCGCGTGATCTTTTCTCAATCGCACGTGCTTTCTCTTGTTGCTGTTGCTTTCGCCTGCCGTTTGCTTAGTCTTACGAGAATCCTTTATAATGTACAAAAAAGAATATCAGAAATATGGCATAAGCAGTTGGAAATGTTATTCTCGCAATGACATCGATCGTTTTCGCCACACGAATGGGATGTGGAGGTTCTTTTTTGCGCACTTGAACGAAGCAGGTCTGAAAAGGAGAAGAGATATGATCAGTCTAAGAACTATTTTGCATTGGGCTTGCTGGGAACTCCAAGCCACAGTCAATAACTCTTTTATTTCGTTAATTTCTGAATCTCTGATGTCTGAACAATTTAGGGATTCTGACTGAGAGTGAAGTTCGTAGCAAGCCTTCGCCTTTGATAGGGTATATCTTTGTATATATCTATTTTCCAATAGATGTTGCTGCTGCATTGATGTCTCACCTCCGTAGCGCAACCGTTGTTTGCCGAGTGGGTGCACGGACTGTTGCTGCCACCGCATGTGGTGCACGCCACAATCTCGTTCGGTGCGCCGGCGTCGCGTCGCTTCTCGCCCTGATAGACGGCGGTAAATTTAAAAAACTAATGCGTTAATTGATTGCCCAGTCGAGAGGTTAATTAAGGCGAATGACAAAAAATCGAAATTGCAATTCGAAATTGTGTACAACACATACATACATACGCATACATGTACACATGTATTTACACACACAAAGCGCACAAACGCACGGTTGCACAACACAAAAAGTCGGAAACGAAAATTTTGCAGTTTGGTTGCATTTGGTTGTTTGCATTTCGTTTGAGTAAAAATACAGCAAAAAGCATTGTTTATTAAAGTACGAGTACGAGTACGAGTACGAGTAAGTATAAAAAAGGTAGAAAAAACATATAGATATTCATTAAAGTTTATCGAACATGTAAAAAAATTGAGTTAAACAAATGAAACATTGACTACGGAATTCGTAAAAAGCGTTGGCCAAATCGACTTTTAACTTTTTAGCTTTTTCTTTCGATTTATTTTACCACTACAAATCATATTGGAATAACTATGTGGAACTGCAGTAAGTGGTGTATTTCGCTGCATACTTACGGGCTGTCAAGGTATATGTTTTCGATTGATTGCAGCAGCATTTGAAGAAGAGGAGAGAGTGGAGAGATATTCATTAGGCCCGAACTTCAGTTTCAATTTCGAATTATTTTACTGTTTTGCTCGTACAACTTTTCGTTATTCGTTTATAAGCTTTCTGTTATTGAATAATGGCATGAGAATTTTGCTGTGTGTTCAGTTAATGAAAGGTGAAAAACCAAAGACTCGGCTTCAAATAACATAAATTCATTATTTTCGGTTAAATATCGGATTTGTCTTGATTTGTAAATATCGAGTGTGTTTGTTAATCAGTGTAATGTTATTGGTTTTCTATATACGGTAATGGTAATGGTTACATGATTAGGATATTATCTAAGTTTGGGTACTCGGGGTGTGCTGTTGAACAGAAGCAATGGAGTTCGACAAATCAAGCGTGCTCAACACATTTACAGAGATAGTTACGTATAGTACATAAAGCTGGGGAAAGTGTGGCCCGAGGTACAAGCTATAGACATAACATACATACGACTACATACGTTGGATTAGATTGCAGATTGCAAACAAAGCTGTTGTGGGTAGAGTGTAAAGGTACAGGTACATATTTCGAAATAATATAGCTATCGATAAGACTTATATAGAACTACTCGATGGAGCTTAAGGCTGCAACCTTGAGGAGCTTCATATTTCCAAAGTTTAATTTTGTATGATATGGTATTTATGAAAAAATACCGCTTTTGTGTTCAAAATTTGTCAATATTGCAAGAATTATATTCGTAAACGTAACCTGAAACACCCCAGTCACAGTCACAGAATTTGCTCATTTTGTTGCTTAGCCTCCATTATTTATTTGGCCCGTTGCAATTGCATAATAACAAACTGTTTACCGCGCGCATAACTGAATATTTTGCAATTGTATGGGTAGTAGGTGTGCGCAGACGTGTGTGTGTGTTTGAGCGTGCCAGAAGTCACACAAAATTAACTGCAGCGCTCAAAAGTATGCTGCGAATTTATTGCAGTGCACTGGCACGTACCGAGCTTGGACACGATTTTAAATGGAGAAACGTTGCTGTTTCCGGTGCGAGAAAGTTAGGCAAAGGAAGGCGCAGAGAGCGTGGTTACACCGCCAGCAAAGCGATTTCATTTCTCAGTTCCTCTTCCCTCACTGCCACTCCTCTGTCCGGCTGATTTGTCTTTGTTGTGGGGAGCTCAGGCAGTAACTGCAACTGCAACTCGGCACTCGCCTGACCTCATTAGCTTGGATGTGCTGCCGAAAGCTCGCAGTCAGCATTGCTGAAAGCTACTTAAATTTAAATGATTCATTCTCGCCATAAGCTCGGTTCATCAAGCATGACCCTAAGCGTTTAATCTGTGTCTTAGCACTGTCTGAAAGGAAAAGTTCTCACGGTAGCAGCAGAAAGACAAAGAGAGAGAGAGAGCAGCGCTTGGAAGATTCAGATATAGAAAATACACTCATGTGAATTTTGCATATTTTTAAAAGTTGAGCAAACGAGTAGAGCAGCTTTGGAGGGCACAACTTGGACTCCCCGTGGGAGTTGCTTTGCCAACCCCAACAATTTAATTTTATTAACACAAAGGCTCGTAACACTTGAAAAATGTATGCCAAGTGGAGACTTTCTGCACAGCACAATTAGCACTGACAACTTAACAACAATTGTAATGGTGGGCGAAGAGAGGGTGAAGAGAGGGGCGTGGTTTGGGTTGCAGAAGCTACAAGAATGTCTGTTGTCAGCCCAATTCCCCCAGGGTATTTTCGCACAACTTTCGCCGACATTTCGGTTCAGCTGGATTGCTGAACGCAGCGTCGTGCTTTAAACTTTTCGCTTTAATCCTGCACATCTTTTTGTTCGCTGTATTCTTCTTGGCCTTTTTGGCAATTAAGCTGCATGGAAGAAATCGCGAATTTTGCTACTCTTCCGCAGCTCGTTTTTCTTTCTTTCGTATCATCCTCTCCTGCTGCTGTTGCTGGTGCTGCAGCTCTCGGGCTCATTACGGTATTTTCCACTTTGGGCACTCATGAATAATTATGCTGGCCTGCTCCGAGGCTGCGCTGCTTACCACCTGCCTGCTGTCCGGCGTCAATTTAAACGCACGAACCATTTTTAATTTACATGTTAATGGCCGAAGAGCATTGTCCCGTAGCTCTGTGTTTCCCGCTCTGCGTGTAATCGTTGTTGTTGTTGCTGCTGTTGAGGCTCTCCGTGAATCTGCAGACGCTGCTCACGGGAGATGCTCTCTCATCATACCGGTAATTGTAACGTGGAATCATTTGCTGCTCTCACTCATTCCATTTCCAGTCCAATACCCACAGCAACTGCACGCATTTGCCCCTTACACTTCACTTCACTCGCCCTGCTCGAACGAGCCTCGGGCAATTTCCCAACACTAATGCACTTGCTTATTGTTGGCTTTTCATTTAAACTGCAATCGCAAGTCGGGAAAACTTTGTCTGCATGTGTGTGCCTGTGTGTGTGTGTGAGAGAACAAATTGCAATCAAAATAACCGCAAGCAATAAAGTTTAGTTTAGGGCAAAATGATTTTGGCCTCGACGACAAAAGCGGAAGTAACTGCAAACTGCGAAGATTTTCCCTGAGATTTCTCCCTTGCCAACTTTGTTAACAAGCTTATGTTATTGACTTCGGTAACAGCTTATTGGTTGTGTTAGTTGTGCAGGCAACAGGCAACAATAACACCAGAGAGTAACAGAGAGAGAGAGGAGGGAGTTGAGTAGGGTTAGTTCGGTTTGGAACGCTTTGGAACGCTTTGGAACGGTGCAGAACGATCAACGGTTGCGGGTCTGCCGGCTCGGCTCGGCTCGAGCAAGTACTCACAGTTTCCCTGGGCCCCGTCAGCACGGACTCGTCATCCGTGGCATAGACGCTGACGCTGCTCGGCGAATTGGAGCGCGACGTCTTCCGGCGTGGCGGCTTTAATGGTAATGCCAATTGGCGTTGATGCTCGGCCATTTCGATGGATTGCAATGGCTCCCGCTGCTCACGCTGCTGCTGTGCCTGCTCCGCCTGCTCCTCCTCTTCGGATTCGCGCTCGATGCGCACAACCAGGGCCGGCGTACTCGTCGCCACAGAGCGTCGCAGCGTAGTGGCTCCCTGCTCAAGCTGCTGCTGCTCCCTCTGCTTCTGCTGCTGCTGCTGCTCCACCTCCACCTCCAGCGCCTGCTCCTGCTCATCTTTGAACTTGACACGCGTTGCAGCAGCAGCTGCAGCAGGTGCTGCTCCCGCTCCCGCTCCACTCACAGTGGGCTCCTCATAGATGTGCTCGGTGGCGGTGACAGTCGCTTTGGCATCTGGTGACGATGGGCTTTTGGCGGCGGCTTCGCGTCCACTTTTACGCTTAATCGAGCGTGCCCGCAAATTCTGCACGGCAGCCCCGATAATGCCACCGTGCGCCTCCTGCCAGCGCATGCCTCCGCCAAAGAACTCCTCGACCGCGGCCGGATCCGCTTGGCGCGGCGTGCCCGGCGTCATCGTGGAGGCCGCAGTGCCCATGGAGAGCGGCGTGTTGGCCATCGTGGCGACGGGGCTGGCGACAGCGCTTGCCTTTTCGAAGTGGGAGTAGGACGGACAAATCAGCGTGAAATTCACGTTCGATTACTTCCTATATGTGGAATGTGTGGATGGGACAGTTGGAATGGTCTAGTTTTGTACTCTATCGGTTTTTGGTATTTTCGTTTTCGTTCAAGAGATTGAGAGAGATAGAGAGATATATATATATGTTGATGTTGAGTTTGGATAGAGATTTGCAGGTTTTTCTCATTTGGTCATTATTTGGTTAGGGTTTGATTGCGTTTCGATTCGATGAGTTGATTAGTTTGCTCAGGTTTAGTTGTTGCTTTTGCTTCTCTTTCTCGAGGGGGAGCTCTCACACAAGGCACAGGGTATTGATGAGAGTGTTAGACTGGCAAGATCATGGAAAAGTTAACATGAACTGTCAACGGAAAAGCGCTAAGGTTCGAGGTACAGATACGAAAGAAATATTTGTTGCTGCTATGCCAAAAAACCAGTACATTTATTATGGTTTTTATACTGAAAAAAACTGCCTTTTAAAAATGACAATGACTATATCGGTATGATTTATATACTGTTTGCAGTACTTGGTTGAGCGAGGCTATTTGTTATACACAGTATAATTTATTGCATAGGTTGAACACATGAACCGATCGGGGAAGCTGCCCGAATTTGATTTTCAATATTCAAAAATTTGTTTAATAAACTAATGAAATTATTATTTTTGTTTTATTATTTTTAATATCAAAAATAATATCCTCAATAAATTTTTCTGTAATTTTCTTCATCGAACAATCCTATTGATGGCAGCAGACCTTAATCAACCTTTCACCGACTTCTTAACAAAGCAATGTGTACTTAATTTCAATGGAATCGCCAAAAGCTATGTATTTGCTTGTGTGTGCAGGCACACAAGTGTCAGAGTAGAAAAACAAAAGTCAATATAATGCACACACACACACACACACACACACACACATCTAAAGTATAGCTACAGTTATGCATTAGTATTGGTATTTGTTGGGTGTTGGGGTGTTGTTGTTATTTACGAGCATACATGTACGTATAAAACTTTTATTTTGGAGAACGTTTCGATGCACAATCCACACACAATGCACTAACTAGTAAATATGGCTAGTTGACTAACGGATAAAGACTAGTAGATAGCCCGAACAAAAAGCTTTCAAGCATAGGGGCGCAACTGAAACTGTAAATCAAAATGCTCTTGATCATTTTTTTTCAGTATTGCATACCTTAAAATATAAGCAACAAATTCGAATTCTCATTAATAAAACAAGTTCAAGCAATTTGAATACATCTACACGGGCATTGAGGATCGACTAAAAGCATAGCATACTTTTGAGCGGCAGCGAATACTGCGCGCTGTACAAAAGTATGCTACGATTTCTGCGAGTCAAATGCAGGGTCTTGTTTCATTACCCTGCATGGTATCTTAGCTGTTGGCTGGCCGATCACAGCAATAATATAAAAAAAATCAACCAAAGCACTTTTATTAGCTGCTGCATAAGGCGTGTCGCTTGTCATTAACATTAACAATTGAACAAACCGAAGAGATAAACTCAATTTACGCAACAATCTTTAATAAATAATAAAATAAATCATATGCTGAATATAAAATTGATTTATTGCTCATTTCAGTTGGTTTTCTGTTTTTTCTCTTTTTTTTTTTTGGTTATGTATATTATATAATAAAGCATAATTTTCCATATTTTCGCAATTGTTCGAGTTTCGCTCGCAACATTTTTCCCAATTGTAAGTGATCTTAAAGTGTGTTTTATTCAATTTTCTGTTTCTTTCATTTTTTATACTTTTTATGCGCAATTTCATATTAAATGTTGTTGTGGCTGTTCTTTCTGTGGTGGTTGTTGTAGCTGCAGATGTGGTTGTTGTTGTTGTTGTGGTTGTTGATGTCTTAAAATGCAATTCACGTTTATTTCAATTACTTGTTCGGGCTGCTGTGTGTTAATTACGAGTTCTTTACGTTTTAGTTATGGTAAAAAGAAAAGCAGAAATTCAACAAGTTGAAGAAGAAGAAAAGAAGAAGAGAACCAAAACAAAAGAACACTGAAAGCGTGCGTCTACGTTATGTAATTTGAGTTCAAGTTCAAGTTAAATTTAAAGTTAAAGTTATCAACAATAATTTCAACTGCTTCTCTTTAGGCTCCGTTTTTAGGCTTCCAAATAAAATCAAATCCAAATTCGAAATGGAAGGAACTCGAGAACCGAAAAGTCAAAAAACAAGAATATCTCAATGCAGTTAAAAGCGAAATTCACATGCCATTTGTTAGAATTGTTTTTCTTTGTTTTCTTTTCGTTTTCTCATTTTCTGATTTCTCTAGTTTCGAGTGAGCGCTTGAGCGGGAGTAGAGGCGGGCGGGTAGGGGCTCTTAGCCCGGGACTGAGTGCAGTTAGAGAGTGTGTTCTTCTGTGTGATTTGCTTGTTTGTAGAGCAGATGGAGGTATGGATGGATCGATGGAATGTGGGGGGAGTGGGGGAGGTCTGGCCGTTAAGGGGGCAGGTGCATGAGTTGTGGTTGATAGCTTACCAAAGGACTTGCAAGAATTACTCCGATCCTGCTTAGTACCGCTGGAAGACGCTGCAAAAATGTACACAAAATAATGTTCATACTCAAAACACACTTTAAGTTTCGATTGATGTTGTAGTTGTTGTACTGGTTGTCGTTGTTTTTTAATGATTTTCGATTCGATTTGGTATAGTTTGCGACTTATTTGCTACTTAGAAATGAATTTAGCTTGTCTCCGATGTGGCAAACCTATGTATGTATATATCATATGATATCATCTTATTTTACATATCACAAAAATTGGGAACAATGTTCGATTTTATTTTGGCTTACGCAATTTTTGGCAGACCTTGATTCAGTTTATTCAAGATTCAAGATCTTGAGTTTAGTTAAATTAAATGAAAACTAAAAACAAACAACATTTACACATAGATAGTAAAGATTGCAAAATGGCATACGACAGTCGAGGGAGAAGATAATGCACAATGATTCAAAAGAACTCGAATTTCTATTCTTTTTGCAGGCATGCATTGCGTACGGTTACAGGTACGGTAACCCTTTTTTTTTGCTCTTACTCCATGGAATATGCCACTTTCTTTATTAACAAATGTTGCGTAAATACTTTTCCAATGTCTTCGCACACAATCCGGTAAATGAGTTTTCATCAGTTTCAATTTCGATTTGATTTATAATAAAATAAATAAGAAAATAAACATACCTACCTAATTTACAACTAGTTTATATTGAACATACGGGTATATCTTAAAAAATACGTGTACTAATTGGAGAGCAATAAAACGCATTTGTTCGACATCATCAGCAATTGTATTATACAACATTTATGAAAACAAAAGTAGAAGGATTCAAGAAAATGGGGATAACAACAAAGCAACACGATCGAGGGAGAAGGGGAGTTCTCATTTCTTCAGACGAATGGAATGGAAACAATGCAAACAAATGACAGAACTGAGCATCAGCACAATATAAATACACATACATTAACAGATCGCCCTACGTATTATCTTGGAATGTTCGATTCGGGTTCGGATTCGGTTCTATAAAACTCAAAATGGAAATATGGAATGTACTCATAGTTACAAGTTAACGTAAAGTATATATTTAAATTTGAAATACAAATTGCTAAATTGGGGAAGGGCTGGGGAGCTGGGGAGGGGAGCATAAACACAGGTGAAGATTGAAAGCGAGCTTTATTTGTGTGTAGGAACCGAAAACATTATATGGAAATCAGAGTGGAAAGTCATTTGATAGAGAGAGAGAGAGAGAGATATAGAGACAGAGTAGAAAGAGAGTAGGATACATATATGGTGGATACTTAAAGGGAGAGAGAGAGATAGACAGAGGTAAAGAGGCAGATAGAGAGAGAGACAAAGACGCAACACAATGACTGGAGTTGTAGTTGTTGTTCTTATTTTCTGGATGACTTTGCTCGGATGTGTTGATATTGTTTCGTTCTGTTGGATTGGTTTGTAGGGTGTGAAGAAAAAACAAAGGCATCAACAGTACGAGTATTTGGTTATGTGTGTTCTGTATATGAGTTCTTGTTGTTGTTGTTGTTTTTGGCTGTATGCTCATGTAAAATTCATATTTAATTGCTCGAGATGCATAGTAAATCGGGCACCCCTGGAGGCCCCTCGAGTGGTATATCTTATTGGTTTCTTGTTTGTTTTCGCATTTTCTACTCTGCGCTTGTTGTTGTTGCTTTATGTTGCGTTTTGTTATCGAATTTACCTGTGTTACGGGATTCTCGCCTGGCCTATAGACGACGTTGTGCAGCGGCCGCTTGCGGCCCACATAATTGACGCACACGAACTCCAGCAGAGAGGCGTAGATGAAGCACATGCAGACGCCGTCCCACACATTCATCGCCGTCAGGTTGGAGACGACGGGCAGCGTGCTGCGGAAACCGTTCGAGGTAGTGAAGAAATTCAACATTGTTGTCACGCCTAATTGTTACCAAGTTACCAAGTTACCCAGTTACCAAGTTACCACCGAGCCACAGAGTTGCATTCGCGACAGAGAGGAGAAGAGAGAGACAGAAAAACTTGCATTAGCCATTTGACACGTAATTTCACAAAGTTTCCTCTATTCTCGAGGGCAAGAAGATGGCAGAGGGCGGGGTGTGTGGGCGGATTGGGCGTGGCAGGTCGTTCGGGGCTTCTTAGTTCAAAGTAGCATGTTTATTTAATTTGATTTTTGCATTTGGTTCAGTTTCGGTTTGGGTGGGGGTGTGTAATTAGATTTTAATAGAAGCATGTTCAGATATGTACATAGGTTTGTAGGTATGCAGTTTTCGGTTATTTATTGCCAGCTTTATTTGCTGGTTTGCAAATTTTTGGTATATTTCGTATTTCATTGAGTATGTGTGTAGAGTGTGCAAAGCTAAAAAGGAAACAGCTACGGCTTAAAAATTGAAGGAGTAAAAAGACCCATCATAAAGAAGGGAGAGGTAAATCAGCTAAAAATTTCAGATGCACTTGTAAAACTGTAGAAACAAACTGTAATTGTAAATGTTTGTGCAAGAGGCTTGAAAAGCTTTAGTATTTTGTTGTAATAAATATTGTTTAACTGTAGCGTTGTTCTTTAAATATTTTTTATTTAAAATAAGTTTTTAAATATGTTGTAATAATGATTTTAATTATATTCACGATCTTTTTATTTTTTTAAATATTTTATTATTATGTTTTTAATCGAGTTTATGATTTATTTATTTGAATTTTTATTATGTATTTTTTGTTTTTATTTTTTCTTTTCTGATTTATTTTGTTTATTCTTTAATTATTATATTTTGTCATATAACGCAGGTTTTTATAAGAGAAATTAATTTTTAAAAAATATACAATTAAATCGAAATTCGGGTACACTCAATAATAAGGGGCCATTTACCCAATTTTCCAATTTAAAGTTCATTCTATTATTCTAATATAAGTAAGTTTAACCATTTTAAGACAACACACTGCATCGCACGTCTTTATGAATTTGTTGATCTCACACGCACGGGCCTTTTTCACATATACAGGTAAAAGCCGAAAACTGATTCCGCCATTAACTTTTGTGTTTGAATTGATTGAATCTCAACAATATAATTAGTTTTGAATATTATTATTGAAAAAAACTATTTTCAGATATGGTGGGCTTAGCACACAAAAGAATAAATTAATATTAAGTTTGTGTAGGCTACTTGTGCCTCTAGCCCTTATAATATTAGAGTTCTGTGACAGACGGACCTCTCAGATATAAGTTTAAGTTTAAGTGGGAAAAACGCATAACAATGCGTATAAATTACAATTTTCATAATCTGTAGTCCCTTCACTAATTAGTAACCTTCAAATTGTTTCGGTTTTGTCAGTAAAAAAATTAAGCTATGTCAGCTAAAAACGAGCAGCATTGAGGGGGTTAGAGATGCAGAGCACTCAGTAGCTGCATTCATCGATTTTCGATTTGCCATGCAGCGGGAAATCTCAACACTGCACTCAAGCAGCAAAAAGGCAGCTGTCGAGCTTGGTATCTCCCAAATGAGGCACAAAGTTGCCGCAGATATGACACTCAGTTGTTAGCGTGAGCAGCAAATTGTCAAGCTGAGGGAAACTTGCAACGCGAGGTCGGAAATCAGTTTGCTGTGATGACGTTAAGATTTCCCTTCGACTTCTACTTGAACTTGAATCCGGCTGCTTCACTCGGAGCTCTTCAGCGACTTTAGCTGGCCAGTTGGCCAGCTGGAGTACGAGGTACCCGACTGAAATATGCATGAGTCCATCAGCTGATTCAACTATCGTTGGAAGTCCAAGCACGCGGGGGGAAGGGCGCGGAGGGCGAATGCGCGAGTGCTCTGCTATTTGCCCATATGTCTGCTTATGCATAAATCATCATCTGCTATACGACTGCATATGTGTGAGAGTTTGTTTGTGTGTGTGCGTGTGCATATGTCCATTATCATCACCAATGCAGCAGCGGCAAGCGAGCGACGGGCAGGTCAGACGAGGAAAGGCAAATAGTGCACCATAGTCCGCCACAGTCGCTTCCACGTTAGAGTCCCCGCTTTTCCCTCATTGTCATCTACGCTTAAGCTTCATCCATATTCTATAGTCGAGAATTCCCTATTCCTTGGCATCATCATCTACTGCACATATGCTGTCATCAGCAGTGCCACAACACAACGCTTTCCACCTCCAAGTGTCCAGGCTAAAACTCATCATCTGGTACTTCTCGTGTCTATGTATGTTCTTGTGTGTCTTATCGTCAAGAGCTTCACCATCGTCGCCATCACCAGCGGCGGTCGCTCAGCAAAGCCACGTCACACAAGCTAAGGCAAATACTAGACTACAGTCGTGTCCACGTCCAACTGTCGCTGTCCCTCTCACAGTTCCTCTCCCTTGCTTACTTAGTATGTGTGCATATGTGTGTGTGTATGTGTATGTGTTTGTATGTATGTGACAGTTGCAATATCTGGCAGTGACGCTTGATGATTTTGGGCTGACATTAGGTTGTCGTTCTGCTGCTTTGTCGGTTCCGTTTCCTCTTCCATTGCCTTTTGGTGCTCGAGTGGCACATAATCCGTAATTGTATTGGCTTCTATTATTTTGTATTCTTACAGTTTCTTGTATTGTGTGTCTTATGGCCTACGGTAAGTGTCAACATTTTTAATTCTACTCTGGGCTTGACAACTGCCAAAGCCAAAGCCAATATTAAGAAAGAGATATATGTATAATCGTTGTCGTTTCAATATGTTAATTATTTTATTTTTGCATGATTTATTAGAGTATTTCTTTATTTTTCTTTAGGGAACTCCTACTAAAGCTTAAACGAAGAACTCTCTAAGATAACGAAATGTTAAAATAGATAGAGAAACATGCAGTGCAAGGATTAAGATTGATGAGAATTAATTACAGTGAATGCAGTATGTAAAAAGTTAAGAGGTAAATAAAATAATCGTCAAGTAGAAAGTTAGGTAGTTCGAGCTATGGATTGAAGATAGAAGAAACAACGGAAATTAGAAGTTAGTGTGTATTTCTGGTCTATATAAATCTAGCGCCTAGTTGACTATTGGATGGGTATAATATGAATATGAGCATGGATGGACCTCAGCAAGTCTATAGTTAATATACAAATTGAAACTCTGGATTGTGATTTATTGCCAATTAAAGTCGAAAGCCTCTTGGAAACGGTTGAAAGTGGAATTTAGACAAGGACTCGCTAAGCTGCGCCTAGAAAATGCCGCTACATTAGTAATTGGAAGACTACGATTTGATTTTAGAATTTGGTTGGTTTCTGTAGTTTTCTTTTCTTTTTTTTTGTTGATTATATTCTAATTTTGGTTTGGTTTTTTAATTGTAGTTTTTTTGGATTTTGTTTTACGTACCGATCATAACCCGGGCTGGCACTGCATTCCACTCCAGCCAAAATGTGATAAACGACGAGGTGACCAATATAATGCCAGGTATGAAAACGGTTGTAAAATAATACGCACGATCACGGGTAAATGTCAACTCGACCTGAAGGCAACTGTAATTACCTTAAAGTACAAGGCCAAAATGGTTCAGATCGACCACAAATTAAAGATCTTAGCGAGCACACATACACACACTCACAGACGCACACACTGTTAACTGTAAACGGCAAGGACGCAGCACAATTCTTAGAGATATGAGACAGTGACAGATACAAAGAAAGGAACACACATAGACCTATAGACCTAGCCTAGAGCCTAGTCTGGTCGCAGACCTCGCGTATGGACTAACTGCTGCTGGCACTAGCTTTTAGAGGGAAACGAAAAAGAAAAATTGAAAATCAAAAAGTCAAACTAAATATTTTGCTTGGTTCTCTAACGAGTTCGATTCGGAGATTGATCGGGGTGGAGCATACAAAAATGGAAACGCAAATGGAACCCATGCAGCAAACCCGTAGCCGTAACGATAAGTTGGTTCGAGTTCAACAGAGTTGGTGTGGCATACTTCTTCCGGGCAGTGTGTCTGGCAATGGATTTGCTTGGTGTACGTGCCAAACTACTTGAGATGGCGATAGAGTTTCAAAAAATAAAGCTTATTACGCAATCGAAACGAAATAAGATTCAAGATTACAAATTACATACGAAAGAGGGCAATTAAATAATATTTGAATATATCTTAAGGCAGTTGCTACAAAGGCGATAGAAATCAATCACAAAATTGACTTTTGTTGTTGTTGTGTGAAAGGATAAGTTTTATATAGAATGTATATAAAAAGATATTATATAGTTTCTTTTGGGTTAATGGTAATGTTAGGTATTTGTTTTTTGGTTGGTTGATTGGTATTTCGTTGGTATATTTATTGTTTTTTTGTTGTTCTTGTTACCTATCATTGATCTAGCTGGCACAGCGTTCCATTCTAGCCAGAATGTTATAAAGGATGACGTCACCAATATAATGCCAGGTATAAAAACGGTGGTGAAATAGAATGCACGATCTCTGGTAAAGATTAAATCGACCCTAAGACAGCTGTAGTTCCCTATTGATTGCGATTGAGTATGTAACAAATTTGATATGGAGAGGTAGGAGATGGCCAAGTTGTTGTTGTAGCGTTAATTGATCGTATATATTTATTTTTTTTTGATGTGGGGGTAGACAAAGATTAGACCATTAGATGGGTTGTCAGATAGTTTCAAATAGATAATGTTTATAAATTTTTGCTATACAAAACAAGCCAAGTTAACCAAGCTACGCTCCAGACTACAAGTCATACTGAAACAACCGCAAATATCAGAAACATAAAAATACGAGAAAACAAAAGGCCAAAATTCGTAACGGATAGCAAAATAACTAAAACTGTTGCTGTTTTTTTTTTCTTAGCGATATTCCCAATTTTGGTATTATTGGCCTCTCGATTGGAAAACAACAAATGAAATACACAAAATTGCTCGCACTTAAAATACTAACAAAAACCAAACTAAATGCTGCCTAGAAAGCATTACACAAAAATCATATTTAAACATAGAACAGTTGTGAGAAAAAGTACTCGGCTGGTCGCCAACTTACCTCTCCAACTGTTCTGATCACAGGCCGTGGTCTGATTCTTAATCAAATACGCGTTCAGCGTCGTCAGCGAGGGGCTTTTCCGCAGTGTGGCCTCGTCGTTCTTCCAAACATATTTGATTTGTGCTTCCTCGTAGGATACTGCAAAAAAGACGAAGAGTTAAGCGAAGTATAAAAGAGAAAGAGAAGGAAACGGTTGATATTACTGCTGCGATGGTTTATAACAAACAGTCCTACGTATGAGATATTTTTGACATGTCCTTTCACTAACACACATATACACACTCCAAAAGATATTTTATCTGTTAAAGTTCAGTACGAAACTAGAGGGTGCCGAATTGTTTTCTATGCCACTCTTGAGATCGTAAATATTCAACGACGCATTAAAAGTTTTGCTTTTTACTTATCTTCTCTTTAATCCAATTATATTAATTTCTTTTCTTTCGCGTTGCGCTATAAATAGATTTTGTCGTCATAAATCACAGGATGTGTCGACAATTTGGTTAATTAATTAAATTTATTCTGTCGGGAAGTTGATAAGCAAGCAAAAGGAGCTGGAGCAGGATCAGAAGCAGGCGGAGAGCGGCACACAAAAGCCCATTTTTTTCCACACACACAATGACGGCAACGTATACGTAATATTCTCTATCTGTCACTTTGATGGCCTTATTTGTTCGAAATTAGTAAACAAATGCGGCATTTGAGGGGAAATTGAATTAAATCATATTCTGATAAAAGCGACAGTCGACAGGCGGGCAAACACTTGAGGCCTTTGCATGCACGTAGATGAAAATCTCAGAGCAGCCATGTCACATAACGGTGACTTTCCCTCCATTTCACCGAAGTAATTTATGATGTTGCGCCAGCATTGTTGTTCTTCCTCGCATTGTTGTTTTTCTGCCGCCTGAGTTGGCTGGGTTAATAGACGCGAGGCGCCTATGCAGTGGTACGGGAGAGGTACGGACAACTTTCTGAAAACAATGCTAAAGACAAAAGCCTAGGACAGCGTGCACAGTAGAGCACGGTGTAGATGGAAATATCAGCTAAGGTCAATTTATTTATTTGATATATTACATTTTCGTTTCATATCTGTCTGAATTCTTGCATATATTAAATCTCTTTAAATCCCAAGCCAATTTAGTTTTACTTTCGTGTTATTCATTTCGAGAACATCGAACCACTGTGCAGCAATAAACAAGGCAGTCAGTCTGTTTGCCTGCCAGGCAGTCAGCCTTGTTAGTCACTTTGTCAGCTTTGCTACACACACACTCATTCACACACACACATAAAGACAATTACAGCAGCGTATTACTCGCACATACAACTCAACAGGAATTTCCCTCGAGTGTCAGTCAACACAGTCACACAGCCACACAGCCACACAGCCACACAGCCACACAGCCACACCGTGCCACGTTCCTGTCATCAGCAAGCATTTTCATTTCTCTTTCTTCTTCTTGCTCGACTTCAACACTTCGGCATAATTTCCATATTATTTGCACTTCTCTCTGTTATCTGTGTGCTGTGTGTGCTCCGTCTGCCATTTGTCTGGCAGTTGCCTAATTTATTCTAATCGTTTTGATTGCGATCAACAGACAAATATCGCATACAGTGCTACTTACTGCTTTCCATTGAAAATGAGCATTTCGGATCATCGAATGGAAATATGTGCAGGCTGCCCTGGCAGGACAATATCAAGTGACGTCTGTAACGAAACAAAATAATTAGAAGAATTAGACTCAAATGGGTTTAATTACTAACTTAAAATAACTGAAAGGACACACCAGTATTGCCAGTATTTATAGCTTAAGTAATTACTAATAATTTCAAATGAAGTTTTGCAGTTTACTCTGTTATTTTGTAAACAATTTCGCTGCTCTTGCTTTTTAATCTCTCTCTCTCTCTCTCCACTTGTGAGCTGCCCCTAGTCAGGCTTCTAAATTCTAAACCATGCTGTTTCGGCCTTATTTCATAATTTATTTTTACCAGTTCTGGCAGTTTTATTCCTCCTCCTCATCATCCTCTTCGTCTCTTTACCCTTGCTATGAAGCTCTTACTGGCCTCGAACAAGTTTAGCTGCTCTGTGACAGTTTTCTCGAGTTTTCCTCGCTCCGTTCTGTTTGGTTATGCAAAACAAGGGGTAGTATTGGGCAGAGCGAGAGAGACAGAGGGAACGAGAGAAAGAGAGAGCGAAAGTAAGTAAATGGAAACTGCAACTTATTTTAATTGCTGGACGACACTTTTGCGCTATGCAGTCAATTGGAAAAGTTCTGTTGAATTAAAAAGCAGACAAGCAGAGCACATTCCTCTCTCTTTCTCTCCCTCTCGCCCTTCCACATACGTTTGCGCTCTCTTTCTCTCCCTCTCTCCCACACGCTCTGCTTTTTCCTCTCGTCTAGGCAAACGAATAAGAAATGGCAACGGGAATTGTTCAAAGAGAAGCGCAACCCGTTGCCGTATTGTTATATGAGCAAACTTTCTGCCCGACTCTTATTTGTGTTCGTGTGTGTGTGTTTATGCTAGTGCAAACAGTGGACGAGTTTTAGTTTTACCTGGGCAGAAGTTGAGTGCACACAAGGATCGTTTGCGCAAATACTTGCTTTCATTTTAACAATCTCTTTTTTTCTCTATTTGTCTTTCCTCTTTTCTCAAAAGAGAACGCGTCTGTCCGACGTAGAAACAAGTCTGCTACTACAGCTTAAAATCTTAAATTTAATATTATTTTAGTATTTAATTAGCTTTATCACAGTTTTTCTTCCCACTGTAAATGTTTATGACAGAAAGACAGAAAAGGCGAAAGTGGCTAAATGGTATCTTACGGTCGAGTTCACTCGACTTTCATTTTTTGTTATCCTCGTTTCACTTATCATTACAGCTTCGTGTTTGCTCTTCGTCTGGTTCACATTTCTCGACTTGTCGACTTTTTAATATTTTTCGTAGGAAGAAAAGAAATTATGAATCGCATTTCGGTTGTCACAGAGCCCAGCCCCGTCGCCCATAGAGCTCATCTAATGAATATGAACTTTTTTAGCATTTGCATATCTGGCGACATTAGGGCGTTCGTTTCCCCTTGGTTCGCCCCTGAATATAATGCGTATTTGCATTCGTATTCAAATCAGCGCGATTTACACAAATACAGACACACACACACACACCTCATTGCGTACGTAATGGTCCCGTTCCGAAATATTCTTAAAGCGAAATGCATGGGTATGATCGGATCCTTGAAATCGCCATGCATAATGAAGTACGTGTCGGGCGTCCAGATGCTGTCGTGATGGTGCAGGGCGTTGAGGAAATCGTAGTGCGACTTGTTGCCATATTGCAGGCGTGGATCATTCCATTGTTGATTCAACAGAAACTCCACTTCGTATTTCTGCAAGGAAAACGGACTAGAGTGTGTGGTCTATGGCATATAAATATAGGAGACTTACTAAGCTGCTCTCATCGGGCGACGCTAAGCTCAGAAGCAACACGTTAACATTTACCGTCAGGGTGCCTGCAAAACAATCGAAACTTAACCACGGGTTACATCAACAGTTGTCAAACAGAAAATCGCTTGTGGGTGCTTTTATCAGATAAATCAAGTATTCGCAACTTTAAGCTAAGTATATAGCTACAACAGAAACGGAAACTGATCGATAAATGTGCTAGCTAGTAAAATATACGAGATATAGATACGAACAAAGAAATAACTATTGCAGACCGGGTAGATCCGTTAAAAACTGATAGTCTTGTGATTTGTTTAAGACATTTCACCAACCGCGATTATGTGGCCTCCTCAAATTTTGATTTGTAGCCATATCGGGCGATTGTAGACCACAGCAAAAGTCTTCATCTGTAAGATTTAATGGAGATCGACTGTACAAGTGGGCTAAGAGAGCACAATAACTGTTATTAAATTGGATTTGTTAAATAATAAATTTGGATCTTCTTTTTGGGATCTGAAACTGAAAAATAAGATACTAATCATATTACTTATAATACTAATACTAGAAGTTAAGGGGGTATTTTTTAGTAGTGTCCATTTTGCAAAGCGTTTTTCTGGCTTTTACTTCGAAGAAACTATGAAATATTTATGGGTTCGAAATTAAATAAAATGTATAAAAATGTCATTTTCTTCTAATAAATATTTTGATACTTACAAAAAAAACATATCTTTTGTTCTAGTTTTTTTGTCATGATAATTTAGTTTAAAATGCATTTAAACTGTACTAAGCACTTAAAGATAAGCATTTAATAATAAGCTGTAGACTTAGCTGTATTGTGCGCACCATGATAAACTCTACAGCTGATATACGCAAAAGTTTTTCCGCTAATAGTGTGCTCGCGGCCATATTCCCTGTATCTATCCATTCTCAAACTGGTATATCGAGTGTTCAAATTGGAGAGCTAGCCACACTCTGAGTGTGAAGTACAATTATTTGAGCACACATAAAGACAGTGACCCAAATGTAATTACATTACACTTATGCCTTGACCAATGCAGCTCTATGTGTAACGTACTTACAAACACTCCATCCCAGTCCCCTCCCAACACCCATTCCCCATCTACTCTCATCCTCTCCCTCGAAAAGAGTTCTAAGAAATTGCAAGAGTTCTTTGTGCATTCCGTCCGACAGACTAGCCATTAATTTTAATTGATTTTGCAGTGGCCATGCGTCGTCTTTGTCATCGTGGATGTTTGGCTACATTGAGCGTATCCTGCGATGTCTGCCAACAAAAACACCACCCATTGCAATTTTGGCCCTGCAGTAGCATTCTTAATGACGCAAGACACAAAAAAAAGGAGGAAAATTATAAGTAAGTAGAAAACAGTGGAAAAACAGCTCAAGTTATTCTTGTAGTTGATCCTAATACACGAACACTTAGTTTAATTGGAAACTTAAAGTTGAGGTTAAAGAAAAGTTCGAGGAAGGCGAGAAAAAACTGTTGAACGTTTCTTACCATTTACAGGCGGCAGTAATCGTTTATCATAGCGTTTCTTCTCGAGTAATAAATCTAATATTTCCTTATCCGAACTGGATTCATCGAATCTGTGTGAAGAGCAGAGATTCAGTTGTAACTAATGGCATGTCAGTGACTCGAGCAATATTAGTATATCTCAACTGGATAATTAATGGATTACTCAGGACAACCACAGTTGTGTGTGTGTGTGTGATTCTTCTTTTGTGTGAGAAGTTTCAGCTTTTTACTCAGTAAAAAATCAAACATTAAATTGAAAGTGGATAGCGCAACTTTAAACTCAAAAGGAAAAGTAAATGGATTAGTTTCTTTTACGTATTGAGATAGGAGAAATAGAGCTGCATAAAAAAAATACAGAGGATTACAAAGATGGGGTTAGATTCTATATAATTTATACTTTAAGCATTCAAAGAAAAATAAACTAGAACAGATTGTTAATTGTGTTCGGTGTACCGAAAGTCGCAAACCCTTGCAGTGGTTATGTTTGTGCAATTGTTTTGGTTTTTTTACAGTAATTATTATTATTATATATAGTTATACCCTGGCTATAGTTATATACAATATAGTTATTTCACACCGATTCTAGTTTAATTTTTACATGATTTTTGAAGCACTCTGTGGAGTTACCAAATATCTTAAATATTTTAAACATAGATTCTTTGGTAAATAAATAGGTTTAATGGTAAGTGGACGGACATAAAGTCAAATGATGCTGATTAATAAAATATAAAGCCTGAGATGCTTGCTGTTATTTGTCTGATAAAATCTAATATACACTCTGCAAGGGCATACACATATTAGAAGAAACATCTGTAAAAGCTTGTTAGTTCCTTCTCTCCTAGATTTTTGATAAGAGAAAAGCATGCGTCTATCTGACGTAACTGATAAAAAACGAAGATAAGAAATCAGAAAAGTGTTATGTGCCTTCTTAAAATTCGCATTTCATATATGTTTCTTGGGTGTGGGTGCAAAAACTTACTTCGACCAATCGATGCCATGACTGAAAGAATTTCAAAAGAAAATAAATAGAAAATTTCGTGTATAAGGGTTACAGGCGATACAGAGTACAGATAAAATAGTAGTACATAGTAGTAGTAGTAGTATGCAGGTTGAGAGATTGGAAGAGAGATCGTAGATACATAGATACATATGAATAGATTACACGGTGTAGCATAGTGAGGGTTATGTGTAAATAAAGAGCTGCATGAGCTTTGTGATTGCCGGGCGGAGTCGGCAGCCGGAAACGCCTCACTTACATGGGATGCTTGTCGAGGGCACCCGCCTCCGATTGTGTGGCAGCGGCCGTGGATGTGGTGGTCAGATAGCAGAGCATCAGGATGACACTGGAGGCCGCGTAGAAGCTGAACGATTGGCTATAGTGCTTATAGTGCTGGCCCAGATACTGATAAGCGGCGGCAGATGTTGCACTCAGATTGGCTAGAATGGCGGCTGACATGGTGGCGGGTACGACGGCGCTGGCGACATTGTCGGACAGGCGCCAGGGCCGGTAGGCGAGCGCTTGCTGCACAATTTTGCTCTGCTTCCCTTCATAAGCTTGCAGCTTCTCCTCATCCTGCTCCTGCTCCTGCTTCTCATCATTCGCCGACTGTTGCTGCTGTCGCTCAGTTGCCACGCCCCGTAGCGTCGCTAAGGCAGTTCGCGCTTGCAGCAGCATCTCGTGCAGTCGCAGGCAGGGTATGCCAGCCAGTGTGGCTCCCACAGCCACGCCCCTGCTGCCAGCACGCCCAGTGGCCGCATGGGGATCGGCACACCAACGCCTGCGTCGGCGTCGACGTTGCTGCTGTTGTCTCTCCGCATCTCTGTTAATTGCTGGGCTTCGGCTGTAGCTGTTGGTGCAGGGTATTTGCAAGTCGTTTGGCAGCGTTGTGGTTCTTCTTGTTGCTGTTGCTGTTGCTGTTGCTGTTTCTGTTGCTTGAATATCGATTGTTGTTTCGATTGTAGTTTCGTGTGTCGTCAACGCGTCCTTGTTGTCCTGCGCCAATTGACAAAACTGCTGCTGCTGCGAATGTGGTTGTTGCTGCTGCTGTTGTTGCTGCTGTGGCGCTAAAAGCACTTGAGCTGTCGCTTTTAGATGTTTGCCGTTTGCTGTTTGCGTTTTATGATTTTGTTGATAGTTATCCTTGATTTGGATGTCCTCTGCACTGCTTAATGCTGCTATTGTTGTTGCTGTTGGTCTTGTTGCCCCACATTGATTTCTGTTTTTTTGTTTTCTTCTCAGTTTGTGCTGCTCTCGGGCTGCTTCAAAGACGCAGCCCATGTTATTATAACTGCAAGAAATTAAATAAATAAATACAAATTAATGTTTCTCAAAAATTGAATATTTTTAAATATTTAATTTATGATAATAAGCTTGATAATAATTGATTACAATTATTTACACATTTTTTTAAATTTATTACCGCATGTAATCTTATACATTTAATTTCTACCTTCAAGAAAACGCGTTATATTATTATGAACCCAACCGAAAACTATTTTAGTTTTCTGCTTTTTATAGTTTTGTTTAACAATATGAAAAGATACGAATAAAACTGTTATATCGTATAGGTTCAGCAATATATATGAGTCAATATTTTTTAACGATCAATGATCAAATTTTTGTTGATATAAAATATTAAAGAAATTGAAAAATTTGCTTAAAAGATTATAAATTGCAAATCTGTTAAGAGTCTGCTAAAATTGCAAATCTTTTAAAAAGATTACAAATTCCATTAGGCCGATTAATTTCGAAGAGATACATGCATAAACCATTTAACTGTATGTTTGTGTGTTTAGGAAATTGAATTTTTGCGGTGAAAATTTTGTGGTTTTATGGCTCGGATGAACGAACAAACCGTTTTTCTTTCATGTTTTTTTGTGTGCATGTCAAAAAAAGGAAATTCTATTTTCAGTGCAGGGCATGAAAATTGCATTGTCTATACGTTTTCCATTTTCCATGGTAGAAAATAACAAGAACAACAACAAGTGGCAGACAAACTGCCACAACATGCGACCAGAAAACAACTACAACTAAAACAGCAATGGGAAACAACCACAACAACAATCATTATAAAAATGTTTTGGGACATTGACGTCCTGGCGACATTTGGGTTTTAGCTGCAAAATGTTGACTTCGCTCCATAACATATTCAAGTACACAGAAACATAGCTGTGTCTATAGAAAGATATTTCCTTGTATTTCCATTCAACAACTTGACACGCAGCTGGGCGTGGCCGGTTGAGGCGAGTGGCACCGCCTGGGTGAAAGTAGTTTTTTGAGAATTCCTAAGAGCAGCGCAGCAGGATTTCAACTGAGTTTGACGGCTTATCGAGTAAAAATTAAATTTTCAAAAGTATGGAATGTGTAAAACAATTTAATGCATCTACTTGGAGTTCTACTGACTATTCTTTCTCCTCTCCCCGCTGTTCAGTTCAATTTACTTTGACTGGAGCTGTCGCTTGTGCTTTGAGTTGATTCCTCTGCCAATGCAGAACAGAAAGGATTCTTGTTACTCGCTAACAACTTGGGCATGTCTGTTGAGCTCGCTTCTTGTAGCACAAACGGACAGGCAAGCAGACAGACAGACAGGCAGGTGGACAGAGAGGCGGGCAGACAGACAGGCAGGCGGACATACGTGGAGGCAAACAAATTGAAACGTACACATGTCCCGTGTAAAAGCCACCCAAAGCAAAGGGAGCTTAAGCACACACTCACATGTACATACATACACACACCCACACACACGATACGCACACATTCAAGTAGCGTGCTCTGTTCCAGCCAGCTTCATTATACATTTATTCGATTCTTACGTGACTTTGGCTATAAAGCACGAAAATAACTGAGAAAAGCCTACAAATTTTAATACACACAAGGATACGCCGTGTATTAGGCAGAGCTGAATGGGCTTTCATATGAATTGGCATACTAGACCGAGGCTCAACTAAATATGCCATATGTGCAGCCACGACCTTCCTGCTCCCTGTCCTTAACAATTATTGACCTCAATCTATTTTAAGCGCTTTTACAAGCAGGCGAAAAAACCTCGTTTCTAGGTTCATTTTTTTCCGTGTTGTTTGCAACGTAAATGTCAATTCACTTGGCTGCCACGCCGCCTGCCCCATTCCCACCTCTTCACGTGGCGTCCCTCGCGCAGCTCAGGGAAAGTTTGAAAACTTTTGGGTCGGCCTATTGAACTAGACAAGGCAGTGGCGAGGCAGAGATCGGCTCGTGCTTTTTATGCCGTGCATCCTTCCAGCGATTGCACTCACCCTAGGCGGGTGTCCAACCCTACTACAGCTGATATCCTTTATGCCTTCCGGGCCAGTTTCTGGCCGAGGCGCATAAATTTGCACAAAAACCACGCGCCACTCGACTGCAACTTGGTCAAAGCTAATCCGTCGCCTGGCGGCAGGCGGTAGGCAGCAGGCGGCAGGAAACGGCGTCCACTGACAGTCGACCAACAAAACTAACCGAAAAGCCAGCACAATGTCCTTGTCTTCTATCGGTTGTTTGCCTTCCTCTCTGCCCCTCATCCCCTGCTGTGTTACTTTTCCCCATGTTTCCTCATTGTTGTTGCTGTTGTTGGACTTGTCTAGTTCGTTGTGCATTTCATTTCCCGCCTGGGGCAACTTTTCATATTTTATTGTGGCAACTTTATCAGCTGCCTCTCCCTCTGCCAGCACTCTAACTTTTTATTTTTCCATCTCGTAGTTCCAGTCAATTTAATAATTTGCTGCAAGTTTCTGCCACAACTCGAATTAGTTTTACTTTTTCCTTCCCGCCTCTGACGAGCTGCCCACAGTGCGGGGTGGAACTGTGTTGTACACTGTCCACGCTGCGTATGCTTAACGCCTGCCGGATTCACCTAACAGCTAATCCCTCATTTTGGCCAGCATCCAATCCAATTAGTTCTGCAGTTGGAATTAATTGAAAATTCCATTAAATTTCCCAAAGGTCTTCGGTCTTGCAGGCATCGAGTTATGGCAAAGGGTTTTGTAGTTTCTCGTGGTGTTAAGTGGATAATGCAACAGAGCAGCTGACGGGCTGACGTTTAGATGATTTTAGAAATCGGCGTAAAAGATATTTGACATGCTGGTAAATTTTTCTGACACTCTTAATATACTCATTGAAGTAATACTAGCAGTTTTATATCATATCATAGTTTTTTTTGCTGTGACCTAATGATTTTTATAACACGCGGATAAATAAACGAGACAAAGACAAAGCTGCAGGTATATAATTATATTAAATTCGAATTATATGATAATTAGTAAGATTTGCAAGTATATGATAAACATACGATTAAATAATTAGGTAAAATTAAGTAAACCGCCCAAAAGTATGAAGAGCCTAATGCAAATATCTACAATATGATCTCGAACCTTATCATAGAGCAAATGCACTAAATAGTACGTATAACTGTACTTGTGTTTATATATAGAAAGCTTTACTTTCTGTGCTGTACCCAACACTGGGAACCAATGAAGGCCAACTGCTGGGCTTCAAATAACAGAGCCGGTCAGCAACTATACGTATAGTAAGTCGGACCTGTAATTTTATATGCTACACATAGTTCATTATAAACCTGCCAAGGGGCTGACCTTTGGTTACTGGTATTGATTGCATTCCTTTGCCTGTGCTAGATGAGGAACTTTGAAAATATTTTAATTTGCCATTAAAATGTCGGAGAACGTACAACAACAAACAGCAACAACAACTAAAAGAGAAGAGAATAATAGCAACTGCTTTATCGATTTTCCAATCAGTGCGCGACACGTAGGACAAAGGAAACAATGAAAATAACAGCAACAAGAACAACAACGACAAGCGCAGACTGAATGTTGATTAAGCCCACTTAAGACCTGAAATTTCGGTACAATACTATTGAATGGCATTACGCTTTTTGGTCGATCAACGTCAACTTGTCGCCACGGAATGCATTATAGATGAGGGTCCTTGTCATCATAATCGCACGGCAATGGGGCTTGGGCTTACGGCGCGGAAATGCTGTATGGGATTATTGAAGCAGTTGAACGAACCGAGTGCCACGTAATGCCACGGGATAATTGGGTGAAGCACTTGACCCAATTTCGCTGGCGCTATATACTAACGTACATACATACAGCTGTACGGTACGAGCATATGTGTTGATGTAGTTTGTATGGCCGTCTGTCTCTGGGAGCCTGCTGAAGCACGTCTGCAACTTCTAGGCCTAATTGAATAGTTGGACATGAAGTTGGATGACGAGTTCGAGTTCATTCGCATCGGAAAAACAGAGCACTGCACTCCCCGATAAAAGCCAAGTTAAGCCCTCTAAGGCGGCTTAGTTGGCGCAGAGAATGCCAAGCGTCGCGTTGGACTGCAGTAATTGAAATACCTGAACGCAGCTGAGAGTAGGGCACAAAACTATTTCTCTCTACTGCGAGCATCGAATGCAAATGACAATTAACGTGCGAGGGCGGGCTAACCCCCCTCACTCATCGGGCTAATTGCACGTAAATTGAACAGCACTCTACACACATTTGACAGTTTACGCTGCAAACATTTGCGCCGACTTAATGGTACACTGAGCGAAAGCGGCAAAGCAAAATAATAATTAAATAAAAGACTATGTGTACTTTGTGATTTATAAGAAGTATTCAATTTTTATTGGACACATGTAAAGCTATTAGCCTAAGTCCCATAAAAAAAACTAAAACACTTGCATAATTTTAGCATTATTTTACTGGGTATCTCCTTAGCCTTTGAAAGGCCTTAGCTTAATATTGGTACTTATATTTCAGTATATTTAATATTTTTATTTATTATGAAAATATTTATATTCAGTGTATTATATTATGTGTATCTCCATATTGTCCAGCTTTTCGCTGAGTGTACTTGCTAGCCGGTGCGTGGGTGTTCAACTGTTTGCACTTAATTGGCGCAGTCATTGAGCTGGTGACGTTGTTGCTTGTAACTTGCAGCTGCAGTTCACACTTGGCCAATGACCAAACAAAAAGTCACACCAACCCCCCTCCCCCGGTTCTACCAGCTTTGCACCCGACCGTTGTGTGTTGACCCGCATGTGGCACGTTTGCTGAGTAAGTACGTGAATGCGGCTGTTTACCGCTAGCCTTACACGCCTCACTTCCAGGCAACATGCAATCGGACTACTCCTACTTCCACAATCCTGGCTCCCAGCTACCATCTATCTGATCCCTTGCTTTACCTGCTGTTGAGGTATTTAAGAAATGTAAGCACAGCTGCAACGGCAACTGCAACGGCAACTGCAACGGCAACTGCAACGGCAACTGCAACTGCAACGACAGCTGTGCAACATCAGCAAAGTCAATTGGTTTCCATGTTTCTGGTTTGCTTTGGTCGAGTTTCGTGACGAGCAGTACGAGATATTGGATGAGCTGTACGGGGGTTGTACACAGAGAGGAAACATGTGGAATTAACTAGCTGCAGCAGCAGGAGACTCTGTGTGACAAGCAGTCCTGTTTGCAGAGGGAGCTGCTACGGTTGTTTTGTGTGTAATTTAAAATATTCAATATGTTTAATCATTTAAACTATTGCTGATTCTTTAAATCAAAGAACCATATACTTTGTAGTTGTTGCAAATATTGTAATTGCAATTAATAATCTTGTACAATTTAAGTAAAATAAACTGAATATTATTAAATAAATCTGATATCTTTTTCATTAAAATACTAAATAAAATGTTCGAAAATATAATGATAATATTTACTACTATATTATGATATAATTTACTTTATATATATATTTTATATATATTGATATATACCTATTGAACACAGTGCAATTTTAATATAATAATAATCAATCATAATTTGCAAAATATCAAAAACTGTTCGTTGTCATTTCAGCGTGTATCTGTCTCTTTCTACGCCTAGGGACTTAGTGCCACATAATTGCATTAAATAATTAAGCAACGGTTGAGAGTGAACCACAGCTAAAAGTAAATTGGAAACGAGTTAAAATGGCCGCATTCATTTTTAATACTTTGCAGCTTTAATCAAAAACACAGGCCCATCAAATATTTTACCTCATTTTTCGTTTCGTTTATTTATATAATTAAAGCAACCTTTTTACAGTAAACCAGCCTGAAAAAGGCTCAGATTTTTGGGTTCGATAAAGTTTGAATCGCTTTTACAAGCCATTACTTTAATCACTTCACGTTCGGGTTTCCTCTTTTTTTGGGTACTTTGTGTCGAAATTTTGACAGTTCCCCCCTCCAGTCACCCCCTTCCACATGGCTGTCAGAGCCACTTAAATTGCATGCATCATGGAAATTTATGTGAATAAATTACAATGGAAACCTGACACAGTGTAAGAATTCAGATTAAAAAGTATTTATACATATGACAGTGACTGGAGGGGGAGCAGGGCTAGTTGGGGAGGAGCAGGAGTAGCTGTACGCGGGACTGATACTGTTGGTCACGCGCTGTTATATCTCTCTCGCTCTCTGTCTCTGACTCTGTCTCTGTCCATATAGTTCCAGTCCAATGTGGCCTGCTCTGATTTCGCTATAATAAATTGACATTTTTTGGACGTAGTTTCACCGAAGTTCCTCGCCCTCGGGAGCCGAAACTGGAACTGAGAGTGTCTATCTCTCCGTCTGTCCCCAAGTCCATTTGTCTGTCCGCCAGCTCGACTGCTCCACGTTCGTGTCAGTTTATTTTAACAGTTGTTTTGTTTTGCTAAGATTTGTTTGCGTAGCAGTTCGAAAGTTCTCAGCAAAAAAGAAAGAGTGCAGATGGAACATGAGATTTATGGGAACATGTTGATGGACAGTTGAAACTATTGAGGCTGTTGAACTTACAACTTAACAAAATGATTAAAGTTGCTTTTATAGTGCAAACGGAACAGATAGACAGCTGAGAAACAGGTGATATATATCGAGATAGATATATTTATAGATATACGTATGATGGATGCACGAGTAAGTAAAACACTGCGAAGATATTTAACAACTGCTTGACAAATTATTGGATTGCAATGTAATTTATTTTACCATACTATTTTTATTAATTATTCTATGAAATTCATTATTAGATCTTCGTTTAATAATAAAATATATTTTAATTTGAAAATGCATACTGTTGTGAAAAATTGAGTGCACCTAACATAAGTATCTGAATAAAAAGTCAAATATTGCTCAAAATTATTTCAGTTAAGAGTTCAGCTTGGATATAAAATATAATGTAAATATAAGAACAATTTAAGTCACATTGATGGCGGCAATTGTACAAAGTGTTTCTTCCAGAGGAATAATATATAGTAGGTCGGGCCACTTATCGCGCTCACCTTAAACTATAACCTAGGCCAACATTTGGCAGAAAGCACAGCGAAGAACGACAACAGCATGCAGCAATAAACATTGGAATAATAAGTGGCAGAATAACAGGCGGACGGACAGATAGGCAGACAGACAGACAGACACAGAGGCGACTGTGGGGGGTGAGAATGAGGCAGAGGCTGAAGCAGAAAGCAACGACAAATAATTTGGCACAAAAGCAAATAAACAAGATAAGCAAACAAACACTCGCAACGACAAGACAAAACTGAAAGAATACTACAGAGACTACAACAACGACTACAAGAAGAGCAGAAGATGGGAAGATGGGGCCTAGGCATGATGACGACGACAAGCGAAACGAGGGGAGACAACAACAAGCAGAGAAGACGACAAACGAGCCGAGTACCGAGCACATAATGAGCATAATAGCTGGGGTACGGCTGAAGTGATGGATGGTTGGTGGTGGGAGAGGAGGGCGCAGGAGGGTAGAAACAGAGGGAAGCTCGGGAGCGGGAACGGGCTAAGACCTCATGTTCCACATGAGAGTGCCAAAGAGCTTTTGTTCGTTGTGTGGGTGTGCGAGAGTGTGTGTTAAAATAGGCGCCACTTTACATGTACTCACACACACACAGACACAGCCTGTATGTGCGTGAGTGTGTGTGTGTGTGTGTGTGTGTGGGGCGACCCTCGCTGCAACTGGCGTTGCCCTCAAACAAGTTGCAGCTACCAAACGAGGGCATGCGACGCACGTCGCCAACGATTTAAACTAATCTTGAGGCGGTTTATTTATATATCTCAAGGGTCGCTCCATCTAACAATGCCATCCTTGAATAGATAAACACACAGGGAGAGAGAGGGAGAGTGACATACGTGCATATGGCCCCCAGCTAAGCGCAGGTAAACTGCAGAATTAAAGGACCCAAAGCGAGGGGAATCCGGGCTAAGCTGGCAGATCTGTCCTGCCAAGCGGGTCGAGCTATTAATTATACATATTTTTGCTCTGGAAACACAGTTTCGGAAAAGAGAGGAGGGGAATCTAGTATTCCCATTGGAGGGTGGGGGAAGGGTATCAAAAGTTCAAGCTGCATTTGAGTTATGTTGATAGAAGTTCAGTCTGTTTTGGTTTTCTCTTCTCTCACGGCAAGAAGAAGCAAGAGCCTAGAATATTTTCCATAAACAGCAGGTCGCTTTCCAGCGATTGGCCATAAATTGCTCGAGTTTATGGCGCAGAAAACCCGAGAACCGAGAATACCTTTTGTTAATGCATCAACTACAGGCACAGTCCCTTTACTTCGCCTCTTCCTTCGGCAATTCGATATGCTTTGGGTGCACGCTTCAGTTGGTTTTGGCCAAGGAATACAAGTAACTCACATCGGAGGCTATTTAATTTCTATATAAATATTTTGCCATTGCCCGCAAATCTGCGGGCCTGCAGGCAGGCAAGAAAGGAAGACGGACAGACGGGCGTGGCAAGGTGCTTCGCCTCAGCCTGCACGCCTCACTGAATGTGCACTAAGGCAACCGGAAATTAAACACACAAAACTTCTCTAAGACTCTGCACACACACACACACACACATACATACACGCACGCACGCAAGAGTGCTTGTTAGTGCTTGGCATTTTTGTGGTTCCTTTCGGCGTGCAGATTGTGGTGGAAGGCGCAAGAGCGCAAGGGGAGGAAGGGTGCCAGCTTTATCAATGCTTCGTCCGTTTTTCCATGCATCTCAAGTGCGCGCTTTCAAAATTCGTGGAATGCGCGCTCATGTATTTGAGTGTGCGTGTGTGTGTGTGTGTGTTTCAAGCTTTTGTGCCATGCAATTTGCATGTGAATTGAACAAAGCACAAGAAAGCTCAAAGGATCAGTTGAGTAGTGCGGAACAAGAGCTAAAGTTTAAAAATTTACTTGTATACGCTGCCAGTCACAGATGATACTTCGAAAAGGGTATGCTAGGCTTATGTCAATCAATGTCACGGGCATAAGTGGGTGGGAAAAGTGTGTGTGTGCATAGTTATAACTTATCAGCAGAGCATCCTTATAAAAAATAACTCAGCTTAAACAATTGGCAAATATAAAAGAATAATATAAAGATTAATTTTTCTCATACGCACTTCAATTATATATAAAGAAGTTTCTCAAAAAAAAAAGTATTTCAAATTAAGAATGATTTTGTTCTGGCCAAATTGGGTAATAAGTATCTATGCACTCTACAGGGTTGCCCATATTCGACGGACCCATGCAGCATTTTCCATCGTTTTCGCCAACATTTCGGCCGAAATAGCGGCTATTTCTTCACGAATGTTGTCCTTGAGCTCTTCTAGGGTCCTTGGCTTGTTAACGTAAACCTTTGACTTCAAATATCCCCACAAGAAGAAGTCAGGCGGCGTCAAATCGGGCGAACGCGGTGGCCAGTCCAAATCACCATTTTTCGACACCATTTTCGTCCGATCGCCTTGGTCGACTTTTATTTGGCCTCTTCGGATTAGAAAGAGCCTCACCAGTCGTAAATTTTTCGTATAAACGCTTAATGGTGTTCTTAGAAGGCGCACTTTTCACATTTTTTAATTTTTTAAAAGCACGTTGAGTTTTCACAATTGACTTGTTCTGTTGAATGTAAATTTCAACTATTTCAGAGCGCTCGCGTGGCATGTATTGTTCCATGGTAAAAATCTGCTTGGACTGACGCTTCAAACACGGTATGTCATTAAGCGATCTGGCATCTCTGTCAAAAATTATGGCGTCGTCAGATGGGTCCGTTGAATATGGACAACCCTGTACTATAGTGGTTTTTGATTATCTTAAATTTGAATACTTACTGTACATAGTTATAGTATTTACTTTGAAATTTTTAAAATGACTTTATTTTTGAGTGAGCACAAAATACCTTTATAAAACTGTGTGCAAAGTATCTAAACTTATTTTGGCTTCTTATTATTATATTTCACTACATATTCATTCATGCCTTACTCCAAGCAGAGCAAAACTAATTAAGAAATAAATCGGAATTGGACTCGAAACTCAGGCACAAGTTCTAAGTCCACTGAGTACCAGCATATTTTTTGCGCCACTTGCATCCGTCGACAACCCCATTAATCCCTAGGTGCATAGGGGATAACAGACAGATAGCACACACATATCTACACACACACATTCAGATTTTCGGTTGGGGCAGCACGTGAGACGAAATGTACGAGTGAAAAAGCAGCTTGGTGATGGGCCTGAGCCTTGGGCTGCAAATGGGATTGGGATTGGCTTTGGCCTTGGCATTGGGGTTTGGGTATTCCCCGGCATGTGCCCATCTCTGAGCAGGCAAAGGCGCAAATGATGGAAATCACTTAACAACGCAAGAGATATGACGACAACGCAGATCATGTGGCAGGCTGTGCCGGAATCCCAAGGCAGCTCCAATCGCAGTCGCCTGTCTGTCTGCCTGTCTGTGTTAGTGTCAAGTTTCTTAATGAGTTTTCTAATGCCTCAGCGGGGAAAACGGAGAGGGACTCTGTCCAAATATTGCACAAGCAGCGGTGATTCAGCGTCAACGTAGCCAGGACAATAAAGTCGACTCGTCAGAGGCAAAATGGAGGCGCTATAGCGCTAAGATGAGATTATTGGCTGTTTTCTAGTGTCGTATTATTCAGTTAATTGCCTGACAGTTCGCTATTATTCACTTATTTCGATTAAAATAATTACTGTATTATTTATGTTATATTGTATCTATTGTTCTACCTCAGAACTGATGGCATGTTCATGTTATTCAGTTGCACGCGTCGTATACGTAACATGGATTCTCTTTCATGACAAGCGTTTTGTCTGGTAAATAATTCCAATAAATGCCCAACCTTTGAATTCGGCTATAAATAAACTAGACTACAACACGTTAACCATTTGTACACTACATTTTTATTCCAATAACCATGACGTGTACGCAATATTTATGTCTAATATAATACGTATGCATTTAAGGCTATTAAGTCTGATTTATACGCTCTTATTCTTTCCGCTTTCTGTTTCTCTTTCTTATTCCCTAACCCACATACATGTGAAAGCGTACGAAATTGCTGCTAGGCCGACATTCTGAACTTCCTACAGCTTCCGCAAATCACGTTAACGCGAGCTTCCCCTGCCAGACGATGGCCTGCAAGTTCAAACAAACGAGTTAATAACTTCCGCAATGTGGTCCGAAATTAACCATAATTCCTCTGGCAGCACACAGTTAACTGACCCCCATTTACCCCAGTCTTCCACTAACCTACAAGCTACTCCCTATCCATCTGCATCTGTTGACCCGAGCGAACCCCTGGCGATTGGACTTGTGCGCTTCAATGGCCACGACGCAGGCAAGACTAAGCGAGCAGTTGGAGAGCAAGCGGGGGAGCAAGTGAGGCGTTGCTGAGCTGGTTGGGTAATATGGTAATTTTAGCGCTTATCTCCGGGGTCTACACGCCAGCAACAGCAACAGCAACCGCAACGACAACAACAACAAATAGACGCACAACAATCAGCACACACACGAAAAATGCCCGCAGCACATGTCACATTTGCCACATGAGTTGGCGTACCTCATTTATCATGAGGCCGCCTGCCGCCTCCCGCCTCTCGCCTCCCCGGTTGACTGACTGGGCTGTGGACTGGTTCAAGGCTCCGTTGGGCGTTCGTTTTACCTTGTCCAGGATCTAATTGTGGCCGCCGGGCGACGTCGTAGAACTTTAATTATACGTTCAGCCGGGCGTTGGGCTGGCGCTGGGCATTCTGTGTATCACAATGCAATATTAATTTGTGGGCTGCTGGCGGGCGGGGCAGCAGAAATGCGTGCCCCATGTGACCTGCACATATGTAAATAAACGTTGTTGCCCCTTTCCTTGCTTTCTCTGCTGCACTCCCGTTCACTTTCCCTTTTTGTCTCTCATCAGGGCAGGCCCTGTGTCGCCCCAAACTAAATTTAGCTATGCGAATCAATAAAAAGCCTGGCACGCACACGATTTTAGTGCCAGCTCGCGGAGTCTTCGCAGACTTATCCTTTGTGAGTGTGAGTGTGTGTGAGTGTGTGCTTTTCAAAAGGTCACTAGAGAGCGGGTCTACCGTCTCCAGCTGATGACAAAGGGTTTTGCTTGCGTTCGAGTGGAAAAATCAAGTCGAAGGCGAAAGAATCCTGCGGGTTCCATTGCCATTCATTCATTCTTTCAGTCCATGGGAACCTCAACTTTTGTTACGCTCCTGTAATATTTATGAGTGTGTATTGATTAAATAATTAGTCAGCCGCAGCGACTAGCAGCTTTCACTATAACACACCATAACTGTTTCCAGGCCGTAACTGTTTCCATTACGTTTCCAATTAATCACGAATGCAGCGCACATTCAATTTGCTCGCTTTGGTAACAACTTGCAGGCATTTTATTGCATTTAATAAAGCAAATTGCAGACAATGCGAAGGGCTGGCTGGTATGAAGAGAGGACAAAGTGGAGTGCCAGCGCAAAAACAGTTCAAACGATTCAATTGAGAATTGTTAACGAAACAAAATTTTCAACCAGGCTTTAAATTGCAACAGAGGCAAACTTTTGGTAGGGAAGTGAAGGGAATGGGGTTACCGAAATTAAGGTATGTATACTACAACTAAAATCACCTGCATAAGTTAATCAGTTTTTTTTCTCTAATTTTCCATTTGGCAAAGTATTCAACCACTTTCGTTGGGCGAAAACAAACACATATAGAAAGCGAAAATCTCATTTGCGAATTGGCTGTAAGCCGTTTTTATTGCCTCTAGCCCAATGAATTGAAAATTGCAAATGCAAATTGAGTGTAGATAAATCCGGCATAAAATAGAAAACGTCATTAAAAGCGCGAGGAATCGCTTTACAAATTTGAGTAAAACCCATTGAAATATCGCCGAGGTCTTGGGGTGTTGATGCAAGCGCCGCGAGCCGGAAATGTGCGTGATAAAGTACAAACAATCTCACACACATATGCATGCATACATATACACACACACCCACACACTGGCATACATAAATAAATAGTCGGACATGAAGGAATATGGCCTGCGGATATGGCTCAATCAAGCAATACAAATAGTTGTGGTCGAATAATGGATTGTGGGTAGGGGAGGAGGCTTTTCATGCCGTCATATGTGGTAGCAAATTTTTTATATCGCATACACATATATATATTTTGACTGACATATTGATTTTGGCCGTTTATAATTTGGCTTTTCCGCTAAGATGTGGCCAAATGCCGCCAATCGTGGTCATGTTTCCCCCGGGAAATGTGGTCAACATTTGTAGCATTTGAACTAGTTAGAATAAATTGTAATTGGAACTAGTTCATTATCTGCATAGAACTAATTAACTTCAGGGAATTATGCCTGGGCTTTTACACGCATTCTAGGAACTCTGGTCAGTTGGTTTAAACCGGATCTGTTGGCGTGTCAAAAGGTATCGTGATCGGCCTAAATACATATATGGCGACATATGTATGACCCAGTTCATTGTTACTTAACACCAGCTCTCTGTCTCTCTCTCTCTTTTTTCTCTCGCTCTCTCTCTCTCTCTCTATATGTGTGTCTCTCTTATTGGAGCGTCATTTAACAATTAAAATTAATCAATGCGCACGCAAGGCTAATCGGTGCGATGATACATAGAGGCTAACTGCGGAACAGAGACAGGGACAAACAGTGAGATGCAAAGGGGTAGACAGAGAGAGAAAGAGACACAACGTGGAAAGGCACAGAGACAGAGATCTTGGGCTTGCATATTACTCATACGCCAGGTAGTGCGGTGTGTACGTTCGTTTATTTTTATCGGCCTTTCAATTGCACTGCCAATTTTAATTTCAACTTCAATGCTAAACCGTCTAATTGTGGCTGTTTTTTATCACTCCCCGTGAATAATGAAAGCGAAAGCAAATTATTTTCGGGGTCCGAGCGAGCGCATTAAAATGCTAATCATAGCTTGCCCTTTGTGCCACGCTCGCATCGTAATTCAAGCGAATTTCAGTTGCGTTTTCTTTTCGCAAAGACGACGAGCTCGTCACGCATGTCCTTGCACGATATGTACAAAGTTTTCTTTTTCATTTTCGTGTTATTTTATTTGGCTGTTTTTCCTCCACTCGTGTGTGGCACATTTTCAATTTTGCCCCACTTGCTTTTGTTGTGCATGAAAAGCTAATTAACTCGACAATTTGCACGCACCTGAAGGCTTCTTTGGAGTCCGAGTTCATAGCGAGAGGTAATTAAAGTAGTGACCGTCCGGCCAATATTATAATTTTAGAAAACCCAGCATAAGTCTTTGTTCACCTCATTTGATTTAAAAGTGTGATTTTCAAAGGGATTCAGATCGCAGAGCTCACACACAAATTATCCTTAATGAATGGAGCCGTTGGTAATAAAGTCAATCGCTTGATTGCCATGAAAACGTCGAAACAATTAAAAGAAAATTTTTCAATGCGTACGAATGTGCATTGCGACCGTCGATTGAACACGTTTTCGCTTTACGCATTAAGCGAAAGAATTAAAAACAAGTAAAGAACGATACGGTGAAGTGAACTCGACAGCAAGATACCATTTACCCAGGAAGGCAATCCAATGCTATGCTCCAACTACTTTTGTATGAAGATAGCAAACTTCTTTGCAGATGCACGGACAGACATACTTACGCGATTAAATCGACTTAACTATTGATGGCTGATAAAGGTGGTTTTGTACAAAGGTAGTATACCATTTCCTGCCATTTTAAAATGACAACTGGTATAATAATTGAATTGAAATTAAATGAGCAACTTTGTTCGTCGAGTAAACTGATATGTCGGTAATGCAAGCAAACGATGCAACGATTTTACTGCTCTCTTTGTGAGGAAATTTAAAAAGAGGTTTACTTGAAATTGGTTCGAATTGTTGTAAATTTAAAGGATATCTGTAACAGTTTCTTTAGGTTTCAATTTTTATACCATTTACCCATTGAAAATTGGAAGCGAGAGCAGTTTTAACAGAATATACTTGTAGCAATTTTATTTTGTGTTTACGAATTCGACCTTAAAGTTTTTCCATATTTTTTCATCTTTGTTCTCAGCTCTATACATAGCATTTAAACTCTTAAATCATAAAGTAGAGGAAAATTTTTAAAGCCAGTCTCAGTCCCTGCTCGAGCACTTATCCTTGCCCTACTAGGAATACCATGCCATACTCGTGCTTGCACTAACTTATTATCATATAATTTATCTGCTGCTCTTTGAGCGTGTTTTGTTGCACAGCAGGTATTCTGCACAGGACTCTACTCTACGCGAAGTTGTTAGCCAGCAAGAGTGAAACAGGGAGGAGGGTGAGGGAGAGAGGTAGTGAGGGATAGAGCACTGTGTGTGGGGAGAAAGGAAAAGGCAGAGAACTGAGAACATATTTTGGCTGCTTGCTGTGAGGCAGTTGTGTGTGAGGGAGCGGATCAGAGGCATGAGAAAACTGCTGAATAATCTAGAGCACACACACCCTATCAGGCACACACTCTCATATTATGCAGATGAAAATGTGTGTGCTTAGAAATAGCGTCAGCAGAATAAACCGAATTCGTTGTATTGAAAACATGGCGCGAATTTCCATATTTTTCCTGTTGATTTCCTTCTGCACTCGACCGAAGGCGAATGTTAAATGTGCGGAGAAGTGAGGATGAGGGATGAAGGTCAACAGGGTTGAGCTTTTTCTTTGCATCTGCAATAAGTCGACACTATCACAGGACATCACACGGCATCGCGAATGAGACTGCAATATTTCAATTAACGACCCCTCGCATTCCCTTCCCCATTCTTCGCCATTCAAAACACTTTCTTTTTCCCAAACTTTCACCTCGCAAAGTGGCCATAAAATGATCTTCTCAATCTGTTTGTACTCTCCATCCCCCTGCATCAAGAACATATTCTTCGCCGGCTTCCTTTGACTCCTCAAACGATGAGGAGAACTTCAACTCATTTAACATCCGACACGAGAGTTGACGCTGCTGCAGCTAACGCCAGCGGCGGCGCCGGCAGCGCTGCGTCAAATATGTCTGCCTCGTTACAGGGTGGCCCGAGTGCAAGTTTTGCATAATTTACGATGCGCGCGAAATGTGAGAAAGTATTTTTTCCTGTTTTTTACACATTTTTTTTTCCCACGTTTTTATGATTTTTATTTTCTGTTGCCCTCGTTCGGAGTGGAGCGGGCAGAGAGCAGAAGCTACGTGCAGTACGTCCCTGGCGTAGTATCTATGGTGTTAGAGCAGGACTTTAAGCCACTGCTGGAGTGCTTGTTGTTGTTGTGGCATTAATTAAGGTTATTACGACTGAAACGCGGCGCTTTCCATCTACCTGGCAGGGTTTGAATGCGAAATTCGAGTGAACTTTAAGATACGCTAGTTAAGAAAAGGGAGAATACGTGTTAAACTAATGTAAGAGATACCATAAGTAAAAGGTGAAACGGCTTCAGTGTGGTATGAACTGGATTTTTTGTTCAATAGTGCAACGTATTAGTTAATGTATAATTCAGTTCAAACTTGTGTACAGGGTATAAATAGCAGCTTGCTTTACTGGTTCATAATTTCTCTCTCTTGGTTTCGTCTTTTCATCTTTATCTTTCTATATATGTAATTCTTTTTGTATCTAGAATTTATTAATCATACTTTGTTTATCTATTAAACCATCCAATTTCTCGGTCGGTTGGTTGTGTTCTAATTCATGTTCCACACGGTCGTTTCTATCCCATTTTCTCTGACTTTTTCCAAGTCTTCACTGTGTTCCTTTAGTTATCTTCTCCGTCTCTCTCGCTGTGACTCTTCCTATTTATTCCCTTGTCATATTCTTAAAGAACTCGCACTCATTTTTTACTTCTCTATTTTTTACTTCACTAACACGTATCTCCATTTCTTGGATGTTCCAGCCAGTTTGACAGACAATCCATCCAACATCAGATACATTAATATATCGCTCGCTTGAAAATGATTTTCATTCGATTTCAACATTAAGAAATATAAAGCAATCGTCTGCCTGCTGTTGCAAGTGAAAACATATAGTAATTGAAGCTGTAATCGTTACTCTACTCGTTGGCCTTTGGCTAAATTGGATAAATGTATGCAGAAGACTCCGAGATTTCTGTTTGACCTAACGCTTCAGTGGAGCGTACCGTGAGCTAAATGTAGACGGCAGCAATCTATGGAATCCCCATGCCTTGCCATGGAATATGTCGCTTCACAGTGGGTAAAATTTATGAATTTGAATAAGTAAATAAATCAGAATAACATTATATATATTCAGTTCGTAAATATCATATTTAAGCTGCAGCGGGCTTCCCTATGATACTTCATTGCGCTGCCCAGACCGCTGTTTCTATGTAATCCTAATCGTCCCACTGTACTCTGTTGTATCTGTGTATGCTTTTTTGCTACCTGCAAATAAACTTTGCCTTTCATGTGCTGCCCCTGGCACTGACACTGATTGCTTGCGAGCCGACGAACTGTCCGAACCGCTCGAACTGGGCTGAGCAGTTGCCTTCCCCAGTCTCTCGGTTCGGTACGCTCTCCCGCTCGCTTGAGTGAGAAATACACCTCGGCTGACTGCAGTGACTGTGGCCATTATTCAACTGCACTGTGGGCCCAGACCGAGAACTTCAACTTGGTCAGTTGAGCGGATTTGGCCACCGTACCGGATGTCCTGGCATTTCCGCCGGCTAATATGGCGTCATGAGTCAGACCATGGCTGTCGCCATTTTGTTGTTGTTCTCGCTGGAGTTGCGGCCAGTTTTTCATTAGCATTTTCTTCGTTTGGCGTTTGCTGCTGCCCCCGTTGGGCAATAATGTCGTCAATTATGTTACATAACCCAGTAGAGTTCCCTGAGTTCTTTTTCTCCTCTTTCAGTCCAAGAAATTGGGAAACTTTGTTTTGGCATTTGTTAGGATTTACCATTGTTACGCATATAATATGCCCTCAAGTCGCATTTGCCTTTCCTACCAAGTTTCTCTCTCACCCCAAGATACCGAGCCCCTTCAGCTTTCCTTGCTAATGACGCCGACTTTGCACGTGCCTGTTGGCCATTTGGAGCGTAATCTATTAGAAGTAAACTCCTAGTTTTGCACAAAAAAAAACCAAATCAGGTTAAACTTATATTCAGGTTAATTTTTTATGAACTTCAGACCCGCAGAATATCGGAAACAGCCACAACTAACTCGATTTAGGCGCGGCTTATCGTCTAATTCGCTAAGCATTATTGACTATTTTAACTGCGGAAATGCGATGAAGGTCGAGAATTTGGGGCAGTTGACAGAGAAAGGAATTTCAGAGGGAGAAAAGGTAGTCGTATATTAAAGTTAGCTATGTTACAACATAAAAGAAAGTAGGTCAAGCTATTTATTTTTACAGAAAAGCGCAAGTTCAATCATTTAAATAATTGACTGCATAAAATCTAGAAATTTCACTACTCGCAGTCACCAGTTTTAGCTTTAAAAAATATCTGATTTGACGCAACTCTGTCCGCATTTATTTTATTGCAAAGGACCGTTTGGACAAAACTTAGATACATTTTTTTATGAAGATAAATAAATAAAACTCAAACTCGCAACGAAGACTACTAAGCAAGTGAAAAGGGTTGACCTTCAATTTGCTTAATGTATAGTTTCATATAATGCTTCGCTATGAACCACTTAAGCCTGTAGCACCTTTATGTAATCCCTGGATTTGCTTCCTCTAATACTTTTTGCACATTTTCCCCGGCATGCTTTCGCTTTGTCCAACCTCGGCTAAGTACACTCGATCAGCCGTGGCAAATGCGAGCGAGTTTATTTTATAATTCCAGCCATTTTCAGCTCATAATTTTAATCTTAGTCGCACGTAGTCGCACTTGACGCAGACAAATCCGTTCTAAAAGCATTTGCTTAGGCATTCTGTGGTGCTTCTGCTAAGGATATTGCGTATACGCCGGGTCCGCTATGCTGCTGCTGCTGCTGCTGCTGAAGTCTGTGAAAATTCGCATTAAGAGCGCCGACTTAACGACTCGAAAATACCGAAATATGTCTCAATTTGTTGCAGAGCAAAGAACAGCAGCAACAACGACAGCAAGAAGATCCATCAAAAATATATTCAAAAGCAATTTTCATACTTTATCTTAAAGTCATTTTAATGCAGGCTGGCACAGGGAAAACAAAATCCTTTGCTAGAACTAGAGCAAACGAGACGGACAGTAAGGGTGGGAGAGAGCGAGAGAGAGTGAGATACTCAAGTGGCTGCCCAAGCAAACACTCACACTCATTTATACTCGAGCGCAGACACCCACTCGGCCAAAATATTACAAACTTTTTGGCATGTGCAGAGCAAGACATATGCCCCAGCCCCAGCCCCAGCCCCAGCCCCAGCCCCAGCCCCAGCCCCAGCCCCAGCCCCAGCCCCAGCCCCAGCCCCAGCCCCAGCCCCAGCCCCATCCCCTTTCCTGCTCCTACTCGTTCACTCTCTGTGTCATACTCTATCTCTCTTTGTCTTTGCCTCTTTGTCTATGCTGCTTGTTACATTTGCATACATTAGTCTAGCGCCATCACAGCCAACTTTGTTGTCGCTGTTGTCTTCGTTGTTGTTGCCATAAAATGAGTATGTGCAAACTGTGTTTGTGCTCGCAATGTTTTGGCAATAAATTCAGCTTCATTAACTACGAAAAATGCGCCAAACGAGCTGCACAAAAAGCAAATGGCAGACTATGGAAAGAGATGGAGACATATCAAGAGAGAGGCCGACAAAGATATAAGGGGAAATGGAGTCAGTGGATGAGGCGAAACACTGGCCACAATTGTGTTATTTCTTTATTTTGATGCTCTGCACAGAGAATTACTGCGATTCTGATGGCTGCAGAATGAAATAAAGGTGTTAAATTGATTTAATATCCTAATATTCATAAAGTTTGCATTTCAGGCTTATTAATTTCTTAGTTCTATTGCCTCCAAATCACGGATATGTAGGAAAGTGTTGCTTAATTTTTATTAAATAGTCCATGCTTTTTGAACATTTATTTGAGTATTTAATAATGATAATTGATTGATTGATAAATAATAATAAGAATAATAAAGACAAGTGAAGAAAGCTACAGTCGAGTGCACTCGACAGTAAGATACCATTTACCTTTCGCTGTTAAAAACTAATTCTTAATATTAATTACTTTTATTCGGCGAATAACAACGCATCGCATATTTTCGAGGACAAATTCACATGCATTGACGCTAATGGCACATGCCGACTGCACACTGACTACACGACGACTGTGCGTGCGCAGTCGGCGTCGGCGTCGGGCCTCTACTGCTGTGAGCGAAACTTCTAGTGCCTATAACTTTTGTGTTTATTGTCCGATCGGATTTAAATTTATAGGGTTGGTCAATATTATTATTATCTACAATAATACCTAAAAAAAATTTCGGAAACTTTTCTACTTTTCCTATAATTTGATTTACCGATTTACAAAATCGATTTTTGGGGGCGGTAGGCGGCGTGGCATCCAAAAGTTGAAATTTCGCATTCTTCGTAATGTTACCAGGCACCTTACTTCCAAATTTGGTGCTTCTAGTTTTTCTAGTGTTCTTTTAAACTATAAAAATGTGTTTTTTAGAGGCGGTGGGCGTGGCATCCAAAATTCTAAAATCCAACTTCTGCATAATGTTGCAAGACACCCTCCTACCAAATTTGGTGCGTTTATCTCTTTTCGTTATTGAATTATTTGGAAAAAATCGAAATACGCATTTATCGATTTGCGGAGGCGGTGGGCGTGGCACATCAAGTTTGAAATAAACTTCTTGTGTGTATTGAATAGACGCACACTCCCACCAAGTCTGGTGCCTCTAGCTCTTTTAATAGCTGAGATCTGTGTGTTCATACAGACGGACAGACGGACAGACGGACAGACAGACGGACATGACCAAATCGACTCGGCTATTGATGCTGATCAAGAATATATATACTTTGTATGGTCTGCCACGCCTCCTTCTGCCTGTTACATACATTTGCACAAAGTTAATATACCATTTTTTACCCATTTTCAATGGGTAAATGGTATAAAAATATTTACAATTTAATTACTGGCTGAATTTCAATAGCATTTGCCCATCTCTCAATTATTTTCATACCACGAACCCATTGGAAACACAGATTTCTCTTTGCCAATTCGCACATTCATTTTACATTTTGGCCTGCATTGTTAGCTTGTCAAGTCTGATCAATGACGAAAACAATAAGAGAGAGACATTGAGATAGAGAAAGAGAGAAAAACAAAACGAGAAACGGCTACAAACCTCGGCAATTTGCATTTACAGCCCGGCCATAATCTGATTCAACAACATCGATGATTTGGTCGTTTTACCTCCTCGTCCTTTCACCAAGAAGACTGTTCCGCTGTCTGGGAATTCGCTGATTGTTGTTGCGTCTCTTCTGCTTCTTTGTGTGTGCTTAGCACGCAGATATTTGCAGAATTTCTCCTTTGCTTCGTTTTGTTTTCCTTCTGCCATCGTCAACAAATTGGCCAATGTCACAGTCAATTCGTGAGCCCAAAATAGAAACAAAACTTTTTTTCGTTTTAATATTTTTTTTCTTTGTTTTCTTTTGTGCAAAACAGTTTCGCATATTGAAATAGTTTCGCACTGGGCTAGGCAGTGTCACATATGACGAATAGTCGATGCATTTTTCTGTTTTTGCTTTTGCATACAGTGCGACAATAAATCATCACAGATGCAAACGATATCGATTGGCTGGCAGGCAAGGGGAAAGAGCAAGCGAATTTATGATTGAAACCAGCAGAAGTTTTGACAAATTTCACTTTAAACTGAAAACGTATTACAGATTTTTATTCCATTCAGCCTTGTAATGCAAATTTATCAGCATTTTTATTTCTATTGTAAGCTACTCCTACGTAATTTATTGATTTTACTTAAAGTATTTGCAGTGTATTCATTTATAACACATTTTTTTAACGATAACCAAGCGTAGCTGGCTCGACTTTTGGAACTTTGTGAACTGAAATTTATATGCATTTCATTATTATGTGAGCCAAAGCTGAGGCGGAGCCAAAAATTTTATTTTTCCATTTTATATTTTCTCTTTTAGTTGGCCTGCAACTTGAAAGAAATTGCGATAAAAGATAATAATCGCTTGGCTTTTGGCTACGAAAGTTCAATTCTAAATCTGCATTTCCCAACACAAAATGAGACTAGACTGCAGAATACTCTATAGTTGAAGAAATTTGATAAACTAAGTAAGCGAAACTAAGCCAATGATAGCTCTGCAGCAATTTCTCAGCTCAGTTCCTTTGCCAGAATTATGATGTAGCATGGAAAGAATAAACAATTTTTTCCAGGATGTGTTTAAAAAAAATTGCATAACATTCAGCGTGAAGTAGATCCCAAGCAGACCCTATTGCAATCTCAATGCTTTCTTTATCTCTCCCGCACATTGTCGCCTCTTCCAACTGCCGCTCTTCATCAGTTTGCTCGCCTAATAACCATGAAGCTGCCAGCCAAATGGGCTGCAATCAAACCACCACGCACTTGCCAAGACCATCATGAAAAATATAATAAAACTGAAATTCAGTGCCACCCACACATACAGCTAAGCAGGGGGAGAGAGAAAGTGAGATAGAGAGGGAGAATGGGCGGGGAGAAAGGCGGAGAAATACAGAGTGAAAAGCACCCGAACCTAGTGACCATCATCAGCTCGCCTTCAAATAAATTTCTATTTATCAAGCTTGTGCGGGCGCGTCTTGCAGATTCTCTCGAATCCCTGACCCAAAACCCAGACTTCTGAATTGTGGTGATGGCGCTGTGTAAGCAGCTTAAAGAGTTCCGCAAACAAAAATCGACCGAAATGAAATCACAAAAATTGTGTGTGCGTTCCCTCCAGCTTCTACTTATCATTTCAATTCGCATTCGCAATGAATGTCGCCTAACCTTGACTCGCAGAGACAAGGTAAGCTTTTCGGCAGGCCCCAGAACGGCTATTCTACACATACACACACACACACACACATTCGAACGGACAAACACATAGACATAAATAATTAAAATGACCTCATAATGTTTCGATTTTATAACCAGCCATAGCCCGAGCTGGGCAAAGTCTTCTCCATTCTGTTTTTGGTTTTCGGTTCGCTTTGCTTCTCTCTTATTTCCAGCTTGGACTCGCTTTTGCCGCAGTCATTAATGTAATGGTCTGCATTATTTGTGAACATCAAGTGAGTGTCCAGCAGGGATCCACACTCGCCCTCCATTACTTTCTCTTAAATTCTTTTATAACTCCTTTCCATGCCAAATTTGCCAGAAACACGCAAAGCGCAGGGCATCGAGTGGTATGCCGATATTTACAAAAAAAAAAAGAGTTCGCTTCACAGTCAGATACCATTTACCGGAATTGGGCTTTAATATTCAAAATATTAAATACTTTTACTGATTTGCCAATCTTACACAGCAGGTGCTGATCTCACACATACAAACTTAAAATTTAGCTGCGCACTCACTAATTTGTTGCATTGCTGCTACTTTTGCATGGGAAACTTTCCTCAATTTTTTGTAAATATAGAAAAATGAATAGCGACTTTGCTTATTATTAAAGCTGAATATCTAAAATATTGATCTTAAGAGGCGACGTGAATAGTTCTCGAAAGTCTAAATAAAATGAATTTGCTATGTGGTACAAAAAATCGTACACCCTTAGCTTTGGTAAGATTGAAGTTTTGTGCAACATTCAGACGGGCGGTTAGAGGGACGGACTGATAGATGGACATATAGATAGACAGATAGATTTGGGCAGACAGGTGCACAGACAGACGCTCAAATGGACAGATAGACGGACAAAAGGGCGTACAGGCAAATGTACAGACTGACAGAAAGACAGATAGACAGACAGACAGACAGACAGATAGACAGACAGACAGACAGACAGAAAGACAGACAGACTGACATGCAGATAGACAGACAGACAGATAGACAGAGAGATAGACTAAGTGATAGATAGACTTTTAGTGTTGATCACGAATTTATATACTTTGTATGGTCTTTCACGTCTGCTTCCACCTATTACAAACATTTCCACGGAGCTAATACGCCATTAATTCCCTTTCTAATAGACAAATGGCTTAGTAACTGAATTCATGTTAAACGAGTTGTGAGAGTCAGCATAGTTTTACTCTCTATCTATCTCAACGGCCCTGCTATTACTTCACAATTTACGGAGGATTATTCCTGTCTGCCAACTTCCCTCGATTTCTGTTCGCGTCGGCACCTTTGCCATTTTACGGTTGTCTGCTTTTACTTTTGCTTGCGGCTTTCGCTTTCCAAATATAAGTATTAAGTTTGTGCAAATATGTGTAAATGGCAGATGTTGGCAACAGTAAACCCAGAAGTTATGGGAACAGAAACTGTGGGAATAAAATATCGCGTCAATTATTACATGCAAAAGTTCATGATATTCAGCTTGATTTTGTGCTGAAAGTTGAATGGTATCTTACTGTCGAGTGTGCTCGACGTTAGTTTTCTTTGTTTGTTTTTTAGTTGCTTTGCTCAGCAGAGTTTGGTTTTTCTCTCTCTCTCTCTGTCCTACTTCTTTTCCCTCCTTTCTTCTCTGCATCCCTGTGGTTTTCGTCTGAGCGATCAAAATAAATGACAACTAAATTGGTGCAGATTTTGCGCTATTTGGCAGTGGGAATATGAAAATATAGTGAAAGAGCGAACAGCAACGCTAACAATGGTAACGGCTGACGCTTGATACGCGGCGTATGCGCAATTTAATAAGCAGCAGCTGATTTGACACTGAGGCTGACATTGAGCTGCTCGAGGGAACTTAATCAACTTGCCAGCGATATTCAATTTAATAATAAGCGAACATGACGAGCTTATTGAGTCGTCAATGGCAGGTGTCACACAGGTCGTATGCACAATTTATTCAACTAGGAAATAGTTGAGGTTGCAAAGAACAGCACGAAATTGTTGCCTGTAAAATTCTGGTAAAATACAACAGAATTCACTTCCTCTGCCTTAAATTGCTTGAATTCGTTAACGAATCCATGCGCCAAAAATGCCAAACTACAAGAAATTCGCAAATTAAGCGCAAACACAGGAGCTGAAATGCACTTTTCCTGCTGGCAGGGACTGGAGCTGAGGCTGCAGGCAAACACAATGTACAGCGGCATATGCTGAGCCATGTTGAAGCCAGCAGCGAGCCAGCAACAGGAGAGGATAGTTATGACAACAAAAACCCACAAGCAAGCAGAGCAGCCGACTAGTAGCTCGACTTGAAGCCTTCCGGCCAGGGGGTCGGGGGCAGAGACAGAGATAGAAAAAATTGCCTTGTGGACAGCTAACCCTACGGTCATTCAATTGTTCGCTTGATCCCGGTTCGCTCAGCTTCAGCTGTCCATTCTCTAGCTGTATCCTCCTTTCCCTTCGTCTTTCTCTCTTTGCTCTTCATAGTGCCTGTCACAGTCGTAGTATTTGCTGTGCCCGATGGTCATTTAAGCCCTCCTTGCTGCTGTTGTGCCTCTCTTTGCTCTTGCCTCTTGGCCCACCTTTGCTGGCACTCACAGCTGTGCTGTCCTGGTCATATTGCCAGTGCCTTGAATTTAATATTGGCCCACCTTTTGGGCTTGAGGTATCTGGGTCACAAATGCACACTAAAGTCGCAGCTAAAGGGGAATTTCGTAATTCTGCTGCCGCTCTCACTAAATATTACGCATACGTAGTGTTGGCCATGCTCTGCATTCATGCATTCTCTGTGCATGCCTTCCATAATCAAATGGCAGATAAGAGAAATAATTGCCGAGAGCTTCGAGTGCAGACTGGTCTTACAATATAATGTTATATACTGATCATAATCTAATGCAATTATTTGAAAATAAAGGAAATTGATAATTGTCAACAGTTGTAAAACTTAAAAAACTAGCTTTCATAAATTTAAGTTTAATAACTTTAACTTTAACTTTATAAATTTTAAGCTTAGTTCCCAAAGTCACAAAAGTCTCCCAAAATTTTATTTCAGATCGTTAACTTAATAGAGCTACCGGCAGACTTTTTTAAACATAAACTTGACTTTCAAAGTTTTTTATATTGCCTTAGCTTAGCAATTATATAAAATTATACGTAAGTATAATATAATAATATAGTATAAATATTTATAAATAATAGTTTATATTATTTATATCTTTTTATTTTTAATATTTTTAAATATTATCAAATCTACAACAGTTTAAATATTTAAAACTTCAATCATCGAGTCTGACTTCCTCTTCAATAACAAATTATTTTATCAATATCAGATAAGTCCTCTACCGCTTCTCATTCCTCTTCTAAAAGTGCAGCTGCAAGCATTCAAGTTGCCGCCAATCAATCAATCATAAATTATGCAAATGTTTTTAAAATGCCCGCCTTCCGTTGCAAATGCGAAAATCGACAATCGTTGGGCCATAATTTATTGGCAGCTCGGTAGGAAAGCCCGATTGATATGCGAAACTGGCAAGCTGGCAAACTTGCAATGTCACTATGCATTCACCTGAGTCATAATATGCGTGTGTATGTGCGTGCGTGTGTGTGTGTGTACGTGTCGGGGTTTGGGCAATTCAATTTTCAAAGCGTCACATTGGTTTTTCGGAATGAAGAGAAATCGCCTGCAGCTGTCAGCGGCAAACTGCAACATTGATTAGCGGCTGACAATTCGTCGAGCAGAATTTAAAAAAAAAAGTTCGTAGGAGGAGGTATAGCAGACTTGGAGATAGCCTATAGGTAGCAAGGATTTTTAAACATTCAGAAAATGTGAGCTGAGCGTTAGTTAAAATATGTAAAAATAAAAAAAAAATAGTATAGTAGCTTATTTAAGTTAGGGTATATAAAAAGCAGAAATAATTGGTATTGTGTTATTTTTAAAAAAATGTTCCCTATAATATAATTTTAAAATTTTTGCCTTTCTTGAAGTTAAAATTCTCTCTTCAATACTTGAACCAATTTTGAGAGCAGTCAAATATGGTATGCCTGCTTTACGGCCATCGCCGAGGGTATTGGAAAACACGCGAAAAACGCGCTCAAAGCGCTGGGATACAAATTCTGGCGCCTGCCGCCTGAGCACACATCAAAAAGTTGCCACACTCTTGTGGCCAAGAATGTTGTTCGCACAACGTGACGTATGCGCAATATTTGCAATTTTCGTTTTGCTCTTGTTTTTTCGTTTCTTTTTTGTTGCCTGCAAAGTGGCAAATTGGCATAATTAAAAACCAAAATGAAATAATGTGTGGAGCACACACGCCAAAGAGGAACATAGTGGAATGGCCAAGAGAGCGTAAGGGGGGGGGGGGGGGTGGGGAATGGGAGAACTAACATGAACTAGGACTTACCTAATTAGCGACAGGATTTCCAGCGGCACGAACTCTACGGCTTTGCTAACAGCAGTTGTAGTTGTAGTTGTTGCAGCTATTGTTGTTGTTGCTGTTGCTGTTGTTGTTGTTGTTGGTGCGGTTGTTGCGGCTGGGCATGCCAGCAGCGCCACCTGGCGTCTTGGGCCTCGTTGTTTTTTGGCTGCGCTTCGAGCTGACAACAGTCTGGCAGTCTGGCGGTTTGGCAACGCTCGCGCACCGAGAATGTCTTCAACTTTTGTTGCAACTTACGTGCACTTGCCGCTGGCTAACTGCGAGTGAGAGTGGGAGTGGCAGGGAGAGAGTGTGTGAGTGCGATAGGTGCAAGGACACGCGACGTAAGCGCCTCACACACACATACACACACACATACACACACACACACACACACACACAGAGGACACTTTGCGTAGTGTGACACTTTGAAATGTATTTCGTGCTGTTGCTCTTGTTGTTGTTGCTGACCTCGCAATTGCCACACACATACGCACACACACACGCACACACAGCCGTATAGCGATTGGGCGTCAAGGCGTGGCAGGCATTTGACGCGCGCGGCGCCACACGGGGCCAACTTTCATTTTTGTGCCGTTTTCGACGTTTTCTTTTTATTCGCGCAACTTTCGTTTCGGTGTTTTATGTTCCGTCGTTTGCTTTTGTGTTGTGCGTTTTGTTTTATTATTATTCTTTTCATTTATATTTGTATTTCGGTTTTTCCTCCCATTTTCGCATTGCCTACGCTTTCCGCTTTCGTTTTGCTTTTTTATGCTTTTCATACTTGTATTACTTTTATGCCTGCTTTGAAGTTTCCACAGCGCCGCGTTGTATGCTACAGTAATGCTGTTGCTTGGTGTGAGTGTATGAGTGTGAGTGTATGCATGCATTTGTAAGAGTGTTTGCTTGTCTGTGTATGTACTGCGATCATTTGGCGCCCATTTGTGAGCCCATTTCGGCTGGGAGCAACTTTCGCTTAGCCGTCGCGCACTCACTTGCCCCACTCTGGGCCAGAGACCCCGAAACTTATGTAAGTGCCAGCAGTCTTGGCAGCTCTCAAGCTCAAGCTCAGGCTCTTCAGCGACAGCTGGCCAAAACGGAGTACACGAAAACTTATGTAAGCTGACAAAAGTTGAAGCAACAATTAGCGAAGCAGGACAGAAAACTATAATACAATAACAATGAAGTGAAATCCTCATTAAAAGCTCGGAGCAGCAGGAAGTAATGCTTGTAAACAAAGTAAGAAAATCCAAAGAAATTTTAAAATATTCTTTAGAATACAAGAAACATCTAACAATAAACTTTGAACTACAAATATAAATTAAATAAGTAATAAATTAAATCATGAAATTAAATAAAATTATTTGATATATCAAGCTATATACCAAAAGTTTCCATATTGATGAAAAAAAAAAACAAAACCAAAAACTTCATAGGAAATGAGAAGACCAAAAAATACTTTGCAACCAATTTATGATTAGCGAAACCTAATAAAATTATAATAAATGCCCCAATCAGGTGTTTTCAATTTGAATTAAATTTTGCTGAAGCATTTGCTCATAGTCTCTTGCCAAATTAGCACCCCAATTGCAGGCAACTATATGTAATTCCCATTGTCATACTCAAGATCTCGCTGAGCACTTGTAACAGGCCGAAAACAAATGGCAATAGACAGACTCACAGGCGCATAGGCAGACAGATAAGTATGCAGACAGACGGACAGACACTTGTTCGGGGTCTGCTCCCAACGTACGCTCTCCTCCCCGCCTACTCCGCCTGCTCCTCTGGCATGTTACAGCACGTTCATTCATCGAATCGCTGTGCTCGTCTTCGCAATCGCCTCAATGAAGCGATTCTCATTCTCATTTCGGTTCTGTTTATTTTTCTCCCTGCTCACTAGGTTATTGCCATGTCTGCCTTATCGCTCTGTTCGCTGCCAACGAAAATAGCGAAAATAGCTTGGCTGCACAATATTGCAATGCTTTTCCCATGCAAAACTATTTCAACGCTCTTTATAGCGCAATATCGTAAATTTATTGCGGAAATCGGAAAGGAAAACAGCGAGAGGAGAAAATTGAAATTGTCTATATATCTATACTGTATATATTACATCTTTGAACTGATACGCGTAGTGCCTGGCAACAACATATTAAAAGAAGAAGCAGAAGCAGAGAGCAAAACGCAGCAGAAAAGTCAACAATGTAAAGCATGCAATTTTCGCACGCTCTTCAAAAGTGCAAAAATGTTTAAAAATAGCCCAAAGCAAAATGCGAAAAAACAGAGCAAAGCAAAGAAAACTGCAACAGGGAAACGAAAGTGGAAACTTAAGTGCAAGACTAATAATTACCCTAGGGGTTGAAGAACAACAGTTAAAATTTAACAAAGATCCATTAAAATCTTAAGAAAAAGCTTCAGCTTCTTTGTCTACTCAATATAGAATTTATATTATATTTTTCAAATGTTATCCATAGAATTTTATTGACATTTGAAAAAAAAATCTGCGCAAAATGAACTCCAGTGAAAGTATAACCAACAAAGATCTATTAAAACCTTAAGAATTGTTGGAAAATGAAAAGAAGCTGTTGTCTACACAACATAGAACTTATACTATATTTCTCTCATGATATACATCGAATTTTAACGACACTTGGTTCGACTATAGTTAAACCTTAAAAATCGGTACAAAATAAACTCCAGCTTATTTATCTTTACAACATAAAACTTATAATATATTTCTCTAATGCTATCCATGGAATTTTATTGACACTTGACTCAACTTAAAGGAGTTTCATTTCCATAATAATGATAGGAAATATAGAAACATATGAACCATTGAAAAATATAAGTAAATACCAAGTACAAGTCGAAAATACACTGTTAACTTGTGGTAAAAAATACAACAAAGGTAATTTAAAATTTGAACAAGTATAATTTTTCAAGAGGACTACAAGCCAAATGCTATCGAACTTCTGTATCTTCAACCACACTAAGCTGATCAATTCTACAGCTAATCCTGTGCATAGTCAGGTCATTCGTATTCCATTAGAATATGAAGCACAGCATGCCAAAATGCTTGTTTTCTATGTGCACCCATCATACCCTCTCGCCCTCACGATGCTACTGAGTATAAAATAAATACAAAACTAGTAAATGCACTCGCAAACACTGTCACCTCTCTGAGCTGGTCCGCTCTGCTCTGGCTGATAGTCAAAATTAAATGGACCGTGGGGTGTGGCTGGGCCGAACTATATTTAATCGAATGCAGGCCAAGTGCAGCTATCTGAATAGACCTCATAGCACTCGCACGAGCTGAGTGTAAACATCTGAGTTTTATTTCATTACTTGTGCTGTGTCCTTATCCTTCACAATGAGAGTCTGGCGATTCGATGGCGAATCGCATTCAACGCATTCTTGTTCGCCCGCCAACAAGCCGAAAATATGCAACAGAGCCAGCTCGTGTGTGCGTGTGTGTGTGTGTGTGTGTGTGTGTCCTACGTAGTTATAGTTCCGCTCCTCTTCCAACTCTGCCACCTTGTAACCTATACTCTGCATCTATCGGTAGGCTCCACGCCCCACGCGAGCGACACGCAATGCGAGCGACATGAGGGGCGCTGACTCATAAGCCTGTCCGCCAGCCCTTGCCAAATGATTGACTGACTGAGGGACCGACTCACTGACTGACTGACTGACTGACTGAATGACGGACGGAACAACGTGTGTGTGGCTTTGAGTTTGCCTTCGCCTTTGCGTGTAGTTCGTAATTTAAGTAATATGGGTCGCCTGAAAGCTGAGCCCTGCGCGCTGCGTATTCTTGTAGCCTGTAATACCCTGTAATAGTCGGAAATGTAGTTTTCTTGGAAAAAAAAAGTCAGCTAGCATTGTGCTTGGAAATTTTGAATCTCTCGATCTAAAAGTCTGCGTATCTCTTTTATAGCCTTCATTATGATAATCTGTCTTGCAATTTATGATACCCTATAAAATATATGATATAATAACCCATGGAATTGGTAAAGCATATGGTATTTTCTATTGTAATTTATTTAATTAGGCAGACTTGCAATTAAGTACTTTGTTTCAACAGCTTTACAGGGTATTTGCCAGTCGTGTCAGCTCCGCCTACTTTGACATGTTGCTGTTGCTAACGCGATTTACTTTTGAGTAAAACACGTGCGAGCACCTCCACGCTAGCTCACCGCAGTAACACCCCCTCTGGATCCCCCTCTCTCTCGCTCCATTCTGACCAAACTACCTACCCTACCCTACCGCACGGCTCCTGCACTAGCGCTAGTGCTGCACCCACTGCTTCGTCCCTATCGCTGTGGTCGTATCCACCTAATTGTCATTGAGCTGCCTCCAAACACATAAATTCAATTTCTTTTTTGTTCGAAGTGACAAGTCCCCGTCCCCGTCCCCCTCTGCTGCTTCTTCCTCTTCTATTTGTCGTCTTGCTGCTGTTCGTGTTATTAGTTTTGATTGCCACCTTTTGGCTTGCTTCGGTTTCGGTGTTGGTTTTGGTTTTGGTTCTGGTTTCGTTTTCATTTTCGCATTATTCGCCTTACTATTTTCGTGTCGTTTTCGCGGCTGCCGCGCGATGTCTTCGTTGTTGTTGTTGTTGCTGTTGTTGTTGTGCATGTTCTCTTGGTCTTGTGCTTTGCCTCTCGCTGCACAGGCTGCACCTTGACACTAATATTGAAAGAAAAGTGCAACTAAAAATAAAAATTGTGAGACCGCAAAAAGCAAATTGATTCGCATGTGTGTTGTGGCAACTCCCCCCACAGTCCTGCACTATGATATGCCACTTGGCATTTGACTAACAAACATTCGAGCGCCGCTTAAATATTATTCATATTGATTGAGTGCGAGTGCGATTGTGTGAATTGAGTACTCAAAGGGCGAGAGCAGATGCCAGACATTGATACGGCCAAATACCTATGTATGTGTGTGGTAAAGTGTGCAATTCAGGTCAGAGCTGCTAATTGAGATGTTGGCGCAGGGCAGAGTTGCAGGGTCTTGCGGCTGCAGTGATTAATTATTTAGTAATTGATTTGAAATACATTTATTTATTTGTTTTTTTTTTGTTTTAAGCAAATGTAGTTTTGCTTTTATTTACTTGTTAAATTATTTAAACATTTCTATTATATCTAATTTACTTGGTTTTTATATTTTTAATAAGTTTTTTAATTTTATATTATATTTTTATTTTATAAAATAATTATTTAGTAATTTATTTGATATAAATTTATTAGTTTTTTTTTTGTTTGAAGCAAATTTACTTGGTTTTTATATTTTTTAAGTAATAATTTAATTTTGTGCTATATTTTTCATTTTTAATTTCATTTAATCGTTTTGGTAAATTTTTTAATTTTTGATTTATTTCAGTATAAGTTTTTCTGATTTGTTTTTAAGCACAGTTTTTAATTGAAACCTGCTGTTTTTTTCACTTTTATTCCTCTTTACAGTGTTATAAATGTATATAGAGTATTTACGGTTATTAAAATATTCCTCTTCGCTTTCAAATTATTTTGAAAATTTGACTTTTAAGTCGTTTTGAAGCTCGCACTTTTGGGAGATCTGCACAATTTTTATTTCGCACGCACGTCAAAGTAACTGTTGTTGTTGTTGTTATTCTTGTTGTGTTCTCGCTTTCGCCCAATGCACTACACCATTCTCTCACACACGCTCCCAAACACACACACACACACACACACATACAGACAGCCATCAACACACGCTTTACATAACTCACTGCACTCTCACGTCAGCTGCATGAAGTTCCCGACAAAAGGGAAGTAGTTAAAAAAGAGAATGGAACAAGAAAAAGTGTGGGAAATTCAAAATACCAAACACACAAAAAATATCGTTTAATTCGCGTTTTGTTTGGCAATTTTGAAATTTCTCGGAACTCCGTTCAGTTATTCGGAACGCACTTCACGATTATATATATTATATATGGCAGGTATTTCACTTGGCGTTATATCGGGACTAAGTACATGCCTACTATATCTAGTATAGCTGCTTTCATTATTCATTTTTGGCTACCGTTTTGTTAGTTGCTTGTCGTTTCTCTCCTTTACCGATTCACATACATATACGCTATATATACTATATACGCGCGGAGAGAGAATGCAATAGTCGATACAACTCCGTTGGCTCTGGCTGTGCTGTTGTTCTGCTCTCAGCGCTCTGCTCTCTGTGCGCTCGAATATATTTTGATCCGTTTCCGCTGTGCTGTTGAAGTGCAAACCCGACCCGAACTGAACGCTGAACTGACCAAGTTTTCCTTTTCATGCAGCTGCCACGCACTTTCGCGGCTGAGAACCCGACACAACTCTGGTGCGCCGCTTGCTTTTCGGACTTGCATTCGCTGAGCTTATTCGTACTGAAAGCTTCGCAGCGTGTCCTCTCCCCGAAAGCTCGCAGTTCGAAAGCTTTGCCATCTGATTGTCAATCTCAAATGTCGCTCTCTTCTGCTATGCGTGTGTGTGTGTGTGTGTGTGTGTCAAAAACAGCTGATTGTCGTACGAGTTGCCTGACCCGTTGTTTGGCCATTGCGTTGCATGACATGAGGCGGCAAATGACGTAATTTTCTCAGGCTGCAGAGGACAGTGGGACAAGTGCGGGCAAACAGTCTGGCAAATCTGAGACTAGTAATGGAAAAAGTACTGTAAAGTAATTAAAACGGAAAATACTATTTAAGTTATCAGAAAAAACTAATAAACAATTTAACTTAAGAAGACACAAATAACAACATTCTTCAGAACCGCTTTTCTTTACTTGAAATATTTATAATTTTATTTTTAAATTGCAATTACAATTCTTGTTCGCTTCATTTTCACGTTTGTTGTTGTATTTTCTGTTTTATGCTAGATTTCTTTTATATTTATATTTATATTTATATATATATTTCACACATTTTGTTGCAAACAATATCAATAATTCTTTTAACCTAATAACAGATGCACTTACTTGGTTTTTATTATTATTTTTTGGTATTTTACGACTTAATTTCTTTGTCTTTTGTTTTAATTGTGGTTTTTGTATGGCTTCTGCTGCCTGCCCCAATCAGAATCATATCATTTAGACATGTTATCTTAAGCTTAAATTAGGTTACAACTAAGTGTCAACTTATTCGAATATGAAACAAAGCGCACGATGCAGTCAACTTAAGAGTTAAAACACTTGCTAACACAATCGTTAGTTGATTAACTTAGATCAGATATCTGGGAATGAGAACAGAAGATCATACGAAGCGTAGTACACAACATTACAGTCTAGTTTTTTGTTTGTATTTGCTTTTTGTTATGCCTTTATAAATATTCAATGTCTTTATGTATAATATAAATGTAAACATTTGCATTTTAAGTAAGCGCTTGCTCAGCTTCGTATATATGTACCTCCATACTGTATATAATCATATAGAAATATGTATACGTTGCATATCAAATTATCAAATTTCGGCTCTGGGGCGAAACTTAGCGTGAGAGTTACAAATAGCTGGTAAAATGAGTTAGGTAGGTTCGTGGCTGATTATGTTCTTAGAAAAAGTATTTCCTTTTTAGTTCATCGATTTAGGACCCGTACCCGAACTAAAATCAAAGAGTATTTCTCGAGAATAAAATAATTTGAATGGTCGCATTGTCGAAAAGAAAAGGAAACTTTCTCAAGTACCTGAAATGGGTACGGGATATCTCTGCTAGACAAGCATACCCGACTAGCACGTTCTTATTAGCTTTCGTTTATACGAATTAGCGCAAATTTTTGTATTATTTGGCTTAGGCTCCAGATAAGGTAAAAGGTAGGCGTGGCATTATGCAGCATTGAGTATTAGATTGTATTTATATATATATATATTTATAAAGCGTTAGTATTTTTGGTATTTTCTTAGTATGCAGATCAATTAGTATTTCCTTGTCTTATGTCATGTCAAAAATATTATCTTATTTCCTTTACATTCTCAACAACTTTTGGTTTCTACATTTTTCTTTTACTGATGAGTGTTAGTTTTACGATTTGCAATTGTAAATATATATATATATTTATATATGTAAATCTATGCATGGGCTGTAAGTGATGTATATGGATATAATAGATGTGTGTGTGTGTGGAGTTGCAGTATGAAGGTATGAACGTTTGCTGGGACCTCGGGCATTCTTGTATATGAAAGTAAATGCATAATAATATGTACATATAAGTACAGAATATAGTATGTATATCAAGATTTAGTTAATTTACGTGTATGTATATGTATATGATATAAATACCTATATGTGTATAATAAATATATATGCAATGCTATCTGTTCGATTCGGTGAGCTGAATTTTGAATGTATGTCTGTTTGAATGAGTTGAAGAATTGATGATGATTCGATCGATTATCGTCTATATATGTATGTATATAGCTTATCATATGTTAAAAAGTAATTTCATTTCAACATTATTGCATGAGTTCTTGTCGCATTCGAGTACTAAATTTAGTCAGTTTAATTGTTAAACTGTACAAATTTGATTTGAGTATTTCTATGCATTATGCATTTTATTACACTTTTTATTTCAATAATATTATTATTTTTTTTTGTTTTCATCAATTTTTTTTGTCTCAAAGTTTTATATTTCGGTAACTTGCTGAATATTTGAATATCGTATTTAGTCTAATCACGTTTTTAGTATTTTCTCTTCTATATATTGCTGTCTGACAGTTGTTGTTCTTTATAGTACATTATACATACTTATATTCAGTATTTAGTTCAGTATTTTTTAGTTCTTGCCTTCCACCAGCCTAAAATTGTCCGAGTTGTTGAGCTGCCAACGTCGTTAGTTTAATCTGGATAAATGGACGGTTTTTGTTTGGATTTGCTTCATGTTCATTTTTCATCTTTTCGTTTAAGTCTTTTAGTTGCAAAATATCATATAACGTATGATAGAAGAACAAACATAAAGATACCAAAAAGGAATAATTTCGAAACTGGAAAGTGATTATCGGGTTACAGTACGATGAGAGTCATCAATAATACATAACTATGATTATTATACTGAGTTTTGTGCTTTTTTGGACTGCCGACTTGAACGAATCAAGCGTGTGCTCTATAATATTTCTCTTCTCTTTCGAAAAATAGAAAATGTTAAGTTAATTTCTTATTGGGTTTTCCTTGCATCTCGCGCAACTCAACAACTGAGACAATTTCCATGTCAAACCTTTATACAGTTCTTTCTGAGTCTAGCGTTCTATTCGATTTGTTGACCCACTATCATTATAGTAGTTTCCGTTTCAATCTGTACGTTTTACACAAGTCCCTTAAGATTGACCCCATGAAGCTGTTGGTTTAGTTTTTGCATAGTTAGGGAAAAATAGTTTGTGTCGAGTGTCATCTGTGTTGTGGCTAGCAAAATAGTACCATCTCGTAACGCGAAGGGTTCTTTTGTGTGTCTCTTAGTTTGGTATTTTATTTTCTGCTAAGTATTTAGTCAATGTTCAGTGCATTTGCGAAATTTGTTTTATACACAATATACAAATTGCTGGCGTTATTCAAAGAGCGTTAAATTTGCAATAGCTAATATCAAGCCTAGACTAGATTATGAAAAACTCTATTATAACATTGTGGCTTAAGCTAGAGCGTATTCAAAAACTTATCGGAAACGTTTTCAATTCATTTCTGTATTTCTGCTTCGCTTTTCTTAACTTAGTTTTTGGTATTTTTACACGGTGTCATTTAGTCATATTAGTAAGCTTTTTAGGCGCGGCGGCAACAATGTCCATAAAAAAGAACAGAATTCAATTAAATGTAAACTAATTTGCATAAGAGATTTCAAGAATGAAAGGCTGCGGCAGTTAGCAAAATTTTGCTGTATTGTTTTCAAGCAGCAGCTGTTGAAAATTTGAATACTTTGCGGGGCTTTTCCTTGTCTTGATTGTTTCTGTGTGTGTTTTTTCTGTTTCATAGTTTTTGTTAATTCCACTATTATTGCTTCTTATGGATTATGGATTCTGTAAGATTCTGACAAATACAAAAAATACTCTTTCGGTTTGTTTCGGAATGCGTTCGCTTAGTTGAAGTAGTAACTGCTTGCGATTCGCGTTAGTTGAAAACAAAGATCCTTGGGAAAAATGTAACTAAATCAGAGAAATAATTCTCATGCGATTGCACTACCGGACATCGTTGTCGCCTGTCGCTCACTCTGCAGCTCGCGGTTGCGCTCGTGCTCAGCGGTCTCGGAGCTGCCAAAGAAAAAGGGTTTGTATGTATAGCTTGTCTATCTATATATATTTGGTCGGGTCCAACTCACTTCGAGCGCACAGCAATAGGACTGCCTGGTATGTCCACGGGATTGGCATTGTTGTTATTCGTCGTGGACGCACGGCGTCCATTGCCCGATTTGTACGAGAATATCGAATCGTTCTCCAAATCGTTCTCAATCTGCAAGAGTTGAGGACGTTTTATATATAATTCTTTCTCGTATATAATTGTACAACTCACCACCTGTCGCTTGTAGGACAATCGCTCGCTGGACACCGAGCCGCAGGACGAGCTCTCGGATACCGCTTGGGTTACCGAGGTGACGGTCGGCGGACTGCTGGGACCCGGAAAGCGTTTCGAACACACCTGCGACTGTATGTGCTCGCAAATGCGACGAAAGCGGCGTATGTTGCCTAAAAGATAGTACATAAATTGGCATATCTAAGCAGCAGCTACTACCACGCAAATATCTTACCTGATAAGAGTGTAAACGTTATAGCGAACAGCATATCCGCTACATCACCTTGTTTGCAAATGGCGCTAATGTCAACCTGGGGAATTGATGAAATTAGTATTACTTTCAGATAAGTATTACTCTCAGTTCTAGGCCTATTGCAAACTCACCTGGAACTTGACATGACGCTGAAACATAACGGGTCCATTGCCGTTGCGCTTGTATTCCACTCGGAACGAGGTGGGCGAAACTACACTATGAGATAGTTCGGCCATCTGAGAAGAGGAGATTCAATAAGCAAAGCTGCAGATGATTGGGATTCCGCTTGATACTTACGGATAGAAATGCATGTATCAAATGCGCCTTGACTGTGGCCACGGGCTTTCCCTTCACCAGAATGGTAAACGTTTCGTCCTTCTCCGTGGTTATCAAGTTGCCAAACCACGAGCGCTTAGTCAACTCTGGCGAAGATTCGGGCGTCAGGTGCACCTCATCCGCAGAGACTGAAGAGCGGCGAAAGAAACGTTTAGCTTAGCGGTAAATCTTTCCTTTCCCCCTTTACATACCCTGCATTTTTCTGCGATGGAAGCGTGGACTGCCCAAGAAGCTGTTCTTGATGTTGGTCAGCCGCGTTTTCCAGAGCTGCCCACCGGGCGTGTTGCAGGGTGAGCCCGGCATGCCGGGACTGCTGTTGTTCAGCATAGGCGAGCCATTGGGATTCACAACTGTCGGAGAAACGCATGAAAAAAGGGAAGTTCGATTAGTAACACATTCAGAGGACAACACAGGGGATACCACAAAGGGTCTACGGGGCATGCACACACCACTATTCGAGTCTGGATCGTGGAACATACTAATGGCAATTGTCGGACCTGAGTTGGCGCGATGATGCACCGAGGGCGAGGCAGCCGAAGAATTGCCAATCGAATTGCCACCCGGACTGCCTGGCGGTGGACCAATACAATCTCCACGCTCGCGCTCCCGTTCCCGCTCCCGATCCCGCTCGCGATCCCGTTCGCGCTCTCGTTCGCGCTCTCTGTCCCGCGCCGAGCCACCGGGCGCCTGACTGCGCTCAGCCGCCTGACGCGCCGAGTCGCGCCGCTCGAGCCGAGGCTCCCGCACCAGCACAATGTCCCCCTCGATGCTCTTCTGCGAGCTGTGCGACGGCGTCCGGCTGACCGACTGATGGTGCACCGAGCTCGAGCGCTCCCGATCCCCGTACGTGGAGTGCCGCGTGCCAGCCGCTGGCGACGAGGGCCGCGAAATGGCATTCGCCTGCTGCTGGGCCGAGCTCATGGGCGAGTTGCAGCGCGTCGGGCTGTGATATGAGGAGCTGCGCACCGACGACGACACCGTTGTGGGCGAGCGTCTCTGGTGGTTGCGCGTGCTGCTATACGAGCGGAAGCTGCCGAAGAAAGAAGTCCAATTAGTTAAAGTATTTGGTAGGATATACAAGTTGACGACTCACTTGAAGGCCTGTCGACGCGGCGTCAGCGGAGATCCCTCCGAGATCTGTCCGTAGCTGGGCGCATTGGTGCCGTTAATGCGACACTTGTCCAGTCGTTTCCTGGGTGGATCCACTGCGTCCAGTTCACTGCGGGATTTCTGTGCAATCTCCTCGTCATCCTCCAGCGCAGGTCGTCGACGCTTGCGTTCCAAGAGTAGAAAGTAGATGACCTTCTCGGTATTGTGGCTGCAAGCAGAATGAGTGTCAGCACATTGTGTAGGGGTGACCATCACTAGCGTTGCTCACCTAGCACTAAGCAGCTCCTGTATGAGCTTCTCCTTCTCCTTGAAACAGCCGAGCGAACAGATGGCATTCAGCACATCGGGATCTACCGCACTCGCCGTGGGTATGACATGTGTCTGCACCACCTCCATCATGGGCAGCTCCAGCTCCAGCTCACCTTTGCCGCCGGCCGTGACCCATGGATGGCGGTTTATTTCGGCCAGCTGAAGGGCAGAACAAGCACAACAAAACATTAGCCGGGGTTGACCCAAAAACACAACAAACAAATGGGGAATTGGGCCTTTCCTCTGCTCACCCGAGGGGTTGTTGCATGCGGCAAACAAGCAACCACCCACATGCGACACACACGCAGAGACTCAAATACACACACACACAAAGAAATATAGAGCTAAACGAATTTCAAGAATTGCTGCTGTTGCACCATGTATGACTCACCGTTAGCCGCCTGTCGGGATTCACTTCAATCATGCCACGCAGCAGACTCTGGCAGTCGGGCGGCACGAAGTGAGGTATGTGAAAGACGCCGCGCTTGACTTTCTCGAGCAGCTGCCGCAAGTTGTCGTCGTCGAAGGGCAACGCACCCACCAGCAGCGCGTACAGAATGACGCCGCATGACCACACATCCGCCTTGCGTCCATCGTACTTCTCACCCTGGATTCGGTATGTGTTTGGGTTTGGTGTTGCGTTTTGTCACGGCAATCGAGGACGCAGCAGCAGCAACAGCAGCAGCAGCGCAAAAGGAAATGGCGAAACAAACGAATCAGAAATTGAGACATCTCAAATACTCAGTGTTAGCTACACAGTGGGGTATATTTCTGTGTCATTATCATAATTTACAATGAAGGCAGAATAATTGTGTGGGTTGACATTATAGCCCTAAGTGTGGCTTAACAATAAGAAATTGTATAGATAAATAATCGGATATGTAGATATATATTACATAGTTTATTAAGTTTATAGATGAATAGAATAATAACTAGATACATGCATGAATATGCATGAATGAATTGACTTAAAAAATAATAAATCAATTGAAAAATATATGGATACGGGAATAGAGTAATAGATTGATCGGTAGCTAGATAAATAGCTAGATGGATTAATAAATGGATATTTAAATAATTAGAGTGGTCGCTGAACTAGATTAAAGGTTCGGTTCGGTTTATTGTTTTGATAGGAATAAAAAAAATTAATTAAGAGTAAATCTTTAACTTTTTTAAATTTAAGAGAATAACGATAACTAGATAAACAGATTAGTGCATACAACGTGCATAAAGGACAGTTTTAATGATTTAGAATATATAAAATATTATTTAACTATTTAAATATTATTTTAATACCAAATAACAGACAAATAAATACATCATGGATAAAAAAGATAATTTTAATGATTTATTTATATTTCATAATAATTAATCATTTTGAAGTCACTTATTATTTACTTATTTTCAGAGCAAAGCACCTAAGTTAATCTTATTTTCTATAAAAATCCTTTGCTGAAAGACTTTGCTGAAGCTCACTCAATTACAGGTCATCTTCAGGTCGAACCCTCTCAGTTTAATGCTTTTATTAGTTTCCTTTTCTTTTTATTGGCCAGAGTGTGATTTAGTTTTATTGTTTTTCGCTTCGATTTTCTCTATATGCGAATTTCGATTAGGAAAATTGGCTATTGTGCGTTCCCGACAAGACGTCGCACGGAATTGAGGGGCCGAGAAATGGGGATGGCTTATATCATACGCCACGTTGAACCTAGGAGCCTTTGCCTTTGCCCTCAAGCTTTACCCTTTGATTTGATGCATATTTATGCACTAATTTATATGCCAGAACTTGCTGCAGGTTGCAGATTGCAACTGGAAGGGCGACGGCAAACGGCAGCGGGCAGACAGTCATTCAACCCGATTACAACTACAACAAAAGTTGCGACTACAACTGCAACAGCAACAAGCGTTCCATGCCGACGTCCATTGACGTGTCCGTCAAACGACGAGGCCCCCGGCTCAGGCCCTGCGCTCGCTCGGTTATTGACTCGCCGCACTAAGTGGCACAACGACTTCGAGTTGCACGGCGCGATACGCGCACTGGTAATTGAAGCAGTATTTAACCAAGTGTAATTTCCATCGAGTTCCCATGAAAATGATAGCGGTTTTCGGGAAAACCCAAGCGAATCGATTCGAGTGATTGCGGTAGGTTGCTTATGATTCATTGAAGATTTATTGATAGTGTAGCTGATCGATAGATATGTAACAAAGGAAAGTTACGCGGCTAAATTTTATTTTGGATTTATTTCATACATAAGCTGATTTTCTATATATTATTGATTGTATAAATTTGTTTTCCTATACTGTTCGTGAATGAATTTGCTGCAGAGCAAACCCAAGATGAATCTGACTTATAGTGTATAAAATGTTATCGATTTCGTTATTTTTCTTCCTTTTCAGTTATGCATGTTTTTCCGATGTCCTTGCTCTGGGGTCACAAGCAGCCGGCACATCAATTATAGCAAACGGCAAAGCCGGGCCGAAGGAACTTTAAAATGAGACGAAACGGCAGTTTGACTTTTGAATATTTATAAAAATACAAACGCACACGCAAACTTGGCAGAACATCACGTAATGGTGCTCGGATTTATGGCTGGCAGCAGAGGATATTTTAGAATTCCGCTTATGAATTTATTACAGGCAGCCCGAGACAGCCGCAGCAGTAGCAGCAGCAGCAGCGGCAGCAGCTTCTGCTTGCCTGCAGCATGCGTGAGTGAAATGAAGCATGCAGCATGCCCTGGGAAAACCGAAACTGACGCTTCCCTCCGCCAGTTTGTCCGCCTGTCTATCTGTCTGTCACATGCCACACGGCACCTTGCAGCGCCTCCCTTGGCTCAGCCAAATCATATGCGCACAACGTCGCCTGCAAGGGATACCCAAATTTGCATATCGGGCGACATTTACATGGAACACAACGCAGAAGCTGCTGCTGCTGTTGCAGCTGCGGTTGCAGCAGCTAAAGGATCAGACGAAAATGCGCTAAAAACTTTGACTTGATTGAGAGTGGCAGCTGGAATGAAGAAAGCATAACGTTGACTGTACTACAGGTTACCATATACTCGGACTCTTATCTCTGCACCAAGGGCTTAAAGACAACTGCAGGCAATTAAAAGTAAAACTAAAGTCGCCCGCAAAACCAAATTAGCATCTAGAGCTTTAACTTATATGTCATTCTGAATCTCTATATCATTTGGTATTGTTTCTTGTATATCTTGTGGATTTAAAATTTGTTATTATTATTATTATTAGTGTATGATCTACCATGGTTCCTTGTGCTTGTTCTGTAGTTTTGCCATTTGTATAAATTTTTTGCTCATAATTATATTCTACAATATTTAAAAAAAATTTGTAGATCTCTTCAAAAAAATTTTTTAAAGTACAGTGTACACCTATTAATATTTGTTATGTTCTAATTATAATTAAATATGATAATATTAAAAAAGAATAAGATTCCTACAGCTATACTAAACGAAATTTATTTTCAATAAATATAGAACATCCATATATTTTTTTTTTTTTAATTAAGTATATAATTATAATTATTATATTAATTATATATAAGTATTAATTATAATTATACAAGTATATTTTACAATTTAAAAAAAAAGCTTCTGCTCTGTAAAAATTTACAAAATGATGCAAAGGTATCAAACAGAATTTAAAATAAAAGAAATAATAATAAAGTACCGACATAATTTTCTCACAATTTTCAACACTCACCCTTATAACCTCTGGACAGGCATAGTGTGGCGACCCGCAGGAGGTTTCTAGCATACTTCCAGCTGGTTGCAGTGACGCCATGCCAAAGTCCGCAATTTTGATGTTGTTCTTCTCGTCCAGCAGCAGATTCTCGGGCTTCAAGTCACGATGGCTGCGCAGGTTCGTTTGCAATTGTGATTTGTGGCAATTGATATTGAATGCAATTATGATATGATATATTGACTCACCATATCGAGTGCGAATGACAAAAGTCCAGTGCGGAGATGATTTGTCTGAAGAATTTACGTGCCTCCTTGGGTGTCAGGCGTCCCTTCTTCACCAGATAATCAAACAGCTCGCCGCCAGATACGTGCTCCAATATTAAATACAAATATTTCTTGTTCTCGTACACATCGCTCAGACCGAGCACGTGTGGATGATCGATTAGTTTCATGATGGCAATTTCACGTTCAACCTTGAATGACAATGACAATGCTTGAGCACTTGCTGAGCACACACATGGCTACCAGACGCGTTCTATGTATCTTTCTATCCATCTCCCTGGCTATCTGTGCCACTATCTCGCTCTTTATCTGCCAATCGGACACTATGGCTACAGCTCTCCAAACAGTAATTATCCTCGAAATGTTTTGCAAGTGATTGTCGATAATGTTGCTTGCTTTCTCGCTCTCCCCTCTGCTTCTTGCCCCTGCCTCTGCTTCTTCTTCTCTTTCACTGCTCTCTTCTCTGATATTATCTCGCTTTTACAATGCATTCAGCGTGTTTATGTTTTCAAAATGTAAATGTCCCGACTTTGTCCATGCGATTGCGTGTCCCAAACAGCTGCTGACCTGGCCAGGACACGCAATCGCCCGCAGAGCTATTTATAGCGTCGGGGCGCTTTCACCTTGCACTCGTTTGGCCCACATACATCTATGCGTACGTATACATATGCCAGACTGAACAGATACGATTACATATAGCAAGCCGTCTATTGTCATATGGCACGTCGCCATCGCCGAGCTTTTGTCACCTCTCGCTCCGCTCCCTTCCCATTTACACCCTGTCTCTCTCTATCATTCTCTTCTTGTGGCAACCCTGTCCTTCTGCTCTCCCGTCAGTTCTACTTTGGTGATTTTCCTTTTGTGTTTTCGGCTTACTTTGTTGCCGCACGCACTAATTTGTCGCATGTCCTTTCAATGTCCTACAAAAGTGCACCAATTTCGGCGTAATAATTTAGCTGGTCTTTCTGGCGAGGGGAGCGTCTATTTTGACAGAATCTGATTAGACAATGGCCGGGAGTGTTGGGTCTAGGGAGCAGTAGCAGGGGGTCACTTCAATTTGGCTCGATTAAAGTTTAATTATGAAATTACTGACATTATAGCTAACATCAGTTTGATTCGGTTATACGTTTGGACTTCTAATGCGCCTATCTATTTTCGGTGGTATTTTAATAACCATAAAAAAGCTAATTCATTATATTGCTGCCGTAGAACTCATCAAGTGATTTCGATTAGTTTCGTAAGCAAAACTTTCCACTTTATCCTGGTTTCTAGATGTTTTCTCCTTCATCATAATTACATAACGTCAAAGTTAGAGTTACTTTTAGATTGTACAAAAATTCAATACAAATTTTAGTTTATTTTCATTTTTTTTTTCTATTTTATAGCTCTAGAATAACTATCAGTATAATTTTGTTAATGTACGAACTTTCAGATGAAGCTTTTGCTATCGAAAAAGTCATATTTTTTTCTAGTTTTATTATCACATACTTAACTCTCAATCTTCTTTGCGTTTTCGCGCACTTAACTTAGTAATCGCAGCAACACTGCATGCAGTGCCATCCATAAAACATGCCAGACTCAGAACAACTGCGGACTAAGCTCTACGCTATTTCGCAGCTTAAAGTTTAATTACAACTTGACCCCGATAGACTTGTTCCGCCAGCAACTTTTGATGGATATCCGCAAAAGTTGTGAAAAGCCCATAAAAACGCAAAACGAGAAAAACAAAAAACTAATTTTCGGTTTTATCCTTCATTCATCAGCCAAAAAACATGGCCAGACCCCATTCCAGTGTCAGAGCAATGGCGCTGGCAATCCTATGACAGAGTTGCCATGTCACTGCACGAAATTTTATTGTCGCATTTTGCGGAGTTTTTTCTCTATACTTTACGACTCGTGCGCCAAAAGACAAACAACAAAACAATAAAAACGAAGACAAATTTGGCAAAACCTCCATCGAGGACTGAGTAATTGGGGGGCGTGTCAACCTGCTTACCTTCATTAGCACCGATTCGCTGAGCTTCTCGCGATTGATTATTTTAATGGCCACCTTTTTGCCAATCACACAGTGCACGCCCAACTTGACGAGACCTACGACAGACGGGGAAATGCAAACGAGTTTCGATTAGATTTTCGGATATAACCTGATATGTCGAGCGGCAATGCAGCTATGCAGCTATGCAGCTATGGCTTACCCGTCTGACCCTTGCCCAGGGTTTTCTCGAGGCGGTAGGGGCCGACAAATTGGCAGTTTTCTGCCGTCACATTGTTCTCCTTTTGCATCTTGTGGCCGCCTCTCTGTCCCCTTCGCTCTCGATCTGTCTCAATCTGCGGCTATGTGTGTGTTTTGGCTATACTGGCTTTTGTCAGCTGTTAGCTCTTTCTGGCCATCCACTCGAGCTACTCCGCTGCGTCCTTCTGGTGCTCAGCAATTAAGTTGTCGCATAGCGCCCCGAAATGAAGTTTCCGCCTCGCTTGGCTTTTAATTACTTTTGTTCAAAGTTTTATTGCATTTGCAGTCGCCGGTCGTCGGGCCTCGTCGCACTTTGTTGCATTTGCCCTTGCTGCAAATGCTGCAACATTAATTAACCTTCGACCGCAAACAACAATGCCACCTGCAGGCGAGAGAAAGAGATGCAAATGCGTTAAGTGTGAGAAGAACAAGACGGAGATAGTCGGCTTATGTGTGTGCTTGTGTGTGCGCTGTGATTACCAATGAATATTTATGCTCTTACCGCCTGAGCAGAATCCCCAATTGATACAAATGCAAACCGGGCATATTAACACACAGTCAGGCGATGCATAAGCTCTCTCTCCCACGGATTGCCCCCTGGACAACTCGCTCTTCTCTAATTAAACAGAGTAAAGAGAGACCTACAGCCTAGAGAACTATACCTTTCACCTTTCACCCACAGTAAATATAGATAGTTTTTAAAAAATATCGAGTTACACAAATTTACCAGGCTTTTATCATTTAAATGAATTAAATGAATGAAGAGTTTAGCTAAGATATTAGATAAGATATCTTATATATAAGCTAAATTTTCCATTCATACATATAGATAACTGGAAAGGCGAGGCTAAACCGAGACAATTGATGCTGATTAAGAATATATACATTTGGCAAAATAAACCAAGCCTACAGTATACATTTGTACAAACTAGATGTACCTTTACCCCATTAACGAATAGTGCACGGTATAAATACCTTCGGTAGTGCACTGGGCGGCTCAAACGGAATCCTCTTTAAAATTCTCTGGTAAATTTATGACCCACAGGAGTAGAGTGCACTTTGCACTATATACCGCATATATATATATATATATCCTACATAGCTGCAAGGTATAATGTCTGCCTGTTGCAATAGAGAATAATCAATTGACTTGGAAAGTGCTTGGCGGTTTATTGCCATTAAATAAACGTGCAATTTCCTCAATGAATTAAACGGAAAACGGAAGACTTTAAAGCACGTCCAGAAATGGGTGAAATAATTAAAGTGAGCTTAGGAAGCTCCATTAAAAACTTAAAAATCATAACGAATGAGTCTTAACTGGACTTGTGGGGCCAGAACCCATCTCAATCTCAGGCTGTTTATTGTATCAACAGCAGATACGGAGGCTGTCAACTCAATTAACTCGACATAGAAACATCAGAAACGGGGGAAGTTCCTGTCATTTCCGAGATGCCTGTAAAAATTAGGCTCAAAACGGTCTTCAAAATTCCATCAGAAGCGCACTAAAAACCGAAAGTCTAACGATGCTTGAAGGCAGAAACGACGACGCTAATAAAACCTGGTCAACATCAGCGAGGGGTGGTACCGTACCCTCACTGGGAACTGGGGTAGCAGGTAGTGCCTCGTGGCGTCGCCTGTCGCTGATGAGGAGAACGAAACGCGGGCATTTGGACGCGACTTTTTGGGGGTCATAACGGGTCGGGTGCAAGTTGGGGGTTGGCAAGTTGGGGTTAAGGGCGGCTCACGCACACAAATTGAAAAATAAATGTAACAATACCCCAAATATGAGCCATGGGCGTTGACTACGGTGGGGCGTGGGCCGCGAGGGTATCGGGTCGGATGTTTAGGCTGAAGGCAGGCATCAGCTGGCAGCTGAAAAGGTGTTGAGAATGCAAAACAGGACACGGCTGGAAGGAAACGGCTCGGTTTACAAGAAAACAATGCCAGGCGTAATAAGAAAACTTTCAACAGTCAACAGTTTTCCGGCTACCGCCCATTCCTCTCCCGCCTGCCAGTGTTCCTCGCTCTGTTAACCTAATTTGAAAAATGCGCTGAAAGTGGAAAACTGACACGAAAAATGCGAATTTCCAGACTGAAAAATTGCTCATCACAAATGGGGGGCGGCAGCAGAAAGGAAATTAAGTTCACACACACACACACACACGCACACATACGTTTGTATGTACTTGTATGTCTGCCGGTATCAAATAAGGGGCGTGGCCATACACAATTCATGCTCATTCATGTCGTAGTTGGCATTTCCGCTGCTGCGGCGCACTTAACACTGCGGCAAAAATGTCTAAAAATATGCCAAGTGAAGAAAGCGCCGAGCACACATACATATGCTACACACATGACTCTTTATATATATATACATACATATAGCAATAAACATTATAAGAAAAACGTTTAACACTTGGCGTTGATTTGGCCGCGACTCTATGGAAATTTATGTTTTTAGGTCGTGTTGCTCTCGCAAGGAAAATGTCACAAAGTAAAGCCGCAGCAGCGACAGCATCAGCAAAGGGAAAATGTGAGGAAAATCCTTGCGAGTGGTGAACGCCATAAACAAGGCCGACCGATTGCTGCATAGAACATAAAAGCACAGCGGGAATTGCCCAGCGATTTCTCCAGCAAGAAATTCACATAAAAATAGTCCTTGATTAACACTGAAATATCGAACATAAATATGTTATCGCTCTGGCAGCTGCAATTAAGTCGTAACAGAGATAGACACAGTTTCTGTGGACCGAGCGGGTCGAACTTAATGAATCGTGTGCACTTTCAGTCATAATCAGAACGTTTATGAAACTATAATTTAATAGTTATTATAGAGAAATTTATTCAGGCTGTTTAAGAAATACATTGATTCAATTTTGGATATTAAAAAATATTACAAACTAACATATATTCACTTGTCATTAAACAATTAAACTTAGTTTTTCCGCTCTTCATGCATATACCCTGACAAAATCACGTTATGGTAGAATTATTGTACTATATTAATTACGCGTTCCATCATTTGTTACCAAAACAGATACTTTCACCTAGATTGAGTACCCTCCAGATCTTAAGCAACTGTGTGCCATATATATATAATATAGACATACTTTATGCCTTAAAGGCTATTTACATATATAATTTAAATTAGAACATCTGCAAACACCTTCCCTACTCAGACAATTTCCGCTAGATTAATTGCACTCAAGATTCATTTAGCAAGTTTCTTCAATATTCTTCATCTTTCTATTCTCTAGAAACGCTCACATTATTCATCAAGTGAAAATCGGCATTAGCATATGCGGCCCGGTCCCCTACTCCGGTACTTTGGGTACTTGAAAAATAATTAACAGGATATCTGGGCTCATTCAGTGGGAAAGTTTCTCGCATATTTATCACAATTCTTGCGGCGTTTTTCAGCTCTCCTGCTCTTTTGCTCTCCAGCTCCCCTCATTAGACGCGACTCATCAAATTACCCTTGGGGCTTGAACTTCAAGTCCCGTAGACGACAACAGCGACAATGACAGTGGGGCGCATAGAATGCTCTATCTAAGAAAAGCACAAGTTACTTTGATTTTTCCGCTGTGACCCGTACGCAGCAACGTTCCCATTGCCCCGCTATTCCGTTCTCTACGCCTAGCACAAATTTACATGTGCTCCGAACTTGGGCACAAAATTGGCTTTCCAAAAAATAAAAAAAGGTGGAGAAGGAAAAGGAAAAGGCAAACAAAGGAGCAGAAAGTTGAACACTAAGTGGCTGCAGGGCACGAGCGCAAACATAGCCGAAAATAAGCAGAAGCAGATGCAGGGGGCTAAACTCGGAGGGAAAACGAAGCGTTGCCTGTGTGTAAAATGCCAGAAAAAACTTAATTTCAAAAAAGGCGGCAGTCAATAAACGCATACCACAAGACGACGCAGACGGGGCATACAGTGAGAGGAAAATGTGTGCCAGGCGCTGCCTGGTTCGGAGAGATATCAAGCGGGCCAACGTGGCGTATGAGTGTTTTTTTGGTTTGCTTTGGCCTGGCGTGGTTTGTTGCCCTGGCAGCTGCTGGCAACCGGCTTTTAAAGTGCAATCAATAAATGCCTTTTGAGTTGTGAAAATTGTGCGTAAGTGCCATAACAGAAACGGAGGCAGCCAACACTCTTGCACGCCCACACACACTCACAACAGCCCACACACACACTTACACACACACCCTGCACAAATATAATTGACTTGGCTCTTCATACTCCCCTCTCCCTGCACAAGAGAGGTACAGCAAATGGGCGTCATTGCTGGCAACCCTATCCGGCAGGGAGAGGGAGAGTGGCAGTAAGAGGAAGAGAGTGTTGGTTGAGGAGCTTTGGCTTTCACAACAAGCATTGATGGCTGCTCACTGAGCTCGTTATGTCCCGCAAATTAGCCAAGCGAAGGGTATATCTAAATCAGATCGCTATATACCAAAGGCAATTAAAAAAAAAAATAGCTAGTTTTTTAGCTTTGTATGTGTATAGATTTTTTAAATTTATAACCTCGAATTCAAAATAAATAAATTCTTTAAAAACTGAATTTTTATTTTTTTTCTTTTTTTTTGATATTTTTTATTTTTTTCTTTGATATATTTTTAAGCTTAAGTGAATTGAAACAATCTCTAATTATTTACGTAAGGTAGGACCGTAGAAATGATCAATTCCAATCGATGGGCAACCTATAACCATACGGTCCATTAGCTTTCTGCCCTATGCTGACATATTTATTATTATTACTAAGCTGAAATTGCTTTAAAATGTTTGCAGTATACAAAAAAAAATTTAATTTTAAGCACATTGTAAGCATTTTACTGTCTTTGTTCACTAGGAACCAAATCTGACCCTAAAGTTGATAAAAGTCAGGGTCAGCTTAAGAGTTTGTAGAAGCTGCTTACAATGAACTCGCGGCTTAGCAGGCTGACCCCAAGTTAGATTAGTCGAGGCAAAGCCTTGCTGAATTTACTTTCGAGCTTAAGCTGAAGCTTAGCTTTCGTTCCATTTGCAGCTTAGGTTACAGCGTAACCAAGCGTCAATCACAGCAAAATCGGAAACGGATTCGTGCTTGTCGTTAGAGTTGTTGCTGTTGTTGTTGTTGCCTTTGATTAAACACGCGTCAGCAGCAGCGACGACAGCAACAACAAAAATTACAACAATAACAGCAACAACAACAACAACAAGTACAGGGTACAACGCTGGCAACGCAGCTGCTGACAGTTCATCAACTAATTGCAATTATGTGGAAAATTAAAATCAATATTTGACTTGTATTTTGTCGAGTTGTCGTTGTCGTTGTCGTTGTTGTTGTTGTTGTTGCTGTTGTTATTGCCATTTGCAATTTAGTTGAGATTTCAATTTCAATTGGATTTAAATGCATTTGTCAGCCTCAGTTGCGCTTCGTGTCACATTGTGTTTGTTTCCCTGTCGCCCTCCCCCTCGCTTCTACGCTTCCGCCCCGGGGACATTGAAATGTTAAATATTTATAGCATCAGGAGGCAAAGAGCCATTGAGAATTGGGGATCAGGGGACTGTCGTAGAAGACGTGCTAGCAAAAGAGAATTATTTATGAATAGAAATGAAGAGTAGCACTTGGCCATGGTTCTTCTTCGGAGAATGTTGTGGAAAGTGAAAAGCAAGACTGAAATATGATAGCAAAAAGACAATGAGACATGCAACGAAAGAGGGAGAAAAAGAGATAGAGAGAGATTAGCTTACATACAAATGAAAACAGTTAGTAGCAGCTTCATTCCAGTGAAGTGATAATCCCCATACCGAAGCAAGCTTTAAAGCAGTCAAGTAAATTGGCAATTAGCATAAACTAATTACTGCATGCAAATGCCTAAGCCTTAATTTGTCACAGCTTCGGAGCAACAACAACAAAAACAACAGCAAACCCTTGTTCAACTATTGACCAGGCGGCAAATTAACATGCACAAGGCTTAAAATTGAGCCCCAGCGCCACGTCCATCTGGCAGACTGGAGCTGAACTCATTATTAAATAAGGATCCGCCGGCAAATGGCGAACTAAGCGCGTTAGTTACCATGGAAGCCAAGTTTGAAAACGGCTAATAAACCGCTTAAGCCAACACGCAAAACGCAAAACCTCAGTCCTCAGTTCCCTCGCCCTCGCCCTCGCCCACGCCCACTGGCCATTTGGCTGGCAAAAAATTCGATTAAAAGCAACCGAACTAACAAGCCAGAAAGAAGCGCAGTTCAAGAAGAGGATTGGGAGTGGTTAGACGAACAAGAAGAAGAAGAAGAGGAGACGGCATAGTAGCAGACCACACTCGTGTTGGCTGCTGTGCCACACCCACCACGTCGACCTCCGCACCTTTCCCTTCTCTCATGGAACCTAAACGCCGACAGCAGCAGCTGCTACAGCTCCGTGTTACAGAACTCTTGTAGGTTGAACTTGCCGGCCCATGTAAAGTCCACGCCCCCTCCGCCCCATTTTCAGCTTCTTTTGGATGTTGGATGTTATTTGCCTTATCCGTCGCACGGATGACGAGTGGCGGGAGAGTGACGAGTGTCGGTAAATGACTAACGTGACCGGAAGCTAAAAAGATGAAATGATTTGGGTCGCAATTAGACGCCAAAACGTAATCGTAGTTCCCCTCCGCCCTTGGAAGGCGTGGCATGCGCCGCGCAAATTCAATTAGGCCAGCCAAATGGGCAGAAATATGATGGTGGCGGGTGGAGCACTGCGACGGTCTCAACCGTAGAGCGAAAAAGTGCAAAAATCGAGCAGTTCGAAACGTTTCGTTATGAAAATGAAACGAGGCAGTGGCAGCTGACGAGGGGGGCCAAGCCGAGAGCAAGGGAAAATCGAATAGTAGAGCAACAGTTATGGATGGCTAAAAGGTGCGGGGCAGTAGCAGAAATGAGAGTAGTTGTTGTGGAAACATGAGCTGAGGGGGCAATTTATCTGCAGTTCGAAGGGAAAATGTGTAATTGGGGAGGTAATCTTATTAGACTTAACTAAGGGATATCATACTCAGCACTTATTTCTGATATACTGCATATATTTAAAATATCGCTGCAATCGCAGATCTATACAATAAAATGCAAGCAAAAATGAATGCGGGAACTAAACTAAAAAGTTGCATGTTATACTATATAAAATATAATTTTTCTTAATCTTTATTAAATATTTATTTTATTTATTTATAATAAATTGCAGATTTTTTATCATAAATATAATGCACTAAGATGCAAGTAATTTAACTACAAAATTTGCAGAGTAATCTAAGGGATCAGCTTTAGTTCAAGAGGGAAATTTTATTACTTTTAGCTATGGAACTATGGAAGCACGATATTCCGTATACTATATACATTTAATTAAGCTTTCTAATCTACAGATTGAAGATAAGGCATCATTATTTGGGAATAATATCGAGAAAACGATATTTATATTTCATATTTAATGAACAGTTTTGTTAATCATTTTGTTCACATTAAAAGAGAGAAAAAAATAAAAGAAAAGGAACATTAAATTAAATTACTGTGAGTCAATTTTAGTTATCACTGGTATCTTCTTTGGAAACTTAAATCTCAATGGAACTTTCACAAACACAGTGGATTTCTTTTCCCAGATATACAGAGGTAGCTGCGCTATAATGAATAAAATTCGAATAGATAGTACTCTGAATTTGCATTTTTTACTCACAAAAAAAAAAAACACAAACTCGGTACAAAATATGGTTGAGTTTTACCTAGAAATCAAGTTGCGATAGCTTATCAAAAGAGTGCGCAACTCATTCCGGACGCTACAACATTTCGTCAGTTTCCCCGCATTTCCCATTTCCATCACAATACAGCGTGGCAGAACGAAATTGAAGTTTAGTTGCACAAATAATGCGCAGCACATGGGGAAAAACCCGGATGGATGAAAAACAAAGCGCCAGATAAACAACACTGGAGCCCGCAACAACAGTAACAACAACAAAAAGACCAACAAATACTACGGAAGATGGCAAGGGAGGAGGGACCATAAAAAATAGCGAGTTTATTTTTTCTACGTCTGTTTTCGTATTCAATTTTACGCGTAGGTTTTTTGAGCTGCCCCTGGCCAAGAGCCGCAGCAGATACGGGCACAGGGGCGCCGGGGACAGAGCGAAAACTGGGCTTGATGCCAGATTCGCTCACCTCACTGCTGCCCCCCTTCCACATTTGTTTGCCAAAGGAAAGCGTGCTCCATTTTCTCGTTTTCCATACCAACGTTTCGTGTGTTTGCCTTCAAATTCAATTAAGCGCGGTGCGCGAAGTGTAGAGTTGGTAGAATGATGCATCGCGTCAGCGTCACTTTCAAGGTGAGGGCGGAAGATGGAAGGGCTAAGCGGTTGTGCGAGGACTAAGGGGGGTCATTTCATGTGGCATTGCAGACAGAGCTTAACTCAATTTTCATTTGCCTTGCACATGTGTACTCCTCTAATGACGGCCACTTTGCCAGCAAAGGAATGCCTCATGCCACATGCCTCTTGCCTTATTCTCCTTCCACCACTCTGCTAATGTTCCGGCCCGCATTTAATCAGCCGCTGAAGCTGTTACCTTGACACTGTCCGCTGGTATTTCAATTTATTTCATTCTAGAGAGTAATGCAATTGATCCCTCAACCCAGCAGCCTGTTGAAATGTTTAATTGGCAGCGGGCACAACTTTTCAATTAGAATTAATTATGTTACGCAAGGCAAAGGAAAATGTTGCAAGTGCAACCAGCAGACGCCGTTGTCGGCAAATGCGATTTTCAAAGCTGAACATCAACCCCCGCCACCTCCTCAGGGAACTTTCAATTATTACGCCAATTATAACTGCAATTTTTATGCACTACCAGACGTAGTACCAGGGCCAAGCGCAAGGGGTTCGGGGCACGCTAGAAGAGACAGAGAACTGAAAAATATGCGAATTTAATTTACGGCTGCAATTGCCAGGGGCAAAATTGAGTAAGAGCTCGAGTTCGTCGCTTCCTCTTTGCTGTGTCTCTGCTCAGACCCCTTCGCCTCCTCGCTGCACACAAATGCAATAAATAATTCGTTGCATACTTTCGGGCTGACAGCCGACAAACGACAGTCGGCAACTTCGACAGCCAGCAGCGCCCTGTGGTCACACAAATTCTCAATTAAACTGCAGGCGAAAATGCAAATTTATGAAGACAACATTTCTGCATTTCTGCCTCCACTTGATGCCGGCTTAAAAACTCTCGGCAGAAGAGCTTAAAGTGAGAGGGAATACTACTTCTCACAGTTAAGTTTCACAGTTTCAGCAAATGCAGTGTATATACAATATTTTATTATATTTTATTTTCAGTTAAAATTTGACAATTTATAGTTTCAAATCTCATAGAACATAAATTTGATACCTTATACTTTTTGCCCAGTATGACAAAATGGCAAAAAAGGCGTATTAGCATTGTGCAAATTTATGTTAAATCCAAAATTAGGCATGAAAAGAAGAAATATAGATATATTTTCGTTATTTATTGGTTTGCTTGTTAGTTCTACTGCAAAACAAATTTGTGGAACTTTTTTAAGGCTGAAAAATACATGCTATAAATACTCAGATTTATATAATATTAATAGATGCTAAAAAGATTACCCAATAATTGTCATTTATAATACTGCAATAATGCAACAAAAATCAATTCATTTTAAAAATACATATCATTCTCTAAACTTTATCAAATGAAGAAAACTTCTACGTTAATACTGAAATTAACTTGGCAAAGCAGAGTACAGCAATTATTTTAAAATGTTTATTAAATCTGATAGTTTTAGGGTAATCTCAAAGATTCTTTTTTAAATATTTTCACTTTCAATCATAACAGTTTGAAAAGCAATCAATATGTCAGGTTTAAAATTAAAACATTCAAACATGAGCTTTGATTTGATTTTTAATTGAATTCAATTTTTAAATTTAAATTTAAAATGTAAGTTTAACCAATGCACATTCAAGTATTTAATGTCATTTTAAACTAATTCGAAATGTTATCAAATAATCAATGAAAACAAGTAACACATAGCTGGAATCAAATGCCTAGGGATCTCATTCGACAAATTAGAAATTTGCCATGGAAATCCACATAAAAGCATTTGCTCTCTTTAAACTTTATTTCTCGCCTCAGGAATCTTTCATCGGATACGGCACAAAGCCATTCTTCTGCTGGCTAAAAACACGCTCAAAGAATTTACCAAGTCCTAAAACTGTTCATGACTTGCAGGCAGCGTGGGAAAGAAAGGGAAACATACACAAACTATGAGGGGGAATATTGTAGGTGCTCGTCTAAGGACATTCCAAGGCGCAAGGACACATTCCATATGCAAAATAAATGCGGTCGCATAACCAAATTGGACTTTAAGCCCAAACAGCGGGGCAAGCAAACAGTTCAGAGGGCATAGGCGACAGGATGCAGGATACAGGACACAGCTGGCGCTGAACGGAAACCAAGAACTTTGAAGGGAAGGCAATTTCCCCAAAGGATTGCAGCTAAACACCAGCAACAACAACAACAACAACAACAAGCGCAGCAGAAACAACAGCTAAAGCTGTAAAAATGAAATCTGAAAATAGAATAGGAAAAGTTTTGCATATACTCGAATGCTTTAATCAAAGGACGTGACGTACGGGAATGTGACGAACATATCATTTCATTCTTAAAAACGCGCAGAGCACAAACTGCCAGCAGGCGGGTAGTTCAGGCAGAGCAGTGCGGAGGGGGGAGGTGTGTAGAGCAGAGAAACGGAAGCACACGCAAAACTGTTGACAAAGCCACGCGGGTGCCAACGGAAGAGTTGAAACAAGTCCACGCAGGCGCAAGGGTTACAGCAGCATGAGGAAGAGAGCGGAGAGGACAGAGAGCGCGAGAGCATGAGAGAGGGAAGGCAGTGGCTCTCTCGCTCTTTTGACGCACACGCCCAATGGGTGGTTTTTGTTTGACAGCTGTTTGTGTGAGTGCAAGTGAGTGTGTGCTTGTGTGCGTGTATGGGGGGTTGCTTCTGACATTTGTAGAACCATTTGCCCCACTGTCCAAGCAGCCCGCCCGGCAAAACCATGCACTGCGCTCCCCTGCTCTGGTGCTCTCCCGCTTCCCTACTTGCTCCCAGTCCCTCGCCCTCTGGCGTAGCCAACCCTTTGCTTATTAGTCAAATAGTTGCCGCTTATTGCCTTTTAATTGCAACATTTTCGCTGTCGTTATTTCAGTTGTTGTTGTTGGTGTTTCTATTATTGTTTCTTAAACAAATTGGATAAAAGCCGGAATGACACTTTTTCAGGTGCCCAACTTTGCACACGCTTATAAACGCTTAGCGGAATGCGCCTGCTGCAACAACAACATGCCGCACACTCCCTGCACTCCGCGCCGCAGCGTCTACCGGTAATCCCTTGGGTCATTAAGGCGTCTACGTGTCTGCTGCAGTCGCAGGATGAAGACGACAGCGATGTCGTCCTCGACGCCGTAGCCGTCGTCTCCTGATTGTCGCATATTTTATTCAGTTTGGCATTCCCCCTCTTCCAGCCGTTGCTCCTGCTCCTCGCTGTCCTTCGTCTGCAGTTTGTAAATATTGAACAAGAAGCATAGCGGGAAGCTCGAAGGTGTTGGAGTGTCGCCTCTGACGGAAGTTAGAAACAAACACACACATATTTTTCGTTTATGCCTCTGTTTTCATATCTGCTGCATTTTTGATATGACGCCGCGACATCCCAGTCAAAAAAAAAGTCCCCCGGGGACATAAGCTTAGCTGTTCTTTCTGCCTCCCGCTGACAGCATTGGCCAACTTAATTGTTGTGATGCCCCCACATGAACCTGATTGAGATGGATAGACAAACTTAAGCCAAGAGGTTATCGAAAAAATAAGATCTAAGGTCAAATCTGTGTGTCAAAACTTCCTACGAGCTTACAAGAAGTTCAAAGGGTTTTTGCAATATTTGAGTGCATGTTATCAATAATCTCTGATATTTGGCTAAGTTTTGGGAATCTACTTAATCGAAAAAAATAGGTTTGTGCTTTATAAAGGCTAAAACTAAAGTTTCTGACTGCCTGATTGAACTTCACATTTGAAACTAAATGTAAAAACTAAAATAAGAACTTTTTGAAGTGCTTTTGGAACCAATTTTTGTATCTCTAGACTTTTGTACAATAAAATGTATATATTTTAGTGCGTCAAAACTTTTGTCAAGTTTACGAAATTTAAATGGTTTTGGAACAATTGAGTGCTAGTTATCAATCATCTGTAGTATTTGGCTAAGTTTAAGGAATCTATTTTATCGAAAAAAAAAGAGATTTGTGCTTTATAAGGACTAAAACTAAAGTTTCTGATAACCTGAATGAACTTTATTAATATATGAAAATTTTAAATTTCAATTTAAAAGCTGTTGAAGTGCTCCTGGCACCATTTTTTGTATCTCCCGATTTCAGTGTAATTGAAAATATATAATTCTATATCTGTATATTACTATATTTTGTTCTGCTTTAATGTTTTTCAAAAATATATATTTAAAAAAAAAAAATATTATTATTCTTTTACATACTACATTTTAACAACATACGTTATTTCTTGAATTCAACTCGAATTTTCTCTTTTGAAACCCATTTTTCCATACTATAGCTTTAGTTATGAGTTAATACTTTTAAATTAATAACGAAGTATCAATTTTGTTTGCTTGTTTCTAAAAATATTTTTAATCTCTTTCTTTCGTTTCAATCAATCATCGAAGCACTCACATCGCGGCATGGCATGTCAACAGAACTGTACGAAGGAAAGTGCTGCTACTCCTCTCGGGGGTTGTCAGCATACGTAGCATACTGAGCACTACATTATTGAATATCGTAGGCTGTCAATAGCCCAACAAATGACGTCATGCCGTCTGCGAGTTTCCTTGAAGTTGAGTGCACTTTGCGAACGATGGACGAGCAGAGTCTGACGCTGCATACCCTGGAACACAGGTGTCTGGCCAGTCCGGCTGACTTGATTAATAGTTCAAGTGTCGAGTCGAGTTTAAGTTCCTTTTTTTTTCTTGTTGCCATTCTCCTTCTCTCTTGTTTTTGTTATTCATTGCTCGTAGAGCTCTAAAGCCACATCCGCCATATTAAATTCTGGCGTTAAAACTGTCTATAAATACAGTTGAATTTTCTGAGTGTGTGTGTGTGTGTGTGTGTGTGTGAAGTATGAGTTTGTTTGTATATGCTTCTGTGTGAGTGTGTGTACTTCGCTTCAGATTGCTGTGGCTGCGGTTGGTACGTGTGTAGCACTCGCCCCACCCCCTGCACCCAGCGCCCTTCATCACGTTGCTTGAGCGCATAACGTGCCATGCTTTATATTTGTGTGTTTTTTTTATTGTTGCACGTAATTTGGACTGCTCGAAAATCGATAGGAACAGAAATCTATAAGCCCAGCAACAGAAACAATAATAAGTATAGTAGTAGTAGTGGTAGTAGTAGTAGTAGTAGTAGTAGTAGAGGCATTTCTACTTACCCAAGTGGCAACAATTTCCGCCTGCTACTGCAGTGCAGGGCAAGGGGGGCTGGTGGTGGGGTTACGGGTGTGAAATTTCAGCGACTTTTGCCTTATACAAATCACTTCCGGGTGAATGTTGCCGTTGCACCCACACAATGCAGCTGGCCAATAAATAAAACACGCTACACATACGCGCAGACACTCACACAAACATACACCGACACTGACAGCGACAGCGACAGCGACTCACAAAAACACACGCAACGGCAGCTCTGCTACGCCCACAACTACAGCAGCGACAGACACAGCGACACACACACACACACACGTAGTTGTGCTGCTTTGGATTTTGCTTTGTATTGCCTACTTTCTAGCCAGCCTGTGCACACGCACGCACACACACACACACACGCCAAAACGTTGTTGTTGCTGCTGTTGTTGATGTTGCACACAGCAGAAATTCGTTTAAATTATTATATAATTATTACATTTGCAATTTGTATGCATTTACGCAATTGGCGCACAATTCTCGCAGCATTTGCATAAACATTTTACTAGTTTTTTTCTTCACATGGAGTATTACGCACACGCATACACGCGCGCGTAAGGCAAAGAGAACGCGAGAGAGAGCGCCGTTACACTCGGAGAGTGGCAATACTTGACAATTTTTGCCTATGCAATGTGTTTTGGCTGCCCATTCGCGATACCGTTATGTGGCCGATGTTCTCGCTGCTCGTCCGCCTGCCAAATGACGCGCACACACGACAGAGGCGAACGTCGTCGACTAACTGACTCGAGTGGCGCCCACTGCCGCCTGCGTGGACCCTCTGTATGCGCGCAACTTGCAGACAATCCGAGCACAAGAGCGCCAGAGAGTGTGAGTGAATGAGTTTGGGAGTGCAAAGAGAGCGAGAGAACGGCAGAGTGAGAGCGAGTGCGAGCGCGAGAGCGCGCCCCTTTGCTCTTCGCATTGACATTTAATTATTTGCCTTGTGCTGCGTGTAGTGGTTGTAGTTGTAGTCCTCGTTGGACCGACTACGTGGAGCAGGGAGGGAGGTCAGCCCGCAAGGTGGTGTGCGTGTTATCAATTACTTTCTGGGGGTTGCTCACAGGGTGTTGCATGCGCTGCGCCACAGCCACCCGGTGTCTGCTAGCTGCTGTGCGCAAGCGTTGAAGCACAAGCGACAAGGTTATGCCTAAAAGTGTGCAGTTCTTTGCTCTCTCTCGCTCTCTTTCTCTCTCTCTCTCTTTGTTCGCCTCAGCTGACGAAAGCTTTCAACAGCTGCTGCAAAGTATGCCATGCGCATTTACCGTAAAAGCTCGCGCCAAAAACTTTGTAAATTCAAAACGTACGTAACGAATAATTGCCCGACTAACAGATATCCTGTAGTAGTTCTCATAATGAAATTATATTTGCTTATTGCGACTATATTATTAATTGGAATTAATATTTATGGAGACTGATTCTGAGAAAAAAATCATGAATTGTCAGAGTGATTGATAAAAAGATATCATGTAGTCAGTCTAATAATGAAATTCTATTTATTTATAGCGTCCATATTCTAGGTGTATTCAACATATAAAATGTTAGAATGTTAGGATTAATAATTATTAATAATTCCATGAATTGTGAGAGTGCTTGACTATCAGATATCCTGTAGTCAATCTCGTAATGAACCTGTATTTGTTTATTGCGACAATATTGTTAATTCTGTTAAAATTAAATATTATTGAGACTAATTCTGAGAAAAAACATGAATTGTGAGAGTGCTCCACTAGCAGTTATCCTGTAGTCAGTCTGAAAGTAAATATTGTATTTAATTTAATTGTTAGAAATTTGTACGAGGCTATACAAAGTCGATGAGTTAAGTAAATAAACATTTGATAAATGTACAACCGCGTCAAAGCAACCCTGCCTGTAGGGTGCCTCCAAAGACATACATATGTAACGCAATGTTTTGCTCATAAATATTAGATAAAAGAGCAACATTAGATATACTATTATACCTTATGTACTTTGTGTGGAGAGCACGAGAAAAACAAAGAAAAGCCGAAAACAAACTGAAGAACTGACAAGAACAGATCACAGAAAACAAACGGACATCAGCACAGTGGCTCGTGTCTATAAACTGACACATTTCACGGATCGACTAATCCATGCGAAACAATGAAAGAAAAATGGGGAACCGAGCACCTATATACGTAGGTCGTTCAATATGTCTTTAGAAAAAATAAATAATAATAATGAATATAAAAACACTGTTTTTGCTGAAATTTTTTTTTATTTTTCAACATAGTCCCCTTTTAGCTCTACACACTTTCCCAATCGATTTTCCAACATTTTTATCCCGTCCAAAAAATAGGATTTCGGATTTCTTCACTCGGATTTTCTAAGGACTTATTGAACGACCCTCGTATATTATATATATTATGCATTGAATTAGTAGTGTATTAAGGAATAAGTTGAGAGTAGAAAAACAGACGCAGATATTTTGAATTTCTATCACTTTATTCAACGTTGTACGTCAATTTTCTTAATGCTTTCTCCTCGCTTCGGGTTTTTTTTGTTGTTCTATAACAATAATTATGTGTGTTTATAAACAATTTAACATAGTAATCATATGTAGTAATAGTAGACATAACATTATGGGCATAAACTTAGACTTAGGCATAAATAGAATCGTATATTAGGCATATATTATATATGTATGTGTGTGTGTGTGTGTGTGTACCGTTAGATTTGATTGCTCTTGTAGTGTGTATGGTTGAGGACACTCGACTAATTTCCTAATTGCACACATAAATCATGAATAATCATGCACTTTTCAGATAAATATATATTACGGTATCTAAATTCTATAGAAGTATCTCTAGCTGTAGCTGCAGCTGTAGCTATATCTGTAGTATCTGTAATTGTTCATTTAATCGTCTGTTTTATTTAATTTGTAATTAGAAATCATTAAACAACTGCAAATCTCTTTGGTCTACTGCCTTGGCGGGTTTCCAATCCTGTTCGGGATAGTCATCGAAATTTTTCGTATCCCCATCGTGATGCACGTCGGGCAAAATGGGGGGCTGCAATGAAAATGAAATAGGTGCATGTGTAAATCGATTAGATACGTTTGCCATAGAGCTCAAAGCTACCATAAACTTATTTTACGAGTGCGTGGTGTGAGGGGGGCTTGAGGCTATTAACGCCTCTAGAGCGTGCAGAGATTTATAGGCCCCACCCACCAGAATAGACACGCTGCGGTCATTAATTAACAACATTTGCTAATTTCCAAAATTGATTTGTTTATTTGCTTTTAATTACGTCCATGTATAAAAATACATTGAACCAGAAGCAATCCCTAGACGACCCAACGCCTGAGACGTCTAATCTGGCCAGGTAGGCGTTTCGGTTAGCTCATCCGCATAATCGACTCACCTTTAGCTTCTTGTTGTAGACGTCATTCCAATTCAAGTGCTTGAACCAGCGATGCCTTTTAACGTCATCGGCGCCGTTCTGAAATTAAAATGAAAAATTAACACACTCGATTTCTGCATTTGTTGTTGGCTCGTGTTGCAAAACGCGCGACATGCTATTAAAAAAATGTATATCTGCATATACCCTGGAAATCAATGATGCGTCAAAACAGTCAATTCAAGTAGTCTAAGGAAAAACTTGGAGAAACTGCACTAAAAAGCAAACTATTAACCGTTTTTGGACTGCGCCTGAGTAGAATCTAATATAAAGATTATTTAAATTATTTATCTATATTTCTATTATATAATTATCTATATGTATCTATGTTATCTATATAATACTTATACAAAAAATGCAATTTATTTTAAAAATAATATGATCACTTTTTTTGAATGCCAAAATAGTTCCCCTAAATATCAAACTACTATTTACTATTATAGGCTGCTGTATAACACAATCTGTAGACTCTCCTGAGTCCAAATAAAAATAATATAATAATACTGTAGAGTCAGAAAAAATACTATAATACTTAAGCTATATAAGAACAGCGTATGGCAACATTAACTACGATTTATTTATGGTTATACTGTGACATGCTTCTATATAATGCAATCTGTAAGTGTCGCTTCTATATAATAACAGGGTATGGCCCCATTGACTCCTCTCATTAATCCCCCGACTTTGTCAACAGTTTTTTGAATTTTGAAATATTTTTGTTTTTGCATTTGTTGTCGCCAGCGAAAATGACAGCGACCATGTGCATATGGCATTAGGCTAGCCAGAACCGCCTCGACGCGCGATTTCGACAATTAATTTTTGATATATGTGCAGCGCAATTTTTAATGCCCGCATATCGCGCGCGATACACTGGCCCATGACAAGTGTAAACAATTGTCTATAAATAAGCTCGATGGATTCGTGTTTGCCATAAAAAGTTTGCCAAATTAAACGCATACTTGGCGAGAATGTAACAGGTGCCAAATCGCGCATAGAGCGAAGGGTGAAGGATAAAATAGGAGGAAGCAATTAGAAAATATTTGATGAATTCCTTACGATTGCGATCTATAACCCCCGAAGGGGGGTATAGCTATATATAGCTATGCATTTAGCGTATTTTGATTGAAATATTTCCCGATTTTCAAGAACATTTCTGGCACTTTCAATAACATTTTGTTTCCCCCCTTCCGACTCGCAACTCACCTTCATGTTGCCCAGTCGCTTGGTTCTATCATTTACCAACAGCTTCTTGATCAAGTCTTTAGCAATGGGATCCATGTGTCGCTCCCACTCGATTTTGCCGCTCAATATCTTCTCGTAGATGCCGAAGGGCTGCTCATCGTAGAAGGGCGGATAGCCCACAAGCATCTCGTAGATGAGCACACCTAAAAGGGGATTCCCATCACTTAGTACACTTAGATATAAACAGTATAGCTATAGAACTCATACCCAACGCCCACCAATCGACGGCCTTGTTGTGGCCTTTCGACTGGATTATCTCAGGTGCAATGTACTCGGGGGTGCCGCACAATGTCCAGGTGCGATCACGCAGCTTTTTGGCAAAACCGAAATCGGTGATCTTCAAATGACCATCGCGATTGATGAGAAGGTTCTCCGGCTTCAGGTCCCGATAGACAATTTGCAGGGAGTGCAGGTACTCGAGAGCGCAGACGATTTCGGCCGCATAGAAGTTGGCTAAGTTGGGCGGATAAGTTGGTAAGTTAAACCTTTTGATTTATAGTTATATTATAATTTGTGCAGACTCACAAGTTTGACTAGTAAATTTGCCCGCATTGCGCAGATATGTGAACAGCTCGCCGCCACACACGTAATCGAAGATCATATATAGATTGGATTCATCCTTAGTGGACCACTCGCTGTGGGGGTGAAAGAGTATGAAGATTAGACTTACAAGAGAGAGAGGGACAACTAGAGACTACTTACAGGCTGATCACAAACGGATGTCGGATTTCACGCAGTATATTGCGCTCGTTCTTCACGTGCTCGATCTGCTTTAGGCGCACAACTTCGGTCATAGCCAGTATCTTCATGGCGCAGTATTTTTCGGAAATGCGATCGCGGCACAGGCAAACACGTCCGAAGGTGCCAGTGCCTGAGGGAGAGAGAGAGAGAGGGAGATACGCGTAAATATCATAATTAGAACTTGACTCGATTTCAGATATGGCAAACATGAGAACTGCGCTCGGGTTATGCCCGAGACCGCAACAAGCGTCTTGGGTGTCCGCAGCACGCCCCATTTAAGTGCTGTAAGTGATACGCGACAAGCGCTTAACGTGGGCGTCGCAAACACAAGGTGGGCCAGGCCCCCCGTAACGCCCCCCAATCACTCGAAAGAGTCGAACATGCATAATTACATTTTGTTCAGTTTCCTTTTTTCTTGCCATTTCGAACACGTTTTGAGGTTAGTTGGCTTTGGCTTTGGCTTTGGCTTTGGCTGTATGTGTAAGTCGACACCCATAAGATTTTCTCAACCTTGAGTTTTTTAATTGGGCTAAGACTGAGACAGAGAGGGCAACAGCAGCAGCAGAGTGAGAGTGAGAGCAAGTCGATTGGAACGTGTGAGCAGCTCGGATTACGCGGGCCCAAACGAGAGCCAAAGCAGGCGGCAGACTGCTCGCACAGTGGAGTCGATGAGTGAAATGAGCGCTAAATTTGATAAAATGAAAACGAGTGTAGCTTTTAATGTTTTCTATTAATTAAGTAATTAAGCAAGCTATTTTCCATAAATTTTGCGGTAATTGTTCCACTGTGTGCATGATTTTTCCCCTTGATGCATTCTGTTGGCTTTGGCCATAAACAAAACTGCTTACAAATTGATTTGTCTTGTAAATTAAGAGCATATGGATATAGACATAAATATATACATAAATCGGGGTAAAGTGTGGGGGAGGGGGACTTTCGCGCTCGCCTGCGCCTGTTTCATGTTTTCAGTTTTTCAGCACGTTTTCGGCTTTTCATTTGGCCCACAATTATAATTAGCCGCGATGATGATGGCGAGTGTAATAAAGCAAAATTGCCAGATTATTGAACCGCAACTACACAACAATAATTACAACAGCAACAACAATTAGTTATGGAGATGACTCGACACGTGCGTCGAAAATGAGGCAAACCAAAATACGAATTGCCTCGCAATGGTGGCCAGAAGGTGGGTGGGACTGCAGGTGGCTCTGGGCCTGTATTGAGGGCATAGATCAAGCGCCACCCCCTCCGCATATGTTAACACCTGTCAGTGGAATGGATGGCAGCAGGAGGTGTGGCTGGCAGTACACGTGCAAATCAAACAATCTGAACGCAACCCACTTATATTCCCACCTAATGACCAGACATTGTAATTAATGAATCCCATTCGAATCGCAATTTCTATTTTGATTACGCTGCGAAATGACTCAGCTCAGAATAGCCACAGCTTGTTACACAAGCGCTTTGAGAAGTTGCAGCTCGGGCGTAGTTTCAGAGGTTGCCCTCGGAACGAAAATGGGAGAACTTTAATAAAATATAGAAATAATATTTTTAAGCCCATAAAATAAAAGAATATATAATTTATTAGTTAGAATTTTATCGAAGTTAATTATTTCTCAACTCTTTGAAAGATACTGAAAAATGCAGCAGGAGCGAGTAAATGAAAAATAAACGTTGAAGAATGGTACCTCCGAATAAACAAAAAAAAAACACTTTTATTTAAAGAGTTTAAATTAGTTGCCTAAACTCAATTTTACTATAATTACTTAAATGAAATAAAGAAATAATATTTTAAAACCCATGAATAAAATTATAAATAATTTATTAGTTAGAATCGCTGAAAGATACTGAAAACTACTACAAAAGTAAGTAAAAAAAATTAAAAACTGAAGTATATTACTTCCGAATACCTAGAAAAGAACTTTTTGTTTAAAAATTTTAAATTGGTATCTAAAATTTAGTTAAATAAAAATTATAATAAATTATCTGAAGATTGGCAAATTTCGAGATCCGAAAATAGACAGCGTATAAAATACTCTGCAGCAATAAGAATAATTCAAAACATTGGAAAAACTGCTAAAAATACAGCAAAATATCTCGAAATTGGCATATTTCAAAACTGTGCAGATTTAGAATCCTTTCTTTTCACATACCAAAACTTGTTCTTATCGCGAGTACAAACAAACGCAGCGTATAATTTGCCATAAATTGAGAATTATACAAACATAAATACGTAATAATCGTAAGCAGCTAATAAAATATTCGAAATATCTGAAATTTTCCCCTACAGAGAGATCGGATGCGATCGGTCGGCTGCAGGTTTCTGGCTTTCAAGACTGCCAAATAATAAATAAATAATCGAGAGATGCCAAAGGAAATAAATCAGATGAAAATCACGACTTTTCTGCTACTCCCACTGAGACTGAAGAATGCTTTTAAATATTTTTATTATTATTTTTTTTGCAAAATTTATTATCAAAACAGAAAAGCGTACCGAACAAATCAGCAGCCGGCAGACATGGGCATGACGACATGGAGCGGAGAGGAAGGAGTGGGACCGAAAGCATTTCGTGTGGAGGAAACAAAAAGTGTGTAGCCAAGCGGCAAATGGTTAACAAACCTCTAACAAATCGCCAACATTCTTCGTAAGCCCCCAACAATAAAAACAAAGGCAACAATCGTAGGTGTGCAGTGAAATGCTTTAACAATCACATGTTTCAGTAGCAAGTATATGCATGTGTGAGTTCTTGGTGAAATTTAGAATATTTCAGAAATTTTGATTCAGCATTTTAGTCAATGGACAAGGCCAGACGAATGCGAAGAATCGAGGAACTTGTGTTGGAAGATATTTATGCAGTTTAATTATGTGATAATGTCATAGAGGAGTGGCGTAGGGGTAATGGGGGTAAGAGATGAATAAGTGAAAAAAAGAAGACAGTGGAAATAAAAAAATGGACAAAAGTAGAGAAATAATGAATAAATTGAATAAAATAAAGAGACAATCAGTAGAAATATAAATAAGAGAAAAAAGCTAAAATAGAAGATAAATTGCAATACAAAAAAAATTGATTGTAACTTTAAATACGCTACTAATAATCCCATATCTCGGAAATTATTGATAATTGCCAAATGTAAATATAGATTAAGTTGCTACTAATCCTTAACAAACATTAAAAATATTCATTATTAATACAAATAGAAGAAAAACAGATATAACAGAATATGGGGGAGGGAGAAAAAAAAACAGAATAAAAAGGGATTAAACCCTATTCAATGAACGACACAAAAAAGACAATTAGGGATATAAAAAAAGAGTCAGAAAAATTGAGAAAGTAATATAAAGTAAGAATTAGAAAAATAATAGTAAGAAATAAATAGAAGAAAACGTGAATTATTAGACTGCAGAAAGGCGGATACAGAATAAAAGAAAGTCCAACCAATACGCGAAGAAAGGCAGGCGAAATAGCAATCACTTTTCAAACAAATTGATCCATGAAATGATCGACTTCATTTAGTTTTCAGCTGTTGTAAAAGCATCAGCAGCAACTGCAGCAGCAACTGCAGCAGCAACTGCAGTAACAACTACTACTGCTATTAGCACCTGTGTTAGCTGGCGAAATTGGAAAGTGCTTTTAGTGCTGTTTAAACTACAATCGACGCGTCATTTTCCCGTCCGTCCACACACACACACACATCTCGTCTTGGCCAAGTGAAATTGTGACAGCTTTGGAGCAGATGGCAAACAAAAGCGGCGCGCTAAACGGCACATACGCAAACGCAGCAGCAGCAGAGGCAGCAGACAGCGAGGCAGCAACAGTTGGCCAAAAGCCGCCGCCAGCAATTAAAGCCGGCTAAAAGAGATGCGAGTGAAAACCAGTTAACAGCTCCTGCGTAGCCGTAAAACTTGCAGCAGAAGATGCAGCCGAGCCGACGCGCAGAAAGCGCCAAAATGCAGGCAAGTATGAGGAAAGCTATAAGATACCCTTGCAAAAGTAGCCAAGATTGAAGCAAAAGTTAAAGCCTAAAATATGATATAAAATTACCAACTGAGAAGCCATTTCAAAATGCAAACTGAACTTTATTTTCCCCCTTCAACAACATACTCCACATTCGAACGCATTCGGTTTACAGGGTATGCTGCAAAAACTTTACATCATACGCGGAGCAACTTTCTATTTAATGATGCGACAGTTTCGCGTGCTGCAACCTGGCCCTGAGCAGGTTCAGTTCCCATTCCACTCTTCCCAATGCCAATACCCAGAGCACCTCTTCCCGGTGAAAAAAGGCACAGAGCAGGCTATCATCATGCTCGAGTGCGTCTGTCTGTCTGTCTGTCTTCCCCATCCGAGACGCGTCGGGACGCGCAGATTGATGCTGTTTATTTGCTTAAGCGCAATGCAATGCAATTCTTTGTGTAGTTTTATTGGCAGTTGCAGGTTCGCTTGCAGCTCCCCATAAATTATGTGTGCCAAAAGTCAAAATACTGTAAAAACTGCCCAGAAAAAAGAAGAAAAAACCGAATCTGGCGAAAATTTTGTAAATCTCGCAATGCAAATGCAAATAAACGACGACGCGCCGCCACAGCAGCAGACGCGCCATATAAACTTGGCACAATTCGCACAGTATTGGCAGCTGCTTCGCCCGCTTTTCTGGCTAAATAAAGTTAATTGCGTTTTATACAGTGCCACGACATGGCAAAAGTTTGTTTAAAATCCCGTAAATAAAGCGTTCTCAAAGCAGTAATAAAAGCCGAAGTTCCTCAAATGATAATCATCGGCAATTTTCCGATCTTTAATCTTTATGCTTCATTTGAGGTAGAGAGAAAATTTTCACATAAATTAACGATTCATTATCTTGTACTTTTGATGGACTAAATGGATATGCCTATTTTCCAATTTTAGTACGATCTCCAAGTGATCGCTAATTAATTTATATAATTTATAATTTATATGTTTTCCAATTATAGCTTGCAATTTACTCTCTATACAAAAATAATCATTATTTAGGCTATATATAAATAGCTTAAAGTTTAAGTTTAATTTAAGGTTTGATCTATTTATCGTTTCTTTTGTACTTATTAAAATTCCTTCTATGAAATAATTTAATATTTTAATTATTGTCTAATGAAATATGCTATTTTTTTTTTTAGAAAAAAATGAAAACCTTAACATAAAAATGTTTTTCTTTTTTCAGTGGGTCACTGAGCTATATTTGGTTTACAATGATGACATTCGGTTCATAATTTGTGGGATTTACGACATGTGGAAACACATGTTTATCATCAGCTCGGGCTAGTCGTATAATACGCCCGTCTGGCGAACGGCCCGTACGATCGCTTTGACAAGTTTTTACAACGCGAAAAAAGCCCCCCTACCCCGGCAGACTATATGCAATTTACACATCAGATAAAACAGAGAAAACATCATAAATCTAATGACGAAAATCGGCGTGGCGAAATGTCAAAAGTGTCGACTGCAAAAATACTACGGAGAAAAGTGTTCAATTGTGAGTCGTTGTCAAGTGAAACTCTGCACAGGCAAATTTACAGGGTATATGCGGTAGCTTTTGGAACGTGGGTGGGCGATTCACATCTGATTTCGGACGCTATTTTTGTCATACTATGCAAACTGCACTTTTTTTAATAACAGCAACAACAAGCACACACACGGCGAATGTTTATAACGCAGTTTTAATATGCTCATTTCGTGTTTGAGCCAAAGCGACGAGACAAGCATGCAAATGGGCCACATCTCCGTTCCTGCCACCATCACCTCCCTCTACGATTTGGCCTCATATTCCTTAACCTGCCTCCTCCTCTTTCCATACTTCGCTCCCGAACCATCAGCCAATTCGGTATCGTGGCCAACGCTCGGGCAATTTGCCAAATAATAATTTCTATAAAATTTGCTTATACAATTTTTCGATTTTGTTGAAATGAAAAGCAAAATTAAAATTTTCTGATACTCGAGAGTTTCGCTCGTTCGCTTCTAGCTCAAAGTTTACACCGTGCCAGCGGGCCGTACAAATTTTCCATACGATCATTAATTCCTCGTTGAATGATTTTGTCTTTTCTGCCCATAGCTATTTCTGAGTGTATTATAGCAGCATAACGACTCGAGCATGCTTCTAAAGAGGACCGCACTTAACGCACCACATCGAAAACCATAGTATATAGAAGAGACCCGATTCGAAAATAAAATTGAATTATGAATTATATTTTGCAGACACAATGTCGACAGTCGGCAGTATTCTGCTTCTGCTTCTTCTTCTTCTGATACATGTGTTGCCGCTTGAAATCGGATGGGGTTTCTGCTCTTTTAAAATCAATTTTCGCTAAAAACACCAACAACAATATGCCGTCTCAAGGGTCCGCCAGACTTTCCCCATATATCGTATGCCCATTTCTCTGTCTGCGCATTTGGACACTTTTATGCCCCGAAAATGAATTGTATTTCCCAGAACTGTGCGTAAATATTTATCTCCCACACATCTATCAATCAATCAGTGCGCCGCGAGCAGTAAAAGGATTGTTGACTTGGCAAGGTCTTTACGCTCATGCATCCAAGATCAGCATATATCGGCGCGGGGGAATCACTTCAGGGGCAATGCAAATTTGTCAATTTAATATATTACCCGTTAAAATATTATAGTCTAGCACCGCCCCTCACAGCATAGCTCGAAGATAGATATGCCGTCCGAATTGTCAGAGATTTCCGCATGCCTCTGTCAACTTGTAGCTCTACAGTGCCAGGCTCAAAGTAGCATAGCAATTGTTTTTATGGCTATAATTCGCCGTCGTAGAATTAGGGCTGAACAGACCGACAGCTTGGGCAATTAGCAATAATTTAGTAGGCTTTTAAATGTTTAGTATCAAATGGAACCGACGCTGTTGTAGCTATTGATGTTTGCATAGTTCTGTTTAATGACTTAATGGATTAATTTACAGTAATCGAACATTAAAAACAAATGAGTATAGCAATTAATGCAATTTTAGATATATGTATTAAACTTGTTAATATCGTACCCCCATAAAAATATACGTTCGTACTAAACACAGAAAATCGATCCTCATTAGGCATTTCGATATTGCAACGAATTATTTCAATTTTATACAATTTTAAATCGTTTAGGTACAGTTGTTTAGTATTTAAATTGCATTTTTAATTATTTACAAGCTAACCCAATAATTATTGAAATATTCAAATCATATTTAGAAAATGTAGTACACGACAATCATTATTCTAGGGGTACAGATCAGTTATAAAGACCCGATATTTAACAATTATGTTGTGTTTGGGTACTAAATTCACGAATAAAATTCACGATCGTTAACTACATTTATCCAAAATTTTATTAAGTACTGCAGCAACAGTTTAGAACATCTAAAAAGTATTTCCTAAAATCGGGTTTTCCCCATCGTTGCGTGTGTCTCGAATTAATATGGCAGTTTTATTGCCCTGTTGTTCTGCAGACTTTTGCCAATGATCCATCAGAGACTCACGCGTCGCGCAGATGTACAAACAACAACAAGTTTGTTATTCGCACGGCAACAGGAGAATGCACGGCAAAAATGTTTATCAAAACTCGGAAAACAATTCCGGCGAAATTTCCGGAAAAAAAGTACCGGCAGCATTTTATCACCTGCACAATTCACAATAGACTCGTAAAAGCATCAACGACTATCGATCGGGCCATGTTCTGTGGCCGAATCGGGGTCTGGGTTGGGATACGATTCAAAGATTGCGATGGGGTTGCGCGGGACAGGGCTTCTGGCAACACAGCCAGGCTAATCAATGAAATTTTAAGCAAACATGAACTTCAAATATTTAGAAAGAATTCACTAACAAGAATCCACAACTGAATTGAAAATCGCAACGCGTAATTTCCAAATCATCCTCCATCGTGTTCCCCCGCCTCTTCTGTCTGCCGGGTAACTGTATATGTTTCCAGGCCCTACTATTACTAACTGAACTCGAAAAAGACGCGTGACTCACTGGAATTACCTGACTGCGGCACGCCGTGCATCCGTTTCGAGTTTATTTAAATTTTACGAGTGTTTCTGCAAATTTTCTTGTACTCATTCGAGGATCGTACAATATTTAGATTGTCTGGCAATTGTTTGAATATTACTGTTTGATTGCCTATGCCATGCCATCTTAGCAAATGGAAGGGATTACTCACACACCATGGAATACCTATTGCTGTTTGCAATCGCAGGCGAATGGTTTTGCACCGGGAAAATACCTGAGGCATTGAAAAATCTGCCCCAAAATTAGTTAATAATAATTTTCTGATAGTTATTTCTTATTGTGGAAATTAAAGCGATTTTCTTAGGTACAGCATTTTCTTTTTAACATGAAATTATCGTATGATTGTTAAAGTAATCTCGTACAGTTTATTTGCCGCACTTCATCGGCTTTTATGTGCATATTGATTTTTTGCTCTCCCTTTCACCTGCAGAGCTGGTGAATTTTATTTCAAATATTTATTAGCTTATTTTTTATTTCTTTACGCTTTTATCTTGTGTTTTTTCACTACGTTCACATGTTCTGCTTGCGGCTTCTATTAGTTTTTATTGTTTTTATACGAAATTACGCAAATTGAGGGCGATAGAACAGAGAACCGCACCCGTCTTATGATTATTATGAGAATTTCGCACCACAGACGTCCAAAATAATCGCTTTCATTGTTTTATGAAGCTGCTTGCGTATTTTGGCCAAGCGCTTAATTTAGTTTGAGCATCAATTTAATATATACTCGGTTATATGTGTGTATATCGCATATACACGGAGATCTATTTTTGGACCACGACGGGGATCATACGTAGACGATGGCAATTACTGTCCAGTATTTAAGTATTTTTCATTTGTTTTTTTTCATTACTTTGACGTGCAAAAACGTGTTAGCATTTTACTTATTTTAGCACGAATTTTAATGCGGGTATTACGGTTTCCTTGGGTATAAATATTTACCCAACCTGTGGCTAGTTCAATGATAATCCGCCTTTGACCAATATTTATCGTTTTCTCTCGAGTATTCTTTTCAAAGTAAATATATATCGATTTCAAGTTCAACTGTCATCAGTTGCTGGAGCATCTGAACATTATTTATGTGTTATATGTCACTCCATTTCATTAGTTTACATTAGCGAAATATCAATTACACACATGGCGTCCCCTCACTGAATTCTTTTTGTTTTCTTATCAGCCCAGACTCCGATTCTGACCCAGAAACAGATATTTGTTTTGATAGCTCTAGTCTAAACAAACCCCAAGCACGCGCAAATAAACAGAAGGAACATCACAGCCTTAGGCTGTCTGTGTCGGTAAATCGAACTGAAAACACGACCATAACTCAAGTTGAAGGTCTCAGATATCACAGAAACTAAAGCGAGCAGGTTGAAGGTCGCCTGAGGTTTTCATAACAATCGTTGGGTAGCATCCATTAACTATACAAACATGACTTTTGACAGGCGATTGGATGTTATTGTGCCAAAGGAAAAACCAAAGAGAAATCCGCTTAAAAAAACAATATAAATCTGGAATATCGTTCGCATGGCAATGCCATATATATATCTTTAAACATTCGAAGTATCGTTTTGTTCTGCATAAAGGAAAGTAGTTACCGACAGAATAAATTAGTTAGCATTGTATATCCCTATATACCAATTTTAAAATTGCCTTAACTGTTTATATGTATGTTATATCGTTTTTAATTACGTGGTAATCTATGTATCTATATTATCTTTTTTTCAATCCTGGTAACACGAGATGCTCTTAATCTTTCAATCGTGAGCACGGAACCCCAATCTACCAATCATTAGCATAGCACAACGTGCTGCTCTTCTTTCAATCACGAGAGCAGTAAGGAGAGTTGAACTATGCCTCTCAATCATCAGAGCAAAGCACGAGCTGCTCTACCGGCTTCAGTCTGATGTGGAAAATGAGGAGGAGTTTTTTGAAACACGTCTGCACTGCACTACACTTGAAAGTCAACTGAAGAAAATGCTTGACAGACGGCTCTACTTAAATTCTTTCAATAGAGAGCGCAACTTCCGAAATTGTCAATCGTGAGCATAGCACACCGAGTTGTTCTTCTTCTTTCAATCGCGAGAGCAGTAAAACAGAATTTTTCGTCTTCTTTCAATCGCGCGAGCAGTGAGCAAAAGCTCGAGCTGCTCTATCGGCTGTAGTCGTGTTCTTTCTCTTTCAATCGTGAGCGCATCTTCCGAAAATGTGCGAGCGCAGTATCGAAGCTGCTCTTCTTCTTTCAATCATGAGAGCAGTTTCAAGAGTGTAGTCCGCTCATTCGTCGAAGCATAAACAGACGCTGTGCTTCTTCTTTCAATCGTGAGAGTAGTAAAACAGAATTACTCATTGTGAAATATGCAATGCGATGCATTGTTGTTAATTCGTAGAAAAAAAAAAATTTCAAATTAAGAATTATTTTTAAACTTCCAAAGGTAAGTGGTATCTTACTGTCGAGTGGACTCGATTGAAGCTTTCTCCAATAATTATATTTAAAATGTAATATTAAATGTCATATACTGTGAAATTAACATTCTTACTGTATTGATATCGTGTATGAAAAATTGTTTTATAAATGTCTAATACCATAAAATATTCTATTACAAATAAAACATTCTCAGTGCCATATATTGTATGTATGTATTATTATTATTTTACTCACCGACAGTCTTGATGATTTGATAATCATCCAGATGATATTTGCGCACACCCTTTGCCGTCTGAACACTGCTGCTCTCCTCGGACTCTTCGTCCGTCTCCTCATCATCCGTCTCATTGCCATCGTCCTGGTCGCTCTCGTCGGAGTCATCGTTGTTGGTCACAACGTCATCCGTCTCATGGCCACCATCCTCGTCGGGCTCCTCCTCGTCGTCGACTTCGTCGCCGTCGTTGTCCGCAGATGTTGTTGTGGCGCTGCTGCTGCTGCGGCTGCTGACACTGGCGAGCTTGGTTTGTGCTGGCTTCGTGCGCTGTGGCTGCTCCTCTTCTTCGGTCTCCTCGCTATAATCGGACTCCAATGGATCCGATGATTCACTCGAGGCACTCACATGGCTGTCGACTGTGGCACGGCCCAATTTGAATGTGAATGTTGCCTCTGTGTTATTGTCATTTGTTGTCGTTGCTGTTGTTGCTGCTGTTGGAATCTGTTTCTTGTGCTGTAGCGCAGATGACGTCATGCTGCTTCCGGTTCCTGCTGTCAATTTTGATGAGGAGCCGCCTTTCGACGACGCTGACGTCTTGCTGGCGCCTGTCAACGGGCTGCAGAAGCGTGCACAAGTTGCCGTTGACATAGCTGCAATTGTTGCCGTTAGTCGCACTGTTGCTGCTGTCGCTTTGCGCACAGCTACAGCTGTTGTTGTTGCTGTAAAAATGAGAATTGACAGTGTTTAGTTGGATTGAAGCAGATTTGTAGCGTGTGAACAGCCCGAGGGAAATTCTCTACAATCGACATGGGTTCATTTACTTTTTACAGAAGCTCTCTGACCGGTTGATCTAATCAGATAGACTATGTATGGGACTTTTCCTTTGCGAATAATTGAAAAGGGTGTTAGTTCGTACATTAAGTTAAAAGGAAATAGAGGTACATACAATTTAAAGTTTGATCAGATAAAAGAATCACATGAATTTGGTTTATATGTCTATGACTTTTTATCAAATTCTTCTATATTTGTGGGCTAATCTCAAGTGAAAAACATTACATGCCAACGCATTTTTTTAGTCTTACCAAAAAGCTATCTTTAACTTAGGCCCATTTTAAAGATCGCTTAATTTCTGAGCAAAAAAAAGTAGAAATATAATCACTTTCAAAATTGTTTTCGTTTTTATCAGTGATTTTTTGTATCTATTTACATATGAAAATATAGGATAATTCTAGTTGTCAGATTTTTTAAAGTCTAATGATATTATCATTATATCTCATATATGGTATTAAATCTTAAGTTCTATTTTCTTAATACTGCATTTTATATCTTATATGCTTACATTATACACCCTAAGTTTTATATTGATTTTCCTTATCTTAAGTTTGGCAGTCTCTGCTGCTTAATTTCCCCATCTCAGACATTTCAAGTGCATTTGTTCAGTCATTTCGCTAGTGTTAATATCCCTGTGTGGGCAGAGCATCGGCTATTGTCCGAGGCCCAAGTCTTTTGGTGCTATTTTCGTGCCACTTTGGTCGTCGTTTAATTACCCAAGTGTTGGAAGGGGCAAAACGCCTTTTGTGCATCAGACTGACAGCTTGGGACATGCGCGTAAATTGAAAGCGAAATGAAATTGCCGCGAGGTAAACACTAGTGTGCGAAAGGCAGGGGCATTCGGGGGGAATGCGAAAAGACTGAGCAGAGACAAGGCAGGAGACGGCAGGCAGGGGCATTGGGCCTACGGCAGCAATCAACAAGTGTCGCATGGTCCTATTCCAAGTTGACAAGTCGCACACAAAAGAGTTCGGGCGAGAGCTGAGCGCATGTTCGGAATCGTGACACGAGCAAATACGAGCACGCGAATACCATGCACGAATCTCAGAGCGACATATGACATTAGTATTAACTTAATATTATATATATTATATGCCTTGATATGGCAAGGAATTGCCGCTAACATTAATTATCATTATCCTTTGGAAGAGTACTATGTCTTTCCCTCGTCTCTCATTCCAGCTATTTCTAATTTATTTAACCAAGTTGTTCAGTCGTGCAAACAAGTACTAACGCTACCCCCACCACTAGTTTCATTGTGTCACTGCCCCCCTCGCCACCATCTCCATTGCAATCGAGGGCGGACAGAGCCGAGACAAACTTCTTTGGCCTCACACAGTCTGCCTAGGAAAATTGACTTATGCGCCAAAGGGTAGACAACAATAGGCCATCCAACACACATACACTACTACCAATGCACAAACATAATACTCCATATGCTGCTATTATGATAATAATTTTATTATTAACAATAAAAGCAGCTCTGATTCAATTTGATGCCTGCACAGAAGCTCCTCCCTCTTTGTTCTCAATGCCTTCCCCCCTCTTGCTTTATCCTACTTATGTGTTTGCTTTAACCTCTTTGACTGCGTCTAGGCCTGCTTTTAATTGAAAAGTTTGCCCAGGTCCGTCAGGTCATCAAATGGCAATCGTACACACAAATGCGCCGCATATGCAAAACGTTGATAGAGAGCAGGTCGAAAGAGAGAAAAGATGATCGACGCGCAGTTACCCCTCGGGTCTAAATAGCTTAAAGTTTTCTTTAAAAAAAAATGAAACTTTAGCCAGGAGTAATTTAAGAAAAAAAGAATTAATCTAAATCAGTCTTATATAAATAATAATAAACAATACTAAATATAATAATAATAATAATTAACAATAAAAAAATAAAGAATGCCTAAATTAACTATTATAAATGATCTCTCAGCCTCAGTTTAAGCTTAAGCTTGCTTGCTACACTCAAATTACACCCGTTCTCCTTCCTATTTAAATCAGGTATACAGAGTACAAAAAATCAATAGACGTAGCTATAGACAAGCCCGAGTGGCTTTTATTGTTCGAGAAGCTCGTTCTCGTATCTGGGCCATGTTCTACAGCCATGTAATGGCAGATGCATTGAATTGTTTCCCCCCATAAAAGTATATCGTATATTGCACTATGCGGAGTAATCGTTATATTGCAGGGCCTGAATAGAGGCTGTGCTCCCCGAATCGAGCCGAGCGGGAGACTCGATGCTAAAGCAAGGTTGAGTATTCAAATAATTTAGACAAAGGAATATATGCTACTTATTAAATACTGCAGAAATGTTTAATACAGATTTAAAGGCGATTACTTCTAGATTCCACTATTTTTCCGACAAAATTTCAGAATTTGGAAGCAGGAATTTTAATATTGAAAATGAAAATGGAAATTTACAAAATATACAAACAAAGGAACTTTTTTGTTTCTTCAAACAAAGACAAAGAAATTCATCAACGAAATTTATTTTTATGACAATTGTATTTTCCATTTGGTCTCCAGACAGTCTGCGACTGAGCGAAATAAAAAATAAATAAAATATATACATAAAAAATATATACATTTATCACATATATATATAAAACATATATATATACTTGTGTGTTATTTACAAACAATAACAAAAGTCTCAAAGGCTTGAAAAATATTTGTGTTTTTGCCATTAGAAAACAAAGAGCAGAAAGTTTACTTTATTGTTGTCAAAATGTGCTTGCTTAGCATTTAATTACATTGAATGTTCGAAACTATACGGATCTGTATATATACAGACTGTATATCTATAGCTTCATGTGCAGTTGCTGTCAGTCAAAATTATCTACGAGAAAACGCAACTAAAAGTGCGGAAATATAACTTAAAGTTGAGTGTTTGTATATACACATATGATTGTTATTGTTATTACTCTTGCTGTACTGCACAATTTTAAGAGCAATATTTCAAAATTATTGTAGACAATCACTCGGGCTGTAAATTAGCACAACCGAAGCAGCAGAAGAAGAAGAAGCATACAAAAAGTCCGAAACATATACATATAGACATAGACGTACTTGTGAGACGGAAGAACCAACGTCAGTCAATCGTTGGAGATCCCGCCGCAGAGCGCAGCTATACTATAGACATACTATATTCACTATATACTATACACATTGTACCCGTAGCGTCGTCGCGTATCCCCGCCCGCAATCACCCTGAGCCATAGCTGCCAAAATGGAAATGGAAATCGAAATGAAAATTGAAATTGGGGTCGGCGCTGGCTGAGGCTGTTGGCAAGCGAAATGCTGAATGTTGCTTAATCTTCCGGCGGCAGTGGCTCGCACTTTGTTTTTTGTGAATGGGAAAACAGCATAAAAATTAAGAGCAATAAATATAAAGAAAGTATTGAAGACAAAAACAAAAAAAAAAACAAAAAAAAAACAAGACAGGAGGTGAACAAAAGACGCGTGGTGTGCCAAGTGAAAAAGGTGGCAAACTCAGAGGGTGTCGAACATCTGACTGATCTGTTGTGGAGCATTTCCAAAATCAAAATAAAAACGGTTCACAAATATATATATACATGTTTAAATATACTTGTATATGTGAATCATTCAGTAAAACAGTGGGAAGTCTTTCCTGAAACGGGATGTATTACATTAGAGACTGACAGACAGAATTATATCGGCTATAACAGTGGGAAGTATTTCCTGAATCGCTATGTAGACAAGAAGGTGTCCGAATTAAAGAGTTCAAGTAGTTGAAAACCAATTTATAGCAAATAAAAATATCTTCATAAATCCCTGATCTATACAAATCGCTAATTTCTTTGCATCATTTCAAACTGAACACTCTACAACGAAATTAGATCTTACTTATTGCACTTCCCATATTGTTCCATTTATTTGAAGCTAGATATGTTAAAGTTGACAATATTATCAACAGAAGATAGCTCTAGAGTCTCTTGAATTCTATTTATAAAGCATCAAAGGTCTACCCAAAATTTTGGCATATCCTTAGCGCAGCTTTTGATGTCGAGCAAACGTTTATCATTACCATAAGACTTTCTGCTATATGTTCTCTTTCACTTCCAACTTATCTGTCTCTGCTTGCGAATTTAAATCTTATTTATTGCTCTCTTCATGTTGTTTTATTTATTTGAAAAATTTCCTATCGGATTATGAAACTGTCCCCGTGGGACTTGTGCCAGTTGCCGTCACGATCACCTCGTCGCACGCACCTTGCAGCTGATTTATATAGAACATTAGCTAACTGATAAGTTGCGAGAGACTGGGCAGAAATATATTGCCCAATTAAGTTGAACTTTGCAACGAATTGAAACCTCATTAAGCTTATGCCAACACTGGCAACGTTTATTAATTTGTTTCCCAACCCCATCGCCATATAAACAACATTATTAATGTTATTTATTAATTTAGCGCAATATGATGCGATTTGTTAGGCGACAGCATCGCAGCGTCATTGTCGTCGCATCTGCAGAATTCTGTAGAATTTCCAAAAATTTCGACCATTTTTCATGGGGGGGGAAGAAATAATGAGAGGGAATATGAATAAGTGTGGCTATATCAATTAATGACGCAGTCAAAAAATATAAATATACTCATATATCGTATAATTGCACATTTCGCCTGCGACAAAAACAGATTTCACGCCTTTTTCTCCCACTTTATGCCTTTCTCACTCTTTCTGTCTTCCTCTTTCTTTTCGTAATAATCGTAAACGCAGTCGCGCCATTATAATCAAAAATAATGCCACCAAATATAATCGTAAAGATTGCGTTCCGGCAGTGTTTTCTCCTCTTTTTGGGGGTACTTGCACTGCGTGTGTTATATGTGTGTGTGTGTGTGGTGGTAAGGGCTAAAGATTTACGACTTTGGCATATTTTTATAGTGCAAATATTTCCGATGTCCTTGCACCAGTTAAGGCACAAATGAAGTTCCTGCAATGACCCGATTCTGCCCATGCCCGGAATAGTATGAAAGTATTTATCGGATCCCATTACAAACTTAATTAACAGATATGTCTATGTACCTTAACCGGGAGTTACGAAAGCGCATTTAACGCGTCGCAAAATTTGCAAGTTTTTTGACAACAACTTAGGCTAATTAAGCTGGCTAATTTACTACTGGCTAATTATACGATTACCGAGCAACATTTTGGAAAGCAAACATTTACGTCTGTGCGAATATGCCTGTGTCTGTGGTTGGTTTTCGTATATCCTAACAGTGGGTATATTGACTATGGCTAGAAATTTGAAATTGTGAAGTATATATATTATATTATTGATCAGCAACAATAGTCAAGTCTGTCCGCAAGCGAGTCTAGCCACAGTTTTAAATCCGTATGGATATTTTAACTATATATAAGTTGGAACGAGTCAGATTGATATATAACCCATTGTAATATAAGCAAAACTAAGCAAAATTTAGCTTTTAAATGCTCTCTTTTTGTTGATCAAATGGAATTACATACACAGTATAGCTGGCATACGAAACTTTATCATTTCTTAAGATAAAATAGATGAACTTATGGTATAAGAAATTAACTCTAAAAAAGTTTTTTATAGAATCTGTTGATGCTGGATCTCCATAGTATTACACTATAGCTAAGAGAAATGTCTAGGCAAATAATCTTCGCTTTTAGGCGTTATATACATCTTTTTAGTTTGTATTCTATTTTAGACACCTTAACTATTTCTTAAGATAAAATAAATTAACTAATAGGAAATTATCCCTAACAAAATGCATTAGATTCTGTTCAAACCGAAACTCTATAGGATCACACTAAAGCTAAGAGAAATGTCAAGTCTAGGTAAATAATCTGCGGTATTAGGCATTACAGATATCTTTATAGTTCTTTTTTAGTCACCTTAGTTGCTATTTACGATAAAACAAATAACTTATAACAGGTATTACATATATATTCTAAGTTTTTTTTTGTATTTTAGTCACCTAAAATATTTTTAAAGATACAAAAAATTAACCCTAACAAAATACTTTAGATCCTGTTCAAACTGAAACTCCATAGTATCACGTTATACTTAATCTAGTCAAATATTTGTAAGGGTATGCAATCTTCGATATTAGACTTTACTTATTTCTTTGTAGTTTTTTTACTTTGGTTTTTTGGTTTTCTTAGCAGTATTATTACCCACGATTACTCACCGAACTAATTTCCAAGAGCCCGTCAAGCGCTCCCGATCTACGCCGACCGCTGTGGCTGCTGCTCTTGTTGTTGTTTTGGTTTTGCTAACGATCGTTTTCAGTTGTTGTTGTTGTTGTTGCTGTTGTCGGTCTGTCTGTTCAGTTTTCTCTCTCTATATATACGTATACAAATATATACGATTTTTTGCCGCTGCTGCTGGAGCAAATTCGAACGCTTGCGAAATTGTTAAAAATAAATATGTTACTTTGGCGTGCACAATTTTTCTTAGCGCTTTTCCGCCGACTTTTCTTTGCCCGCAAACAGAAATAAACCTAACACTCAGCGCCAGCCAGACAGAGCTGTGTACCTGTATGGGTCTGTGTGTGTGTAAGTGTCTATATAGCAGCTATAATCGCTACAGTTTGAAGACAGAGCGCGGATTCGAGGAGTTTTTGATTTTTTGCGGCTTTTAATTGTGTCACTTTTTGCTCGTTTTGTTTTTGTTTCTCTTTCCGTTTGTGTCTGTTTTTTTTTTGTTTGATTTACCGCAACTCTTTCGCTTGCTTTGTTTTGCCTATATCGAGGGTGCAGATCTGCGCAGATCTAGAATATCCGGTTTATTGCCAAATGCACTTAGCCCGCGCTTAGCCCGAGTCTCTCCGGCGAGCTGCAGTTAAACAATTGCAATATGCAAATTTTCTCGACGTTCGCCCGTTTTTTTTTTTTTGCTTAAAACAAATTACGAGTTATTAAGCTAGACATTCGCGTGCTTTGAGTGTTTTATTGTTTTTTTTTTTTGTTTTTTTCTGTCGTGATTTTACTGCGATTTTCTAGTTTGATTTTGAAAATTTTGGCTCAGAGTTTTTTTTTGCTTCAAGTTTGCCGCTTGGCGCTTGGAGCTGACCAGCCGCTTCCACGTTTTGCACGAAACTGAAACGTAAATTCTGCGAATCGCCCGACGCCAGCGCCAACGCAAGCACCAGCGCCGACGACGCCGACGTCGCCGTCGCCGTTGCACACACACGATACGTTGAGTGTGGCTGCTGGCTGCTGTGTGGATGATAATGATGATGTGGATGCTGACGCTGATAATGTGGATGTGGACGATGATGATGAGCATGTTGTATGTTTGTGTTTGCGCTTAGCCACATTTACGATGACAGCCTGTGCGTGTGTGTGTGTGTGTGGGAGCCAGTGCCTTTGGAGTGTCGGCTGCGATGACGTAGGCGCCTGCCAGTGCGCTCTTATTTAATTGCGCGCCTGTCGCAGGATCACTCGCATGAGCGCAGTTAAGGGAGCGGGCGTATTACTACGGCCTGTCGCAGGATCACTCAATAAGAAAGCTAAGAGCGAGTGAGCGAGGATGAGCTGCTGCCACATTTACGATGACAACCTGTGCGTGTGTGGGAGTCAGTGCCTTTGGAGTGTCGGCTGCGATGACGTAGGCGCCTGCCAGTGCGCTCTTATTTAATTGAAACACTGCGTGCCTGTCGCAGGATCACTCAAAGCAACAGCTAAGAGCGCATGTATGAGCGCAGTTATGGGAGACTGAGCGAGCTTATTGCTACTGCTGCCGCAGGATCACTCAATACAAAAGCTAAGAGCGCACGCATAATCGTAGAGAGAGAGAGAGAGAGAGAGAGAGAGCGAGTGAGCGAGGGTAAGCTGCTGCCAGCCAGCCAGTCAGGCACTTAGGCACATTTACGATGGCAGCCTGTGCGTGTGTGTGTGAGAGCCAGTGCTTTTGGAGTGTCGGCTGCGATGACGTAGGCGCCTGCCTGAAACACTGCCCGTCTGTCGCATTATCACTCACAGCAACAGTTAAGGGCGCACGCATGAGCGCAGTTAAGGGAGACTGAGCGTGCGTATTGCTACGGACTGCCGCAGGATCACTCAATACGAAAGCTAAGAGCGCACGCATGAGAGGGTGAGCTGCTGCCAGGCAGCCAGTCAGGCCCGTAAACTTTGGCATCCACAACTTGGCTAATTTACAGCACTCACCTGACTTTGGCTGTGTTTGTTTTTCTGAGCAGACATTGAGGCAGCAAGATTTTAACGCCTGCTGCTGCTGCTGCTGCTGCCGCCGGCTATTAACAATATTTTTCGGCTTTTGTTGAAATTTTGATTTGGCTTTGTTTGTTTGCATTGCACACACACACACAGTGCTCTTTAACTGCCCGTGTGCGTGAGCACGTGTGTGGGTGTGTGCGTGCCTGCTAAGTACTTTGCATGATTCTCTGCTCTTGCCTGTTGTAATCAAGCGTGACAAGGTCAGGCGTCTGCGTGTAAGAGCCTCATTTGGTCCCTGCGACACGGTGTTAATTCGGTGTGCTGCTTCCTCTGCCCGTGTGCAGCGTGTATGCAAATTGCTCGAGTGGCTCAAGCTGCAACTGCAGCTGCAGCTGCAGCGCTTGCCAAGGTTAAGGACAAGGGGAACTCACCATTAAACGACCGCTTAGTCCACATGGCTCCTGCGAAATACTGATATTTATACATATACAATGATACTCGGGCAGGACTGGAGGGTGCTCGGCGCTTACTCTTTGCTTTCCTCGTCCTGTGGCAGTAGCAGAAGACCAAGCCGTGCTGCAGAATACAACAACAATCGCCGCAAGCCTTGAGCATTATTCCAATCAGCGTCGCTTCAGTCTTCAATGTGCCAATGCGTTGCCAGATCGCGCTGTGTGCCGTGGCGCCAATTATGCAGAGTTGCCAGTGTGCTTAACATTGATGTGACCAAAGGTTGTAAGACGACAAATACAACATTACAAAATAATTAGAAATTATGTTATGGGGATTATCAAAACGTGCTAGCCTACCTGGAGTAATGAGAAATTTCAATACGATTACCAGTCATACGAAATGTACTAGTATTGAGTAACAATATCATTAGATAATATTTTTAATTTGATTTGCTGTCCGCCATGCTCAGTGCACTGTGCACATGCACAGCTGAGCAAATGGCGTTGCCAGCTTTTCTAGTTTCGGCTGATGGCAACGCCAGCAAGCACGAGCAGCTGCTCAGCGCATGCAGAAATATAAATTAAATATTTCTGATTGGAAAGAAAGTGTTTAACAATTAGGTAAAAAATAACGATAATGTTGAAAGTTCAATTTAACAAAACGTGCAATACGCGCAGTTGTATCAAAACAACAACAACAAATAGACGACAGCAACAGCGGGGTACTAGTATTGAGAAATAATATCAATAAATAATATTTTTAGTTTGATTTGCTGTCCGCCATGCTCAGCACACTGTGCACATGCACAGCTGTGCAGTTGGCGCTGCCAGCTTTCAAAGTTTTGACTGGTGGCAACGCCAGCAAGCCCGAACAGCTGCTTAGCGCATGCAGAAATATAAATTAAAAATATTTCTGATTGGAAATATACAGAAAGAAAGTGTTTAACAATTGGAAAAAAATAACGATAATGTTGAAAGTTGAATTTAATAAAACGTGCAATACGCGCACTTGCAGCAGAACAACAACAACAAATAGACGACAGCAGCAGCAGCAGCAGCGTCGGCAATAAGCGTCGAGCGTCGTAGCAGCGCAGCTTTGCGAAAAGCTCGCAGTCGCCAAGTTTTTGTTCGTGCCGCTGCAGTGCTTTCAGTTTCAGTGGGTCACTCGAAGCCAACGCAGTCGTCGCTCTCGCTCTCGCTGTTGGTGTGTCTCGCTTAGCAGCTGCTGGCGTCTTCTTCTACGTGCGTGCGTGTGTGTGTGTGTGAGTTTGCTTTTGGCGCGAGCGTTTTTTGGCAGCATGTCGCAAGCGTCGCATTGAACAACAACAACAACAACAACTACAACAATAGTGAGTGAGCGAGCGAACGGGCGAAACGGTTGAATAACAAAACAACAACAACAAAATTTGTTTTTACCTCAAACACAACGTAAAATAATGCAAAATATTAGCATTGATATGCGACTTGCATGGTTCTAATTAATAAAATTCAGCTAATAAATATAGTAGTTGGCAATATTATAAGTTCACGCGCACAAAAAGTGTTAATCACGATTTTATTGGCAACAAGTGTGATAGAAACAGCAACAACAACAACAAGAGAAACAACAGCAACGACGTTCGCTATCAGAGGCTGAAGGTGACTACAACAACAAGCACGATAATTCCAATACAGCAACAACAACAGCAGCAAGCGCTGTTAGTTAGCAACTAAGTCGCATGCCAGCAACAATTAGGCAAAGGTAAAGAGAAAAAAGCTACAGTTTTTGTTTTTCTTTTTTTTAGCAAATATTTGTCACGAGACGCGATTTCCAATTAGAATCCGAATTATTCCAATTGCAGGCAATCAAATTAATTGTACATTTTTGGCTCTCTTTGCTAGCGTGCGCTC